>OY728153.1:1930476580-1931754253 GCA_963277665.1 Viscum album
CTCTAAAGTTCTCTAAACCGACCTTTGATACCAACTATAAGACACGAGCCTTAAACCTTACTTAATATTGAATTTAATGAATAATTCACATTGAGGATCTTTTCAGGTGTAGAGTTTTAGAGAATTATTTAATAACTATTACATCTCAAAAGATTACAAAGTAGACACTTCTACTAAGTTTCCATAAAATAAAAACTCTTTAAAAGAAACATGTCTAGTTCCATGTTTTAGATATCATGACTTTACCTTGATCCCATCCTTGACCCTATTCCACATTAAGTCCTGTGAAAAACATTTCAAAAAAAACTAGGGGTGAGCATAAAAAGCTCAGTAAGGGATACACAAAGAATGAAAACTGTTAGTTTTTCAAAGCAACAAGTAAACCATGTATACGTTTTCAATGTAATACCTTTCACCTTTAGGAAGTAGTAAAAACTCTTCACTGAATAAAATATCATTACTTACCCTTTTGTAACCAAAAGATTACCATAAAACCCATATAAAGAACACATAACATATAAAGGTAACATTGGACATAAACATACTTAAATGGAATAACCATACGGTCAACTTCCACACATACTTAATGGAATAGCCATACGGCCAACTTCTATACCCAATGCATTGGAGGTTATAATGTAACCACCCTTCCTGGTATTCATGGCACCACTCGTCATATGGTTTATCACGTAACCACCCGTAAAATGTCCATGTACCATAATTACACATAAAATATTGAAAATATAAAAATTTCAATAACAACATTTCATTTTAAATCACAATAAGTAATTCCAAGATATTGAATTAAGCAATCCATTTTCAAAAACCATTTAAAAGATATTTTTGAATCAAAGTGTCCCATACCACTTTGAATCTTTTAATGGAATTATAATTTTAAAAAAATAATTTCCATATAAATAAATAATAAAAACCATTTTGAAAACATGGACATGAAAGATAAAGATTTAGAATAATGAATCTTTAAAACATTTAAAACAATATTTTTTTAAAGAGTTTTTAACAAAATGAGAGACTCTTGAATACAAATAATTGCGGAATAACATGTAATTCGAGCATCATAATATAATGAGAATAATGGGTTAATGATATAATATGTCAAAGGAGAGTATACACACCATATAAGAGTGAATTGGTGCATAAGAACAATGAAGTCTCAATGGAAATGTAAATTGAGATGAAATCCCTTATAAAGATGGTATCCTTAAATTAAGGATTAATATATCACATAATTATGTGTGAGAAAAATAAATAAACCCAATATAAGTGGATATTATGTGTGAAAAAATCATAGGTCATTCACACATAATCTTGGAAAAACAAAACCAATGACATAGATATTTAACTCAATGAAATGAGATTGAGTTATGATTTCCCATACAAGTTCGTAAGAATTTAACAATGAGATGATTATGTGTAGATATACCATATCCACAAAAAGCTTTTTGGAAATTACAAAATAGATATTCCACACATAATCTTTGCATAATAAAATCAAGAAGTAGAGGTTTAACCCAAAGAATTGAAAGTGGGTTAAGAAGTTCCCTTACAGAAATCTGACAGCCTAACAGCGTCACTTTAAAATTCAGAAAATGAGTTGATGAGAGAGAAAATAGTATCTCATCACTTGGACATAAAATTTACATAAATAAGGATATATAAGAACATATCACAACATAATAGTATGTGAATTAAAAGACATAACAAAAGAAGTCTTTTAAAAAGAGGAGGGTGAAATGTCCCCTTACCGAGTTGGGTAGCTTTTGAAAAGTACACCCCATGGAAGAAGGGTCATACAATAGAGATGTAAATAACCATAAATGAAATTATACTAAAAAAATTTTATAATAATGGTCAGTACATACACCACTCAAAGGAAATAGTGGCAAATGTAGAATAAATTTCATGGGAATAAAAGTGAGATGAAAAATCGCTTACGAAAACTCAGCAGCCTAACGGCGCCACTTAAAGCTTCCAAAAATGGATTTATGAGACCAAATAGGGTCTCTCATAATATGAACATAAAAATTAAAGTATGAGGAATATAGAAGAACATCCCCCATCATAACAAAGAGGATATTAAAAGAAGTTACATAAAGGAGAGTACATAAAAAGAAAGGGAGAGGTTAGATCTCTTACAAAACTTCGGCAGCATAACGGCGCCACTCAAAACTTCAAAAATGGGTTGGTGAGAAAGAATAGGGTCTCTAATCATATGAACATGAAACATAACGTAGGATTAATATAAAATAACATCCCAATCATAAGAAAGATGAGCTTAAAATGAATGACATAAAAGAGTGTACTTAAAAAGAGAGAGAGGGGTAGGATCCCTAACCTCGGGTCCGACTTGTCTCGATCGTTCTTTAACGTCCTGAATAATAAACTTGAGTAAATTTATACTTGATTAAGAACATTTTTTCAAGTTAATTATTCCTTTTATATCACTTATTTCCATGTTATAAACATTATTTAATCATTTACGTTAATAATGTTTGTTTTGTCGATATTTGGTTCTTAAGTCGAAAGTCGACTTCTTAAAATTACATGTTGTTCGTGTTGTCAAAGGTTCATTATATCCAGAATGATATTCATGATTTGGATATCATATATATCATATTTATCCATAATATAAAAGTAATTATAATATTACATAATCATTTAGAGGTAAGAAATGAAATACTCTGTTCATGGAGATGGTAAGCCGTATGTACGCATGAACGATACTTTCATTTATATGTCGTATTAAGGGAATAAAAACCAAATGAGAGGTATGTATATTTTAATTTCAGAATTTTATTAATCATTTATATGTAACATAAATCATATATAATAACTTTAAATACATCCATTATACATCCCACATATGGCATTAACGAATCAAATCACTTTGAGGGGGCGGTAGTCCGCACTTCCTAAAATGAAATTATCGTGTTTACCCACAATGGAAACCATAAAGGTATGCAACAAAAGAAAAATAAAAAAGCTTAGGTAAAACATAAACATATTATATATCATATATAAATATATTTAATTCTTAATGGCCACCTTTGAAGGTGTTATATGAGTGTTGAACAATCATCGTTTCGTGAGGCAGAAATTCGCCATCCACAGAAATGGTATGTTCTTTAACCGTTATATGTAGGTATGTGTAAGTTTAGCACAAATTCTTCTTATAAAAACATCCTAGTATATTTACGTTACTGTAGTTGTTACAAAAGATAAGAATAAAAATAGTTTAGGGGGGCGGAGAATCAAAATAAAACAAAATAACACAAGAGAAGACACTACCTTTAAATCGGGTAACTCTTTTTGATTTGAGCTCAAAAGCTTCCTTGGGAAGACTTATTCCCAATGTGAGGATTCTAGGAGTAACATAGGGATGTGTAGAGACAAAATAGGTAGGGGTTGTCCAAGAAAAAGGCTTGAGAGGTGTGGGTAAGGAGGTAGAGGTGGGGGCCTTTTATAAGAGGAGAGGAGGGGCACTCTTGGAAAGTTAGGAAATGATACTTTATTTTAGAATGAGTTTCGGATTTTAAAGGTCCCAAATTGATGTATTTCTAGGATAAGATGGGAAGGGTTATAAATATACTCATCCAATTGGTTTTGGACATATTTAGTTCATATATTGTACATTATCTTTTCATTTTATTTATATCCTTTATTAATGAGGTAATCACTACATCGTTATAATGTCATAAATAATTTTATTTATTTAATGTCTAAAAATTATAAAAAAAACTATCATGATGTAGAAAATCGTTTTAGAATTCCAATGACTATTTATAGTGAAAAATATGACTTGTATAACCCCATTTAAATATTGTTTTAGTTAAACAACTCATGTTTGTGTCATTTTTAATTTTACATTAAATAAAAAGTTATTTATGTAATTTCCCATCCAAAGTTGCTCCATGGGGTCCACAAGTTTACCCATGAATTTTCCTGGTCGGCCATTACACATACAATAAGGGTAGGACATGTTTCAAGCTTATCTGATATTATTAAAACATTATTTTTACCTTCAACTACACTAATTACCTCTAATCGCGATTAAGAACATAAAAGTTATTATTCACCAAAAAATTATTTTAATCCCATTGAACAACATTTTACATTATCATGACAACCATGTATGTCGGATTTTTGAAATTCAAAACACAGAGGTGGAAAAGTTTCATTTAAACGAAAAATCAGTTTCTTTAACTACCACTTAGTGGTTTCACTATTCATCAAAAATTGATGTTTTTCAGAAAAATACCAAAAATTCACCCTAAGATATATTTGATATTATGAATTCAAAAATGAAGTCAATTTTACAAAATTCAAAAAATATAAGTTTAATTAATTAATTTAATAATTAATTCCCACTGTCAAAACAAATAGCATGTTTTTAAGAAACAATAAGTATCAAAAGATTGACTCTAGTTTCAGTCCAATTTCAAGATGAAATTAATTCCAACGACCACTATTGGATTAAATGGTAAAAAAAATACTATAATTTAACTTTAAAACCAATTAAAAAGATAATATTATAATATAAATAAATTATATTAAAAAGAGGTTTTGAATTAAAATACAACATTTTCACTTTTCATTAAAAAATGAACTTTATCGGAAAAATACCAAAAATTTACACAATGTAAATTTTGATGTCCCGATTATAAAGAATAATTTTATTTTGTCAAATATAACAAAAAAAATTGTCCAAAAGTGGATTTAAAAGAGGTTATCCATCAAAAGGCAGTTAATCGACCTTTTAATGAATATTAGAATGATTATGCTTAAAAATTGGATTCATTCGCATTTTCAATCCTCTAACATTTATTGTAAAGAGTAATAATATTTGAAAAACATACATAATAATTTTTTAGTTAGTTCAATTCTTTCCCGCCATTACAATGGCTAGGAATTAACTACCATTTAAAATAATATTATTTTATTATTATAGTGCAACGTAAGATTTCAAAGGAACTCGTTGTCACGTATTGGGTACGCTATTGAGCATAGCGTTCCCTTTAAAGTAATATTAATATTTTTTTCACAAATAGGGATACATATAAAAATGACATATTGTTTATTTACCTAGGGTGTTACATCCTTCCCCCCTTTTGGAAATTATGTCCTCGCAATTTCAAAATTGGGCTTGAAAAATCCATTGTAAGTCCCACATCAGAAAAGGAGTAAATTAAACTATCACTTTAAAAGAAAGAAAGGGAAGTACAAAGGTCACCTGAGTTAACCCATACTAGGATTCCATGTATGAATATATGGACATGGGGGAAAAACAAAGGGTCATGTTCTGAGGATGAGTGATAGTAAACATGTCTAGGAAAAAGTTAACCATAAGAAAATCGCAAACTTATGATGGGTTAACGGTATTGGATTCCCTAGTAGGAAAAGTTAATGGACAACATTTTTTTAGTTACTTTTCATTGAGGAATTTATTTTTGAGCTTAACTAAAACATAAGGAAACATACTTACTTTTCATGTTGACTTTCAAATTTTACTAGATTTCTTACACAAACTCATATTTTCTCCAAAAGATTGTTATTTAGGATGACTTGTTTACATTAAAAGAGCTATAATCAACTTCTAGAGAATCACCTAACCCAAAAAAATAGAACTATATACTTCCCATGTCTTTTGAATTTAACCAAAACCAAAACCAAAAAGGTTAGTACAAGATCAGATAATCCAGAAAGGATAACCCTTTATAAAAAGAAAATCTATTCTTAATCTCCAAAATTTGTCCAACAAAACCCAAAGTTCAACGAGGACCATTCGATAAACAATTTTTCCATAAAATTCTTCAATGTAAACCAAACTAAGATTGAAACCCAGATATTTGAAGGATTTAATGACATAGTCTTACAAGGTACAAATTAACTTTTATCTCCAAATAACATCAGTTGCTCTTAAATTATCATATTGAAAAGTAATTAACCTAATCACATATCCTTGATGATAGGTTAATCATTTCCATAGATAACCCAAAATAAAAATACTCTTGATTCCTAAAATCACCTAAATAAAAATAATTAGTCAAACTAACCTGGGACTTCACGTAGTCCAGTGGTAGGCAATAAATACCAGTCGCACTTTGGTTGTGGGTTCGATTCCCGCAGCTTTGTCCGATGCCACGGGTTGTCACACGGTCTACGTGTTGTCCTTTTTCCAAAACTATATAATTCTTAAAACATTCCCCAAAACGAGATAAAATCTTCAAAAATAATCATAACATAATTTAACCTCAATTTTATCTCATGCCTTTCACTTTCCATCATAACATATAGTAACCCATAATTACCTCAAAAATAGGGATCATATAAAGACAAATGGTTATTTATAACTATGTCCACAAAAGAACATATAACTATTCCTTGAATAAAATTTTCATATATCAAACATCAGGGTTATACATATTATAAAAAGTCTTCTAATGTAACCCCATCATAAAAAAGAGACTTAATACTCTTAATAATTTCACCACAACTCTTGAAGCCTATATATGTCGAAATCTTACTCATTCAACATTTTTCATGATCCATTAACCATTCCTTTCCAACTTATTCTGAAATACTTCTTTCCTACAAACAAAATCATGAATCATATCCTAAGATTCCAAAATAGGAAAACAAAAGTTATGAAATAATCCATACCTTTTATTAGTCATTGTCAGTTTCTTTATCCTCAATCGGAATGGAATTAGGTATTGGTAAACGAATATTTGTACAATATTGGAGATCCCATTCCCAAAACTTCTTCACAGGACATGTGTTTGCATAATGACCATGCACACCACATTTAAAACATTCAATTGATCCCTCAGAAAGAACTTCTTTCCCTTTCCTCGAGTAAACTAGATGCTTCCTTTTTCTAGGGCAGGTTATTTCTTTATGACCTTAATTTCCAAATCTATATCATATTTCTGCCCCTTTATAACATTTTACTAGGTGTTTCTTTCCACATCTTTGACACATAGGTTTTTGAACACACTTACCTTTATGATTATTACCTGTAGTTCCGTAGGGAGTTTTTTCTCGCATATATGATGCGTTATAGAAATCACCAAGGTTTAGTGGTCAATCATGACTCTAGATAGTTGGTTGAGGATAAACACAATAGTTCTCATTGCAGCTCCCATATCATTCAGTTTCTCGCTCAGAAAACTATCACAGTTTCCTTCACATCCACTGTTACTTTGGTGCCTGCTAGATCCAGCCATTTACTAAAACCAAAAAGGTCAGTGTGAGTATATCAACAAAACAATCATGTACTAAGGAGGATGATAAACACTAAGATATACTTACTCATTCACTTTATCTAAAACTAGGAATCTTTCTGAAATCCTAACCATTATGTTAATGTCACTTATGCTTAGAGGATACCCTAACCTCTAATGTTATCTAAACCAACCTTTGATACCAACTATAAGGCCCGAGCCTTAAACCTTACTTAATATTGAATTTAATGAATAATTCACATTGAGGATATTTTCAGGTTTAGAGTTTAGAGAATTATGTCATAAATATTACATCTCAAAATATTACAAAGTAGACACTTCTACTAAGTTTCCATAAAATAAAAACTCTTTAAAATAAACATGTCTAGTTCCATGTTTTAGATAGCATGACTTTCCCTTGATCCCATCCTTGATCCTATTCCACATTAAGTCCTATGAAAAACATTTCAGAAAAAACTTAGGGTGAGCATAAAAAGCTCAATAAGAAATACACGAAGAATGAAAACTGTTAGTTTTTTAAAGCAAAAAGTAAACCATGTATACGTTTTCAATGTAATACCTTTCACCTTTAGGAAGTAGTAAAAACTCTTCACTGAATAAAATATCATTACTTACCCTTTTGTAACCAAAAGATTACCATAAAACACATATGAAGAACACATAATATATAAAGGTAACATGGGACATAAACATACTTAAATGGAATAACCATACGATCGACTTCCACACATACTTAATGGAATAGCCATACGGCCAAATTCCATACCCAATGCATTGGAGGTTATAACGTAACCACCCTTCTTGGTATTCTTGGAACCACCCGTCATATGGTTTATCACGTAACCACCCGTAAAATGTCCATGTACCATCATTACACATAAAATATTGAAAATATAAAAATTTCAATAACAACATTTCATTTTCAATCACAATAAGTAATTCCAAGATATTGAATTAAGCAATCCTTTTTCAAAAACCATTTAAAAGAGATTTTTGAATCAAAGTGTCCCATACCACTTTGAAGCTTTTAATGGAATTATAATTTTAAAGGATTAATTTCCATATAAATAAATACTGAAAACCATTTTGAAAACATGGACATTAAAGAAAAAGATTTAGAATAATGAATCTTTAAAACATTTAAAACGATATTTTTGTTAAAGAGTTTTTAACAAAATGAGAGACTCTTGAATAAAAATAATTGCGGAATAACATGTAATACGAGATTCATAATATCATGAGAATAAAGGGATTCATGATATAATATGTCAAAGGATAGTATGCACACTATATAAGAGTGAATTGGTGCATAAAAACAATGAAGTCTCAATGGAAATGTAAATTGAGATGAAATCCATTATAAAGATGGTATCCTTAAATTAAGGATAAATCTATCTCATAATTATATGTGAGATATATAAATACACCCAATATAAGTGGATATTAAGTGTGAAACAATCATAGGTCATTCACACATAATCTTGGAAAAAAAACCAATGACATAGATATTTAACTCAATGAAATGAGATTGAGTTATGATTTCCCATACAAGTTTGTAAGAATTTATCAATGAGATGATTATGTGTAGAAATACCATATCCATAAAAAGGTTTGTGCAAATTACAAAATAGAGTTTCCAAACATAATCTTGGCCTAATAAAATCAATAAGTTCAGGTTTAACCCAAATAATTGAAAGTGGGTTAAGAAGTTCCCTTACAGAAATCTGACAGCCTAACGGCGTCACTTTAAAATTCAGAAAATGAGTTGATGAGAGAGAAAATGGTATCTCATCACATGGACATAAAATTTAAATAAATAAGGATACATAATAGCATATACCAACATAATAGTATGTGAATTAAAAGACATAACAAAAGAAGTCTTTCAAAAAGAGGAGGGTGAAAGGTCCCCTTACCGAGTTGGGTAACTTTCGAAAAGTACACCCAATGGAAAAAGGTCATACAATGAAGATGTAAATACCCATAAAAGAAATTATACTACACAAAGTGTATAATAATGTTCAGTACATACAAAACTCAAAGGAAATAGTGGCAAATGTAGCATAAATTTCATAGGAATAAAAGTGAGATGAAAAATACCTTACAAAAACTCGACAGCCTAACGGCGCCATTTAAAGAGTCCAAAAATTAATTTATGAGATCAAATAGGGTCTCTCATAATTTTTACATAAATATTAAAGTATTAGGAATATAAAATAACACCCCCTGTCATAAAAAAGATGAGATTTAAAGAAGTTACGTATCGGAGAGTACTTAAAAAGAAAGAGAGAGGTTAAATCACTTACGAAAATCCGGCAGCCTAACGGCGCCATTCAAAACTTCCAAAATGGATTGGTGAGAAAAAATAGGGTCTCTCATCATATGAACATAAAAATTACAGTAGGATTAATATAAAATAACATCCCAATCATAATAAATATAAGCTTAAAAGGAATGACATAAAAGAGTGTACTTAAAAAGAAAGAGAGGGGTATGATCCCTTACCTCGGGTCCGACTTGACTCAATCGTTCATTAACGTCCTGAATAATAAACTTGAGTTAATTTATACTTTCATAGGAACCTTTTTTCAAGTTCATTATTCCTTTTATATCACTTATTTCCATGTTATAAACATTGTGTAATCATTTATGTTAATAATGTTTGTTTTGTCGATATTTGGTTCTTAAGTCGAAAGTGGACTTCTTACAATTACATGTTGTTCGTGTGGTCAAAGGTTCATTATATCCAGAATGATAGTCATGATTTAGATATCATATATATCATATATATCCATAATATACATGTATTTATAATATTACATAATCATTTAGTGGTAAGAAATGAAATGCACCGTTCATGGAGACGGTAAGTCGTACGTACGCATGAACGCTACTTTCATTTCTATGTCGTATTAATGGAATTAAAACCAATTGAGAGGTATGTATATTTTAATTACAGAATTATATTAATCATTTATATGTAACATAAATCATATATAATAACTTTAAATCCATCCTTTATACATCCCACATTTGGCATTAACGAATCAAATCACTTTGAGGGGGAGGTAGTCCGCACTTCCTAAAATGAAATTATCGTGTTTACCCACAATGGAAACCATAAAGGTATGACACAAAAGACAAATACAGATAATTAGGTAAAACATAAACATATTACATATCATATATAAATATAGTGACATCTTAATGGCCACCTTTGAATGTGTTATATGAGTGTTGAACAATCATCCTTTCGTGAGGCAGAAATTCACCATCCACAGAAATAGTAAGTTCTTTAACCATTAGATGTAGGTGTGTGTAAGTGTAGATCGAATGATTGTTATAAAAACATCCGAGTATATTTAATATATGGGAGTTGTTACAAAACAAAATAATAAAAATAGTTTAGGGGGTTGGAGAATCAAAATAAAACAAAAGAACACAAGAGAAGAAACTACCTTTAAATCGGGTAACTCTTTTTGATTTGAGCTCAAAGGCTACCTTGGGAAGACTTATGCCCAAAGTGAGGCTTCTAGGATTAATAGAGGGATGTGGAGAGACAAAATGGATAGGTTTTGGCCGAGCCAAAGGCTTGAGAGGTTTGGGTAAGGACGTAGAGGTGGGGTCCTTTTATAAGAGGAGAGGAGGGGCACTCTTGGAAAGTAAGAAAATGTTACTTTATTTTAGAATGATTTTCGGATTTAAAGGTCCCACATTGATGTATGTCGAGGATAAGGTGGTAAAGGTTAGAAATATACTCATCCAATAGGTTTTGGACATGTTTAGGTCATAGAGTTTACATTATCGTTTCATTTTATTTAAATCCATTATTAATGAGGTAATCGCTGCATCATTATGATGTCATAAATAATATTATTTATTTAATGTCTCAAAATTATAAAAAACTATCATGATGTAGGAACTATTTTTAGATTTCCAATGATTATTTATAGTCAAAAGTCTGACTTGTATAACCCCATGTAAAAATTGTTTTAGTAAAACAACTCATGTTTGTGTCATTTTTAATTTTACATTAAATAAAAAGTAATTTATGTCATTTCCCAACCAAAGTGGATCCATGGGGTCCCCAAGTTTACCCATGTATTGTCTTGGTCTTCCATGATACATAAAATAAGGGTAGGACATGTGTAAAGCTCATCTCATATTATTAAAACAATATTTTTACCTTAAACTACAATAATTACCTCTATTCGTGATTAAGAATATAAAAGTTACTATTCACCAAAAAATTATTTTAATCCCATTGAAGCACATTTTACTTCCTAATGGCAACCATGTATGTCGGATTTTTTTAATTCAAAACACAGAGTTGGCAATGTTTCATTTAAACGAAAAATCATTTTCTTTAACTACCACTTAGTGGTTTCACTATTCATCAAAAATTGAAGTTTTTCAGAAAAATACGAAAAATTCACCCTAAGCTATATTTGATATTTCGAATTCATAAATGAATTAGATTTTACAAAATTCAAATCATATAAGTTGCATTAATTAATTTAATAATTAATTCCCGCTGTCAAAACAAATAGCGTGTTTTTAAGAAATAATAAGTATCAAAAGATTGACTCTAGTTTCAGTCCAATTTCAAGATGAAATTAATTCCAACGACCAATATTGGATTAAATGGTAAAAATATATTTTAATTTAACTTTAAAACAAATTAAAAAGATAATCTAGTCATATAAAAAAATTATATTAAAAAAAGGTTTTGAATTAAAATACAACATTTTTCACTGTTCATTAAAAAATGAACTTTATCGGAAAAATACCAAAAAATTACACAATGTAAAATTTGATGTCCAGATTATAAAGAATAATTTTATTTTGTCAAATATAACACATAAAATTTTCAAAAAGGGGTTTTAAAAGAGGTTCGCCATTAAAAGGAGGTTAATCGACCTTTTAAAGAATATTAGAATGTTTATGTTTAAAAATTTTATTCATTCGCATTTTCAATCCTCTAACATTTATTGTAAAGAGTAATAATATTTGACAAAAATACATAATCCTTTTTTAGTTAGTTCCATTCTTTCCCGCCATTACAATGGCTAGGCGTTAACTACCTTTTAAAATAATATTATTTTATTATTAGAGTGCAATGTAAGATTTCAAAGGAACTCGTTGTCGCGTATTGGGTACGCCATCGAGCATAGAGTTACCTATAAAGTAATATTAATATTGTTTTCACAAATAGGGATAAATATAAAAAACGTCATATTGTTTATTTACCTGGTTTGTTACAACACACACCTTTTCGATTCCTCCTAATTCTATTGACTTTCTATGATAAATGAAATATACGTATAATATGATGCTATATAACGAATTTTTGGAAGAAAACCTATCACAATGAAAATAATTAATAATTTATATTATATTATTTTTTTCTATTTAATTGTTCAGAATCCCTGGGATGGAATTTTAAATTTTTAAGAAAATATTTTTTTTTCAACATAGGTAATTAGTTTTTAAGTGTGTACATGTGGACATATTTTTCTGATTTCGGTGTGGTTTGGGTAAGGAGGAAAAAAATTAATGGTTATGTAAATTGTATTCAAAATTTTTAGATCAGATCAATTTATTAATAATATAAATTTAGATGGTATTTTAAACTCGTTGAGTCCCTTGTATGTAAAATTTTGATTTTTTATTTACCTCTTGGATTTTTCATGATTTTCACAAGTGTAGGGGTCAAAAATAAGAGTTTTTTGGAAGATAGTACAAGGCATAAAATTATATTAACCATGTGGAACACCTAGAAAGGGTGATATATTATGGGAGAGTTGGGTTTTAGTGACAAGCCCCCCAAAATAATATAATTGGTTCCTATAACCATTCCATTTTCATAAAAAACAAGGAATTGCATCTGGAAGGACAATTCAGTATTGAATTCTTGGTAAACTAGATACATACATGAGTCTTAAATAATATTTGATAAATTAAATTATAATATAATATTTTTTTAAAATAATAATAGTTTTTTATTATGAATATCCCTATATATTAGTCATTTTAAACATCATGGATTCCTTGGGGAAGGAATAAAAAAGCGGTGAGCACAAATACTCAGTAAGGGTTATGTATAGTGAAATCTATTGTGAATTTGTAAGAATAATCCAAATATAAAGGGAATCATTTGGGATCTCATTCCGTTTAAATCACTAAATAAAGAATAATATGTATGAAGGTTAAATAACTATGCACAAAGGCCATGTTAATATTTTAATATGTTATAATCTTTCTGAAATGTTAAATAAAAAACACATGAAACATAATGGTAATAGTGAAAATGAAATTTATCCAGAGATAATGTCCTAGTGGAAATACCATAGAATATAATAATAACTCAAAAGATAAATTTTTTAATTATTTTATATCATGTTTCTTGTATCATGTAACTTTTACTATCATGATCTCTCCTCAAGGTATTTTAAAACGTATATGATAAAAAATACACTTGGTAGATGCTAGCCAACTGATTCATCCCATGATACTATTGATACATTGAGGTGATTGCATTAAATTGATACCAATAAGAGTATTTAATGTACAATTAATTCATCATATATCAAATGTTAAATTTAATTCATAATCAATTTTCTTTGTCCTTAAATATTAGTAATAATAAAAATAATAAAAATTTATCTACACTTCCATGTTAATTAAATGACATTAAAATTGAAAACTATATGTATGAATGATGTATAGTTTAGGAAATAAAAATAAGGATGATAAAAATTATTGAAATTTAAAAGAAAACCTATTTTCCCTGTCAAGGTGAATAAATCAATGTAATGTTAATTATAAAAAAATCAAGGATTAAGATTTATGTATTTTACTAGTGGGGAAATGACCCTAAAGCATTCAATAAATGATTAAGTAAAGTATAAATTAAATATATATATATATTTATTTATTTATTTATTTGAATATTAATAATAATTTTTTTAATTTTTATATATTAATAGAATATAAATATAACTAAAATCCATAATGAGGAAAATATCTTTATTATGCTGATTTTTGTAAATCAGTTTCATTTAAAATCACTATTAAATTTATTTTCCCCAAAAATATCCTTCTGAACATGAACTGGATGATTTGAAGAAATGATTATCATTAATATGGTTAATTCCATTCATAATTTCAATTTTAATTAAAAACATTCTTTTAGAGTTGTAAAATGGTTAGGAATGATACTTGTTCCAAAATTGATAAGGTGATTTCTTTCTCCATTTCAGTAAAAACAAATTGGAATTGATTCCAAAATGACATAAGAATCCATTGAAATATTTTTAAAGGGTAAAAATGTATAAATTTATATATATATATATATATAATTTAAAAAAAGTTGTAAAAATTTGAAAACATTTTCCAAAATATTGGTTTATGAGGAAAACATATTTCTGACTAAAGGAGAAATGTTGTCAGATTCACAAGAAAATATTTTATATAAAATTTTATCTCTAAATGAGTGTGAAATTTAATATATTATAAGAAAATATAATGAATAACCAAAGATAATAAAAATAAATTATTTACTAAGAAATTATAATTATATTTCCTTCAACTAAAATTAAAGACTTTAATATCTCAATTAAAATGAAATTGTGAAATAATCCATTAAAATGATCGTAAATTGATGAGATAATTTATAAATGGAATGATTATATATATAAATTATAATAAAAAAATTAGGGTAAATAATATATAATATTATCAAAATTCCTTACACACGTAATCTTAACATGACATAATCCATAAAGAAGACGTATAACCCAATGAGTGGAAATTGAGATAAAAAATACCTTATCACTTAGTAGCATTTGTTTTGAAAACCCATTGATAAAATAATTCTAATTGAAACTTAAATTAACATTAATATTTATGTATTAATGATATCACATGATAAATGGAATAATATATACCACATAAAAGTGAATTAGTGCAAAATAAGAAATGAGTAACAATAGAATTTAAATTGATATGAAATACATAACATTATACTTCCCATCTGTTGAAAAATATTTGAACATCATTATAGTTATTTCATACATGTAACATACTTACACAAAATATATTAATTATTGAAATCCCTTTTATGATAAGTTAATAATATGTTATTACACCAATATTAAGGGTAATTTTTTATTTCCATTATATTTTGTGCTAATTGCCTTATTTTATGTTGCATGATTCAACTTTAATGATATGGTTCAAGATAATATAATTATGTTATATAATATCAAGAATAATAATCATTACATAAATATAATATTCTCAATTTAATTATACTTTTAGAACTAATAATGATAGGTGGTTATGAAAAATGAAGTACATTTTGATCGTGAAGATGGTAATACATATGTACACATGAGTAATATTTCTAATTCATACTGATCATTAGGTAAATAAAATAAGTAATATTTCACCTTTAAAAACTAATCATAATATCCTTAATACCATGTTATATATTTATATATTACATCCATTTTTTATTGTGATGAAAATAGTGTATCCTCGCTTTGTGAAGGTGTTATTCAACACATACACAAAAAACGATATAATATTTACATGAGTAAAAGGAATGAAATAAAATGATATATCTATCATCATTATATATTTATAAATATTTCATGATTATCATATTTATTTTTTTAGATTGTATATAATAATTATCATTATATTTATAACCTTACATGTGAAGTGTCGGTGAATGAAAAATAACATCACTTTTCTAGGTCGTTGTCCTCTCTACACATGAGTGATGGTATCATATCTCATACAGAATGGAAGAAAATATATATATTTTTTGTAAAATGACTTAGGAGGTATATATTATTTATTATATCATATATATTGTTTATATCCACCACCATACCCAACCATGGGTGGTGGATATGGAAATAAATGACATCGGGTCTCGAGGTGATATTCCACCACAAACAAAAACATTGATTTTGTAACTCACATGATGGAAGTTTGGATTTTGTAAGCAATTATATTGTACAAAAACCCTAGTATATAGATTTTATTGATGTTTTTAAATTATTATGGAAAAAAATTTAATGATTTAGATAATGTAGAAAAATAAATATGTTTATTGAATATTATTACCACTTCTTCTGGTATCACAAATATATCTTCATGAAATCCTTATTTGGATGAATATATATCCAATGAAGTATAAAAGTATGACTTTATGGGTTTAAGGAAGTTATTTGGTTAGGTTTTAGAAGATCCAAGGTGATTTGAAGGTGTGGTGTGGATTGGAGAGTGATGGCCTTTTATAAGTTCACTAAGTCCAAAATTGAACAATTTTAGAATTTTTTTAATTCCATAAAAAAATTTCATTACACAAGGCCCAAATAGTTGTCCATTTCCAAAGATATATTTTATAGGGTGTAAATGTTTTTATATAATGGTTTTTGCACTTGTTTTTTGGGATTTCATACACTATATATTCTATGATTAACAAATATGTAAAATCATTTTTACCATAATAAATATAATTAATTTTTACTGTTTTCACAATTTATTATTGTTAAAAAATTAATATATCTATATAAAAGAATATAAATTTTAATAAATCCAAATATTAAATGTTTTTTCAAATTCAACTCACATATGAATCATAATATAATTTAAAATAAATCTTATATACGTGATGAGAGAGTGGGGTTTTAAAGTGTAAACGATTAAAAGTTTATTGTGTTTGTATTTCAATATTCTATTTGAAAATAATTAAAAATTTATAAATTGGAATAATAGATGTATAATTAAACTTATTTTAATTAAATAAATCAAAATATATTTTATCAATGTAAATTATATTGATTAAAAAATATTATAATTAAAATCTATTTTTTCACTCTTAATTAAAAAATGAAAATTCCTAGAAAAATATAAAATATTCCCCCTAAGATAATTTTTCTACATTGAATTCAAAAAAAGAAGAATATATTGTCAAATAAAATATCCTATATTGTTAAAATTTTAATTTTAATTTATGGGATCCAAGAGAGAATAAACTACATTCCAAAGACTAGGGGATAAATATAATATTAAATAATAATATTAATAGTTCATTGTAATTAGGTAAGATTCAGACATTTGTGTGTTGAATTCTAACGAAGAATGTTATTTTTTAAAATTAACCAAGGTAAAATATTTTTCTTGTGCATTGAAAACTATAAAATGTGATTTATTTATTTGAAATAGTAAATATATTGTAACATCTAAGGATACTATATTCCTTTCTACACATGTTGTTTCGTGTAAAACACCCTAAAGAATATGATGTTAATATATTAAATTTTTTGTGTGTTACATTCTCCCTACATAAAATAAATTGCACCATGTAATTTATATATGACCTCTATAATGAATTATTTCTTGATTGTAATTTACATTGTTGAAAAAACCACATAATAAAATATTTTATTAGATATCCCATTAATATGGGAGAAATGAATGCAAAAAAGGTCATATGGACTAATAGATATCTATGATTCTAATTTAGTGAACCATGGTGGCATGTGAATATATGGACATTGAGTAAAAAGATTAAATGTTTGTATAGATTGATTTAGGTCATTAGTCATATGAAATTAAATGATAAATAGAATGTTGAGGGCTTCAATACCATAAATATACACTCATTTAAAATAAAATTTGGTTTACATAAATATATGTATTAGCTATCATTATTTTTATGATAATTTTACAAATTTTGAGTAATTCTATAAAATTCTAATAATATAAGTAAATATACTTCCAGATATATTTATATTTCATAAAAAAATTCATCTTTGGATTTTATTCAATCAATTTTTATTTTATCACTCAATGCATGAAACTAATAACAAAAGAATAATAATTTTTTATCCCTAATGCACTAAAACTCTATTTTAATGGATTGTAAGATCATTAATGATAGAAAAGACTTTTAGTATATCTCTAAATATTTTCCAAATAAAATATTATTAACCCAATAATAAAAATAACACAAAAGTATGAAAACTGAGTCATCGTTAATATATATTCTAAAAATTTATAACTAAATATTATATATTACTAGGATATCATCATTGATTATGTATGCAACGAAACCCTTATCATAATTCAATCATGGGTTGAAGTCCCATCACCATCCAGATGTTATATCTTATCACTATACATGTAGTTTGTCTTTTATTATTAATGATATTTATATAATTGGAATATGTTTACCAAACAATTGATGGTCATCTTTAAAATATTGTCATTCATTTTATATTATTTTAATAATATATTATATTCAATTTTTTAAAAATGTATTATAATTTCTTAAATTATTATTAAAATGTCATTAATTATCATATCATACCTAATGGGTTTTAAAACAATCAAATTTATGTTGATTAAATGTGATGTAATTATATCTCAAATAATTTTCCCATTAAAATATATTCTTGCCATATATTCCTCCCCAACTATCCTTAAAAATGAGACATTACTACACCACATGACCTAAAAAAGTGGTGTTTAATTTTTTAAATTATGATATATCATAAACTCATTAACCCATGATGGTGTCCATGACACTTCTGTTAATGAATACAAATTTTCTTCTAATGTTTAACATAATCCTTATATGGTACATGTTTCATGAAACCAAAATATAACTATTAAAATTCACCAAATATTTTATTCTTAAATAAAAAAACATAAAAATAATGCATTTTTTTCTCATGGACCTTCCATATTCAATGGGTTACCCTATAAAAGAGGTAAATGACTCGAGTAATTACCATGTTCCCTCAATTTAATAAAAGAAACTATAAACGGACCCTCTGTATGGGATTTGTTTCCTTTCATCATACTCTAATTTTTTTCATCAAAAATTCAATGCATTATTACATTATTCCCAAATAATAATTTATTTCCCCATTCCATTAATAAACATAATTGGGTTTCTCCATACAAATTTCATACATTATGGAAATAAATCCTTCATTTCTCCATAGTCTCGACCACTCGAGCTCTTATGAAAATACATATTTATCATTTTTTGTGAGTCTGTGAGTTAGTTATGAAATATGTTTTTGATTATATTTTAGAATAACTGATAATTTAAAATCATAGTATCTTTTAAATCCATTTTTATATCATTTAGTTTCTAATATTCACCATCTCATTCTTTATAATCATTGTTAACATGTTTCTTTAACCTTCAATCCATTGAATAAAAACAAAAATCATAGTGTGAGTAACAATAATAATTATGGGAATCCATATAATCATTTTAAGTTGCCTAAATCTAAAAAAATTATTTTCAATCTAAAACACCATATTATTATCCTAGTTTATTCATTGTTTCCAATAATTCAATGCCATTATAATGGTTTTCAATGAAATTGTGAATTTTCCTAATTACATAAATGTTGTGTGTCAAACTTTGTGTAAAATAAGTTAAATTTTGTTGTACTAGGTATCACCTGATTCATCACCAATGTACCAAATTTAGTGTTATTAACCCCCGGTACATCTATTCTAGAACAACATTAAACTTTTGTATCCTTAAAAGTATGCATTGCAAGAAAACTCACATAATATCTATATACAAAAACATTATGATATTATTCAAAACCTTTATTCAATGTATATCTTATGGTGAGGTTCCCTAATCTATATTTTCATAAAAATAGTACCCAAGGATTATACTAAATGTTATTTGATACCAACTATAGTAACCCTGAACCCAATAGCCTAGAGTTGGTGTCTACTACCATTACATTTTCTTATGATAAAATGAATCACATCCTGACGGACTGGTTAGTTTTGTTATCTTTGTAAACATCATACATAATAATCCATAAATTATATTTTCAAACATAAATTAAAACATAATTTTTATTGATAATAACATTATTCAATAAAAAATATCCTTTTATACCAGTCATAGAAAAATTCAAGCAACACCGGGGAAAGGTAAAAAATAATTGTCATCCTAAATTATTAGTTAGGGTTATGTACAATTGAATCTATAATGAATCAATAAGTACAATACACATGAAAACATAAATAATTTATCACACATTACATATAAATATGTAGATAATACAAAATAAATATTACATTGTAAATAACTATTAACACGTGAAATTTAAATATCGTGATAAGGTATAATCAACAGAGAAAGGTAAATAAATGATTACTCATTAAATTTAACCAATAAACAAAAAATTAATTTCATCTAGAGATAATTCAATTTTAAAAATATCATAGATAACAATAATAACTAAAATGATGGAAATTATTAAATTATGTACATCATGTTTCACAAGAACACGATACCTTTATCATTTTTATGTATCCTCAAGTCATTTTAAAACATACATAGTAAAAATCCACTTAGGTGGGTATAGCTAATAGATTCATCCAAGAATGTTAATGATACATCATGAGGATTAAATTATTATTTCCCCAATATGATTATTTCATTTCAAAATAATGTCCCTTTAATCAAATAACTAATTTAATTTATTAAAAATGTGCCTTATCATCAAATATCTTTATAGAGTAATGGATACATATTTATCAATATTTCCAACATTAATAAAATAAATTTTATATTAAAATTTGTATGAATATTTGTATAAAATTAAGGAAATAATCATATCCAAGATAAATAATATTAATACATTTGGGGAAATTTAATTTCTACATAGAAGGGAATAATACAATAAAATATAAATGATTACAGATATGAATCATGTAAGTGATTGAAAATATATTACTCGGTCAAAATTACCATAAACCATCAAGATCTTTATTGAGGATGGTATAAAGACAATATATAAACCCAAATGAGTATGAATATAAAATTTTCATCAATTAATAGAAATACAATAAAAATATCATTAAAACACTCATGAGGAAAATAATCTTTTCATTAAGAAACAAATTGAATATATTTTTCATTTCAAATCACTTTTAAAAAAGATTTAATCAAATTTATCTTCATAAAATTCCAATAGAGGCATTAAAAATGATTTTTACGAAAAATTCTAATTCAATACATTCTATTAATATATTAAATATTTATTTTTCACAATAAAAATGTTAGAAAATAACCTTGATTAGAAAATGATATGATGCTTTGATTCACATTTTTGTTATAAGAAAAACAATATTTTCTTTCAAAATGAAATAATAAACCTTTTGGAAACATTTTATTAGGTGTAATAATTGGGGAAAATTATTTTCAAAAATCAATTTAAAAAACTTTATGTAATTTTTTAAAAACGGTATGGTTTCTGAAAGAAGAATATTTTCGACTGGAGATAGAAATGATTTTAGAAATTTTTGAAAACATTATGAAATCATTTTAAGTATGAATGTGTCATAAATTGGAATTATTAATTTAAAACATAATGACAAAATTTAGAATAATAAAATCATAATTTTTATTAAGACATTAATTTCTCTTCATCTATAATTAAATAATATACAATCTTGATTTGAATGATATTTTGAAATAAAACCTTAAAATGATCATACCATTGAATTGAAAATTAATTTGTGGATATATGTTGAAAAAAAACTATATATCCATGTAATAGAATTATAAATACATCATAATATAATTAAAATTCATTATGCAAATAATCAAATCATGAAATAATCACGGAATTAGATTTTTAACCTGAAAGTGGAAATTGAGTTTGGATGTTCCTCAAAACAAGGAAACCCTTATGTGAAACACCCATTGATGAATTCTTTCAAATAGAAAATTAAAATAAAATTATTAATTATGTATTCCTGCATTTACACAAAGGGGAAGTATATGCACCAAATAAATGTGAATTGGTACATAATAATAAATATCTTTCAATGGAATATAAATTGAGATAAAATTCATTCCCTTTTGCATTAATTTGGATGAATGTGATATAACCTCATTTATAGTGCTTCTAAAAATGTCATTAACATACAAAAGAAACATATAAATATTTATAATATCATATATTGTCCTTTTATGATAGTTATCATTTGTTCTTTAAATATATTTCATTAGTTTGATTATTTTATATGATAATTTCCTTATTTTATCATACTATTTTCTTATAGAATGGTATGATTCATATATCTATATATCATCCAAATAAAATATTAGTGACATGATAATCATATTTATACATTAAATATACATTAAAATCTATCTTGGAAAATGGAAATTAAAAATGAGGTATGTTATGATCATGGTGACGGTAGACCATATGTACACATGAGTAACATTTCTATTTCTCACCGACTATCACAGAATAAAGGTAAAAATATTTAACATTTATAGAAAAAACATCATATCATCAATAAAATATTATATAATTATGTATTTCATCCATATGATGTGGTGATGAAAAGAGAGTAACATCACTTCATGAAGGATGAAGTCCACACATACAATAATGATGTTATCATATTTACAAGACAGAAATGGGATGAATTAATATATATATATATATATATATATATATCATATTTACAGAATGGAAAATATTTCATGAATAATATAATTATAGAATGTAAAACATATATAATAATTAACATTTTATCTATCTCATTACTTGTCAAGAATTAGTGAATGAAAAATGACATCATATTGCGAGGAGGTAGTTTTCCATACACACGAATGACATTATATTATCTCCTAAGGAATAGATTGTAATAATATATATATATATATATATATATATTATACTATTACTACAATATATTAATATATTTAACTTGTAATTTAATTATTTATATCCATATTTATGTTGAGATATGAATGGTGGAAAGGTAAAATTGAATCACATTAGTTTACAAGTTTGTGGTTGGCCATACACAGGAATGATCATTTTATAAACCACTTGATGAAATTTAAAATTTTATTATGTCAAAAAAAAATTTAAAAAAAATTACCTCATATGTATGATAATGAATCTACTATATCATAATTTAATAATATAATTTTAAAGAGTTTGAGAAGAAGTAACATAATGAAGAATATTCTATAACATTGCCTCTTCTTGGTGTGTCCTCCATTGGTTTCCACTATACCCTTACTAGGTGGGTTTTACATCCCAAATAAGGCTTTTATGAATATTTGAGGGCATAAAGGGAGTTATTTGTTATGTTTTTTTCATACCAATTACTTTTAAGGTTTGAGGTTAATAGGAGAGTTGGTGGTATTTTATAATTGGGGTGAGTGGCACATTTATAGATTATTTGAATGAGTGAATTCAACAAATGTTTTATTTCACGTAAAAAGAGCCCAATAATGGCCCATTATTAATTTAATTTCATATATTATCAATATATGGTCATCCAATGGGTTTTAGAAATGTGTTTTTATCCTTACAGCATATATTCAATGATTAACTATGAAGTATATTCATATTTACCATAATCACTATAATTATTTTTACCTATTTTTAGAAATATTTATGTTAAAAAATTAAAATTAAATTTTACTATAATAAAAATTATTTTTATTAAAAATATGGTATCCATTTTTTTCAAATTCAAATAAAATAGGCAGTATAAATTTATTTTAAATTTGATCCTTCTTATTTGATAATAAAAGAGGTTTTTAAACTAAAAATGTAAAAAAAAAATTGGCAATATTATTATATCAAAATGATATATTAAAATTATTCCAATTCCCAAATTTGGAATAATTGATTTATTATTTAACAGTTTTGATTTTCAAACTAATTATGTATAAAATTTTTCATTGAAATGGTAGGGTTCAATAAAAATCCAATATTTTTAACTATTTTTAAAGAAATTATTCATCTCAAAAAAATCCCCAAAATTCACAATATGATAATCATGGTATTAAAATTCTAAAAATATTGTTTATTTTTGAAAATAAATATAATAAAATTGTTAAACAGTATTTTCAAATCATGTGTTCTAAGTGAGACTAAGATGCCTTTTAGGACGGTAATGTTTATCTGAAAATATTTAATTTTATTTTAAATGATTAGTATTATGATTTATAATCAATAGATAACATATAATTATTTTTAAAATATAAATTTTTTTAAAACAAACAAATCATTCATTCAATCAATCATAATATCTAGTAAAAAACAATCATATTAAATAAAAATACTTTTAATATATTTTTTATTAAACTAAGTCGTGTGTGTAGTGCATGCAATATAATTTTTTTCCAATGTGACCTAAGATAAAATCATTATTTATTGAATTCATATCTATATAGTGTGTTTAATTTATTAAAACTAATAAATATATTATAAAGTATTAGGCTGTTAAATTCCATTCCATGGTTCTTGTTGTATGTCATACAAGCTATCGAATATGGTGTTCATATTTTATTTTATTTTGGGTTTTACAGATTTTCAAATTATGAAATGTGTTTTTAAACCATGTGTCACCATATAGTGACCATGATACTTGATTTTTTTGGTTTCCAATAGACCCATACTATTGGTGTGTGTTTTTTTCAACTGTGTGACCAAACTATGCGGCGAGTCCATCTAGTCAGTCCATATTTGAAATTATGGTTTCTACAGTTTCTATCATTGGGAATTGAAAGTTCACCATTTGAAACAAGAATTAGAATACATTAGTATGATCCATAATTACATTTCTAAGGATATGTCTATGGATGAGTCAATATACAAAATATTTCCTAGAATATTTCAAAATTTTATAATGAGTCGTTTCTATGAAATTACAATCTTGTCCTAATACAACAAATGGATGTGGATCTAGCATAGATATAATTTGGGGGTAATTTCTCCGCATATAGAACATTGAGATGGAAATGATTATCACCAATATAATGATAATGGAACATTTTGCACACCTAGTTTGAAACTTCTTGGGGATGCACTATTGAAATTTAAAAACTCATTACAAACCATCATGAATCATTAAAATTGAATATGAATATGCATTATCTTGGGTAAAAACATATATTAAAAATTAGGTTTCATGATTTACACATAATATTTAAGTTATTTTTTCGTTATTATGTATTTTTACACTATCATTAGTGTTTCTCACAATAAATTTTTTTTGTTTTAGTAAATTGTGGGAACCAGAAGGAATTGAGTTAACATTAAATGTTAGATTATATTAGAATCTAAATTAAAATGATTTGAGTGATGAATATATTATTTTTACCAAATTTTTTATCATGTAACATGATAAAAACATACCCCATAACAAAATATCATATTCCCCAAAGAAGATATGGATAGATTTCACACAGTGGTTTTGTATTGGAGTCCATTTGGAAAAGAATATTCATTTTCTTATATATCATAAATTTGGAACAATGTGCTCATAGTGAAGACTCAGAGGGAAGAGAATATTTTTAGTGTGTAGAGAAGGACATAATAAAATTAGTTAGAATGTAAAAATTGAAATATTTAGTTAACTCAATGGATGGGAATAATGATCTCCCTAAGGTATCATCAATGGTTGAATGTTAAAAATCTGTAAATTATGTGAATAATGAAAATCAATTTTCTAAGGGAAATGTTCATGAAGAAAATCAAAAATGTTTAATGGGTAATTTTAATTCTCTTTATAATTAAGATACTAATAATAAGAAATAAAAGAAAAGTGGTATTGGAGATTAATATAATGAACCCACGTTTACAATTTGAGAAGGAAGTGGGATATTTTATGAATTTATGTATTGTAATTCACAGATTATGAAACATATATATAATATTTATTTTATGATTTTATAATGATTTTTAAAAATATTATAATTGATATTGATGGCCTATAAATTTGATTTAATGGCACGGTAATATTTTTATTAAGGGAATATAAATATAAATATGATTTAGATATTGATTTAAGGGTTTTGGGATAAAGAGATGTTGGGTATGAATAAATGAATTGTATAGTACAGATTACCCAGGAAATAATTAATAATTTTTATAAAATGTATTTATTGTTTTCATTTATGGTGTTTACATCATTTTTTCGATTTATGTTGTTTATAAAATAAACTATATTTTATGTATGTAACAAGAAAAAAGTTATGATTTCTGAAATGTTGTTTTATAGTCCATGTTGTTAAAATGTTTCAACAGAATACAAGATAATGGTAATCATATTATTAATATTTTAAATATAAGACATAATTCATTATTATTTATGAATTAATGATAAATTTATTTAAAAAATATAGTGACCATATTTACAAATACATATTTTTTAGAAGGGTTATAAGCACATCCATTTATCGAAATCTATAAGTTTAACATTTTAAAATGAATTATATTTTACACTATTACAGAACTATATAATGATTTATTCATGTTGTACATCTAGGTTTATAATTTCATACCAAACATAGTATAAATCAATTATCAATTTTTATGAACCTAAAGTTCGCCTCTAAGTGCATGATGTATTGTGGAAATTGACTGATGTCAATTTAAAGGATGCATTTGATTATTTGAAATAAAATGATATCCCATAAGTAAAATTATATATGTTCTCAAACTATGTGGAAGAATTTATTCCCAAAAATTATGTAAAATTGATAGAAAGAAAAAAAATTTATCGTTACATCATTATTGATGACATCAATGTAGTTTTTCATTCCTCTATGTTTTATGTATTCTTCATCATTACCATTATCTTAACCATGTTTTCAATCAATCTCAATTAATATTTTGGTTTTATTTTTATCTTATATGTCCAGGTTTTACCACACCATATATATTTTCCTATTTCGAAACCTAAAATGTGTTATTTTATAAGAAATTTTTATATCTCTTTCTATTATTCATGATTATGTTTCATTAACTCTTTTTACAATGAAAGTTTAAGTGTATGAATTTTGAAATTTCAAACCATTGATGAAAAAGAAGAATTTTTTAGTAAAAAATCTATTGAAGGGGGTAGAATGTAACACCAGGATATTTTTTGAATATTTTTAATTTCATTTGAAAATTATGGTATTTTTCACCACCCATACATTATGATTATCTTGTGTTACACACAACCCTGAGTTGAAGTGAAACATGCCATATTAATGAAATGTTGATATATTATTGTTATCACCAACTAATTGGAATGGATTGTATGAATTAGTTAAATTAAAATTTTAAATGTATTGGTCTATAAATGTCTATAGAATTAGTATTTACTAACCAATTAATTAAAAATTATTATTAAAAACTATTTCAAAATAAAGGAACTTCTTTTTCGAAAAACCATTTTTTTTGAAAAAACATGTTTTTCAACAAAATAAAAATAAAAACTAATTCGGTTATTTATTTTAAGTCAATTTATATACTATATATTTAAATGACTCAATAATATTAATATTATGGATTTTCAATAAAATATATAATAATAAATCTTTTTTACGCTTAAAAAATGTTATCTAAAAATAATATTTTTATCTTTTTAATTAGCTATTTTAAAAATATGTTTTTTATATTTTAGATAATTTATAAGAAAAAATAAATTCAAATTTTTTATTAGTCATGTCCAAAGTATTATAGTATATTAGAAACCCTATCCTTTTACATATAATGTGACATTATTTTATGAATAATTACACAACAATGTACAAGATAGGGTTCGTGAAGTCTAGTGTCTTTAAAGACTAGGTACATAAGATTTAAATCATGTGAAAAAACACATCCCTATTTAATAATTACAAAGGGATACTAACATCCATTGTGCTCATACATATACATAGGGTACCCTAGTGAACACATGAACAAAGTGATGTGATAAAAACCCTAGTAAGGGAATAATCATAAGAACATATCACTATCACATGGGTTAGAAGGCATGACATAATGATATAAAAAACATGGAATATACAGAATCCTATCATATAAACACGGGATCATATAAACATTGGGTTATAGAAATGTGGCACAAACTGAAAACCTGGATTTAGCATGAGTCAATGATAACATCAAAGACAGTGGCACATGGTATCACAATCCACGTCTAACTTCTAATACCTTCACAGATGGTAAAACAAGCCAAATATAACCTCCAAGACTGTCAGATATGGTAGCGCTAGCCAAGGCTAACATCCAATATCATCGTACATAAAATCCCATAAGAAAAACAATTAACCAATTCATTTGGATTTATATATGGTCTCATCCATATTAACTGTTCATGAATATTTTTTCCCCAAAAGTAATTATTCACAATCAATCTTATATAAACATATCGGTTACCCAAGGAATAAATTGGGTACCACAATCATTACATAAAGATTAAAAAATGGGTGTAACATAAAAGTTTCCGGGAAATAAAAAAACTAAAATATACATGAATATTAATAAGTAAATATAGTAATGAATCATATTAAGATATTTCAAGTAGAAATGAAAAAATGTAAGAAAAGTATTTAAGAAATATTAGCATTAAAAAATGTTTGTGTGGTTTAAAGGAAAATAAAATAATTCCTTTAAAATACAAATGGGAAAAATATTTTATATCAAACCAGAAGTGAAAAAATAAGGTTTTCAAAGAAAAAGGATTTTATAATGAAAATGGTGGCACAAAATAGAGGCTAGGATGCACTTGAAATCGAGTACGAATTTAGGATATTCCCTTAAAAAAGGTTGTTATCGGGAAGTATCGAGGAGGGAATCATAGAAAAACATATATATCCCTGAAAGAGAATGATAAAAGGGTATTGATAAATTAATTTTTTACAGATATATATAATTTACAATATTCACAAAAATATGATAAGATATATTTATTTTGGTAAAAATAATTATGAGGCAATCTGAAGGAATAATGGAGGTTCAGGTAGAATCCCTTATGAATTATCTGCATGGTATCAAGTGAACTGAGGAGGTCCTAACGAGATAGAATGGGGTTTCTCATAAGTTATAAATCATGATGGAAGTATAGTTGAGCTCCAATATCATACCACATCATTATGAATGACAGATAAAAGGGCATAAGATAGAGTAAATTCTTCAATAAAAGTGAAATAGAGATGATCCCTTACATTATGCCAGATGGTGTTCTCTGGTTGATATTAATGACCTGAATAATAACAGTAGTCTCATTAATTAATAAATAATTAACCTCTTATATATTTAAAATATTAATTATAATATTTTTATGTTCATTCATGACCTTTTAGATTAGTTATGTGGTTCAATTCCAGTGTTTAGGTCCATTTGTTTTCTAGTTTTTTACGATCGGTTTACTTATTTTCATGAATGGATAATCACATAAAATAGGGACTCATGTCCATAATTGGAGTTATTTTTTATTATTGAACATCCATAATATTACATATTTGTAAATGTAATTTGGTTACTTGTATTGAATAGGAATAATTATATAATACTATAGTGATAATCTGTTGGGTTTATTGGCGAGTTTTGATCACTATGAAATCATTTTGAATTATAATTTAATATCATGATTTAAAAAGATATTACATAACCATACATAGGATGTATTACATAATAATATGTATCAACCATAAAAAATTGTTTCATAACCACAATTGAAGATTGTTAATGAAATTGAAAACCCATCATCTTTGAATGTGGTAAGTTAACAAATCTCAGATTGTGTAATTACTACTAATATAAAAGAAGAGTTCATGAGATATTATAATAACTTATGAAATTGATAAAAAAAATATAATACATACAAGGTACTTAATTTTTCATAACATTTTGATGATTAGAGGTATGTATTCAAAATAAAACAAAGGAATTAAAAAGGAACGAAAACTAATTCCAAAGAGGAATTGACCTCTTGATGAAATCTACCTTGAGAGACTCTAAAGGGAGAGGATTTGGTATATTTAGGGAAAAATTATGATGGAAAAAATAGGACCTTAGGGATATATTTTGGCAGAATTTGGGGAATCCACGAGTCTTGATATGAAAGAAGAGAATAGGGGAGTGTGATTGTTTTTTATTGTGGAGGGGAAGGGTGGTTTTCTTAATATTTTAATCATTAGATTGTTATTTTTTTATAAGACTAAAAATTTTGTTGATTCAATGTAAAAATATATTAATAAGTGTATATGAATTATAAATAAGGTTTCATACATTTTTCATGATTATAGGAATAGTCCATTTATCTTATAATGAATATATATGGTAAATTACCATATTTCAATATTCATAAAAAATTCATGTATTTTAGCGAAATCCCAGAAATTTAACCAAACCAATTTTTGATGTGTGGAAACCAAAATTTCAATCCATTTTTCAAAACTATTTTTCTAAATATTATTAATTTAAAATTTATTTAATATCATAATTTATATTAAAAATATAGATTTAATACTTTAACTGATTATATAATGCATTCACAATTTAAATAATGTCTTATAAAATTATCTTCAAACTATAAGACATAAAAAAATTTATTTATGTACAAATTTTATGATAATATATTCTATTTTAAATTAATTAATTAATTGAAATTATTTATTTTTGACATACAAAAATAAAAATACATTTACTATTATCATATTATCAATTATAAGATTTCTTAATTTTATTAGTACATTAATGGGTGAGGTTTCTAATCATTTTAAATTTTTATTATTCATAAATGTTATATTAATATTCAAATGGGAATCATTACTATTCATTAGGGTCAGTTACTATTCACAAAAAATTGTGTTTGACTTATCGTACTTCAAACATCTTACTTATCGCAACCATGTATGTTAGATTTTTGAAATTCAAAACACGGATGTGTTAAAATTATGTTGAAAGGTCACAAAGTACATAGTAATTCATTATCTTTTGATTTCACTTGATTATGTGACATATTTTTAAGAATTTAATTTACATTTATAAAACATTGGACTGTTACCTTATTCCCCCCTTATGAAAATTTTCCCTCGAAATTTCATTTTACATTCTAATCTATAGATAGGTGCGGGTACTTTTCCTTCATTTTTTCCTCCAGTTCACATGTTGCCTCTTCGTACATATAGTTCCACCGTAGTACTTTGACTAGGAAATTAGTCTGGTCATGTATAACTTTATCTCTAGGATCCAATAAATTCATCTTTTTATCCTCATAAGAAAGTCCATTCTCCAAATCTTCCACCTATAAAGAGAACACAATTGAATGATCTAGTATATACTTCCTTTACAGGGATACATGAAATACATCATTTACATTAGATATTATAGGTGGAAGTGACAATCGATAGGCCACATCCCTGACATGATCAGGAATCTCAATGGGGCTGATTTACCTGGAACATAGATTTTCTTTATTCCCAAAATTCATTACCTTATTTCATAGAGATATTCATTGAAATACCTTGTCTCCAACTTTAACCTCAAGGTCTCATCGACTATTTTCTTCAAAACTCTTTTGTCGAATTTTGGAAACCTTGATGTGATGCTGAATGTTTTTCACCACCTTAACCATTTCTTCAACCATTTCGGGTCCTAGAAGCTTAAGCTCACTGACTTCATCCCAACCTACTGGTGTTATGAAATTTCTCCCATAAGGGTCTGTGTATTGTGTAATTTTGATGATTGAGTAGAAACTATTATTATAAGTGAATCGACTAGTGGAAGATGGTGGTACCATCCTCATTTAATATTCATAGATTATGCTTCCAACATAACTTCTAGTGTCATAATAGGTCAATCAGATTTTCCATCCGTTTGAGGATGATTGATCGAGATGATGTTAAAATCAGTACATAGAGCATGTTGGAGAATTTTCTAGAACATCAATGTTAATCCTGGACCATGATCAGATATAATAGATAGTGGTACTCCATTCAGCCATAAAAATACATTGATGTATATTAGTTCAAGTTTATCCAACGATAATTCCTCTCTAATTGCAATAATGTGAGCTGTCTTTTTAGGAAGATCCACAATTACTCTTATATCATTGTTTCCTCTAGATTTACTAGGAAGTTAAATGAAAAAGACCATTCTAATGTTCTCCCACATCCATGTTGGTATGGGTTTTTGTTGAAACATATCTTTAGATTTGTAACTTTTAGGATTCACATATCAATATACCACACACATTGAGGTATATTCAGAAATCTACTTCACTATATTGTCCCACCAAAAGTTATCTAAGAGATCTCGATATATTTTTTTCTCCCTTGGATGCTAGAAAATGTTGAGATATGAATGTCATTCAGAAACTCCTTCTTTATATCTGGTCATATGGTACACATAATCATGGTCAAGATCTTACAACTCATTCCACATCAAACCAGAACTCCAAGGACAATCCACTTTTAATGGTTTCCACACTTTTTTTAATTTTACAACTTTTCTTTGAGAATCCGTTATTTTCACCGTGGGGGATGGTTGAGCAATCATTTGGGAAATGATTTATGATGTTCCTCCCATTATTATTTTCATTTCCATCCTTTAAAAAACTAATAAGATCGGATCCTTTTCAATTCATATATTTGATAATGATGCAAAAATCCTTTGTACATTGATCATATTCTACTTTATTGGCCTTACCGGGATGGTAGTGGATTGATTAGTCATAATCCTTGATGAGAACAATCTATATTAATGGTGTATATTAATAATTTTTTGTGAATATATATTTTAGAAACTTGTGATCAGTATATATGTCTCATTTCTCCCATAGAGATAATTTACATAGGATTTTTAACACAAAGATTACCATTGCCTATTCCAAATCATGTAGAGGATAGTTTTGATCACGGATTTTCCTCTGACATGATGCATAGACAATCACTTTTTAATTTTTCATTTGAAAACATCCTTATTCCTTGTTTTAAGCATCATTGTACAATAAAATGATTTCACCACTCGTTGGGACTGTGAGTATTAACGTAGTGATAAGCCTCTTTTTTCAACCACTTAAAGAAATGTTCACATTCATGAGTTAAGAAAAGCATTAATCTCTTCCATGCCATCTTATTCATTGAGTTCAACAAGCATGATAATTTCTTCACAAATCATCAATAATACCAAGAAAGACCGTGGAAGCTATGGATCTTTGTTATTGATTTTTTCATGGGACACACTTCAATTACCTTTATCTTAGAACGGTCTATAGATATCCCTTTTCTAGTGAATACATATGTCATGAATGATACATCCTCTATCCAGAACTCACATTTAATGTATTTTAAATACATATTATCCCTACATAATGTCTTTAACATGGTATTCAAATTCACCTCATGTTTCTCCATTCTCTTGCAGTATATCATAATAGAATCGACAAAGACTTCTAGATATTTTTCGATGAATCCTTTAAAGTCTATATTTATTAATTCCATGAATATTGATGGATCATTAGTGAGTTATAATGGAATAACTATGAACTCATATTGTCCATACTTCATTTGAATGCTTGTCATGGGAATATCTTCCTTCCACACCTTTAATTGGTGATACCCTGACCGAAGGTCCGCCTTTGAGAAATAATTGGCCCCACGAAGCTAACCAAAAAAATAATGTATATGTGAAAGAGGATAATTTCTCTTTCTAATGATTTTATTGAGCTCACAATAATCAATGCAGAGGTGCCTCAAACCATCCTTCTTATTGATGAAGAGGACATGCACACCAAACGGTATAGCAATCGGGCGTATAAAACCCTTCACTAGATTCTCTTATAAATTCCTCTTCAGATATTCTAGATCTATGGTTTCCATTCAATATGGTTTCATTGATAAAGGAACAGTCTCAGGAAGATGTTCAATTGAAAACTGAACCTCTCTATCAAAAGGAAGACCATACAACTCTTTGTGAAATTCCTTGGTTTAATCCCTCATGATGGGCATATATTAGTGTGATATTATCTCCTTCATCTCAATTATTAGATATGTACATTATTTCTTATAAGTATTTAATATTGATAGTCGGGAAAATGATTTTAAAAAAGATTCATCTTCTTTATTACAATAATAAAGAATTGGATTATTCATCAGGATGTGAAGATTGATATCCCTTTTCCTGATAGTTGAGATTTTCTTTGAATAAAAATAACCAATCCAATCCCAATATATTGTATAACTCCACTAAAAGATGTATGGAGATATTTTCTGGGTGGTTCAGTAAACAAATGTTAATCAGGAAGGAGTTATAAAAAATGGATGCAATAATTTCTCCATATGTTGTTCTCAAAGATAACATATCCTCAAAAATTTTAGGTCGTATTTGAATAGTTATACTTTTATAGAATGATATGAATGAATGTGTAGAATTAGAATCAAATAGTTAAATTTGTATTCTTTAATGAATAACTAGTGTACATGTAATGAAAACATTTTTCGACTCCACTTATGCAGTACTGATAGCATAAACCCTTCCATGATTCTATGGAGGTTGTTATTTATTTTCTCTAACAAACCTTATCTTAGGAAAATTGTTTTCATAATGCCCATATTCATCGATCTAGTAATATTTCACCACTAGATGAGTGATTGTCTGAAACTTCCTTTCTACTTACACATTAGAAGTATTTTTCATATCTCTTTGGAATTTTATTGGCTTATGTCACAGCTTCCCACATTTGAAACATTTTTTAGTTCCCTATTGAAAGTTCCACAGATGCTTCTTACCAAATTTTTACATGTGGGATGATATGTTTTCTTTCCATCATGTAATTGTTTTTAGGAACCAACCTCATTAGATTCTATTTTCCTATTTTTTCAATAGTACCATGATACAACTAATATTCTCCAATCTCCATATCAACAATAAGGGAACCACATACAATATCATCATAGATGTTGATGTCTCAAATCATTTCTATTTTCATAGAATCAGATTTAGTTTTATAAAGAATCCATCCAAAAATATTTTGGTGTACATGAAAAAACTATAGGCATACCATTCAATCAATGTAATGTTTTCTTTATACACCTTGATTAACTAATCTTCCTTATATTTGAGTCTGAGGAACTCTTGTTCCTTCTTGAGATGGAGGGTTTTAGGAAAATAATTTTTTAAAAAAATTCTCTTCAATTCCTCATAATCGATGGAATTAATTTCTCTCCAAAGGATTCATATTCTTGATCAGTTTCCACTATAGATCGGCTTCCCAATCTAAATGATAGACCGCCATTATGAATTTCACTTTTTCTAAGCACTCGAGGGAAGAGAGTATCTATTCAATGGAGTAAAACCACTATTCAACAATGATGGATAATAAGATACACTAAACATGGGAGGCCTTTGTAGCATGAAGTATTTAATGGAAATTTTATCTCTCCTTAGAGTAAGAGGTTGTTCCCCATGGTTCATGTAATTATTCAAAACTTGAGATTTTTTAGCATGTTTTGTCGTGATGTTTTCAGCACTTGTTCCCCTCATATTATGCATATAGTTATGTAATTCATCACATTCAATATCACATTGATTACAGGAACATGTTCATATATTTCCCGCTATTAACTAAGATAAGAACATATAATTAGAGGGGTTGAATACATAGCTATTGATTATAAAAATTTAACTTTTAATATAAGAGGATAATCTTATAAACTGGAAGTATATCCTATCTTGTGATTCCTTGTTTTTTAATTTTTGTTATCTTTGATCCATTTCATAACATATATTATTATGGAATTTTATTTCATTATCTTAATATTGGTTTGTACAAAACTCATCAATTTGCCAAATCATATCCCCTAGGATTGTCAAACAAAGAGTGTAGTAAAAACATTTTCGTGCACTATTTCATGTTTGAGTCTAGTTCAAAATAGTAATTTCCAGTTTTACCCATAGATACATCTATTCCAGAGCCACCTCTAACTATTTTTATCTAGAAATGGATTTATTTTATTGATAACCCTCTTACTATATAATTACAAAAACATAGGGGTGTTTTCATATACATAGGTTCATCCTTACGGTTTTTATTAAAGTTCTCCATTCGTAATCTTGAAAAATAACTAGAACTCCATATGATATAAAATACAAAACCCTATACGTTTTCACAAAATGTTACATGATTTCATTCCAAATTATACATCAGAGTATAATCTATATATTGTGAAGTGTAGTTTCTTTTAAGACTATGCACAAAATACCATAAACATCGGGCTAAAAATGACACCTTTATTTAATCTTCATATAGTTCTCCTAACATCCATTGTGGTCATAAATATGCATATGCTATCCTTGGGATCAAATGAATAAAATGATGATCTAAAAAATTCCCTATTACGAAATAAGAATAAGAACAAAGCTATAGCACATTGGTTAGAAGGCATGACATAGTGAAATAAAAATCATGGAACATATGTAATCCAAACATATAAACAAGGGATCATATAAAAAATGGATAATAGAAATGTAGATGTAACATAAAATATGACATTAGAACAAGTGAAGTCTAAAAGCCAATATCATTTCCCATGGTAACACAATCCAAGGCTATCATCCAGGGCCATTGAACATGGTATCACATGCCAAGGATAACCTCTAAGACAGTCACACATGGTAGCCCAAGGCAAGGATAAATGCCAAGACAGTCACACATAAAGTCTCATGAGACTCAACATTAAGAAATGCCTTTGAACACATTCTAGGTGATACCATATTCACATTTCATTATTATTTTTTCCACACAAAGAATCATACATAATCAATCTTACATAAACCTAAGGGTTACCCATTGAGTGAATTGGGTACCACAATCTTGTCATGATGAATAAAAATGGGTGTACCATGTAAGTATCCATTAGAGAATAGAACTAAAATAGACATGGAAATTAATATGTTAAAAAATAATGTATAATTGTAAATGATGTCATGTATAATGGAAAACATGTATGAAAAGTATTTACGAGATTTTGGCATTAAAACATTATTGTGAGGTTTTAAGGAAAATACTACAGAGCCTTGAAAATAGAAAAAGGGAAAAATATGTTATATAAAACATGAATTAAACCAAGAAGGTTTTCCAATTTAAAATACAGATTCTATAAATCCAACGGGGGATTAAAATTGATGATAGAGTGCACATGAAATCGGGTAAGAATTAGGGAAGTTCTTTTAAAACAAGTTTGCATATTAGGAAGTATTGAGGAGAGAATAACTTGAAAACTTGTCTATCCCAAAAATAGAATGATGAAGGGGTCTTGATAAATGAACATGGTACAATTACACAAAATTTATATTATTAACATTAAAAATATAAGACAACTTCATTTTGGTAATAAGAATGATGAGGAACCATAAGAAATAAAGGAAATTTGGATAGAATCCCATAATGGTTATCAGCATGGTATCAGGTGTACATAAGAGGGATAAATGAGAGTGATATGGGTTTATCATAACTTATATATACATATGGATATATGAGGGTGTGAAATCATACCCCATCATTGAGAATGACACATAAAATGAATTACAAAAAGGGCATTCTTCATTAAATGTGAAATATAGAGGATCCCTATTCTTAGATCCTATGGTGTTCTCCACATGATATTAATGACTAGAATATTCAAACTAGTTTTAAAAACTAAACACTAAAAAATGTATTATATTTTTAAATGATTTATTTTAACTGTTTTGAGTTCATTCACGGCCTTTTTGATGGGTTAAGTGGTTCAATCTCATTGTTCGGGTTCATTTGTTTTCATGGTTTTTACGATCGGTTTACATATTCTAATGAATTGAAAATCGTGTGAAATTTGGGTGGTTGTCCATAATTGGAGTTAAATTTCATTATTTAACATAGATATGGTTACATTGATGTACATTTATGGTGGTTAATTGGAGTTATGATGAATCATTATGTATAACTTTAGTGATAACCTTTAGGGTTGGATATTTTTATCACTACACACTCATTTTCATTTTAATTTAATAGCATGTGTATATTAGTGATTATAGAATCTAAAATATGATATATTACATTATAATATGGTTCCACGATAACAAAAATGGCTGCATAACAAGAACATAAGACGATAAACGAAATTGAAAACCAATCATCTTGGAATGTGGTAAATTATCACATTAAAGATGGTGTCTTTACTACTAGTATAAAAGAATAGTAACAGAGATATGATAATAAATTATTCTATTTTCATAAAAAAAAAAATTAATTTTATGTTAATGTCATTTTCATAACATTTGGATGAGGAGTGTTAAGAATTTATAAGAAAACAAAGTATCATAAAAATAATGAAAATGAAATGAAAAGGGGAATTTACCTCTTGAACTAATCATCCTTGATTGCCTCATAAGAGAGAATGTATTGTCAGTTTAGCAGAGAAAGGGATTCTAAACGTATGAGAGGAGCTTGGGGATGGATTTGGGATGAATTTAGTGAAGGCACAAGGCTTGAAAGGAGTGACTATAAGTGGTGATTGTGTGTGGTTTTTATTGTAGAGGGGAGGATGGTTTTAATAATATTTTAATAATTAACTTATTATATTTCCATTAGACAAGAAATAGTAATTAATTATTGAAAAATAATAATAATAAATGCATGTGATTTTAGACTATGGTTTTTTACATAAGCAATAATTCTTGGAATGGTCTATTTATATTATAATGTATATATACGGTAAATTACCATATTTTAGTATTCCTTAAAAATTAAAGTATTTTAGAAAAATCCCAAAAATTCGCAAAATCAATTTGTAAACAAATATAACCAAAAAATGAAATCCGTTTTGGGAAAATAATTTTCAATATTTGATTTTTTTTAGTTTTCAATAAAAATCAAAATTTACATAAAAATAATGATTTAATATTATAATTGATTTTATAATGCTTCCAAAAATTACATAAGGTCTTTAAAAATAATATTAAAACCAGAGGAAAAATAATTTTTAATTTATAAACACCTAATAAGAAAATGAATTATATTTTAATTTAATTAATTATTTTTAATTAAGTATTTATGACATATAAAAACCCCAATAATTATACTATGGTCATATTATCACTTTTAAGATGCATAAATTTTATTTATACAGTCATGGATGAGTTTACTATTTTTTTGGAAGATTTACTACCCATAAGGGTCATATTAAAATTAATAATGGTAACTTTACTATTCATAATGGTTAATTACTATTACCCAAAACTAAGTTATTCTTATCGGACTTCATACATCTTATTTATCGTAATCGTGTATGTCATATATTCAAAATTCAAAACAAAAAATGGAATTAAATGTTACTTAGTACATAATTGTTCATTATGTTGTGATTTCTTGTGATTATATGACATATTTATAAGAATATAATTTTGATTAATAAATCATTGGGTCGTTATGAGGTTGAATTTGGGAGATTTTTGGAAAATTTTAATTTTTTAATGATTACTTAATAATAATTATTTTTAATTAAAAAATACCTTTCTGTTTAAATTATACAGAGATATTATATTTTAATTTTTTTAATAAAATTATTAAAACTATATATATATTATTACAATATATTTTATTGGAATCATTTTCATATTTATAATTGATATAAAACATTGTAAACTTCCAAACAATTTTTCCTTGAAAGCCCGTAATTTTTTCGCAACTACAGGATTAGATGTAAATAAAATTTTATGAAAAAACTGAATTTATTATTTAATATTAAATATATTATATGAAATAATTATAATTTATATTTACTAATAAGTTATAATTAAATATTTTACCAATATTTTTAGTGAAATTTATTAAAATTAATAGTCATTGTAATTGTAAAAAAGTGTTAACCAGGTGAAAATGACATAAAAAGTTATATGAAGTCACATATATGCCTATATTTTGATTATATATTGTCTATGTCTCTTGAATATTCTATTTTGATTCATTTTTCAATATATTAATTTGGTAAAATCATTTTCTTTTCAAAATATTTAAGGCTACAAATCACCTTACTTATAAAAGGCCACCCCTATCATCTCCACTAATAGGCATTGAAAAAATTTTGGATTAGAATTCCCATTCCCAATTAACATTCAAAAATCACTATTATTATCCTTAAATAATAAATTTTTATTAAATTCCACTTAAAAAATATTTCGTGTGAAAACATATTAATATTTCTTTAAAAAGGGATAACATTCTTCAACGATCATTTTTATTTTATTTCTTCTTCGACCACCATCAATAATTATTAAATGATATTCATAGAATAACTACAATATCATACATAAAACTATATGTTGTTATGTTATATTAATCAATAAGAACCATATCATATTCTATGAAATTACTTATGAAATATTCCTTCATAATTACGGAGGATTATCACTTCACTAACCGATGTCATTAATTTTTCAATTACCACATCACACGGTTGGGTTTGATGATCAATATAAAATATATATATATATATGATATTTAAAACATAATTATTCCTTTTAATTAATTATATAATATATAAATTTATCCAATTTCAGTTTCATATGTGATTCAATAATTTTATTCATGTGTATGGAGAAGTACCGACTCACGAAGTGATTCAATGTGTCTTTGACTAGATCTTTACAATTCAGATAATCATGATAAAATTAGTGAATTTATATTATTTAAATAAAATATTTATTATATTAATGAGTTTTATAACATTATTAAATTATAATATATTCATTTATTTATAACCATTTCACACACTGAATATTTATAACTGCGTTCATCTACGTGTTGTCTACCGCCTTCATGAAGTGATATGACTATCTCTTGACATCACAAAACAACATGTATTATCTTTATGAGTATAGGTAGACAAATTATATATTATTTATGATAATATTATAATTATTTATCTATAATATAAAACATACCTATTCTCCATAATTATTTATAAAAAATAGAAATGTCACTCCTACGTACATAGGGTTTATTAATGGACATAATTAAATCATATATGTTATAATATTTATAAATATATTTATATAATAGAATTATAATAAAAATATATTTGATATAATTTAGGTTATTTAATTGATGAATGAATTTGTAACTTAAGGATTAATATTTATAATCTTCCTTTTTTATATCAAGGAGACTTGTGCAAATTCACCATTGATTTCATTTATGTGGTTTATATACAATCCATTTAAAATTTTATATTATGAATCTGAAAACATTATTTATAATAATATTTTTGTTATTATTTATTATGGATTATGATTAAAATGATTACTATTTCATTATTGGATTTCAATCTCTATTTTTACTTGTGTGATATACATGTCACATACACAACAAGATTATAATATGATATGTATATTATCCCTGATTGTCCATTATATTAAATATAATGAAACATTTTGGGGTATATATATACACTTTAGGATCTATCTTTAAAAGGGTCTATATTTCAAATGAAACACAAGTAGTAAGTACTTATTATAACAAATTACCTTTTTTGAGACATATGATATGTTACTAACATATATCCTTTAGGAGGTGTATATGCTTCCAATATTACGTGTAATTTTAAATATGTTTTTATTATCTAGATATTCAATATATAATTTTATTCAATCACTGGTCTTACATTCAATGATACCACAGTGGGAGGGTTTGTATGTTACAATTTTATCCATTATGGATAATTCTCATGAATATTTATTAAATGATGAAATAACATGATAAAATCCTCATGGAACTAAGGAATCTTATCCTAACATGGTTATATATAGAGAAAAAAAATTCCCATTATTCTTCCACTCTATATGTACTCATGATTTCCAAATAAATCATTGAGGTTAATTTTTTTATATCTCTCTATTCGGTTAAAAACTAGTCCTAATTCAAAAAATATTTTTTTTCTAAATATACATTAAATTTTATTTTAAATTCTAAAAATAATTTATTATAGATATTTAAATCGTTACTTCTTGTAAAAACAAAATAGAATCTTTATTTTCTTTATAATTGTACCCATTTATAATTTAAAGAATGTTTGAATGTAATCTTAGTTTTAATGTATATTACTTGAATAGAAATATCCGCAATTATGGATCTATTTTCCTTGATGATTCCTTTATAAATACTCATTATAAATTTCAAATAAAAGTATATAAAAATTCTATTTTCTTCAACAGAGATAAGATGTATCTCTCATGAAATGTTTTAAATTATTTTATTTATTCCTTTAAATGTTTCAATCTAAATTTTCAAAAGAATTCATTTACAAAATGTTTTATAACATTATTTTTTTAAATATAATTTTCAACAAAAATATATTTTACTCATCAATTTTTTTATCATTCAAAAAAAATTACTTCTCGGGTGAAGTCCTTTGATGTATCATTTACATTATTTCAGATATTATAGCAGGATTTCATTATTATTTATTCTCTTAAGGGTCTATGTTTATGAGGACATGATGTTTTTGTAACCCCATTGTATTCCATAGTTTATACCATGAAAAAATTCTTAGTAAACCTACTTATTTATCCATGGTTTCGGATTTGATAAAATAATGAAATTATTATTAAAACATTCTATTTTACACATGTTATGATATGATGATATTTATATGAAATCCATTTAATTTAATTTTTATGAGATGATGAATGTTTTATGATATCATAGCACACATATGGGTTATTTACATATTGTGAAGTTGGTTATGTTATAATAAATGATAGGTATTATGTTATAACCATTGATGGTGGTTATGTCATAAACATTGATAGGTTGGACATGTATTACTCTTAAATTAACAGAGTAAACAATTATATCTCATGAGATATACAAGAATGTAATAACGAGAAAACAAAGTTTAGAGAACGAATTTTTCTACAGTGATGATATTGGGTGTGAACCTTGACTACTATGATGGTTTAGTGATAGAACCAATTCAACTATAATATCCTTGGTTGTAAACCATGACTAATGTGGATGTGAATTATTGTACTTATGTGTATTCCATAATTCTATATTATTAATTTATTTTATGATCTCATGGATCATGATCACTTATTTACTTATGATTTATGTCATATGAATCGCAAAACATTATTCCATTACTAATGATTATTATCTTTTGAAATACTAGGTATGGTTTTCATGTGACATTTTCATGTTCTCATACCCTTTTGTTCATGTAATGATTTTATATATCCCTTTTACACGTACCACGAATCTGAGCTCACTCATTCATATTATTCCATTCCACTTGTTGTAGAAGAAGGTTTTATATATGGTAGGTTTGTGAAATAATCGGTAATAAAATATTACTATTTGAGATGTTGAAGACAATTAAAAAAATTAAAAAATTGTCTACCTAGTCCCCGATGACACTAAATTATTATAGTCAATAGATATTTGTTTGTGTATTGTATTTAAAATACATATATAATAATTTAATATTTATTTATGGACATATGGGGATGAAACAAATCCCTAGGAACACATTACTCATACTGAGATGATAAATTGGATCTATGTATTTGATTAGATCCATTTTAATAAGATCAAAAATATAATTCACATTACCATTTGTATTTTTATGTAATAAATATGTGATGAATTTTATTATATGTTTAGTATGTTAAGAATTTGGGTCTTTTGATGTTGTTTTATATTGGTGTCTAGTTTGATTTTTTTATTTAGAAAAATGAATTTATTTTAAATGGAATTTGAAGTAGTTTTGAAATGAATGTTTTAATGAAATTTTTTATCAATGTGGTTTATAAATAAAAAGGGATTTGAAAATAATTTATCATAATATATTCATGTTTTTTTTAAACTAGGATGTGTTCCTTACAAAAAAACATATGTATATGGGGTATATAGATTTAATTTTTATGGACATGGGTAATTATTATAGAACCATGAACTATGGAAGATCTTCTTAATTACCAACATCCATGTTTTGTAGAGAAGGTGTGGTCTCACGGGGTTGTAACATGTAGTGTCTTTTATTAGTTTATTACTCATAGAGGATCCATTTATAGGCCTTGTTTGTCTTCTTATAATTATTTATAGTTTTTTTTCATTTAAAATAGATATCATGTATATATCTTGTTATTGAAGGTTTTTTATATGGAGAACATTATTTCTTATGGTACCTGCTTTGTCATTAATGATTTAGCTAGATTATTTATTTTATTCTTTTGACTTGGATGATATTGTTACGAGTTTCTCTTTTTATTTATTGTTCATGTTTTATTACAATGGGGGAAACCATTCCCATGATATATGTAGTTATTCCTGCTACTTATTGTCATCCTGTGGCGATTGAGAATACACATAGAACAATGTGGTGGGCCTCCTCGAGTGATGGGATTGGTCAAACCTAGTTAGGTCACAACAATATTGGAGAATGTTTATCCCAACTGTGTGCCTCATAGTTATAACCATGAAGTTTGGGGTTTCGATAGGCAGTGCCTCCCCCATTGTTAATGTAATGTAAGAAAAGAAGTGTGTAATTATAGTTTTTTAATCCTTTGTTTTAAAATTCAATATTTTTATATTTTTTTACTATTTTGAACCCCTAAAATTTAATGAAACATCCTCATAGCCTACTACCTCATTCACAAAACTCCCCCAATGATAATCCTCCTATTTTCCCTGACAATATCTTCCCATCCTATCATAATAATACGTTATGAAAAAAATCATGTATAATTTATATTTTAATAATAAATATTAAGAATTTCCATCCCTTAACTCCCTTATTTATTATTTTTCAGTAAAATAATTTTCTTCCCCCCATAACCCCTAATCACTATAATGTTTTTGAACTATATTTAAGAAAAGATCAAAAATTATGTTTCACAGTATTTTGGTTATGGATGAATTTATTATTTCTTATGGAATATAGAAAACCATTATTATCATAGATAGATATAACAGCATAATATATTAACATTCATTTTATATCATAATTATCCATTATATAATCATATGGATCTAGATCCTTTAGAAACATGGATACATAAAAAACTAGTTAATAAGTGAACTACATCATTATCAACTACCTTATTTTTAACGAGAACCCTTCATTGGAATATCATACACAAATCATTTATTAATATCATCTGTAAGGGAAACATAAGAAAGGTATAATTCTGATACATGAAAAGGGTACACTTGAGAGATATATAAACAAAACAAGAGAGTAATACTACAAGAAGATGATCGTAACGTTTCAGAACCGTAACCTACATATCTAAGATCAAATTCATGACCATAGAATATTATTTCGAAGTTCAGAAAACATGAATCATAAATCAATCAAATAATATGTTCCATGATAGCATAAAAATTTCATAATATGTGTAGTAGGGTTGGTTCACGCCCAAATTTACCCAAGAGAAGAAGGTAAGACGGTCCTTATAGTTTAGCTTGGGTTATCGAATCCATAGAGACCTAAGAAGTAACCTATAGACACGCACATTCTAAGGACTGTTTTGGGATATGAAGTGGAAAACCTTGGGTTGATTTTAGATGGGTTTTAAAGATATCTAATTGATTTAAGTTAATTCAATTTAAAAGAATGAGTTGATCCTAGGTTATCGCTCGGGGTGGATTGGACGTATTTCCTTTTTAATGATTTCAATTTCTTAAATTTGAGATGGTTTCATTTAAGGAGATAAAACAACATCATCACTTACTGGTTTAATGCCTACACCCTTTAATACTAATCACCTATACACTTGAATGATCAAAGTTTTGATCACTTCAAGGTAAAGGTTCGTATTAGTACTTGAAGTGTGTGGCCTTAAATTCAACAAGGACGATGGAGTTTAAAAATCATCAAATAAAAATCCCAATTAAAGAAGTGATTATACATTAATTAGGTGATAAATAACATACAATCCAGACCCTTGCTACTCCCTTGGATCAACCCATAAGTGGTTTAGTCCTCCATTGATCCCATGGTTTCAATGGAAGCGGAAAGTAGACTCATGAGGGAGGAAATGGAGAAGTAAAGAAAACAACAAAAAGAAAATGATCACTCCACCGTTGTGTGAATAATTTCACAAGGGTTGGTGTGAATAAATTCACACCTTGATCCAACGGTATCAAAGTGATATGAAGAACAATAGAATAATATTAGAAGAAGAACTTTTATTAAGAAACTAAAGTGAATTGAACAACTTACATGGGAAAGACAAATTTGAGGCAACAAAAATGCAGCATAACATTACAATTGAACAAAGCATCCAAGATCTTCAACTCCTTCACCACCACTACCTTAAATAGGCATTTTGGGAGCCTTGGGTCGAGACTCCAATAGTACAAAGCATCTCAATTAATTTTGGTAGGCCATAGGTGGTGGAAAGCTTGTGGAATTTGAACTTTTCCACATTTGACCCGAGGTGGCAGCCAGCTTTCCTTTACCGAACAGACACGTCTGTAAGACCTTCTAGACGGCCGAATCAGGGTGGGCCATAGAAGAAGAAAATTTAACTTCGGATGTCTTATAACCGCCTGTAAAATTCGGGTCCATTTAGAGTTTTGGATTCTAGGATATGATCAAATTTGTGGGCTGTTGTTCTGGGCCGTAGAATCTGGCCCAGAATTGTATCTCTAACTTGGGACACCTCAATGACCACCATAGAGGCCGAATTATCATTGTCTCATGAAGAGTTATTTGTTACTATGAATTGGTTCTAGAATACCACAAAATTTGGGATTCATTGGGCCTGTATGTTGGGCCCCACAGTCTCATCAGTGGGCTAGTGTCCAATCTGCCTTCTCTAGAATTGCTTCCTTTCATCACAAAATATCCTCGTCTTCTTCCATGAATTCTACATTGATCCCTGAATAAAAAATGTTCACATTTAAGTGTAGATAATGTTACCAAAATATCAAATTAAAAAAATTGATAATTACATTCCTTAGAATCAGAATACTCATTGGGCCTAAATTGGTGTATATTAGGCATGAAGTGCACAAATGATGAGAATGGATGTTCATAATGAAAATGCACTAACTCAGGCCCATTAAATCAAAAATGAACATTTAATAACATTAAAATGTAATTAAAATATATGTTTTTATTGGATAACCACACCCCCCAACTTGAGATTTTCTAGTCCCGAGAAAATAATTCAATGATTTTATTTGAATTCCTTTCTTCAAACACATTATAACAAACAGTGCTCACAATGTAAATTGCACACAAATATATTTTTATAACCTATCAAGATAATTTAAAACAAGATGAATTTAAAAGAAGATCCCAATACCAAGCTCATTCCTTTGATCAAATCCATCATCATACTTCATCCAACTCAATTAGGTGTAATGATGTGTTGTGTATCACAATAGATATGGGGGTTCATTTTCATTCAAGGGGGAAATCATGGAAGCACTAGGTGGAATCACATTTAATCCTAATATGAGTATTCTTCATTATTTTTTTTTTTATTTTTTTTTCAATATTTCCATAGTAATTGAGATTGAAGTTAATCAAATTAACCCATGTAGCAAGACTTTGCCGATGACTCCCAGACTGAAAGCCCTTACGGCACCAAGTGAAGCCCATATACTCGGGCATCCTCTCGAGTTAACTTAATCAAAAACGAAGTCATATTACCATAAATAGATATATATTGAAAAACTCAGGGCTAGACAACTCTGGAGTCACGATCCCCAAGTGTCGAAAGCCTCGCATTTTATCAAACCATTTCTCTACACGCAAATTTTTTTTATTTATTTTTTATATTTTTTTAATAATTTTTTTTAGTTTTTTTTTGAATACTCATATTATTCATAAAAATAAAACCAGCCTATGCTATTTGTTATGGAACCCCAAAAATTCAAATTAGTACCCCACAGTCTAGAGGACGTGCATTGTGGCATTTTTTTATTTGGATGAAAATATAAACGATGAAATATCACATTGGACAGACACACTTTCCAAAATCTATGCTTTTAAACTTAATCATGAATTAAATTAAGAGTCAAGGAAATAATAATTGTTTGATATGTAGTTTTTATGTGAGAAAAGATGTTATTATATGAATGATAAAGGAATTTTACTTCTTTTTGTTATCATTGTTTTTTTTAAACAAACATGTTGTTTCCACACCCCCTAACATAGAATGAAATTGTCCCTAGTATCATAAAAACAAAATTTATAATGGGGTAGAGGAATAAAAAGGGGAGTTCAATAAGGAAATTGAAATATGAGGATCATGGAATGAAGTCACCTGGTGGTTGAAGTTTGAAGTTCTTGACGCTCGAATTTATTCCTTTGATATCCATGTCACTTGAAAAGTTCCCTAGTGGAAAAAGGAAAAACAAAACAAACAAAAAAAACAAAAACAAACAATATATATATATATATAATAAAGGAAGTAAAATATAAGAATATATATAAAAATTATAGAATAAGGAAGCACAAGAAGCCGCAGGTCAGTGGTAAGCGCGCGCCCCTATCTCCCTTCGGTCCTGGGTTTGAGTCCCCGCGGCTTCGCCGGTTGTGACGGGGTTTTCCCCACGGCCTATGGCGTGGACTTTTTTTATTATTATTATTTTATTTTTATTTTTATCTTAACCTATAAAATAAAAAAAAAACTGATGATACATTGTCTTCTTTTTAAATTTCTGGGTAAGGTATTACTCAAGGATCCCACCACGTGACACGGATGAATATGGTGCTCCCCTTTCGTACCCATCCAAACTCATTATAGAAGAACAGGTCAACAGTTTATTATTTGTTTTTCAAAATATCAAAATGTCTCATTTAAAATATAAACTTGACTAAAACAACGAAATTATTGGAAACTTGAAAACCATGGGTTGCCTTCCATTTAGCGCTTTGTTTAACGTCGTTATCCCGACATGGACCCTAAATCTATTAATTTGTTCCTTGTTAATAGGTTGGCTCAGTTAACTCAACCTCTATTTCCTGTTTATTGAATGATTCAATGAATGGTTTTAACCTTTGACCATTGACCTTGAAAATGTAACCACTTGTGGGATCTTGAATCTCTACTGCCCCATGGGGGAATACATGATGCACTATGAAAGGTCCTGACCATCTAGACCTTAACTTTCCCGGATGTAAATGAAGTTTTAAACTATACAAGAGCACAAGTTCTCCCAGTTCAAAATGTTTGACCTTGATATTCCTAGATTGGTAGGCTTGAACACTATCATTATTGATCCTTGAATTTTTATAAGCCTCCATCCTTAGTTCCTCCAGTTCATTGAGATCTAATTTCCTTTTTGTTCTGGCCAATGAGAGATCATAATCCATTTTCTTAATTGCCCAAAAGGCCTTATGTTCAATCTCCACTGGAAAATGGCATGCTTTACCATAAACCAACCTATATGGGGACATTCCTAAAATAGTTTTATATGCGGTTCTATAGGCCCAAAGAGCATCTAAGAGTTTCTCAAACCAATCTTTCCTAGAGGGGTTGATAGTTTTCTCAAGAATTTGCTTAATTTCACGATTGGATAACTCAGATTGACCATTGGTCTGTGGGTGGTAAGCATTGGACACTTTGTGGGAAATTCCATATTTTTTCATGAGTGATGAGAATGGACGATTGCAAAAATGAGTTCCACGATCACTTATGATAGCCCTAGGAATTCTAAATCTAGAGAATATGTTTTCTTTTAAGAATCTAATCATAGTTTGATGATCATTGGATTTTGTGGGAATGGCCTCAACCCATTTTGAGACATAATCAACAGCTAAGAGTATGTAGAGGTATCCCCGAGAGTTTGGGATGGGACCCATGAAATCAATTCCCCAATAGTCAAAGATTTCAACCACAAAGATGAGAGTGAGTGGCATTTGATTCCTTTTTGTGATGGACCCTACTTGTTGACACCTAGGACAGCTTTGACAAAATGTATAGGAGTCCCTTGAGAGGGTGGGAAAGAAAAGACCACATTGAAGAATCTTAGCAGATGTTTTCTTAGAGGAAAAGTGACCTCCACATGCCTCACTATGACAGAATTTAAGGATGGACTCTTGTTCAGATTCTGGAACACACCTCCTAATGACTTGGTCAAGTCAGAACTTATAGAGGTATGGATCATCAAACACATAGTGTCTAACATCAGAAAGGAATTTACTTTGATCTTGAGTCCCTAAGAATTTTGGAATGACTCATGCACTAATAAATTTGCTATGTCAGCATACCAAGGGCAGTCACTCATAGAGTATAAGTGTTCATCAGGAAATGAATCAGACACGGAAAGGTGATTTGAGTTGTCTTTGAATTCCATCCTAGAGAGGTTATCAGATACAACATTTTCAACTCCCTTTTTATCCTTGATTGTGAGGTCAAATTCTTGTAAGAGAAGGACCCACCTAATCAGTCTAGCCTTAGCATCTTGTTTTTGGAAGAGGTATTTTAGTGCAGAATGGTCAGTGAACACAGTGATGGGTGATCCTAAGAGGTAGGACCTAAACTTCTCTAAGGAAAACACAATAGAAAGTAACTCCTTTTCAGTGGTGGTGTAGTTGATTTGGGCATCATTTAAGGATTTTCATGCATAATCAATGACATAAGGAGTTTTATTACAACGTTGTCCTAACACAGCTCCAACAGCAAAGTCACTGGCATCACACATAAGTTCAAAAGGAAGGTTCCAATTTGGAGATTTCATAATGGGAGGATAGGTGAGAGAGGATTTGAGGGTTGAGAATGAACCCTCACATCTTTCTATCCAAACAAATGGAGCATCTTTTACTAAGAGAGCACAAAGGGGACGGGATATTGAACTAAATTCCTTGATGAATCTTCTATAGAAACCAGCATGTCCTAAGAAAGACCTCACTTCCTTGACAGTTTTGGGTTATGGAAGGTGACAAATGATGTCAACCTTTTCTTTATCAACTTCAATCCCCCTACTCGAGACCAAATGGCCTAGAACAAGTCCTTCTTTAACCATGAAATTGCATTTTTCCCAGTTTAGGACCAGATTTTTTTCTTCACATCATGACAAGACTCTCTCCACATTCTACAGACATCCCTCAAAAGTATCCCCAAACACAGAGAAGTCATCCATGAAGACCTCAAGAAAATCCCCTACCATGTCTGAGAAGATTCCCATCATGCACCACTGGAAGGTTCCAGGGGAATTGCATAACCCGAAGGGCATGCGTTTGAAGGCAAAGGTACCGAAAGGACATGTGAATGTAGTCTTCCCTTGATCCTCTAGGGAGACGTCAATTTGATTGTACCCCGAGTACCCATCTAAGAAACAGTAGAAGGCATGACCTGCCACTCTCTCAAGGACTTGTTCAATGAATGTTAAGGGGAAATGGTCCTTCTTGGTGAATGAGTTTAGTTTCCTATAGTCAATGTAGACCCTCCATCCACTACTCACCCTTGTTGGAAGAATCTCTCCATCCTCATTGGTTATCACTGTGATTCCAGCCTTTTTTGGAACCACTTGGATTGGGATCACCCATTCACTCTCAGCTATGGGATATATGATACCAGCTTTCAACAATTTCAGAAGTTCTTTCCTTACTACCTCAATGATATTAGGATTGAGTCGCCGTTGAGGTTGACGACATGGCTTTGAATCAGATTCGAGAACAATCCTATGAGTCCCGATAAGTGGGCTAATCCCAGGAATATCAGAAAGGGTCCAACCAATGGCTTTCTTATGCTTCCTAAGGACATCTAGAAGCATCCTCTCATGATTGGATTCAAGAGAAGAATAAATGACAATAGGATGTGTTTGATTTTCCCCTAGGAAGGCATACTTTAGTGCAGCAGGAAGTTCCTTCAATTCAAGATCAGGTTGGTTCAGAATTTCAGCAGAAGATTGGGACATTGGATCAAGATCAATTTCTTTTTTAGAGGTTCAGATAGGATTGATTCCTCACATGTAGAAGTTTCATCTACTAGATTGGCTTGATCAGATTTAGGGAAGGAATTTAGAGGGGTCTCTATGAAATTGGTTTCTTGAAAGGTTTCACTGATTATTGGACCTAAGACTTCATCATAAGAGAAATTTGAAAATGATTCAAGCCAAGGAGATAAACTTCCTTCATATGAAGAAAGGAAATCAATCTCATTCTGACTTAAAAATTCATCAAATATTCCTTGATGTTCCATGGATTCATTATCAATGCTTCCTATCATGTTTACTTCATGAATATCCTCGTCATCCCCTATTTGTGAGCTTGCATTATAGATGTTCAAGTCTAGACTCATGTTCCCAAAGGTGATATTCATGTTCCCATTTCGGACTCAGATAACAGAGTTGATTGTTGCAAGGAAAGGACGACCAAGGATGATTGGGGTTTGTTCCTTATTTCCTAAATTTGGATGGTTGTCAAGGATAATGAAATCAGCAGGGTAGATAATGTTTTCAACCTTTACCAGAACGTCCTTTAAAATCCCCTTTGGAACCCTAATGCTACGATCAGCAAGCTGAAGTGTGACAGATGTGGGTCGGAGCTCTTCTAGGCCTAACTGGCAGTACACAGCATATGGGATGAGATTGACACTAGAACCTAGGTCACACAAGGCCTTGACAACTTTTCTCTCTCCTAGTTCAACATTGACGTAAGGGAAACCTGGGTCTTTCAATTTAGGAGGAATGGTCCTTTGAATGGTGGTACTCACATTAGCAGCCAAAAGGACTTGGTTTTTATGTGAAAATTTTCTTTTAAAAGTGCACAAGTCCTTAAGATACTTCGAGTAGGCAGGTATGGTTTGGATTTCATTGAGAAGGGGTATGTTAAACTTGACTTGTGAAAATATTTCTCTCAACGTTTCACTCAGTTCAGGCTTGGGTTTCCCCCTCATGTGTTGAGGAAATGGTGCAGGTTGTGGGGTTGTTTGTTGAAGAGTTGTTTCCTTCACATTGTTATCAGTTTCCTCAGTTTTATCTTGTGGTTCATTTGAATTTTCATCCAAGTTTGAATCTTCGGGTGGGTTCTGAATTAGCTGTTCAGGTTTCTTAATTGATTTCCCACTTCTTAAAACAGTCACAGCCTTTAGTTGTTCATGAGTTGTTTGAGCACAACATGACTCTCCCCTTGAAGTTGAGGATGGAACCGCCTGAGTAGGCATGGGTGCCTTTCCTATTTTGATGGTTTGAAGTTCTTGTTTTAGGGAAGATAATTCTGAGTTCATCCTCTCCATTTGTTTGCACAATTGTTCTAGTAGGCTTTTTGGAACAGTTTGGGTGGGTGCTTGAGTAGGTTGGTTTATCCCAGGGGGTATTTTGGAGGTGGGATGGTTTGTTGAAAATGGACCGGTGGGTGTTGGTATTGGATAGGTTGGGTTTGGAACTGGTTATGGGTTTGGTAGTTCTGATGGGGGTAAGTATTTTGTCCCTGTCGTTGGATAGGTTGTTGGTTATCCTTCCATCGGAAGCCTGGGTGGTCATTGTACCTTGGATTGAAGGTGTTTTGGTATTGAGGCTTTTGAAAGTTCATATAATTTACTTCCGCTGGGGGTCCTCCTAAGAGAACATCCTTGATGGATGGAATGGTTGGGCAGTTGTCTGTCTTATGGTCATTTTTGTCACAAATTGTGCAAACAGGGTCAACAGTTTGGATTTCATGGACTTTCCTAAGGTCTATCTCTTCAACCTTCCTAGAGAGTGCTGCGAGTTTAGCCCTAAGGCTTTCCTCTTCTATAAGTGTATGAATTCCAGTAGTTCTTTGTGGATTTTCAGAATAAGGTGAAGTTCCCCAAGTTTGGTTTTGTTCATCCAGACTTTCCAGATACTCGTAAGCATCATTTGGGGCCTTGTTTTTAAAGGTTCCATTACACATCATGTCAATGAATTGTTTATTACCCAGACCCAACCCTTCATAGAAAATTCTCACTTGTTCAGGTATGGAAAACACATGGTGTGGAACCATGTTTAGGGTGCCTTTGAACATCTCCCATGTTTCATAAAATGACTCTCCCTCTTTTTCAAAAAAGTTTTGGATTCTCTTTTTAAGTGCAATTGTTTTGTGATGAGGGAAGTATTTTTTGTAGAATTATCTTTGTAGTTGGTCCCAAAAGTGGATTGATGCAGGTCTCAAGTTGTTTAGTCAATTTTTAGCTCGATCCTTTAATGAAAAAGGAAATAGCCTCATCTTAGCGGATTCTAGTTGATGTGGGGGACACATGGTTTCAACAATGTCGTTGAACTCTTTGACATGAAGGTACGGCATTTCTGACTCCATCCCATGAAAGGTTGGAAGGTGTTTTAGGACATGGGGTTTGAATATGTAGTCGGCGTCTCCTATGGAATTGTGTATAATGAATGAGGGGGCATTGGTCCAAGCTGGAGTGAGGTAGTCGTTCATGGTTTGATCAACTACATTCCCTAAGTTTGGAGCTTCTTGGTTTTGGTTTCCCATTTGATTCCCCTCAGGGTTTACAATTTGATTTTGTGGATGACCCTCCATTGGACTTGTTTCAAGTTCTGACTTTGGGGTTTCAAGAATATTTGAATCTGATTTAAACAATCCCTTAGGTGCACTTGACTCCCCTATCCTAGTACTTTCCACCCTAACTAGTCTGTTTGAGAAATTGCGGGTGTAGGCGGACATGCGCCAAAAAAAAGCGAGAAAGGGACAAGATAAGAGATCTTGGGTGAGAGAAGAAGAATGGAGGTGAGGAAAGAAGGGTTTTTTTTATCTAAGGTACTTATTTGGTCCCTGGCAACGGCACCAAAATTTGGTTCACGCCCAAATTTACCCAAGAGAAGAAGGTAAGACGGTCCTTGTAGTTTAGCTTGGGTTATCAAATCCACAGAGACCTAAGAAGTAACCTATAGACACTTACATTCTAAGGACTATTTTTGGCTATGAAGTGGCCAACTTTGGGTTGATTTTAGATGGGGTTTAATGATATCTAATTGATTTAAGTGAATTCAATTTAAAAGAATGAGTTGATCCTAGGTTATCGCTCGGGGTGGATTAGACGTATTTCCTTTTTAATGATTTCAATTTCTTAAATTTGAGATGGGTTCATTTAAGGAGATAAAACAACATCATTACATACTGTTTTAATGCCTACACCCTTTAATACTAATCACCTATACACTTGAAGGATCAAAGTTTTTTGCACTTCAAGGTAAAGGTTCGTATTAGTACTTGAAGTGTGTGGCCTTAAATTCAACAAGGACGATGGAGTTTAAAAATCATCAAATAAAAATCCCAATTAAAGAAGTGATTATACATTAATTAGGTGATAAATAACATCCAATCCAGCCTCTTTCTACTCCCTTGGATCAACCCATAAGTGAGTTAGTCCTCCATTGATCCCATGGTTTCAATGGAAGTGGAAAGTAGACTAATGAGGGAGGAAATGGAGAAGTAAAGAAAACAACAAAAATAAAATGATCACTCCACCGTTGTGTGAATAATTTCACAAGGGTTAGTGTGAATAAATTCACACCTTGATACAATAGTATCAAAGTGATATGAAAAAAAATATAATAATATTATAAGAATAACTTTTATTAAGAAACTAAAGTGAATTGAACAACTTACATGTGAAAGACAAATTTGAGGCAACAAAAATGCAGCATAACATTACAATTGAACAAAGAATCCAAGATCTTCAACTCCTTCACCACCACTACCTTAAATAGGAATTTTGGGAGCCTTGGGTCGAGCCTCAAACAGTAAAAAGCATCTCAATTAATTCTGTTAGGCCATAGGTGGTGGAAAGCTTGTGGAATTTGAGCTTTTCCACATTTGACCGGAGGTGGCAGATAGCTTTCCTTCACCGAACAGACGCGTCTGGAAGGCCTTCTAGAAGAACGAATCAGGGTGGGCCATAGAAGACGAAAATGGATCTACGGATGTCTTATAACCGGTTGTAAAATTGGGGCCCATTTGGAGTTGGGGAATCCGAGATATGATCAAATTTGTGGGCTGTTTTTCTGGGCCGCAGAATCTGGCCCAGAATTGTATCTCTAACATGGGCCTCCTCAAGGACCACCATAGAGGCCGAATTAGCATTGTCTCATGAAGAGTTATTTGTTCCTATGAATGGATTATAGAATCCCACAAAATATGGGATTCATTGGGCCTGTATGTTGGGCCCCACAGTCTCATCAGTGGGATAGTGTCCAATCTGTCTTCTCTAGAATTGCTTCCTTTCATCACAAAATATCCCCATCTTCCTCCATGAATTCTCCATTGATCCCTGAATGAAAAATGTTCACATTTAAGTGTAGATAAAGTTCCCAAAATATCAAATTAAAAAAATTGATAATTACATTCCTTAGAATCAGATGACTCATTGGGCCTAAATTGGTGTATATTAGGCATGAAGTGCACAAATGATGAGAATGGATGTTCATAATGAAAATGCACCAACTCAGGCCCATAATATCAAAAATGAAAATTTAATACCATTAAAATTTAATTAAAATATATTTTTTTATTGGATAATCAAGGGTAAAGACCACAATTAGAGAAAACCATTTCTTTACTCGTCATGGATCTTTACATTGAATGTTATAGTACATAAATCCACTCCCCAAAACCACATAGTAATAATAGTTCTCGCATAAGATATCAAAATTGATTGATTCCCTTACTGAACTGGTTTAACTCCCTATTCTAGTATGGTTAATTTTTTGATGTATCTATAATTATCCAATCCATTGGAGGTTGATATAATTCTCTCCCCACTATTCAAATAATGAAAATCATAAGATTTGTGCCGAAATATCATATCATAACATGTAAAATTGAAATTGGTTTCATACATATTTCATCAAATAATAACACATTAATATTTAATTAGATTCATATACATTTCAACATAGTATAACTAGTTTAAAAGATACAACATTCATAGTATTTACATAAATTCATCATAACATAACCCATAGAAAATGAATAGTGTTCATAAGCATATTTTAATCATTAAAAAAACCATCTAGAGAATGGATCAAGATGTTATCATGTTATTATATATATAATGAATCATAATTAACTATTGAGGTTTTCTAATGAAAATTACAATAAAAGATAACATTAAAAATTCTTGAGGAAAACTTCAGTTCCATTTTAAAATAGCATCATTAAATTCTCTAAATTTTTGTAATATTATATAATAAAATATTATTGAAAATATATTATAAAAAATTAGAAATTAAATATTAAATAATTTAGAGTTCAGGAAGGTCAAAAATAGTATTCATTGAATATATGTTAAAACAATGATTCCTTTCATATTATTAAAAAAAATTCAATAGTACCTCATTCAGAAAATGCAATTGAGATTTATTTCAAAAAAATTACAAATTAAAAAAGGATAATAATGGAATTATAAAATAAGTGGATAATATTAAAATAAATTAAATATTATTTTTATAAATCAATGATTTTTAAGAGAAACGTATTTTCAATGAATGAGGGGATAAAATTTGGTATTTCCTTAAAACGTTCTTTTTGTATTGTGAGTAAATAATGACAGGAAAACGAAATGGAAAATTTTATTTTTCATAAATAACAAACAAATATGAATCTTGATGAGTTTATTTATAAATATATCATTTTTGTTCATAATTTTATGTATAATCTTTAATAATCTTGATAAACAATGTGATTGTATCATAAAACCCTAACCACTTTGGCAACATTTGAATAATAAGAAAAATAAAAGAAAAAAATATGAATATGAGTATCCTATAATATTCATAATAATAATAATATAATACAAACATATGAATTATATGATCCACATATAATAGATAGGTGGTGAATATCACACTTTTCACATAGAAATAAAAGTGATAGAGAAATATCTTACAATGGTAGTAACATTTGAATCCATAAACCCATGTTAGAATATCTTAAAATAAAAACATTAATATCATTTAAAATATGAACATTCATGATATAACCAGTACATAGGGTCATATATACACCACATAAAATAATATAGGTGTATAACATAACATATGTACCAAAGAAGACAATTTTAGATTATAGACCCTTACCTCATGTATCAAATTTCATTGTATGTATTCTATGATTATATATAATATATATTAGTTTATATTAATTGTATTAATATAAAATATTAATAAATTTAATACTGTATATGATTTAAATATACCCTTTCATCACCTATTCTATAACAAAACATTGTTACAATCATCATTCTATGTGATAACTACTTCATTTTTCATGTATTTTTTGGTTTAGTACTTTTTATCCTTACACTATGATAAAGGTTAAATAAGTTTAATAATTTCTATAATGATATGAATATGAAATATATTCATTATATGCATATTTTTTTCCATAAAATTTGGTGATAGAAAAATTAATTCCACCGTTTATATAAATAGTTAGATGTACGTGCACATGAACATAGATTTCATTTTTCTATAGAGGGGGCTAAATAATGATAAATATTAGTTAAAATTTATAGATTTATTTCATAAAATATATAAAATATATATTCATTAAATTCACCCTTAATCCATTTCATGTCAAAATTATATATATCACATATCACATCACCTCTAGGGGGTTTGGTTCGCATGTGTATATGAGCGACGTCATCATTTTTCAATGGATTGTTTAAGAAAAGGATAGGTATAAAATTATATTATAGAAGATTAATTATTTCATAAATGTTATGTATATTATTTAAATACATCATTATGTACACATGTGAGCGGTGGTGATTGAAAAAGAATTATACCAGTTAGTGAGGTAGTAGTTAATCATACACCTGATCGACAGTTTTGTTTCCTATTATCTAGAAGAGGAAATTTATAGAGATTATTAAATTATCATAATAAAATAATATTATATCATACATAATGTTTTTTTATTTTTCCATTAGTGATGACTATTCATGGGATGTATAATAAGAAATACTACAAAAAACAAAAAGTTAAGAATAATAAATGTTATTTAGAAAACCGCTTTATTCTTTCATTAAAATCCATCATAAAAGGGTTTCATAATAACATTAAGGTATATCTAATTTGGAGAGGGATTTATCAAAGGGATTTTATTTTATTTTGGTAAATATATTATTATTTTTATGTCTAATGTATTTATGAGTGTTGGTGACAATTTATATCTGTGGGAGAAGACAGACATGGAATTTTCAAAATAAAAATTACATACCCACATTTTACACTAAACAAAAATATCTAAAGTGTATTATTATAGAACCCAAGATGATATGTTGTCAATATATTTACATCCTCTAGGAATAAAATTAGATATTATTTCATTTTAAACCATTTCCATTTAGTTTAAATTCTAATAATCGCTTTTAATCCATAACCATAATAATTAATTTCTAATATATATACAACTCCATACGAACAAGAAATAATTTAATAATAGTAAATAAAATATAATTATTTTTATTCTTAATATGTAATCCATTTTATAATATTTAATTTATATGACAGTACAATTTTAATTTAAAATACTAATTTTATATGTAAAGGAAAAATTTGTTTCCTATAAAAAATGTTTTTTTGGTATAAAAATATTTTATATTCTAAATGGACATGAAATTTATTATAATTACCATAATTTGATTAATGATAATATATTTTAACTAATGTTACATTTAAAACATTTTAAAAAATGATATGAAATTTAAAAAAAAATTAATGATAAATTATTTTTAAATGAAAATCATTATTTTACATGATTCTTCAAAATATTATTATTTTTATAAAATTTAAAAAAAAAATTATATTATCATAATTTTGACACCATGATTTAAAAAATTATTTTTTTACAAAATATTTTCTATATGTTTTAAATATTTTATTTTGTAAGAACTAAAAAATCATTTCGGGGGGGGGAATGTAATTTTAAAGGATTTAATGAAATTACTAAAAACTTTGTACATATTTATCAATATATTTTCATGATCTAAAACCATGATACATAATTTTAAAAATGTTTTATTAATATTAAAACTTCCGTGTTTAACATCTATTTAATAATTATCTGGTTTATATATTACTAATACTAATTGTATATTATGGTTTATAAAATTCCTTCATTGTATATAATGCTAGATATCAATGAAATTAAATTTACTTCAAATAATGTTACATAAAATATCCTTGTGATACATTATACCCTTAATAAGACTAACTTATAAATAATGTTTAAGCGCAAACTACTATGGGTACTTCAGCATCATCTTATCCTCAGGTACCCGTACAACTTTCTCAAATTAATGGTTTTTCTCCAAAAAATGTTTACCATGTTAGTTGTCTTCTTTTTTATAACCTTATCTATATGACCCATACTCCCAACCACGTTTCACTCATAAGATATATCATACTAATTATTTATGTCCATCGAGATTATTACATGTGAAGAATGAAGAATTTACTTCCCCTAGAGAGATACAAGGAAACAATATTAGACATGAAAAAGGTCTAGTGGGTGTGAAAGGTGATAAGATACCATATCAACACAATTTATAATATCAAAAGGCCAATATACCTAGGGAATACTTTTACTTTCATTAAAAACTCATAATTTTTTTTCAATGTATAAATTCATAAAAACAAATTCTCATCAAAATAATATTCTATATCGCATCGATGATTATCAGCATAACTTTTCAATTTATGAGAGAATATTTGATGAGATATTGATTTTATCATATATTCACTTATAATTATTTATCCATTTTAGATCATCACATATTTCGTTGTCCAGCATTATCCAAGTACATAGTATTTTTACAATTCAATATATAGTGGGATTCATATAAAATTGTCCACATTATTTGTTGAGGAGTATTATTGTATGAAAATTTGAGGAGAGGAAGGTGTTGATCCGAAAAACCATAGAAATCCTTATAAAATATATTATAAAATCCTCTAGGGTTTGAATGTTTTTCTCAAACTAAAATCTATCAAAGGATGACAGCCAATTTTGAAACTCAACTCCGTATCAAAATCCATGGGCTGACTTCACCACAATGTACATGTAAAAATCATATATTTATTAGACACAACAGAATGTGATACTATATAAAAACATAAAACTTCATTAATTTATATCCTGTAAAGATGATCTATAGTAAAATATTCTCTGATAGTGATGTTTTTACTTCATAAGGAGACCAATTATATCATATATATCTTTTTTCATTTTTTTGTATTGGGGAGTCACATCACAAAATAATTTTATATTTATTCCAATTTCAATTATAGAAATTATAATGGATATAAAATCCCCTTAAAATTATTTATCTCATCCATAACATACTAACATTCCAATAACTTTGATAAATAGTATTCAATATATATCTTCACACCGCCACAAAAAACAGTTTCTAATCTATACACATCATTATAACTTTATGTAAATTATAGAATGAAGAACTATGAGATTCCTCAAAAAATACATGCATTAAAATATGATATGAATATATAATATACACATTCATTGAACATTATCATTCCATTTTAATCATGGTTGACCTTAGGATCATTTTTCATGTTCTTCTGAAGCTCTACCTCTTATTCTTGCACCACCTTAATTATGAACAGAATATAGAGTAGAAAACTCTTTCGATAATGATTTCATTTATCACATAATTCATGATTATCATATGTATCCTTTGTAAAAATAGAAATATTGGATCTTTAGTGATCATCATTACAAATAAGATAACATGACCCTTTCAAAAAATATCATTTGTCGGGTTTGCTTCTATCCCAAGATGGTAAAGTATCGTGATGTCATAATCATTAATAATTTCCTTCCATACTCTCATTAACATTTCCATATATATCCACGTGAATATATTATGAAAATGTTATTTGAATTAAAATATATATCACATCTTACTCAGTAAAAAAATCCCTATAAATATTTAATGACAAAATTAATGAAACTAACTCCAAATCATGAGTTGGGTAATTTTTATAATTCTCCTTAAATTATCATGAGGCATAATCATTCAAAATATCATTCTACATGAGGATACATCCCAATCTTTTGATTGATTCATCACTAAACATTAAAAACCATTATCAACTATAAAGTAATATAAAATAGGTGCACTATTTAATAATCTCTTTAGTTCCATAAAATTTCCCTCCAATTCATCTATATAGATGAACATGGGTCGATTAATTGTTATCATTTTAAGATGAAAATATATTCATGATAATTGCACAAAAAAACATTGAAAATATCATTCCATACCAAGAAAATATCTGATCTTAGTAATAGTGGATTGTCAGGGACAACATTAAATTGAATATATATTTGATAGATGCAATTATAGACATTCCCTTGAGATTATATGACCGAATAATTAATCATTCCATTAAAAAATTAATAAATTGAAAAACAGTATACATTTTCTCATTAATAAAGTGTTAATCATAATTCTAAATTGACCATCATGATTTTCCTTTTTCTATTAATATATATTATTTTAATCTATAAAAACCACCAAAACAGATCAATGTACAATATAGAGACAATATTGATTAAATGTTTAATGATAAAAATTTATAAATAAGTCCAATTTTTATCACTATAAATTAATTGTACTCATTCCTTATACATAATTTTTTATTGGTTATATACTACTTTTTAACCCTCGATTGATGATAACCATAATAAAGATCAATCTTGGAAATGTATTGATATCCACGTTTTTTGTCAAACTTTTAATTAATACATCCTAGAGGATACCTTTTTATTATTATCTTCATTAGTTATAAATAATCAGAGTAGGGTCAAATATATAAATCATTATCATTAATAAATTAGAATGGTTCACCGAAAATAGACACACAAGGATAAATATATCCTTTGTCAAGATTCTCTTTGAGTTTCATTGTTTATTAGTCCAACTCAATCAATGTTATTCTCTAGGTTCCTTTGGAAAAAGGTCTAGCATTATGTTGGAGTTCTATTGAGAACTCAACCACATGATTCAGTGAAAAATAATGAAAATATTAAGAAAATTAATATAAAAATCCCACACATTAGGTATTTCATTGATGTTGATATAGTTTCTATGTATCTGAGATTAACACCACATTAGAATATGAATCATGACCCATATAATGGATGTGACTTCCATATAAGGGTCATGTGTTTTTTTATAATTAAAGTGGGTATTAAGTTGGTTTAGAATCTCAAATGGGACTTCCCTTCCATGAAAAGTTATGTTATATTATTTTCGATAAATAAAAATCCATTCCAAATATAACATCAAATTTAACTTAAGGTTGAATAAAGAGAGTTGTAGGAAGCATATTCCAAAAAACATTCAATAGCAATGAGTTATAGACTTGGGATGTGATCATCGCATCTTGATGGGTTTTTAAATCTAATAAAATATCTAATCATTAAGGTGATAATGTGATACCAAATAAAATTACTCAGATATAAAAGAGTGTTTATATATAGATTCAAATAATACATTAGATGTTTCTAGATTTGTTTGTATGTCTTCCATTTACCTCATTATTATCGTATCCATCATAAAAATATATATCACGAGATTTTTTACTTTTTATCTTAACATTATAGGTTACTGATGTCATTCACTATCCATAATACTTGTATTTGAGAACTATGTAATGTAATCCCTATACACCTCACTTTTAAAACACTGGAGTGTCGGTGGTGTGTTCTATAGAAATTTCTCTTTATTATTTTCCTTAGTTATGTTCTCTTAACTCATAGATATCTGATTTCTATATTACCATCCATTCCACACATAAAACATTTAATATTCCCTTTAAAGCAATCTCTTGAATTTTTTCAACACAATGACTCGGAATTAAATATCATCTTGTAATCACTCTTTATTTTAGATATTCAAATTACAACATTGTTTTCATATAAAATCAATGTTAATTAAGGGTAAATCTAATCACAATTTCTAATTAGATATGAAAATTAATGATTTATTCATATCTATGAATGTAACTTATAGATAATTCACTTAAAATACTATGTTTTGAAGCCACTGAAGAATATATCAACCTCACATTGATGTTGGATAATAATACAAGATGAGAACCTCAAATGTCGTGTCTAATATTCTTAATAGTTACTAATGGATTCGTTATAAATATATTTTTTATCAAGTTATATACCCTCTATTTTTATATGAACAATACAAGGGAATTATTTATTATTAAATAATATCATAATGTTATATAGCTTCATGGATTCACATTATTCTTATTATCATGTATTCATTATAAGAGGATAACAGTGATCCGCTTCACTATCTAGATGATATACTTTTAATATGAAATTTTAATGTTTCAAACACCATATAATTAACAATATCTTCTCAATGGGACAGGTCAATTTAAATGAAACTAGAATATCAACATAACTATTAAATGATTATGATAGTTACCTCGTGAAGGACTCAATAGAACCTTTTTAACTCCATTTCATGACGGGTATTTTAGAAAGATTCATATATTGAGTATGTTGTGTTAGAGTTGAAATGATATTTTTCATTACCATTCCCATAACTATTGGTTTCCCGTGAATAATATCATTGTATTTAACGACACATTCAAAATTAATATTGTTCTTTCATGTTTCATCCCTTCAATAATAATAAATTAATAATGTGTGAATCAATAATTATAGTGGAAAACACATAATAATAAAGGCATAATTTACATGATGTCAAATTCATGACACAATATATTAAATCTTGTAAACCATAGGTCTAAACATGGTCATAAATGGTCATTGTCTATTCAAATCCTTCATGATAGTCTGTAATGATTTTTTCATTTTCCAAAACATATCCTCTAATAGTTATAATATGAGTGATCATTAAGAGGCTTATTGTCCTGCATCAGGTGATGATTGAGTAAATACTAAATGCATAATTTATATATATATATTCATTGTGATATACTATTCTAGAGCCACATTGATATATTTTATTAATACATGGATGTAATTTCAATGAAACTTCTAGTTATATCCTTTAAAAAATTATAAGTTATTCTCATATATGATTCCATGTCCTTATAGATATCACTAATGTTTTCTCATCCTAGTTTCCAGCGTAAAACTATAAATTGATTTTATAACAACTATAATAACCCATATATTTACTACTTAGATAGTACATCATAATATATGAATATACATTACATATCATAATAATCTATTCCATACTCACATGGGTTTATAAAAATTAAAGATATATATATAACCAAAATATTAAATCAAAATTGAACTATATTATCATCTAGTATGTTATTCATAACTACACTTCTTCTTTAATGTATCATACCTAAAATAAATCTTCATAACTCAGGGAATGGAAAAATTATAATTTGTGAGCTCTAATTCTCTATAATGGAAGATAAGGGAGATTCATAAACATTTCATGAGCATGAGGGTATGAGAACATGAAAATAACATTTAAAACCATACCCTAAATATCAAAGATCATAATCACAAGTCCTAGAATATCATTTAGTAGTTCATAAGAAATTAATCAAAACAAAATTGAATAAAATGTTATAACATTTAATGGAAATATATTAATACATTTAATTTTTGAATAAAAATAAGAATATAAACTTATGTCCTTAGTAGTAACGGCCAATTTCCAATAATATCATAGTGTTAGGGTTCACTCCCAAAACCAGTATAATATTGATTTTTTACTCCCAAGACTATCATAATAAAATGTTTTTATATTGAATTGAGTTTAATCATCATTACCTTCCTGTTTATCACATAATATATATATCATTACCTAGTGAATAAGAGTGAAACATAATTATAATCTGCCCCCATACAAAATGAAAATCATAAATTTGGTGCCAAAATACCAGATAATAACCCATAAAAATGAAAAAAAATCATAAAGAGTTAATCATATCATTATTATTGAAAACAACATGAGTTTGAGTAACATTATATCATATGAGGACTCATAGGAAGGAAACCTTTTTCATAATCATTAATTAAATTCTTTATAAAATAACATTAGAAAAAATTAATGATATTAATAACATCATATAATAATAATAATATATATATAATGAGAATGGACAAGAATGGTGTCATTGTATCATATCCCTAATAAATAATATGACACATCTAAGGATGTTGTTGTTCATTAAAAAAATACAATAAAAGATAATTGAAACATAATACGAGAAAATATCTTTTGTATTTTGAAATAACTTATTTAAATTATAAAAATTCCCCAAATATTATAGAAAAAATATTCATTGAATATTAATTTGGAAATCTATTTGGGATTTTTTTATTCATTGAGTTCTCATTAAATAATAAAATACAATTTAAGTCGAACACCTTAAAATAATGATTCATTTCATATTTTTCTAAACACTATATGGTAACTCTTTTGAAAAATGACAAATAAATCTATTTTATAATTTTTTAAAAATTTAAATTATTGTTAAATATAAAATTATGGAATATTTACAAAATATTAAAAACATTCTCCAAAAAATTTTATTCATGGACAAGAAAGAGAAAGTGGTTTCGATCAAAGAGAGAAATAAATTTGGATTTTCAAAAAAATAATTTGGATTCCCGATGATCTAAAAATAAAACGAGGATAAGGTAATTCTGGTCATTTATGGGAGATAAATTGTAATATTTCAACCATTAATGTATAATAATAATGAATCTCGATAAACCATCATATTGTAACATAATTCCCTTACCACATTGGTAAAACATGAAATATAATCGTTGTGAAAGAAATAACTATATATGGATATGTATATCCTATATAATTCATAATAATAATAAATAAATACATTAATATATAGAACAAACACCACACAAAAGTAAAAATGGGTAAATGTAGCATGTGTTTTATGAAAATAGTAGTGGAACAAAAAATCAATTTCTAATTTGGTAACTATTGAGTCATAAGCTTCATTTAATTTTAAAATCAAATGAAATATTAAATTTTATGAACAAAAGGATAATAATTATATATCATTTTATAATAGAAATATATGAAACTCATAAAATATACTAGGTGCATAACATAAAACATTTCATAAAGAATACAGATCGAGATGATAAACCACTACCTTTATTATAGACATTATTCATCCACATTTTTAACCTACAATATAACAAAAAAATATTTATTTTCAATACATTCATAAAACATACACACATATATAATTTCATTTACAATTTACTTATACCATTTTATTATGTGCCCATTAATAATTCTATGTTAATTTCATTATTCTGGATAGTAACATCTTAGCTTTTCATGATTTTTTTATAGTTTGGTCCTTGTAAATTTATTATCGTTACATCATATACATAATTTTAATCATAATATAAATAATATAAATTAATTATATACATATTTATTTTCATCGAAAAAATATTGAGATATAAAATAAATTAAACTATTCATGGAAAAGGTATATTGTATGTTTGGATGAATATAGATTTCTGTTTTTTATTGAAGAAATAAATGAATGGTGTAATGAACCAGAACTCAATAAATTATTTTCCATTTATATGTTTACTTAATATAGTATATATCACATATTATCAAATATAAAACACAATACAAACTGTATAAACGAAGAAATAATAAAAAAAATTGTTATTTGGAGACATTAAGGAACTTATATTGATGAAATACAAACACGCCCTTATGAATAGTAATATGAATCATATGAATAGTAATTCAGCCTAATAAACAGTATCCTAACCCATTAATGAATAAATAAAATATAGGAATTTCCAAAGTGAATGTCAGATATAACAATAACATACAAAAAGTAAGTGAATATTTTAAAAATAAATAGTTAATTCTAGGTATTTTTATAACAGAATAATATTGAATTACAAAATTATAATTACTAAATTCATTTATCATAAAATGGAATCATAGATCATTTTTTATTTCTATCTTACGATATTATGATAATTTAATGATACCTTTGTTATTTTTTTCGAGTGTTATAAAAGCAGTTTTAATGTTGAAATTTATATTTTTCAAGTCAATAATAATTTTATTTAATATAAATTTCCCATATTTGTAAAACTATTTAGATAAAATCAATTCAAATTTTTAATTATACAGATAAAAAAATGGATATGGTGAATTATTAGTATTTTTCTAAAATACATGCATTTTTTGGGAATAGTAAAATATGGTAAATTGAAATTTTTAAAAAATAATAAATTAGATGATTTAAAAATATCATGCATGATGTAAGATCCCAAATCTCAAAATAACCTTCAATATTTTAATATATTTTAACATAATGTTAATACGGCTCATAATCTTGAGCCAAAATAAAAAACTAAGGATTAAAATATTTAAAAATCAACCCACTCCCCCACTATAAAAATAACACATAATCCACTCTTCTACTCAAACCTCCAAACCTTAAGACATGTCAATTTTCTACCCAAATACTCTTACCTATTCTCTCTCCACATAATTTCACTTCATTTCATTTATATATACCAAATCTCCTTCCCAAAGGGAGGTTCTCATGGAGGATATTTCAAGAGGTAATTCCTCTTACTTTTTCATTTAATGTCATTTCATTTTATTTTCTTTCTTATTATCTCCTAAACTCCTTCGGATGAATGATAATAATAAACCTATCATATTATATATAATATAATTATATCATGTTAATAAAACATATAATATATGTCTCATTACACTCTCTTATTTTATTTAAAAAAATAATTGTCTTGGAGGTGCTAATTTACAACATTTGTGGATGATGAACATTTGTTAATTAAATTTTATTCCAAGGATTTTCATGAAACCAATTTCTTCATTAAAAAACATTAAATAATATTTATTATGTATTATTTAATGTTATAGAGCATGTATATATACATAATACTAATTCATATGACAAAACTATTTCGACATGATTAAAACTTTACCATAATAATCTAAATGATTATCACTAATGATTTATCTCGGAACTCATCATAATACAATATAAAAAATTAAATAATATAACCAAATAATATTATTTATGTTCATTTGTCTCAATTAAATGCAATTTAGGCCAATTATACCCCATCCAAATGAACAACCATACACCTATACAAGTAATTCGATTGTGAAATCCATTGAATGGAATGCTCCCAAGTGATAAATGTGTCTATTATAACTAATTAAAAATGAATTAAATTAACTTCATAAAATTATAATAAAAAAATATTTCAAAGGTTATAAATTATCTGATTAATATATTTATTTTTATTATCTAGGACATTATGTTCTAGGGTAGAACTCATTCGGACATAAGGTAAGGGATATATTAACTCAGTTTCCATTCAATGAGTTAATAATATATAGCATCGGATATGATCACTCATTAATATTTTTGAATGACCTATTATTTTTATTACTCATTATATCCTCATATATTGTGTGTTTTAATATTTTTCACTTGTGATTATGTCATTGGCTTGTCCTAAATCTAGTGATATGATCTTTGTAATTTCTTCTACCCGAACTTCCATTTTATTTCAGGTTACTATTTATTTCACATTATCCCTATGAAATTTTTAATTATTATGATGTACTCATAATAAATTCTGTGTGAAGTTTCTATATTTATGTACCTATAATAATCCTTCTTCCTATTATGGGTAATTATAGATTTTAAAATGATTTTTTTTCAAAATCATCATGATAGTCATTCCCCATTCAAGTAAACATCTCGAACTCATACCAATTTTCATTTGTACTCCACAATCTATTTTAAGGCATGATTATTTTTTATAAAATAATTAATTTTATGATGATATAATTATCTTAGTTCTCTTATGGTTTTATACAAATAATTTTCCAATAGAACTGTTATTTACGTTGTAAATGACTATTTCTCTCAAAAATTAAATGATGAGTTTATAAAAGTATTTTAATCTATTTAAACAACATTGGTGATTCATAAATATAATGGGAATTAATATTTAATAATATCATCTATAATATTTTATTGAATTATTTATTATTAGTTTGAATATGAATGTTCTATCATGACACCATTCACCCTGTTACACAAACTGGTTAGAGTTTATGTTTAATGAATGGGGAATGTTGTTTAAATTTCATATGATAGATTCTATATGAATGTATATGTTGATTATGTTTTACACCATAAATATGTGGAAATAAATGAACATACTAAGTGTCTAGTGTGGCCATCTATAACAATTTAGTGCATTAGTAGGTCTCATGTGATAAGCTAGGTTGGGTTTTTAACTATTTATGTATGTTTTAGGAACACGGACATGATAGCTTGCTTATGATGTCCACATTATGAATTCCATCAATATTAAACTAGTAATTGGTATTCCATTTAATTATTAGACTATTAAATTATCCATGGTTATATATTAATATGTAATTATATATTCATCTTTTATCCCTCCCAAATTAGGGTCAAGGTTATATTTTACGGTCATGTTTATGTTTCTTTTTTCACCATGAATTATTAATTATTCTTCCACTATATTTGTTACAATTACCGAGCTTTTAAAATCACATATTCATTATGTTTTATTTTCCCCAATGATGCTTGGATGTGTATTATGAATGAATTTCATTGATAATATAGGAGTTATTGATGTTTATAATGGAATTTATAAATTATCTTTCTTTTCAAGTTATAATGTTTAACTAATGTATGTATCTATTTTTCGAATCATACTATAATATTAATTCCTTCAATATATTCATTCCTTGTTTATATGATAAAAATATAATATAATGTACCAGCTCTAGGAAACTCGGTTCTGGGTCCTTACAATTGGAATCAAAGGATGCTTAGTAGAATCCTTGGAAACTATATTTTAAATGCGTATAATACTGAACAAACCCCTATGATATACTTTGAGGATATTCATACAAGAATATCCTATAATTTTGGTATGTTATAGATTATGTGGATATTCCTATAAAATAAATCCAAGTCCACATACTAAAAGTGGAAGTGGTTCTGGAGAACATGTACCTAATAGTAACAACTCTGACAACGTATTCCAAGCATATATCAAGAGAACCAGGTACATGACCTTGGGCCATACTACACTTGTAGTTGGACACTCATAAGATATTTACTTAGGAAAATTCAAAATTTCCTAGAAAACCATTATAAATGATTTAAATTTAAGTATTTCCACAAAGAAACCATGCTTTTTATTATTAGATTACACATGCATAATATTTCAATTTAGTTTAATAATTTTACAAGAGAGAAGACATACATTATCATTCCTAACGTAATTTACAGTTTTCCATTTTTTAAAAATGGAACCTACTAGATTGTATATAAACTACATGAATGTGGCCATCCCTTCTATGTATTTTTCTCCAATGCATGTTAATGATGTTTCTTGTAGAACTATGACTAGTGTGGAGATACTTATAACTATAATGGGATAATTGACTCAAGGTTATGATTAACAACCTTAGATATATAGATAATCCAAGTCCAACAAATAGAGGAGTACTATTATAGTTCATTTTGCGACAATATCCTCAATCATTTAATGGGACTACAAACCCATTATAAGTAGATAAGATGATATGTTCCATAGAGAAGATATTTCATGATGTGGGAATAAAGAAAGGGAAAATGTCATTATTTCATTTTATTATCTGTTGGGATACGCTGATAAATGGTGGTCACTGCTTCAAAACCTAGAGGAGGAGGATATTGAAAATATGGAATATAGGGTTTTTAGAAAAATTTCCATGAAAATTAATTTCCTTTTGAATACCAAGAAGATATGGAGATGAAATTAATGATTCTAATACATAAAGATGATTTAAATATTTTAATGTATGAATCCACATTTACAAGTCTCTCAAGGAATACTATAGACTATATATGTAATCCATTTTGAAAGATAGATAATAATATTAATGGTTTAAAACAAAAAATATAAAGAGAAATGGTCTCTCATAATAGCTCATCTTATGAGGGTATTGTCACATGTGCTATCAGGATAGAAAAATAATTATTTATGTCATATGACTTGAAAATAATCCAAGATAATAAAAGGGACACTGAACAGTCTAGAAAAAAAATTAAGGAAACGGTAAATAATGTATGATTTTACTTTAAACCATATTGTAATTATAGGAAGAAGAAAACTTCTTCTTACCTAAAGGGAATGGGTGTTTGTTAAATGTTTGGATAAAATGCCACAAATATCATGATTTAAAGGGAATGAAAAAAGATTCAAATGCCCAATGGAATAATTTTATATAGATGGGACATTATGAACATTAATTTTTTAAGCGTCATGGAAACATTACCCAAATAATGATAAGGGAGTAATTCCAAACATATATGGACACTACTACTTATGTAGAAGTTCCTAATGCTTTGGTTTCATGTGCATTAATTGATTCATTTAACATATCAATTTCATTATCTGTTTCTAGATAATCTTGTTCATCTCTATCATCCCAGTTTTCCATGAAGATTGAATATTCCCATTTTTAATTAATAAAGGATTTGTGAGTCAAACCACCTAGGGGAATTATCATTACAACAAATATATGTCAATCAATATCCCTTATGATACTTAAATATGACTTAATTTCTGACATTATTATGATACATATGAATTAATTTTCTATTATTCTTGGTATGGATTGGACATAAAATTATTGTGCGAAAATATATATCAAGAAGAAATAATTTTCCATTATTTAGAATGATTAAAAATCTTTTTAGTGTCTAATGACATAATATGAGTTGATCCTATAAGGTAAATGAAGTTTGGGAATGCGTTATAACAATAAGCATAACTGAGGTACATCATTATATTGTCTTAGTATGTTATTATCAGCATATTGTAGAGAACATTTCCCAATTTAATAACATATAAACCAATATCATATGTGAAGGAGTTATGCTCATATGAGAAAATGAACGCAATGAATTTTTTGAAAAACTGTAGTGGATGTTAGTGAATGCACCAATACTAACTCTATCATGGGAAATTGTGGATTCTTTATTTATGGTGATGTGTTAAATAAATAATTCTAGTGTTTCTTAATTAATAATGATAGAGTTATTGACTATGCATTATGGAAGTTAATTATTCAGTAATAGATCTATCATACTCATGATCATTTGTCATTATTTGTAATCATTTCTCTGAAAATATGGAGACACTATCTCTATGGATAATGATGTGAGATAAATTCAGATCACAAGAGCATGAAATATATATTCTCATAGAAATAACTCATCATGAGGAAAATTAAATGGATCATGATACTCATGGATTATGACATTTAAATACACTACCACTTGTGGAAGGTGAACCAGGTAAGAGATGCATTGAGCAGGATTGATCATGGAGTTCTCAACAAAATGAATTTTGACAAGGATCATATGTTCACGGATCTAGTAAATATGGATATAGTAATTATCAAATAAGGGGATAAAAAATACATTATCAATTTTTTTCTGAAAAATATTAATTGGAATTAATTATAAGTTCTCTATATGATAATAAGAATCTTCAAAATAAAATTAAAGCATTAAATGAAAGGGAGTTTCTATATTTCGTATGTAAAGATGTGATTCTGTAACATGGAAGGAGGATATGTTTTCCCTCTATATCCATGTTAAAAAGGTATTTATTGGTTGATTCCAAAATTTATAATTTCTTTATACACCCTAATAGCACTAATATGTATAAATATTTGAACGAACATTTCTGGTGGGACAACATGATGCCAACTATTAATGATTATGTATCATGATTTTTTATTTGTCAATAGGTGATGGCTGAAGGACATCTTCCTAGAAGAGACATCGAACCTATACTTATTAGTTCATGGAAATAGTGTGACTTTACCATGTATATTGTCACTGGATTCCCCAGAACTATAAGAAATAATGATGCGATATGGGTAACTATTTTTTGTCTTATCAAATCTGTGCATATACTCTATATTTTGGTGGCTTTTCCTGGGAGCATTGTCCACAACTCTATATTAATGGTATTTTAAGACTTCACATATCACCTATATCAATTTTGTTGGATTGTGATCCAAAAAGTATGTCAAAATTTTGGAAAATTCCCGATTAAGCATTGAATACTCAGATCCATTTGAGTACATATTATCTCCCTCAAACTGAAGGACAATCAGAAAAGAAAATCCCACTATTAGAAGACATGTGGAGATCATGCTAAATTGATGTTCAAGGTATATGTGATCTGTTTTTACCTATGGTAGTGTTTTCCTACAACAATACAATGAATTATAGTATTCATATTTCACCATATAATGAATTTTATGAATATAGATGTTGTACACCAACATGATGGGATGAAGTTAGTGAAGGAAAGTGTGTTGTTCCATTACATTTTAAGGAAACAATAATTAAGTTAAAGAATATTAAAACCCATGTCAATGTGTCTCAATGTAGGGAAAAATTATATGCTGAAAATGGAATGATGTATTAGGAATTTCAAGTGGGAAATCATGTTTTCTTAAAAGTATCTCCACATAAGGGTGTTATAAGATTTGGGAAGAACATGAAACTGAGCCCCAGGAATATTGACCCTTTTGAAATTATAGGGTGACATGGAGTTGTGGATTTTTTTTCATAAATTTATCCTATAGTTTTTAAGGTACACAACTTCTTCCACATCTCCGTGTTATAGAATTATAGGCCAGACCCAACTCATGTACTCACTTATGATAGAATGAAATTGGAACCTGACACATCTTACATTGAAGAGCCTATCCAGTTTTTGTACACTAATGAACATGTGTTGAGGAATCCTATGACTTTTATAGAAATGTATCATTGGAAAAATACTATAATTTAATATGCGACATGGGAGCCAGATGGGAAAAAGATGAAGAACTACCAAAATCTTTCTGTAAGGGGGAATTCTGGAAATTTAGAGGATGAAATTTTTTTAATAAGTGAGAATATAATGACCGAGAGTCCTATCAATGAATTTACCTTCCTATGTTTTTTTAATATATTATATATAACATATAATAAATTATAGATCCCAATAAGAAAAATATAAATGGAGAAAAAATTGAAATAATATGCATTTTAAGACATTAAGGAACCTATACTAATGAAATATTAACTTCCCTTAGCAATAGTAATAGGATATGTATAAATAGTAAATCTACCTAATAAATATTAGACTCACCCGTGATGAATAAATAATATTTATGGAAATAATAATTGAATCTATGATATAACAATATCATAAAAAAGTGAATATTGTAAAAATTAATATTTTAGTTTTGGTATTTTTATATACCATAAATACTTAATTATAATTTTATAATTAATACAATTATTTAAAATAAAAATCATTTTCATAAATGGATTCATTAATCAATATATTTTTCCTCGACGTTTTAGAAAATTTAAAAGGGATCAAATTTGGTTTTTTGGTGTCTTATAAAATCAATTTTAATGATAAAATTTATATTTTTTTAATTAAATAATGAATTTATATAAAAAACAATTTTCACATGTTTAGAATAATAGTTTTCTAAAATGTTGTTAATTTTAGAACTCTACACATTCAGAAGTATTTATAGTGAATTTTATTAGATTTTTTTAAAAAACCTGAATTTTTTTTATTCGTGAAATACGATAATTTATGGTATTTAAATTAAAATCCAAAATACATTAATTAAAAGAATAATAAATTATTTAAGAACCATAATATTGAACTATCATTCATTATATTAATTTATTTGATTAAAATGATCAGTCTATTGACAGTCTTGAGCCAAAATAATAAATAATTAATTAAAATATTCAAAAATAACCACTACCTCCACTACAAAAACAACCCCACTCCCCCTCTTATCCTCACTCCAATAAGCCTTGATGCTTGTAAAATTTCTACCAAAATATTCTTCCTTAGTCTCTCCCAACAGACATAACTCTTGAAATTTCCAAAAAAAAACAACACCCATTTAATTATAGAGGGTATTTCAAGAGGTAACTCAACTTCCTTTTCCATTTAAATTCATTGTAGTTTTTTTTCATTTTATCTCCTCTCCTCCTATTTCCAAATAATCAATAAAATTAAAGTATCATATATAGAGTAATTAATTAAATCATGAATAATTAATGACTATTATCAATCTCCTAACAATCTCCCTATTTTATTTTTAAAAAGGAAATAATCATTTGGGAGGTATTGATTTACAACATTCATGGAAGATAAACATTAGTCCTTCAAGTTTTCCTTCAAATATGGTAATTAAAACATTTTTATGTTAAATTCACATTATAAAATATCTACTATGTATTATTTAATTTTATTTAACCATTATATATACATAATTTAAATCTGTTCTACCAAACTAGTTCGATGTGATTGAAATACCACATTAATAATCTAACTGATAATCACTAATGTTTTATCTAATAAATCATCTTCATAATAAATAACCAAATTAATTATATTACCATTTAATATAATTTATGATTATTATTATCATATAAATTCAATTTAGGTGAATAATAGCCATTCCACATGAACATCCATAAACATATACAAGTATAATGATTGCAGAAACCAATTAAATGAACACTCCCAAGCAATAAATATATATCGTATAACACCTCACAAAAGGACATAAAATAAACATAATAAAATAATATTAACAAATAAATATATAAATTGTTATTAATTAATTATTTAATGGTTTTATGTTTTTTATCTAGGTCATTAAGGATGAGTGGATAACATAATTGGAGATAATGTAAGGGATATCTTACTCAATTTAAATTCATTGAGTTAAACATCCATGTCATTGGTTATGTATTTTCAAGAATATATGTGAATGAACTACTAATTTATTACTAATTATATCCATGTATATATCATGGGTTCTTATTTTTCATAGATAATTATGTCATTGGTTTTTCCTCACAATAATAAGAAGATTTTTTGTGGGTTTCTATATGAACCTCCTTTTTCATCAGGTTATATTTTTCCTCCCTTCAGCATAATGTAATTCTTAATTATTCATATTTATTCCTCAAAAATTCTGTGTGAATGTTATATATATATGTACCAATCATATTTATTCAACATTTTATGTGTAAGTACATTTTTTATTGTGATCATTCTCAAATTCATCACAATTAACCTTCCCTATTCAAAAAAACATCTCGATTTGTTACCTCTTTTCAGATGTACTATATTAGTTATTTTATTAAAATCACCCAATTTATTATGAATAAAATTTCTTAGTTCCATTATAGTTTTACATAAATATTTTTAAAAATAAACTCTACTTTTCAATGTAAAAGTGTTTTTCTCTCCAGAATTACTAAGTGATTTTATAAGTGTATTTTCATCTTTTTTCACAATGTCATTGATTATTATGTTTAACTGGGGTTAATAATTTATGTTATAATCAACCATTTGTTATTGAATATATTATTATTTGTTTCATTGGGTTTATCATGATATCATTCACCAAATTACACATAATAGTTAGTATTAATGTTTAATGATTGGGGAATGTTATTTAAATTTCATATGTTAGTTTCAATATTAATGTACATGTTTATTATTATTCACACATTTTGTATCATGAATTCATTAGAATTAGTAACTGTTGGGTGGGGCCTTCTATAGCCCCTCAGTGCATTGATATGTCTAATGAGACAAACTAGTATGGGTTTTTACCCATTTATTTATAGTCTTTTCTCAAGGCCTTGATAGTAAAGTTATGATATATCACATTATGCATTCCCTCATTATAAAACTAGTAATTGTGAGTCAATTTTATTATATGACAAGTAGAATATCCATGGTTATGTATTATAGTGGGATTATTTACTTATATTTTATTCCATTTAAAAAATTCCCATGGTTATGTTTTAATGATATATGTACTTTTATCTATTAACAATGCCTTGTTAAATAGGCTTCCACAGTTTTTCATACCCATAATATGCATCTTATATCACCCTTTTCTTATGTTTTATTTTTCCCCATGATGCAAAGAAGTATATTATGAATGAGTTGTAGTGATATTATAGGGGTTAAGGTTTTTACAATGGAATTTAAATATTTTATTTTATTTCATGTTTTAATTTTGATCTTTTGTATGTATCATTTTCTCCAAATCTACTAAAATATTTGGCCTTTTGATATATGTATTCCTTTTTCATATTCTAAAGAATGGAAATATGGTACCGAATTTGGGAAACTGGTGTTAGGATCCTTAAAAATGAAAATGTTAATTATCATTAAAAACTCATTTTTAGATCATATATATCAAATTTAATAATTAAATGTATCCTTATTACCATCCATGTAAAAATAAAACGAATAATTAATCACATTTTCTTGTGGTGGATGTAGTCCACAAATTCACAGGAGCGAAATTATTAGTTTTTAATGGATTTTAAGGTATTAATGTATATGTTAAATTATATTTTAGTACATATAATTTGGTTCCAAATATAATTTATATACATTAAATTCATTATGATATCAATTAATTAGAGGTCATGATGGATAACCAATTACATCATTTGGTGAGGTTCTATTATTCCGTATACATGATAGAATGATTCTTATCCCATTATATTCTAGATGATATGGATAATTTTTATTACATTAATATTATAACTAATTGTTTTAATGGAAATTCCCTTGTAAAAGACCAAGAAACAATTTATTAAAAACCAGAAAATAAACTACATGATTCTGAAAGAGGAAATCATATTACAATATTTTCCATAGAGTCAGAGAAGATTAACCATCAAGTAATCATCCCACGTAATGGAATGTTTGATTACCTTGTTGTCAAGACCATCAACCACCATGATTTCTTCCTGATAGCCATGGGTGACAATGTATCTATTCTTCAGAAAAGATTTATGGAAAATATTCTAGCACACTATATGAGGCTATGCAAGATGAACCACAAAATTATAAATAGATTGGACAATGCTGGTGGATTCACAGTCAATTAAATGGATATTATATCCTTTTATCTTAACAATGTTTATTGCATGAATCACATCCAACATATCAGCCTCTATGGAAGAGGCAATCCCACAGCTGCTAAAGAAAAAACCATTGCAATGCCCAAGAGAGTCACAAAAAATGGCCCCAAAACCCACTGGACCTGGATTTCCTTTGGAAGCACCATCAACATTAATGTTGATATATCCAGGAATCAGAGCTTGCAAGAACAATATGAACAGGAGGCTTGGCTAGTTGTAGTTGTCATGGATTTTATGTCGTCTATGGATCACAATGTCACCAACCGAGTTATCACAATGGGATTTCTGAAGCGTAGCAGCATCCCTAATGGAAATAATAATTCTAGTTTGACCAGCATTAAGGTTTAATGTGTACTTGTTGTGAATAATGGTGTTTCAAACATATAAGATAATGTTGAAGAGCTCCGCAATATTGGATAAGAATAGATTCCTAATTTCTTGTGAAGTGTCAAGATCTACAAAATGTTTTAATTTAGTGGAAATAGAGTTAGAGAGAAAACAACAGCAGTCAAAAATATCAGTAATATAATTCCAAAGAGCAGAGGTCATAGAACAAGATAAAAATAAATGACTGATTTCCAATCTATGTTGATGACTGAGGTGTAATTTTGTGCAAATCTGGACACCAAAGGGCTGGAGACAAACCTCTGTAGGTATACGATTCTTTGCAATACGCCTTACAAGATTAATTCTATAGGGGTTTATCCGGGGTTTATCAAAAAACATCAACCAATAGAAATTAGAGTCAGAGCTAGTGAAGTAATGGTGGTAGAAATTTTTATAGTCAAGAATTCCATTGTGGGTGGGTTCCCAAATGAGAAAGTCATCATCATTATAGGATATGTGGTTTCATGTTATATATGGCATAGATAACACCTTGGTAATTTAAAAAAAGATATTCCATTGTTTTACACACACCATAACATTCCGAAATAACTCATTATTGGAATTTACATTTTATAATGTCTAAATATCATTAGCCAATGAATATTTGAAATACTTTGAGATATTGTTTTACTAAATCAATATTTTCCCTTATTTAACCCATTTTATCCTAAACTATAGTAACTATTTTTTAACTATTTTAACTCATAATGATGATTGAAAAATCAGTTTATAGTAATATATAATATTTATTAGATTGATTAAAAATATAGAATCTATTTTTATAAATATAAATTTATTAAGTGAAATAATTTAAATGAAAATTTAACCCACAATCTATAAAAAAGTTTTTCATAGGAAATTTGTTTGATAAGTATAAAAGTTTTATATAAATCTTCCACATGAAATTGATTCAAATGAACTAAAATAGAATAATCATAATATAACAGAACTGATTATAATTTAAATCAATTTTAAATAATTTTTTAACATATAAAATGTTTTAAAATAATTGTTATAGAAAAAACAAATATATATTTAATATAAAAATTGAAAAGTAGTTTTTTATAAAATTCAATAAATTTAAATCAAATTTAATCTTGAAAATTTTATTTCATAAAATATGTTCATTTTCTAGATTAGATTTTCTATAAGTGGGAATATGTTTTAAAGAACAATATAAATAATTTTTTCAAGAACAATTTAATATTGAATCATATAAATATATTACTTAAACAAAAGTACTTTTTTTCTAATATAGTATCTATATCTAAATAATTAGGGTTAATTTTATAAATATAGTTATTTCTATTCATACTTTAAGTTTTAATAGATTTTTTATAATGATCATGTTTGAAGTGTCTGTGAATATTCTTGATTATTTTTTAGTAAATGGTTTTGTTTTTATAATGGTGGAGAGAACCAACTCGTTTCTTTTAAAAAAATCCCTTCACTAATGTTCCATTCAGTAAAAATATTATGAGTTTTTTGATTTATTAAATTTTTAAACATATTTTTTAATTTTTAAAATGGTGATTCAATCATATGGTTTTTATATTTCAAACTGATAGTTTTTGTAATTTTTTTCAAATTTTTATTTAGAAAAGGATTATTGAGTTCATAATTGAGTTTCAGAAATGGTATGAAAAAAGGGGTTTGGAGTCCAAACATGATTTTATGTGATATCTTGTTTATCATTATATGGAAAAAGATTTTTAAATTTATTTGATGCCATATTGAACCACATTTATATTCTTGTGGCTATTAGTTCCATGGGACCCCTTTTTTGTATGTCTGTTTCATTGTATTTCATATTCCATTTATGTTTTTTGGTTATAGTGATGCCTTTGTGAGGGTTAGATGTTCTGTATACATTGTATTATAACATTTTAACCTTTAGTTAATAAAAGAATTATTGTACTGACATCCATTTTTATTGTTTATGAGAACATGTGTAACCACTTTAGAGTCCAGAGTTATGTTCCACTAATTTCCCAAACACTTTTAGTTTCCCCTCTCAATAATTATAGGCCAATATGGTTTGTGCTATTCAGATGTGGTTGTGTGAAGGATAGATGGGTTATGGTATTAGGAAAAAACATAAAATGTAACATGTTTCGGTAAATTAATTCATGTTAACATCTTCTAAAAGGACCTAGGGTAGATCCCCTGACACTAGGATCATTATAGGATTATTTAGGGGAATTACAATTTTGTTCATTCTTATCACTCGTATCATGGATTAATTTTTTCCACAAATTTAAATTTCATTTTTATTTTATTACATTGAAAAATTACATTGAGGTGCCTAGTTTTATTATTTCTTCTATATTTTAATTTTTTAAATTCATATTTATTGAAAAAAATTAAAATAGTTTTAGTGAATTAAAATGAAATATATAATTGAATATTTTTTCAATATATTTTTATAAATGAGTATGAAAACAATAATTCTATGTGAAAAGTGGTAAATAAATTTTTTACTCCATGCGTGTGTGAGTTTTGAAATGGGTTTTTTGGTCATTGTGTTTGGCATTATAATTTCCTTGTCTTTGAAATTGTTTTAGAAAAATACGTGATAATTAAAAACCTCATTGAATATTTAAATGTTAATTTTTAAAATATATTCTTGTGACAATATTTTAAACTCGAACTTTAGAAAACGGTTTTGGCCAAGTGTTTTGGCTTAGTAAATTTTATTTTCTATGATAATGATTTAATTTATAAAAAATATTGGGATTGTTTTTTTGGAACAATTATTATGTGTTATTACTTCAATTACATATATGATTTGAAAATGTTATTTTATAGTTTCTAAAATATCCTAGTTAGGTTGTAATATTAAAGTGACATATTATTTATAGTGGAATTTGGTTTCCTTAATATCCTTAGTCCTTTATTGTCTTCTTATTTTTTGGTTCATTTTTATTCTTTGAACCACTAATTGAGCTTCAATTAATTGAGTTCATTTTTATTTCATTCCACTTACCATGTATTAAAATTCAGTGATTAAGTCGTACTTGACTTTACATTTTATTGAATTCCTAGTGTGTCGTCATGTATTTTATTTATTTTTTCCAATTAAAAATTTACTTAATTAAACAGATTGAGGGTAACTATATCTACTTATTTGAGAAGAAAATCCAATTGTGAGAAAACATTAATTAGGGATATTTTGACTCATGTGGTGAGGGATATGTTTTCCACTTGTTTTACATTATTGATGTCCTAGATTTTATAATAGGTTATTATTTTTTAATTTTCTCTGGAATGGATGTCTCATGTAAAAATATTTCATAGAATATTTTTATTATATTAATTATTTTTTATTTTACTCGGTTTATTGTGATACACCACTCAAAAGGGTGTTCTTATTTTCTCTTGAATATATTTCTCATCCAATTAGTAATGAGAACGCCCCATATATGAGTTGTCGGCTGGTTATCTCATCCAACTAAGGGATATTCCAGAACTCTTTGATGCAAATTATATCATAGGTTGTGATCTAATTTTCTCTTAGATCTTAATAAATCAGATTTCCCTTTATATAATCGGGATTCAAGGTAATATCATGTTATGATTTCTCATTTAAATTCATTAGTATTGTTCATTAAGAGTCTAACTAGAACTTTCCTCAACTATGAAATGAGTTGCAATTGGAAGTAGGATTTTCAAATTGTGTCTTGTATTATATTCTACTTAATTTTTTGTATTTTATGGTACTCATTTATCAATGATTGGTTTAAATGGGGTTTAATTTTGTGTTTTTCTGATGTTTATGATAATTTATGTCATTAAATGTGGCTGGTTTGTATGGCCTAAAAATTCTGGGATGAAAAAAATTCATTTAAAAAATATCATAAGAACTACTGCGTGATTTGAATGTGTCTATTAACCATGTGGAAAAGTGGGGTTTGGTTCTATATATCTATTTATTTTTCTATATATAAATCTTGAATATTTAATTTTCATTGTTTATGGAATCCCAGATAAGATTCATGGTAGTCTTGTGATATGATTACCTATTTTTCTGGATTAATTCATCAAGGACCATGCTATGTATTTTTTATGGTTTTTTCATGTAATGTGAAATTCATTTTTTTGTGGATGATAAATTTATTAAAGAAAGAAGTATTTTATAATTTAAATTAAGGACTTAGGGCTTCATGGAAAATTAAGTTTGGTTTTATAAAATATTTTAAAATTGTTGAATTTTTATGAAATTTGGAAAATATGTTTCGTGTTGTTTGATTTATATAATTTTGTAAATGGTTTTTTAAATAAAGGGATTTATATTTTAATGTAAACAAATATTCTCTAATTTGGAATTTTATCCTTAGTGAGTGTATTTCAACATGGTGAGTGACTTGACATATGTTAATAAAAGGGATATCTGGGATAAATTTGAATCCCAATGTTTTTTTGTTTCAAAATATCTGTGGTTTTTTTATATTTGTTTCGGAAAAATTTTAAATTGATAAATTCAATAAAGTAATTTTTTTATTCATTGTGATGTTCTTTACATTTTTTTAATGAAAATTGGGGAATAGTTTAATTTTGCAATGTTTTTAAAAATATTATTTCAGAAATATCATCCTTATATTTATAATGAATTGTTTTTTCTTTCTCCCTACTATGTTAATGGATAGCATGTTGATACTTTATGGAAATATCTATTTAAGGTTCTATGCCTCATGATGTTTGATGTGCGCCCTCCCACCCAAAAATGACTAGGGTGAATGTAGAACTTTTATTTTATAAGATCATTCTCCATTTATTGAACATAGCTCCGGATTTGAATAGAGTGGAATGTTTTGTCTATTACTGGGAGTGTTTCACCACATATTCTCAAGTGTAAATGTTTCTCTTGTTGATTACTTTTATTATTGTGGGGTCTAGTGGTTAATACACGCGGTCTTTGGGTTAATAGTATTATCAGTCATGATCTATTCTTTTGGAGACACTCATTGAGACGTATTTTGGAATGATTCCTTATTTATATTTGGATACATTAGTGGTTATATGGATGATAGAACATTTTATGGTTATTTATTAATGATTTAGAGTAGATTTTAGGAAACCATTCCTGAAGTTTTCATTGGATTCATGTTTTTGGTGGTGTTACTATTCATAATTTTCCATGCATTATTTCTTGTTATCATTTTTTCTATTATCTAGTGTATATCATGGGCTGTATTGTGATTATTTCATTAAAAATTGGCATTACCTACGGTTCAATATTGGATTCATAGGTTTTCATATATTTCTTAACATATAGAGGATGAACTTGGTAGTTTTTTCTATATGAGTTGATGTGGGACAATAATATAAAGAGTTAGATCATAACACCCTTATAAGTCAGTTTAAAATATTTAGTTAAATATTCACTATTTCATATAGAGGTATGTATTATAATAGTGTGTTTCTAATTTTTATTCCATGTTTTTGGTGATTTGGATTATTTTTCTGGATGTCCATCAGGATTTTTAGGGTTTATGTCATCCTTGGTGGGCATGGAACCAGTTTCATGGGGTTTGGTTTTGTCATGTGGTGTTATGTTAATTCCCATTTGATATTTTTGATATTTTATTTTCTTGGGATGTTTCCCTTTATTTGGTTATCGGATTATATTTTTCCCCCATTTATTAGAAATTAAAATTTCTAGGGATACAAATGGTTGGTATCTTTTTCATTACATACATCCTTGGGATTGGTTACTTTTTTTGTTTTTTTGGGTAATATTTTATAATCAACTATTTTTGTTTTTTTGTTATTATATTATAATTTTAGAACATTTTAAAATCTTCTATTACCTGGGAATATATGGGAGTAAAAAGTAGTATAGAGTGAATTTTGTGAAAACTATTATGTCACAATGTAATTAGTTAATTACATAAAATAATTAATTTTCTATAATTTTATTATTCATAATACTCGAGTTGGAATTATAATTGTTTTGGGAAATTTTTGGGTTTCTAAAATGTTACAAATGGCTATAAAATTCCATCTTGAAACTATTCTTAGAATATGTTGAGTTTGAGGCCAGGTTAATTCCTTAAACTCTATAATTTAAACCATGCTACAAGAATATAGATCATATATGTTTCATAGTTGGGCTAGTTCTCATGGTTGTAGAACAATTATTGCAATAATATTTCAACTAGGGGAAACCATGTGAGGAGGATTTTGGAAGGGTATTTCCTCTATAATTATTGCCACATAGTTAGGAAAATCATTTATCTAAGTCTTATTGTTTAACCAGATTTTTAAATTTTGATTTTTCTTTTTATGTTTAATTTATTTTATATAAAATACAAAACAAATGAAACCACCCCTACAATCGTTCCTTCCATTCACGTGACATCACACTGCTAGGATGCCCCTCCAAAATCAAGTGATTTTGGCCACCCCTCCTCTCCTATGACTAAGTTTTCACAAATTCATAGTTTATTTCTATTATAATATTAAAATATAAGCCTCTACTTCACTTCTATACATTCTTCAATACAATTTTATCTCTTTACTTTTATCCTAAAATGATCTATTATCGATATATAAGTTTGTACAATTCCTAGGGATAGTTCTAAAAATCCATTTTCATTATTTATTGTTTAGAGGTATGTGTTCTTGTATATGGGAACCTTAAAATTTGTTTGGTATATGATTCTTCTCCTCATTTATTACACACAATTAAATTCCCTTTTTATAAGGTATGTGTTTTTTTGTCATCAAATTGTATTACAAGTCCATAATTTCAATATGTTTATAAATGATTTATAGTATTACTTATTAAATTATATACTACCCATAATGGTTCATTATATATAATATTGGTTTTTCATTCAATATCGTTAGATTAGTTCTAATTCCTTATGATTTTTGAGAATATTTACTTGTGTTTTATTAAAATTTTTGATTCTTCGTGTGGTAGATAACACTGGCTATTTGTTTTAAAAAATTACTTTATTTATTGTGTATTTTAATCCAAGTGTTGTGTGAATTAAATTTGTTAAAATGGTTAAACATAGGTTCTGGTATTATAAAGGGGCTATATAACCTTGTTTTGTTTATTTTTAAAACTCATTATGGGGTTGAATGTATCCAAAGGTGATATAAAATTAGATGAATGTGTTCCCATTTGAGTTTCAAAACTAATTTGATGATGTTTCTTGGAATTCAAATCTTGTAATAATGTGATGGTTACTATTATATATTATAAAATTGAGTTTTCATAAATGATATGATGTCATATTTAACCCCTTTTTATTTTGTTTTGTCTCATAGTGACATATTACCACTTGTAGGGATCATGGTTTAATTGCATTGTATTTAATATTCTTATTTTTTGTTATGGGGTTGAATTTGTGATGGTTTGAGGTATTGTGTGTTTTTTAAAAAGTTTTTTCATTGATATAAGGATTTATTTACTATGATCACCCACTTTTTTATTTTCAATGGTCTCTTTAGAATCATACAAATAGTGTAAACTTATGTTGTTTTATATTGATACGCACGGATCATGTCCCCCATATTCAGTTAAAGGGATGGATGAGGTTTTTTATTCCGATGATTCTCAGTGGATTCTATGTCTATGAGGGTTTTATAATGTAACATATGGTTATAGGTTCGTTTTTTGATAAAATTATAGGATTGTCTCATATTACTTCATATAGTATAGCTCATGGCAGTTGGATCCTTTAGGGTATTTACCTTATTAATTGATTTTATGACATTATTTTTCAGTCATTTGATAAAACATATGAAATTTTTAATATGATTCTTTTTATTATGGGGAAAAAAGTTTTTTTCTTTGTTTCATTTATTCTTTCTTTGTTGTTATTTTTAATAAAAATGGTATAAAATTGGATTTTAAAATATTTATAAATAAGGACAATGAAATCCTGAATTTATAGTGTTTAATGCCATTTTTTAGAAATGATTTTGAAAATTATTATCTTATGAGAAATGTAGAATGAAAAATGTTTTAGACATAATGTGTTTGTGTGTTTTGATATTGGTTTATTACTTTTTGTGTCTGGTATTATATTATGTTATGTTTAAAAAAATAGAAAAATATTTGATAAATGGATTCCTATTTGAGTTTAAAATTGAAAATTTTGAAAATAAGAGTTTGTGAAATGATTCTCAAATGATTATTTAAAATATTTATTTCTCCAAGTAGTTTGGGATTGGGAAAAGTAGTTGTCTAAATGATTTTATTATTTCAATAATCATAAAAATGAATATTTGGAAATATTATTATTTTTTGTTGTCTTTTCTGTATAGATATATAAAAAAGGATTATTTATCTATTTTTTTCCAAAATTAATTCTTATGATGTAATATGAATTTGGATTCTTAGTTACAACTAGTTCAAGGAGATTATTTATTTCCTCTATGCTCTCACGTATATATAAAACATAGTAGTAGGTTCCTGGTTCACCATAAGACAACTCATTTAGAATTGATTTATTGGGGTCAATTGATTTTATTTGATTCTTAATGTGGTAGTTATTGAATTATTTAGTATGAAGTTTCTTTACATTTTATAGAATACATGGCTTACTTCTATTTATTTAATTTATCTTCGAATATGTGGCTTCTTAATGATTTTTTTTGGGTAAATTGTAACTATATGTACTAGAGGGAGAAGAAAATCCAATAGTGGTCATTTTTTCATCATAGAATAGGGGATCTATTTTGGATGGATTTTTTTGGGCTTACTTGTATTTACATCATCCCATTTTTTGATATTAGGTTACTATTTTATTTATTCTTCAATATAATAGACGTATGATGTGTGGTTGTGTCATTTTAGGTTTTTTTATATTCATGATAATTTATCTTTATCTAATAATTATCAACAAAAAAACACAATTGTGTTCATGTAGTACCCAATAACTGGTGGTTTGTCCATGGTGAATATAAATTACTTTCTTTCCTATTAGAGGACTTGTTCAGGAATCATTCTGAGGGATGACTCAAACCAGGTCATTATAGGAAGGGCTTCATCACGAAGAGTAATTCACCTTATGGTGAATGTATATTATTCTTCATGAATATGGATAGAAGTATTTTAATTTTTATTGATTATCGGATTCAAAACTAGGTGATAGTGAAAAATCTGGATCACACACCCAAGATCATATATTATTAGGCACAGCTATAAAGATCTAGTTTGTTGCCCAAAATTGAACTTTTATCTGGATATCATCAGTTTTGAGTAAGGGATGAAGATATTTTAATGATGACATTTTGAGATATGAATGCCTAGTGTAAGTATATGTTGAAGTTTTTCAGACTTATTAATGCACTGATAGTGTTCATTTCCACCATGAATAATATATTGAACCCATACCTAGATCCATTTTCAATGAAATCCCCATTAACTCACCAATAGTTGAGCAGCATTCTGGACTCCTTATGATAGTCATGAGTACTCATCAATAATATCAAATTTATGCCAATATCAAAAATATTGAATTTTGGAAGTGGTAAGTGAAGATCCTTCGAAATGTGGGGTAAAAGTGGTGTATATATATGGACTCCAAGAAATATGATGTTGTCATGTCCTAGACATGTCACTAGGGAATGTTTCAAATAAGGAACATTCTTTCCATATATATATATTATTGATGTTTTAATTGGACTTCCTCCAACAATCATTACCCAATACTACACTAACAATGGATTGAGTGATGTTCTAGTTGTCAGAACAATGAAATAAAGCTTTTCTTAAAAAAAATAAGAGGTTGCTGAAATCATAATTTATGATAATATATGTGACAAAGGTTTGATTTGATGTCTACAATGATAATTCAAGAATTTATCTGCGAGTAGTTATAATGTAGAGAGTGTAAATAGTAGTTTTTGGGACATGTTATCATTGGCCCCGTTATAGGAACTACCCAACTCACAATCTGGTGATGGAGTACATTGTCCCTAATCTGAATTGATGATGGCACTCTCTCTTTGATGATATGTTTTTTGTTTACAATGACTACAAGATCCTTTAATATATCATTAAACATAATGAGAAAAATATGAGAAAGAGAAACATGGTACAATATCATCATGTTTGTGACATTAATATTATGTATACTCTTGGTAAATGTAATGTCATCACAGATTCTCTAATCTATAAGTCATAGGTTGAGCTGGAACTGGGTAAGTGACCTTCAGTGGAGTAATGGTGCATGATGAGCATGTTGAGAAAATTATTTACGGATTCTTCATTACATGATATAATAATGTAATGTCTAGATGTAGGTGACTCAATACTAGGATAGATAATGGATAAAACTTTTATGGTCATGGAGCATTATATAGTAGTGTTCCTATCACCAATTAGATAGGAAATGATGAGGTACTAACATACCAATACCTATGTAGTACATTTTATAATAATGATGATGTATGATATTTTCAGTATATAATGATGGAGTCTAGGTTGTAAGAGGGATATCACTGGATTTTCGTCATGGTAAATTTCATACTCGAGGATAATGGCCGAGAACAAGAACTCTTGTGCATTTCTATAGCCACTTCTAGTAACCAATGTCAATGTGGAAAGACATCAAGATGGAAATTGTGAAAGGGATAAAAAATTAAATTTATAAATGTGACACATTCTGGGTGATTGTAGATCATATAATTATTTTTCACCCATTTCACCAATCTGAGATACACACTCAGTGGATGAGTTTGGAATTCACTGTGTTAATTACTTTTTATACTAATATGGAGTTCGATGGAGTATGTTGTTGTATATTGAGGCCTTTTTCATGAAATGTTATTACTAGGGATTTCAGTTGTGCCAATGGACTCAACTATTATTGGTCAAAAAATATTCTATATATATTTGGAAAAATTAATATAACTATACCCATATTATAAGATATGATTTGATATTTTTTTCTAAAATTATATGAACTATGATATGATCATATACTTTTTTTTCACATACACTTTTATCATATATTTTTATTCATTTGGATTTTTAAGAGTATATTTTTCTAAGTTCATTCCTTTCACTACTATTTTGGAATGTGACAGTTGAGGCCATATGTGTGGGGCCCTATTTGGATTAAGAGACCATCAAGATATTTCCACTAATTTCAAAGAGGGTTTTATCCCCTCATTGGAGGCAGAGATCATATGTCCAATATTGGAAAATAACTTTGGATTTTACATTTTGTGATCAGGTTTTATTTAGTGTGGACCCTCTATTAAAGAATAAATATCTGAGTATCTAAGGAAACATAACTCCATAGTTTTTTTGGACAATTTGTGATAAAAAAAACTAGTTGGGAGAGTGGAATACCATTTGAATCATCCTTATTTTCTACTCATGTAGGTATGAAATAAATATGTGTCACAAATCCAATTGTTCATTGACAATACTACACAAGTCATAAATTGTAAGGACAATTAAATGCTGATGCATATTACGGGGAGAACCCGGTATAGATACTAGACTAGAGAGAGAAATGCATTCAAGGGAAGTTAATAACACTCATTTTAATTCATATGTAGAAATGATGTATCCTCGATATGGATTTAATATTTTATGATGATATTATATCATGGTGGATTGCATTGTTTGAGCATGATCCCTATTAATGCTTATTGAATATGAAATTTATTTTTTAGGGGAATTTTAAAATCCCGAAACATTTGTTTCCTTAGTGAAACCTGTATCTCTTTTTTTTGTGTTTAAAAATTTTTGGGTAAAGTCGTATGTGATTTGGGAAGCTAATGGAATGTTAATGGTTTCGTATTGTGTGTTTTCCTTGAAATTTGGGTGACAGTAATTTGTAGATAATGTGACTGCATCAAAATAATTTTGTCATGTTGAGGATGCTCCATTAAGGAAGGAATTATTCCATAGAGATGTAGGTTAATGGGTTTTTGAATTGACCTTTAGAATTGAATGGTTTTTCATTATGGGATTCACCATTGATTTATAGATCATGATGTATATATCTATTCTATATCTATTTCAGATCGATGTTCCCACCATTGGTCTTGTAGATTTTTTCATAGTGAAAGTAAATTTTAGAATTTGAATTAGGGGTTTCTTTTTTGAATTAAAGAGGGTTATTTTAGGGGACTTGTGGAGGGATTTCACATATGTATTGAACCAATGAATATGCCCAAAAATTTATTTCCCCCCATTCTCATTTGACACTATTTTGATTCTGGAGGGACATTGAGAGGACTCCATGATATTTTCCTCACCATAGGCTATATCATGTTTTGGTTTTTTGTGTATCATATTTCATTGTAAACACCTTCCTTATATAAAGGTTTAATTCTAGAAATCTTCTGTGATTCATTCTCCCAATCAATCTATTAGTGTTAGCTTTCATGACTACCATTTCCACAACATTTTAACATTATGCTAAAGACTTAAGTCTTATACCATAGTTGTGGTTTTTGATGTAACCTGAAATACAACATATTTCTTGGACTATATAGCCCACCAAATTTTCCAAATATCTGTCTTATTTATTTCATAATGTGAGTTTTACAAGAATATTGATGAATAATAACCTCCGGTATGTTTTTTCACAACCCCTGACTCATATATTCTCGCCTAATAATTAGGACCCTGACAGGTTTTGATTGGAATAGGTTCTAAGAGTTCATATCATATGATCATGTTCCAGTTTTTCTGAAAACACTGTATAGGTAACAATTCCTTCAATGATATATGATGTTAAAATTGAAAATCATGTTTTATGATGTTCCTAACCATCTTTATCTATTGAATACATATTTTTACGTGGTATAATGTTCTATGTTTCTATAACTAATGGTTGTGCTGGATAGTGATCACATGTTTTTTAATGTAGCATACGAGACCAATTGTGATATTGGATTTCATGAGTGATTGTATTGTAGTCCATTAAAATGTTAGAATGCATTCAAATGTTGTTACACATTGCTACTCTAATCTAATGATGATATTGTTTTTTTGTTTTCTTTTCCTTTTATATCTATTAATTTTCATTTGAGGTAATTTTCATGGTTCTTGAAATTGTTGGTCCATTACGACATGTATATCCCATCAAAAAAAGTGCACATGATGTGCGACCACGATAATGAGGGACCCACTAATAGGGTTGAGAAACAAGGAAACCATAGTGACCATTTTGTTAATGCACTTTCCGAATCCTTGTAAATTTCATTTTCTACGCACTAATGTTGTCCTGTTAAATTATAAGTAACAAGTTACTCAATACTATATATTTATAGGTATTATGAACCATATGTTGACTAGAAGGTATCGGGATTAATGTAATAACAATTCAATGATGCAATTGAGATTTTGGTTCACTAGCCTTGTGTCTAGTTCGGTTAATGTTGACAACTCTAAATATCCTTCCATCATGGTGTAGAATCTTGTACGATTGGTTGTTATGGATACATGGAAAACACAAAAACTCTTTATTTTTAATGGTATTTTATATTCTTATTACCAATTTTTTATTGAATACACATGTATACACTAGCACACTTGGTTATAAATAAATTAGTGGTGTTATATTGAGTCTTGTATTCACACACTACTCGAGTGTTTTGTTGTGCATGCAGATTTCAAGACTAGAGACTCATCTATGGGAAAGTTTCCTATTATGGAAATTGGGAATACTATTATGAAGATTATTGTAGACTAAGACAGACTCCAAAGTACCAACTAATAAATTATTTATTACCTAATGTTTCCTTTTCATTGATTTTCTTACCTATTTAGGAGACTGTTTCATCTTATATTACTTATACACATTATATTATATTAATGAATAATTATAATGATTATTTATTGACAACAGTATTATAATTATTATCTTATCAATGGAATGATATTGATTGTATTGTCTCTCCACTCAAATAATTAGACCCTCACTACCAGTTATACACCTCTGACATGTGGGGACGCACACATGTGGTCATGTGGAATCTCTATATCAAACATAGTGGTTTCATCTAGGTTGTTATATTATTCTACATCAAATGATGATGTTTTTTAATTTGGGTGTCAATTTGGACTCTGTGACCCATAAGACAAACTCTTATTACAATACCGTCCATGCATACTATTGAGAAACCCCATACCCCTTTATCCATACTCAAATGTGGCCAAAGTTGATTTTAGAAATCAATTTTATGTTTAGGGTAACCTAATTTTCAATTGTTAAATGTTTTTTATACATTATTTAAAATGGTCTTATTATCCCATTTTATGGTGTGTGAAATTATTATGTGGGTTCAAATTTAATATAATTTGATGATCTCGAAATTTTTGTTTTATTACCACATTTTGTGGGTAATTTATTTATTATTTCTTACCTGCCACAAATTTCATTGGATCTATTTATCCCATATAATTATCTCATGGGAATTTTGAGGCTCTAATTTTGATTCAATTAAATGTTAAACCATTGAATTCAAGGATACACCTTAGGGTTGGATGTATCATATATACTATTTTGAATGAATGTGTGTAAATTTAAATATATATTTGTTCTTCTATAGATATATTAATATATCAAATTTGTTATATTTATTTATTATTTATATTTATTATTTATGTGTATCTTTTTGTGTGTCTATGTGTATATTTATGTAATAATATTTAATTATATATGTGTTTTTGTATTTATATATTTTTATTAAAATTTTCTTATATTTTTATATATTACGTTTATATATAAAAAAATATATGTTTTTATTGGTATTTGTTTATATTTATATGTTTTTATAAAAAAATTACAATATTCAGTTATCTATATGTATATCTCTCAAATTTTAAATGCATCCATTATTATCAAAAGGTTATTCACAAAACAATTCCCATGAAAAAAAATTAACATTCTATGAAATAGATCTTATATTAAATATCCTCTAAGAAATTAAAATTCATCGTCATCAATGTAAAACATTTTGTTTAGAAAGAAATGGAGTCCCATAAAACCATGGAAAATAGGACCATGAGAGACCTCTAGGGTCCTTATTTAATGAAGGCTTAGGTTATCCCCCCTAATCAGATTGAACCCATCTAATGAAAAACTATTCAAAATGTGATGTAAGATAGGATCAAGACCATGAATATCAAATGATGAAATGTGGTCAGCATCATGGTTTCCCTTGTGACATGAACATAAATCTTTGGTGTTATTTCCAAGAATTCCTCGACACTTTTTGATGATGTAGTGAATTGAAAATGGTGTGGATACAATTCCATTCTGAGAAATTTGAAGAAGCATCAAATTTTTTTCAACATCTAATAACTCAAACCCCTTTCGATGATATAACATGAGGCCATGATGGATTGACATAGATTTTTCTTGAAGAAATAAACCTAGACCCAGGAAACCAGAAAAGGCTAGAAATAACAAGATAATAGGATCATGGATGACCCCACCTCTATTTGGAAACCCCATTTTATAGGAGCCATTCGTATTGAGCTTCCGTCCCTTGGAATGTGGGGACTGGGAAACCCAATTTTCGTAATTCTAATTGTAACCAAATTGTATACTTGTGTATGGAACATGGAGTTTCCGTTGAGTGGGAGCCTCCCTCCAGTTGTAGATGATGTTGGATATATCGAGGAGGAGGTTCATCATCTTGAAGATGATAGAACTGCTGGAGAATTTACTTTATTCCTGCTTTCAATTGTTCCTCTCTTTCCAAATACACCATCAGCCTATGTGTAAGACCATGATGCGGGCCAACCACTCCATACCCTTCTCAACCACACCATTGAACCACTTCTCTAGGAAACCCATATCCCCCGTGTTTTGAGAAATAAGAGTAATGAAGTCCCCAAAGAACACCCACACAACACTCGCCCATTCACCCTCAATGAATAAGTGAGTCGCACTCCCCTCCATGAGTTGTCTGCAACAAGGGTATCTTAAGGCCAGAGGGATGCAAAAACCATTTAAATTGTCATATATTGGAAAAAAAATATTCATTATTCTCCATGTGAAGATGTTTTACTTCATGAGGATTCCATGAGGCCAGAGGGTCTCATTCCAATGTTATGTCTGATCATACAACACATGGGTGTGGAAGATATCATTGGCTGTGAAAGCCCATGTGGAAGAAGGAGTTAAGTCACATCTGTCTGACTCTGAACAAAGATAAATGAGCATTGAAGGGGAACTATTGATCCTTATCCAAGACATCCATTATGAAAGGAGTTTAAGTACTATCCTCATTGAATGAGATATAGTTTTCTAGGAATCCTAGAAAACCAAGGATGTGCCTGGCCTAGTTGTGATGCCAAAAAGAGAAGTCACCCATATCGATGGTCCACCAAGCATGGGGTTAGATAATCGTTATCATAGGGGATATCACAGACTAAAGTGGAGAAGCATGACCCTGATTCTGAGTTGAGATTCCAGGTATGGAGTTGTGCATAGTGATCTCCCAAAGAATGCATTGTTCTAGAACTTCTCATACCACCTTATGATTCGTCAATTCAAGGGTATTATTGAGTCTATGTATGTAAATTCTACCTTCCCCTACAGGCCTTTCGACCCTGTGCCAGGATTCCCAATGGTGCCTCTCATCCATGGTAGGGTCCCATATGATCTGGCCCCTGATGTATAATTATTTGTTAGTCCAATTGTGGATCCATTCAGTGATTCTATTAATCAGAAAATCAAATTCCCAAATCCATATTTGGCCTGAGGATATTGGGACCCCCATTTATTCAATAGGGAATGACCCTTTATTCATGTCAAGGATCTTCTAAATAGTGTATATCTAACTATGTATATATTAATTAGAGAAAAATAAATTCTTTTAGACATATTGATGTACTAGAATCTACAGTGGAAATACCATTACAATAGTTTGATGAAGGCTCTGATAGTTCAATTGTTTAAATACATGAATATGAATGTATTATCTGTGAACATATGGTGGGATATTGAGGGATACATATGATGTCTATGAAAAGGTAGGATCACTCAATTACTAAAGCTTCAATGTAAGAGGCGAATAAGGACATTGTGGGTGATGATAAAGAGGCTCAGAGAGATGGTATAACCATGCCTTAGGTCTCTAGTGGCATTAATGAAACCTTAGTTCTTCCTCATAACATTGATTTCCAAGCATAAAGAGTTCAAGAATCTAAATAGATATAAATATTCCATGGGTAGAAGCCCATGACTTCCAAAATATTATTAATGAATCCCCACTAGAAAAATTCATAATCTTTGTCCATTTCCAGCTCTCTGGCTATGTTATACCCATGAGTATTGAAGTTAATATCTCAAGTCAATTCTTATGTGGCATCAATGGTTCCCTAGATTGAGAGCCCCTTCAAAAATCCATGATGATCCATGAAAATCCATCAGAGAAGAGGAATGGATAGCCTATTGTTGATTAAGAAGGCCAGAATCTTATAATGTAAGTTGCACAGACTCATCGGTGGATAGTGAGAGGGGGAGGATGGTTTCATTGTTTTGGGAAGGATCACAATGGTAGTGGAACTTGAAACCCTATTTAGGCCACACCTAGGGATGTCCTAGATGGTGAAGATTGTTTTAACTTTCACTAAATCACATGAGGATCTTTAGAAGGAGATGGGGAAATTTTCCAGTTTGAGGGAACTATCGGGGTTTGTGCTATTAATTGAACCATGTGTCTATATTTTATCTATTTTTTATCTGACCCCTTCATTGTCTGGTTGCAATATATATATGGTGATTGCATCAGAGAGTTCATTATTCCACTTTGGGTACCCATCCAGCATACCAAGGTTTTGGCCAGGGACGAGGTCCCTAAAATAGGTGTGATCCAATCCACCAATGGTATCCCGTTCATCTGTATAGGTTCCATTGAACCAAAAAATATTTTTTTTCACTGTATATTTCATTTCATTGATACACATGTAGAATAATTTCATATTCATTTCTCCCTAGTTGAGCCATTTGATCATGGATTTTTCTCATAATTGGTTTTCTTGACTGAGAATCATATCCAACTAGACATCATTCTTTCTGGATTGGACCTAAAAAATATGATCAACCAATGAATTCTCTATAATATTCTCATGATCCTCAACCTATTGTAAGGAAATGTATATGTTTTCACTTATGGGGGGGATCCATTTCCCCATATGCTTGATGTTTCATCATGAGACTTCTCAGTTTGTTATTAATGGACACCTAGGTATGCCCTTTAGAATGATCATTCCAAACCTCTCTCACAAGTTCATGAAACCCTTGGGAGATGGCCCATTTTTATTCAGACCAGAATATATCTTTGATGTGTGGCCCTCTAGAAATAATTACTACGAGAGGTGAGTGGCCCTATAATCCACAAAAACGATGAATAAACACGGTGTTGGTGAAAGAATTTATGGCCTTCTTGTAAGGAAAATAGATGTCCAAGCATCATTATGTTCGATGAGATCCTCTTTGGTTCTTGCATGAGGTGAAGTGATCATCTGAAATTCCTAGATCACTTAGACCATTCCCTACCATGAATTGTATGATGTCTAGGATGGACTTCCTCTTAAAGGGTCCTCTTCCATTCTTCTCATCTGGATGGGAATTGATGTTGAAGTCCCCCCCCCACATACAACGATCCATGGGTGGTTGTTCGGACCAGAGGAGTAATGCTATTTCTATATATCGTCCCATTGGTGGGAATCACAACTCCTATAGATGATGAAAATGGAGATATAAGTGTAATCATGTAACACCTTCTTCATGATGAATTCATTGTCAGCGTGAATTAGATTAACTGATATGACACTATTCTAAATGATCCATATGTTCATGTTGATGTGTTCTACATGCATGGAGTCATGAAACATTTTATCTTGGAGAAATAATTTAACTTATTTTCAGTTTTCTTATCCTCATGGAATGTAACTATTAATGTTTTCTGTTTCCTGAAATTCGAGGAGAGGATGTACACCTTAACTCGGGCACTGAGTCCCCGTGCAATATAGATGGTTAGTGAAATAATTGAGGGAACATAGATCTATCATTGTCTCTAGAACCCTTGGCCTTATTGAGGTGGGGGGATTATTACTTATTTTTGATCATTGATCTTGATCTTGATCACATTACTCCATCATTAGAAACCAATGAGGTATCCAGACGAAAGGGACATAGGGGGGATGCAGATAAGCTTTGAGCACTGTGGGAGTTTCAGGAGGCTTGAACATGGAAACTAGGGATAAGGTTTGGGGAACCCACTGATGGTCTCAATGGATATACAGGGGTAGGAAAGGGGGAATGGCCACTTGGGGATACATCCATGGACGGGAGGGCTAGACTTGGAGAGCCAGGGTTCTGGGAGTTATAGCGGGTTGAGAGGGGTGGGGGAAATGCCAACTGAATATTGTGCCTAAAAGTGATGATATGTATGATCACTTCTAGTGGGGTCTCCTAAAACACCAGGGAATGAATAAGGGGGAAATATAGAATACCAACCTGGTGGGAGGGCGAGCTGAGAGGGGTAAAAGGATTTAGGTCTGAGAACCTCTTTGGGGAGACAAGCAGTGGCGTTGGATCCAACTCTGGAACTAGGAGGGTGGGGTCATGGAAGAGCTCCACATTTGTCTCTTTCACTCATTTATCCACCTCCAATGGGGGTACCAATGGGTGGTGATGCTGATAACCTGACTTGGGCACGATCGAACACGGGAGAAGGTTGACTATTACAATGTCACTTCATTTTGCAGACTAGGAGAGAGTTCCCCTAAAGTAGTAAATAGGAGGAATAACTAGGGATGAATTTGTAAGTGATGTATTGGATCCCAGGATGCACTCCCTACACCCTGAGAGAGAGGAGATCTAGTGAGGGATGGGACATGTTCATCTCAATACAGAGGCGTTCAATCAATGGATCCACACAACATCTAGTCCATTCATCAGAGCTGATAAGCCCGCCAAGGGAGTCTCCAATCTCTTCGAAGAAACCACCATTCTGAAAGGGGAGGGGATCCTAGAGAGAGAGATCCATTCCACAGTGAGAAGACATTCATTGCCAATGTGGACCTCCATGAACCAGCGGGAAAGGCTGGAGCACCACCGGCAGAAAGATCGTGGAGCCTTAAACCACTCATTAATGAATTTAACCATCAAGGAGAAGATAAGGAAAAGGGAGTTTCTGTGGACCGGTAAGAACTGGGACGGGCCCCAGAGCCCCCCAATAAGATAATGTTATGGAAGACACCAAGTAGGTGTTTTTTCATTATCAACTCCATAAAGATGATTCTTTCATGATTTATTAGTATTATTTAAATGATTTTTAAGATAATCACTATAAATAATAATGAATTATAAAATTATTAAAATATTAATAATGTTTAATATAAAATTCTAATGAATAAAATCAATTGATTATTTAATAGATCCAAAGTGATATAAATACCACAAATAGTATAATCATATTTTGATTCTAGATTCTTTGAATAATGAATCATCAGAAGGAGAATTTATTTTTTATATTATCCATGTTATAACCAAGAAGATAAAAATTAATGTGTGATGAACACGTGGAGATTTTATAAATAACGAAATGTAATTAGTTTAGTGGATAGAAAGATAATTGATTTTAAAATATCATATTGAATATAATCCTATGTCTCTTGGGATTTAAAATATGACCCTTATTGAGAATTTAATGAGTTTTAATTATAATTAAAACCTGAATTCACTAACCAGTTTACTTTTAAATTATAATATCCTACAGATAATTATCAAAGTGATTCCATAAAATTTCTGGAAATAGTTTTTAAATAACTAAATGAAATAATGTGAGTATATAGGGAAATGAAAATTTAGAGAAATATGGTCCAAAATTAATATGATAATTTATTTTATAAGAGAACATGATTCACAATTGTATCATGGAGATAATTAAAATACCAAATAAGGGTGAACATAAGAAGAAGATGAGAAATAATAAATACATGATTGTGTATTTAGAAGACCACAAATGAACTAGATCATTCATGACTTTGAGTGAATGTTTGAGAAAAAGAGATCATATCATTGACTTTATTTTTCTCATAAATATATATAATAGATGATGACCTAATGAATTGTTTAGGTTTAAAGGTTAATCCAAATCTAAAAAAAATCAAGAATCATATTGAATACAGCTATTTTTATTTATTTGGAAAAATATTTATTGGTAGAAGAAGGAAAAATTGAAATCTAGTGGGAATATATAGTAGGAACATAGTGATGATCCTTCTTGTTTGGAATATAAAGTTCCATGGTGTAACCACCTGGGTATAATTTTGGGAATCTATGACTAGTGATAGTAAATTGTCACATAAACTAGTTGGATATGAAGGATAAAACATTAAAATCACTATATTTTGTGACCTCTTTATATTTAGTTTCATGAGAGGTTGTGATAAGTCAATTTATATGGATTTTATTGAGACATAAATTATTCAAAAAGGGAAAATGTGTGTGAATAAATTATAATATGTCGCCATTGATTTTCCCATTATTGTACAACCCCACATGGTCTCTATAATTTGTATTAGATCCAATCAAGGTACCAGTGAATATAAATGATGTGGTTGAGAATGAAAATATTTAATTATACAAATAGATTTAATTTTATAAAATTTTATACATAGAACATTCATAGTTGGAATAATATGATGATATAGTACCTTCAATCACTTATTGAAGATGTAAGAGACTATATAACCATTGGTTTTATACTCATTACTAATCTATCCACATTTTAACATAAAAAATAAGTACATAACAATGTGGAAGAACATAATGTATTAACATGATGTCTCTCAAAAAAATTTATACATGTAGGAAAAAGAACATCAAAATGAAAAATTATTTTGTTATATATTAAAGAGAAGTTATGGAGGAATTATAATTATCATTAATGCTAATATAGAAATGTAGAGGATAAATAATCAATATATTAAAATGGAATATTATGGGAACACTTATTACTATTTTTTAAGATTCATTGTTATATTGATGATTACATAAGGTATTGGTGAGAAGTTATATGAACCTCCATTGTTAAAGAGATGATGAAAAAATTAAAAAAAATTGATCCAAAATTATTATCATTAAAAAATATATAAAACCATTTGTTGTAATTTTTAATTAATATAATCATTACATAGAAAATTTTAAATGATTACACCGTTATAAATAGATAAAAAAATAATACCATCATTGACTCCCACGAGATGTTATATATATACGGTGACATTAAAATTATAGAGAACCTATTTGAATGGTGTGAGTAGGATGTGACTCATATGATATACTGAATAAAAATCCTTACATTCCAAGAAAATTACTGAAAATATGATGACATCATTAGGAAATTATTTTTCATTTACAACAGAGTGGAAGAATCCTATTTCACATCGGCCTAAATTTCACGATTAAAAGATAATAATCAAATATATGAAGGAATAAAAAAAGAGTATAATGACATACATATACACTGATATGGATTGGGGGGAGATTTATTGTTTGAGGGGGAAATTACACACTTTAGGATAGAACTATGAATAAGACATGTCCCATATTATTCATTAATCATTATTTTATTTGGTGATAATATTATGGTACCCCAGGTTTCTGGTATGTAACCGTTTATTGATGCTTTTAATGGTTTTAAAGATAATGTTGATGAATGGAAGAGTCGAGAGAACATGGATTTGTGTTTTGAGGTAAAGGGGAAGTCGCACGGGTGGCGCACGGGTTGTCTAAACTGTGCAGCCAAACCGTGTGTAGTTGGCCCATGAGGCAGTAGCTTCCCCACAGGTGGCGCATGGTTTGTCTAACCATGTGGCCAAACCATGCATGTATTTTCTGTCGAGGTAGTGTCTAACACACGGTTAGCCCACGGTTTGACTAACTGTGCGGGCAAACCATGTGGCCACATAAACGAGATCCTATAAAGGTCGATCTCATGCATTTTGCCTCTAGGTGGTTCATTTTTCCTCTTAAGTGGCCCTAACATGGGCTTTTTCTTATCCTGAAGTCAGAGAATGTTCTCCCATCATTTCAGAGGTGATCCAAAGGCTTCTCTTGGTAAATGGAAGCCGTATTCTTGATGTATGTGATCATTTTTCTTTGTTCCAGGTCGGTTTCTTAGATCTACTTAGATATACTTCTCCTTTTCTCTTGGTTTATTAGATCAACACTCGTTATGTGTAGATATAAGTGTGTGGATGCAAAATAAGATGATATTTGGTCTTGATATTGCTAGGAGAAGAGATATAAGGTGGGTTATTGGACAATTAACTTGGTTTTCTTGAGAGTTCTTCGACCGTTGTGGTTTTCGTCAAAACCTTTGAGTTATGTGGCTTCACTCGCGACTCCTCCTATTATAATTCATTGGATTAGATTAAAATTGTATTATTTGAATGGATTCGATTTTGAAAAGCATAGAATATATCTTATTTAGTGATGATTTATGGTTTTGAGGAGATTGTGAAATATTTGTGAATTTTTTTGCAAAGTGATTTGGCATGTTGAATTTAAAATGTTGATTTTAAATCATGGATTTGCTGAAATTGTAAATGGTTTGACGAAAAATGGGTTTTCAATAAAAAGGATGTTTTATTGAAATCGTTTGAGATTGAAATGACATTGATGGAATTGGTTTTCAATAAAAAGGGTGTTTTCTTGAAATGGTTTGGAATTTAAATGGTTTGTCATTGAAATGTTTTGGATGGAAATGGTTTTCAATAAAAAGTTGTTTTTATTGAAAGTGTGTTTTTGCATGATTTATGGAAATATGTGGTGTGTGTTCATATTTCATGTATGAGTCTTGGTTAAAATAGGACCTTGTGCTTGGTGCCAAACATTTAAGGGAAAATGGTAACTATATGTACGAGGCATGGTTGAAATATGACCTTGTGCTCGGTGTTGAATGTGTAATGGCACATGGTGAACAATTACCTTTTGATGACTAGGTAGATCAATGAGAAACCTCTCATGAGTATGAAACTGTCATAACTTAGCTTGCATGGTTGGTTGCTTCGATTGTGGAATGGTTGGGTATTCTAAAAAGGGATATTTTGGCATGGTTCTAAAGCATGTTTGGTTATTGTTTTGGAAAAATAACTTGCTGGAAAATTGGTTTCATTTTCTCTTGGAATGCCTTTGGCTATGAATGGTTTTGGAATCTTGTTTATATTTTTTTATAAACTTCTTTTGAGAAAATGTTTTATATAAACTGATTTTATATAAATGTGGCTAATTCTTTTATCCTAGATGCATGAGTAGGGAAGTCATTGGGGAAAACCTACTGAGTTTTATTCACACCCCTGGTTTGGCACTTTGGTGCTTTTGCAGATGTTGTATTCCGAGACACGAGAAATGGTAAAGCATCTTATTACTAGTGGCTCTTGGTGATGCCTGGGAGATGTTGTGGATCTTGGAGCTTGTAGAGCACGGAGTCATGGTGTCTTTTGTGAGTCTGGAGTTGTTCATCCATTGTGTACATTGGTGCTTGGTTTGATCATACGATGTAGTGTACTTGATGGGTTTTGACATAAATTAAGTTTTTTAGTTGTCATTCTTTTGTCCATGCATCATATAGTGAATGTTTAGTTATGATTGGTTGGTTTATGGGTTATTTATTAAAGGTTAAATCGTCCCCCAATTTGTATTTTAAACCATTCCGCATTTATTGCCAGTCTTTGGCATCTTGGGGATGTCACTAAAGTCCTTCTAATGCCTCGTTGAGCTCTCATGCCAATGTGAATTGGCGGGTCATTACAAATGGTATCATCTTATTCGGTCCTTGCCTAAAAAGTGGTCATTGATTTTCTTGGTCTTAGAGTTGAAATTCCTTCATGTATATTCCATGGGTCTAAATAATAGACATGAGTAGGATTTTCGGAACATGGAATGTATAGATTAAAAGGATGAAGTTATCTCGTTTATGATGAACATCATGTTACTAGTGTTTTTTGTACATAAGTGTTTTGGATACACTTCTAGAATGTTGGAAATATCATTATCATTGGTTTATCCAAAGATAGGAGCATGAAATGAATTGAAGAGGAATGTTTTCCCACTAGGATATCATATCTCATTGTGAGGAATGAGTAAGGATTTTGTGCAAGGTGTGAATTTTTGAAAAATGCAGAAATTGTCTTCAAGTGAAATATTTTGAAAATAGGGTATTTGGTGTATTTTGAAAATGGGTTGATTTTCAAAAAGTATGTTGAATGTTTTTAAATAAGTTTTAACATGGAAAAAAGGGTGTTTTTGGAAAAACAATGTTGTGATAGTTGATGTGATATAATTTTAAATTCTAAGCCAACAATTTCTAGAGAGTGAGATTGATGGAGTTCGTTGTCCATTTAGAAAATTGAAAATGTGGAAAAGTGGAAATCCCCATAGTAATATTGTTGTCTAAAGTGATTTGAAATAGTAATTCTTGATGTCTATGGAAGTGAGACTCAAGGTTGGTTGTTCTCTTTATAGAGATCGGGTATGTACTGTAGAGACCAAACAGATGTGTCAATGAAAATGTGGTTGCACCAAGCCCCAGGTGAACCAACTGTTAGTTCAGAGCATAGTGAAAGATTTCCATGTTGTGAGAAGTGTGAATATAGGGGAAGATCAAAAGCGTGTTTATTATATGGATCAGTTACAAATAGAGGATCCACCGATCATTAGGGGTGATTTAGACCTGGAAAGGGCAAAGACGTGACTGTCACGAATGAACAGAATTTACGTATTCTTTGGAACATAGGTAGAGCTAAAAGTAAAGCTAGAAATGAGTAAGATAGAATATATTTCTCTTTAGTGGTGGGATTTTATTGTTCAAGAGGGAACGGACCAAGGTATGACATCAGAAGGTTTTCAAGGAATGGTTTAATAAATAACTCAACCCACTTACATTCAGAATTCAGCGCACAACTGATTTCTTCAGTCTAAAGTAAGAGCATATGTCGGTGACGGTGTATGGAACTAAGTTTATAAGATTAGTGAGGTTTGCACCCGAGGTGGGGGTAGCACATCCTTGAAGGCAAATATAATGGAAGCGGGGTTATGGAAAGAGAACCATTCAAAATAGTAGTGTTGTGTATCGATGATTACATAGAGATGGTGAATTGAGAATCGGTGGCTGAGCGTGATCTGTTGGGAGCTTCAAGAGAAGGAAGCATGGTGGTACCCATGGGGAATAGTTGGAACTCAAACACTAGGATCAACCGGAGGAGGGACACTATTCCTAGGTTGGTAGTATGACACATAATCCGATGGTAGAGCAATAAAGAGAAGAGTATGGCAACGAAGGTGTTTTTTTGGAGCCGAGCAGGTTTTGGTGGATGATTAGTCGGGACCATACACGATGTGAAGTACTATTATTTTAAATTCTACCTTGATAAAACTGCTCTTTGGTACGAGTGAAATCTTTTGAAACTTAAATCTTCTCTAGGTTGAAGATAGTGTCAGGACTTCTTGTGTAGGGCATGTTGTGTCATTGTGGGTGAGGTTGAGCTAATGGTAATTTTATCAGTTATTGAGATGGATGGGTATGATGTAATCCTAGAATGGATTTTCTAGTGGCATTTAAGGACCACATCGACTGTAATACGCGAACAGTGGCTTTACGACACACTTTGGCATTAGACATTTCATTAGAGGAGTGATGCATGAAAGGAAGGGTGCAATGGGTTTGTTGGAACCAGTAGTGGGTACGTTATCATATCTATTTGGAAGTGTTGTCATTGGAATTAGAAAAGGGTGTTGAGAATAATTCACTTCAAGGAATGGTGTATCAGTTCATGGATGTTTTTTTCCTGATAAATTCTCTGGGATACCTCCTTTAAGAGAAGTGGAGTTTATGATTGATCTCCTTCTGGGGAACAATCCAACTCACTTTCGTCTTATGGGATGGAACGTACTAAATTATAGGAACTGAAAGTCTAGTTGGAAGAGTTATAAAGCAAAGGGTTTATCCAACCTAGCATGTATCTGTGGGAAGCACCAGTGTTGTTGTGAAAAATGCAGATGGAACACTAAGGCTCTCTGTTGATTAACATAGACTTAACCAAGTTACTTTAAAGAACAAATATCCACTTCCATGAATTTATGATTTGTTCGACCAGTTGAGGGGAGCCCAGTTGTTCCATAAGATTGACCTGAGATCGGGATATCATTAATTACGGGTGAGGAAGAACGGTATTCCTAAAACAGCTTTCAGAAGCAGATATGGGAACTAGGAATATGTATTCATACCTTTCAGCCTAACGAATTCACCAGCGGTCTTCATGGATTTGATTAATCATATATTTCAATGATACCTATATTATTTTTTATGGTTTTTGTTGATGATATTCTTGTGTATTCAAAGACAATGGTGGAGCATGAGGAGAACTTGGCGACAGTGTGTGGGATCTTGAGGAATCATCGGTTGTATGCCAAATTGTTAGGGTTGGGGTGTCTTCTCGTGCATGGGAATCATGTGGTTGCATATGGATCGTGATAGTAGGGGTTTCATGAGAAGAGTTACCCAAGAAATGATTTGGAGTTAGTTGCAGTCACCCATGCTTTGAAAACATGGAGACATTATCACTTTGGTGAGAAATTTACTATGTTTATGGATCACAAAAGCTTGAAACACATTTTCTCACAAAGATATTTTAATCTGAGGAAATGGTGGTGAATGGAGTATCTCCAATTACTTGAATTTTACTTGAGGTACACACTGGGAAAAAGAAATTAGGTGACAGATGCATTGAGTAGAAAGTCATGTGCTCAGTTAGTGAAAGAAGCTTTAGAGGAATCGAAGTTGATGTTGGTCTTAGAAGACATGCATGCAGAATATGACAACTGAGGTGATATTGCAGTTTTATTTACAGCTACACTTGTTTTTATTTAGTAAATATGATAAAATAAGCACAATCATCAGATGCAGAATGTCTAGTTGTATGTTTAAAACTCAATGGTGGGGAGACCATTGATGGCTGGAAACTTGATGGGGGTTCTGTTTTGTGTTTTAGAGATCAGATGGTTGTACCTATGGTTTGTCAAGAAAAACTCCTTCATGCTTACCACCATTCAAAATGGGATTTACATCCAGGTACACATAAAATGTATAAGGAATTGAAGACGCAGTTTTGGTGGAGCAGCATGAAAAGAAAGGTGGTCGAGTTAATCTCACAGTGTTTGACTTGTTAGCAAGTTAAAGCAGAGCATCAGATACCAGCTAGTATATTACAGTATTTACCTATCCCAGTGTGAAAATGGGATTATATAACAGTGGATTTTGTTTCAATTCTTCCAAGAAAAGTCTGAAAATACGATTCCATTTGGGTGATAGTGGATTGTCTAACCATGTCGGCCCATTTCATCCCAATTAGTGAAACTCATACGATGGAAGGTATTTCAAAAATATATAGTTGAGTTGTGGTAAAGTGGCATGGAATACCAGTGTCTATAGTCTCAGATAGAGATTTATGGTTCACATCTCGTTTCCGAAAATCATTACTGTAAGCCCTTAGGACTCAGTTGACTCTGACCATGGCGTATCATCCTCAGACGGATGGGAAATCCGAGAGGACGATAAAAAATTAGAAGACATATTGAGGGCTTGTGTAATGGATTTTGGTGGCTCATGGTAAGATCATATACCCTTAGTGGAGTTCTCATACAATAATAGCTATCAAGCCTCGATATGCATGGCTCTGTTTGAAACATTGTATGGGAATCCTTGTCATTCACCACTATGCTGGGTGGAAATTGGTGAAACATCACAAGTTGGGATGAGCCTTGTCCAAGAAAAAAAGGAAAATATTCAGTTGATTGGAAAGAGGATGGAGATGGCGCAGATTCATCAGAAATATTATGCAGGTCACCATCGAAGACCGTTGTAGTTCGTTGTGGGTGATCATGTTGACTAGATGATCTCTCCAAGCCTTGGACATTGTCATTTTTCGGAGCAGGTCAAGTTATCTCGCAGTTACATTTTCCCTTTTGAGATAATGGAATGGGTTAGAGAGGTGGCATATCAGTTAGAATTTTCACCATGGTTTAGTTCGATGCGTAATGTGTTCCATGTATCTCAGTTGAAAAAGTATAAGCCTGATCCTTACCATGTGATCAGATGGGATCACGTTGACCAAGAACCAAAGTCATTGTTGATACATATCCCGGTACGGATTGGGGATAGGAAAGAGAAAGTATTACGTAGAAAAATCATCAATCTAGTGCGGGTTTTATAGAAGCATGGTCAGATTTAGGAAGAGACTTAGGAACATGAAAAGGAACTGAAAGAGCAGTGGCTGGAACACTTTCAGCTGGCTGGAGGTTTTCTACATTCTGAGGATGGAAAGACCAATGGTGGGGAGAATGTAGTACCCCTGATTTCTGGTATGTCACCCTTTCTTGATGCTTTTATTGTTTTTAAAGTTAAGGGTGATGAATGGTAGATTCAGGAGTACATGTAATGATGTTTTGAGGAAAAGGGGAAGTCGCACGGGAGGATCACGAGTTGTATAAACCGTGCGGCCAAACCATGCGTAGTTGTCCCTTGAGGTAGTAGCTTCCACACGGGTGGCACACAGTTTGTATAACCGTCCATCCAAACTGTGCGTGGAGTGTCTTCTGAGGAAGTGGCTAGCGCATGGTTTGTCTAACCATGTGAGAAAACTGTGTGGCCTCTTAAACGAGATCCTATAAAGGTGGATCTCATGCGTTTTGCCTCTTGGTGGATCTTTTTTCTCTTAAGTGGCCCTAAATCAGGAGTTTTCTTCTCCTAATGTCTGGGAAGTTTCTCCCATCATTATGGATGTGATCTGAAGGATTATCTTGGAGAATTGAATCAAGATTCTTGAGGTATGTGATCATTCTTCTTCGTTCCTAGTAGGTTTCTAAGATCTACTTAGATCTGATTCTCCTCCTCTCTCGGATTCTTTGACATACACCCGTTATGGGTAGATATAAGTGTGCGGATGCCAAATATGAGGCTATTCAGTCTTGATCTTTCTAGGAGAAGAGATCTAAGGGGGTTTTTTTGAGAATCGACCTGGTTTTCTTGAGCATTCTTTGACTGTTGTGGTTTTCTTCAAAACTATTGAGGTCGGTGGCTTCACTCTCGACTCCTCTTGTTAGAATTGATTTTCATTTTTTCAAATTGCACTATTGGACTGGATTTGGTTGTGAAAATAATAGAATAAATCTTCTTTAGTGATGATTTATGGTTTTAATGAGATTGTAAAATCTCGGTGAATTGTTGTGAAAAGTGATTTGGCTTGTTGAATTTAAAATGTTCATTTTAATTTATGGATTTTCTGAAATTGTAAATGGTTTGATGAATAATGGGTTTTCAATAAAAAGGGTGTTTTATTGAAATGGTTTGTGATTGAAATGACTTTTATGGAATTGAATTAAAAAAAGGAGTTTTATTGAAATGGTTTTTGAATTGAAATGATTTGGATGGAAATTGTTTGAAATAAAAAGGTGTTTTTATTGAAAGGGTGTGTTAGCATGATTTATGGGAATATGTGGTGTGTGTTCATATTTCATGTACAGGGCTCGGTTGAAATAGGACCTTGTGCTCGGTTCCAAACGTTTAATGGAACATGGAAACTATATGTAAGAGTTTTGGTTGAAATATAACCTTGTGCTTAGTTCCGAAGATGTAATGGCACATGGGGAAAATTACCTTTTGATGACATGGTAGATCAATGAGAAACTACTCATGATAATAGAGCTGTCATAAAGTAGCATGCATGGTTGGTTTCATGGGTTGTGGAATGTTTATGTATGCCAAAAAGGGATATTGTGAAATGGTTCTAAAGCTTGTTTGGTTATTATTCTGGAAAAATAACATGGTGGAAAATTGGTTTTAATTTCTCTTGGAATGCATTTGGTTATGAATGGTTTTGGAAACTTGTTTATATTTAGTTATAAACTGCTTTTGAGAAAATGTTTTATATGAAATATTTATATATAAATGTGGCTAACTCATCTATCATAGTGGTGGGAGTAGGGAATTCATTGGGGAAAACCTACTAGGTTTTATACTCACCCCTGGTTTGGAACTTTGGTGCTTTTGAAGATGTTGTATTCTGGGACACAGGTAAAGTTAAAGCATCTTATTTCTTGTAGCTCGTGGTAATGCTTGGGAGATTTTTTGGAGCTTGGAATGTGTGGAGAACAGATTCGTGGTGTCTTTTGAGAGTCTTGACTTGTTCATCCACTGTGTACATTGATGCTTGGTTTAGTCTTCCGATTTTGTGTACTTGATGTGGTTTGACATAAATAAAGTTGATTAGTTGTCATTATTTTGTTCATGCATCATATAGTGAGTGTTTGATTATGCTTGGTGGGTTTATGGGTTATTTTATAAAGGTTAAATCGTCCCCCAACTTGTATATGAAACCTTTCAGCATTTATTTCCATCCTTTGGCAGCTTGGGGATGTCGCTTAAGGCCAAGTAATGACTCGTTGAGCTCTCAAGACAATTATAATTGGGGGCCATTACAAATATTTAGTTAATTGAATGAGTAATGTTTGGGTTGTATAAACATAAAATAAAATAAGAATCTCGTTATGGATTATTATAACTAACATAAGTAATATGAAGTATTTTCATCCCTTGAGGGGGAGTAAACACGTGTTAAAAAAATAAAATTATCAATATTCAGTGTATCTATAATTTTTAGATATCTTAGAAAACTACATAATTTTTTTAGTTAATCCCACATACCACAATTTATTTTATTATATAAAACAAATTTAATAAGGTGGTTCTAGTTGATGAACTGATGGGGAAAATGGGGAGTTACATATCATGCATAAGAATGGTTAAAATTGATTTGTTAAAATATTATTATGTTATATAGATTCATGATAAAAATATTCCTTCAGAAGAAAAATGTTACACCATGAGACATTATGTTGTATTTTTGTTAAAATAAATTCAATCCCTTATATAGCTTGTGACACACTCAACCCTGAGTCTATATGAAATTTAATATAGTTTATTATTATATGTTATCTAATATTTTGGTGGATATAAATGATACTGATAAAAAATGTATAAAATTGATATATTAGTTACCATTTGATTAGATATAAATATAAAAAAAATTGGAACTAAAAGAAATTATTTTTTGAAAACTGATATTATGTGTGCACTAAATGATTAGGCTAATAAATTATAGTAATAACTATTTATGAATTATTTTAATTAAATTTAGATATTATATATTCAATAAAATTTTATATAATTCACTTGATATATATTATAATCATGTGAAAAAATGATCATTGTTTTCTTCTTAAAATTATGATTTTTTTAAATCGGTTTCGTCTCATTTTCCCAACATTATTTTAAAAATATATTCTCCAAATTTCAAAAATTTATTTGAAAAAATATTCATAAATTTTGATATAAACTGTAAAAATTATATTAGAGTGTATTTTTTATAATATCCTAAATATATATATTTTTTATGAATAATGAAAAAATATAATATTAAAGTAAAAAATAAATTTCATTTAAATAATTTAAAATGAAAATTTTTGTAGACAAATTATTAAAGAAAAAAAATAAAATTTTTGTTAATATGAATCTAATATTTTTTGATTAAATTAGTTTTAGTTTCATCTTTTATATAAATATTTACTATATTTTAGAGAATGTTTTCATTTGATAATTTCATTTTTCTCTCATTTGAAGGATTGACATTAAATTAATATTTTTCAATTATATGATTATAATTTGTTAAAATAGATTATATATTTTTAATCAAATTACATAATATTTTTTTAATAAGATACTCTAATTATTTTCATTTTTAAAAGTGAATGAAATAAAAAATTATCACACTTATGGTAGAAAGAGGTTTATTTACTTTATATGGGCCTATGATAAAATAATTTTTTTAACAAATAGGAAATGTATTAAATAAATTGGACCTCATTTTTAGAACTATTAAGTATAAAAAATATATTTTGAAACATATTATATTTAGTTTCAAATAGAAAATTACTTATGAAATTTTAATAAACTAGTTAATGTATTAAAAACTAAAATGGTAGATGTAAATATAGATGATTGGATAATAACGTATTTCAAAAATGTTTTTTTATTTGGTTATTTGTATTAACATAACATTACATAAGAGAATTTATTTTTAAAATTATTAGGAATTTTGGTTGTGTGTGTATTCCCATAATTAAACATTTTGAAGTATTTAAAAATATACCACTGCTCCATAATGAGAAAATAATACCTCCTCCCCTCACATATTAGGATATTGTTATACATTTATCTTGACTAAACCATTTAAAAATATCTCCCAATTATCCTTAAACCTATTCAAGATATTTTTTCCTCCTATAACAAATACTCTATTGACCATAATAAGAGATACATATGGTTTTTGTAAAATAGAATGTAATTTTCCCCAATAGGATTTTCCTTTTTTACACACAGTCCTACCATACTTATTAATATAATTACAATTCCAACATAATAACTCTTATATTTACCATATAATGAGATTTTATTAGTTTTATGGAATAACAGACACACAGAGATATATATATATATATCTATATATATATCATCTTCAATCAAATGAGAAATGAAACTATCGACCTGGTGTACAACACACTATCTCCTAGGTAAAAAATGAAATTCATTTTCAATTACCAACTATCACAGTTGGATATAATTATGTTTTTTATATAACTTTTACAACTGAAATAAAAAAATCTATAATTTTATGAGCACATCTACCTTCTTACCATCCAATCCATTGTAAAATGATTACGTCGTTCATAATTACTTGTTGACTACCACCTCCATGAATCAATGTTATTCTGTTTTCATTTTATTTTGAAATTGCTAGTACAAATGATGTATTTAATGAAATTACATGATGAATATGTTATGATAATGATTATTTAATGATAAAATATTATTTACAAATCGTTATATACATCCCTCTAAAAATGAGAACATCATTTATGCGTACATACAAACAACTATTTCCATTAATAATGTAACCAGTTTTTCAATATATAAATTTTGTGGAACACTCTGAAAGTAAATATAATGAATATATATGATATTAATATCTATTTATATATTCATCATATAATGTAACCATGACCAAATTACAAGTACTGAAACTAACAGACTAAAATTTACATGACAATTGAATCTCTTATAACCTGAAGCAATGAATTTAATAACGAGTTTTTAATAAACTGTTGATAAATGGTTATAAGTAAATGATAAATGCAATTATATATATCATATTTTTTTATTTAATATATGTATAATAAATTAATATTTATTGTGTAGGAGGTCCATGAACATATAATGAAATTTAAAACTGAGGTTTTTTTTACTCACATTTACTTCTGTGAATGATATTTAATATTCCCCACTTATTTCTATTATGTGGTTTGTATACCTTATATAGTTTCATTTTATGAAAAATTTATTTTTAAAAAATTATATAAATTTAAATATAAGTACATTTATTTATTGTTAATTATTATTCAAATTTTACTATTATTTTTATGCTTTATTTTACAATGTCATAATTTTTTGACATTTATTTTATTATAAAATATTCTTAGTGAATTAAATGTTATTTCATTACTAAATAAATATTTATTTTTCTCATGTAATTATTTTAGAATGTTAAAAATAGTTTTTTCTTCTTCTCTTATATGTTCTCCTGATATTGACTATTGTTTTTAATTAAAACCAACTTTTTTTATTACTTGGTCATGAATCATTTTCATCAAATCACATATTTTCTAGGAAATATTAAAAATAATTATCCTTAATTATTTATTAATGTCATTTTAACAAATTTTTAAAAAAATTTATATTTTTTAAAATGGATTTTTATATTATATTTGGAATGAGGTAATTTTGGACATTACCCATAATAAAATTAAAATAGTATTTTCTTCAACATGATATACTTGAAAAAAATTCCTCTCCATCATGACCATATAATTATTTTAACATTAAATTACATTATTCCATAATGATATTCACTGAAAAGACCATTCCATATATTTTGGTAATTTTTTTAAAAGTTATTTTTGATTTTGAATTGATATTTTACAAGAGTGTTAAAATGAATTTTTCGAAGTATTTGAATTCATCAATAATGAAAACCCTTATCTTTCTTTTAAAACAATGGGGTTTTGATGAATGTATCAAAAAATTATTATCTTTGGTGATGATTTATGAGTAGTTTTATTGGAGGCATACTATTTTGATACCAATCTTTGAATTACTCTTGATCGATAATGATTATTTTTTAATTTCTAAAATTATTGAAATTTAATTTTATAGTGTTTTTTTATTAATATTTACATTGATTATTCTATCCTATTTCATACGAGGAATGATTTTTTCATAGTATGTGATGGTAGGGGGCTATTATAGCCCCTCGATGCATTAGTATATCTCCTAAAATAATCTACATTATGTATTTCATCAATTAATTACCTAGTTATGTTAGATGTATTGGTACAAGGCCTTGGTAATAAGTTTATTATTTCTATCATTATTCATTCATTTATTATGAGATTTGGTATTTATTTCCATGTTATTGTTTGTTTATGATATCTGTGGATAATATTCAAAGTTATGTGATTATTTATGTGGAATTATTTTAAAATCATTTATTCATTATGTATTTTTCTTCATGATAAAATAATTGATTATGTGGCTTGTGTTTTTAGATACATACATTTCTGTGTTGATTAATCTTTATTAAGTATTTATTCCATTATACACATACCCTTACAGATTTTCTGTGATTCTGAAATATTAATTTTTATTTCCATATGATGAAATTAATTTTTATATGACTTGTATATAGAGATAAGATAAAAGACATTGTATATTATTGTATTTGTTTTCTAAAATATTATGGGAGTTTCTTGTCTATTTATAATTTTACATAACTATTTAACTAAAAAAACATTTATATTCTATCACTTGTAACTATAAATGATATAACAATATAACTAATAATTTTTGGAAACTGAATCCATGATCATTAATTATATTTAAAAAATGTTTATTTTAAACCACGAGATATATATTTAGAAGAACATGAATTTAGTAATATATCCATATGACATACTTTTTAGATAAATATAGTTATACAAAAACAACCTAATCATTTGGTAATCTATTTTTTGTAATTTTTTCCTAAAAATACATAAATATTTTATATTATAAGAGGATATTACTCTAGAATTGTTTTACCTATTAGTAATTACTATAATAAGGAAACACTAGTATTTGACTTAATAATGACATTGTGGAAGTATATTTGACTTGTTGGACACCGAGATTGAAACTCCTAGGAGATAATCTTGTGTTAATTGAAAATTTATTTATAAACTATTATGATGGATTTGAAAATGTTTTTATGACCTCTGGATATTCCCAATTGTATAAAGATTATTTTTATGTGATTAGCCATCCTATTTTTTAACTTAATGTTGTGATTTTAACTATTTTTTATAAATATACATTAATATTCCAAATGATATAATCAATGATATTTTATGAAAATATTTTTAAATGGATCATTTTTTATGTCATTGAAACTAGATCAACATATGTAATCAATGTAAAGAATTGTCTCATGGGAAATATAATGAAGATGGAGTTGGAGCTGTACCTGGCAGTATACAAACTATAACTAAATTTGGGTATCATTACACTATTATTGAACATAAACGTTTCTTTTATGGATTATTATTCTGACCCAAAATGAGGTGAAATAATGTTATAATACTTTTGAATTAGAAATGTATATCTTTTAATGTCACTAAAAATGGAATTATATCAGTGAAATAAATATATTCCTTAGAAAAGATATTTCCCTATTAATATGAATTGAATGAGAGATAGTTTTTATTATAATTTTTCATCTATCCGAAGATGCAGATCAATAGAGGATACTGATTAAAACAAATAAGTATGTGAATTAAATAAATAGCATAGAATACAATGATTTCAATGAACTTTTTTATGAAACATATTTTTTACAAGATTAATGAAATGATAAAGATAGATAATTCATGTTCTGATGATAAAAGAAGATATAAATTCTGAAATGTATGATGATTACCTTATATGATTATCATGGAATTTTATGGACTGAATATGTAATATAAATAGTAAGATCTATCCTTTATTTTATGGGATATGGTAAATATTTTGAATAGAAAAAGTTTCCCAAACCATCTAATCATATGATAAAATAATATCATGTGTTCTAAAAAAGAGAACAAATTCTCTATGTTTAATGACCTCAATGAAAAAAAAGATAAAAAAATATAGTCGAAATCACTAAAAATAAAAATATAGAAAAAGAGAAGAAGGGAAGGGTCATATTTACAACATGTAATAAATTAGGAACCATACAATTCGGAAAATGTTTTTTGAGAATTTGAATTTTCTATAAGTGTGGATGGAGGGGAAATTATTCACAAGATTTCCTGTAAAAATATGCATCCAATATGAAATTATTCAACATTAAGATGGTGGGGAAAAATAAAAGTTATTTTTCTGGGAATCATGGGATCATTCCCTAGAAATGGAAAATAGATCAGGGCCATATTTATTTGATCACAGCAGTTAAGGTATATGATATAGAAGTTGTAGTGGCATGTAATTTTATTATATCATATAAAGTAGAAGATGGTTTATATTATTATAGAAATTTTAAATCCTTAATATCATCAATAAATTCCATGAATATTATATATTTACCTAAAACATTAATAAGTTAGTTAACAGTAAATTCCCCAAGTAAAATTTTCACTGCATAAAAGATGGTTCTCTGAGTTTCCTTAATAAAAAATAAATGTTACATATTTACTAACATAATTATTATACATATTTTTGGAATTTAAATCATCATTGGTATTGAATGGGATTTAAAATATTTTGTAAAAATTTATTTTAAATATATGGAAATTAAAATTCAGGATGAAGGTGTATAATTTATTTTAATTATAGGGGATATCATATCATCTATGTCCTTCGTAGATCCACATATAGTAGAAGTTCAAAATGAGATCACTATGGATGAAGTAAAAACACAATGTATGGAAAGAAATGTATTTTTTATAATAGGAATGTACATATTTTATAAGAACGCATTGTTTTTTCTATGAAACTACATTTACATTAAATAGAGTATAAATTTGAATTTTAAAATCATTCTATCCCGGATTTAATTCTTATACCAATGAATCGCGATTTAACACCGCTGTGGAATTAGATGAGATAATGAGAAAACTATAAGACTTGGGTGATTAGGGACTTATATAGCACAATGTTTCACCATGGGGATCCACTTTTATATTCCTTAAAAAGAATAATGGATCTATGAGTGTATGAATAGATTATATGGAAATAAATATAATTACTAAAAATAAAAAGTATCCTCTACCAAACATTGATGAATTATTGATCAACATAACTAAGAAGTATATTTTTCAATGATTTAGCTTAAATATAGGTATCATATATTTAATGTAAAGAATGAATATATTCTAATGATATATTTTCTTTTAGGTTGTGAAAAATATGAATATATAGTAATACCATTTGGAATGAAAAACTCATCCTCTATTTTTGCTTTATAATAAACAATTCATTAAAGGAGTATATTGATTATATTGTAGTGTTATTTATTGATGGTATCATTTTTTTAACTATGTACTATGGGGTCCTTGAAAATCACGTCTGGTTCATTTCAGAGAGTTATGGAAGATAATTGTTATATGAAAAATTTAACAAGTGGTAATTATAACATCATGATTTATATTTTCTTTTATATATTTTCTTCTTTGATATAGTCTCAGTTCAAATTATAAAGATAAATACTATCCAACAATGTGCTAAATTAATCAACATAACCTAGGTATATAGTTTCCTTGGTTTACAGGGATACAATGGTAAATTTGATTAAAAAAATTTCTAAATTGGATAACACGTTAACCATTACTGTACATAAAATGATTAAGACCATTTGGATTATATAATTTGATTTTTTTACAAATTGATGAATTATTTTGGGAAATCAAGAATTTTGTCTCCACCATCATGAAATGTTAGATTTATAATATAAAGGTATGCACCTAAGAATGTGCTTGGTTACATCAATGTATATAATATTAATGTTTTTTCATATGAATTACTATAGTTAATATCACATGAAGTTAACAACACAATCTAGGACCATACTATTGAAATAGTAATCTTTTCATTAAAGATATTTATTCCTTATCTACATGGTTATATAGAAGATATATATGGATCCCAATAGTTTTAATTAAATATATTCACCTAAAGATCTCAACATGGGGATGATGTGATGGCTTGAGCAACATATGAATTTTGATGTCTCAATTAAATACCACCCATTTAAAGAAATTAAGGTAAAAGATACATTGAGAAAGAATGGTCATAGAGTTCTATACAATATGAATATCAATAGGGATTCTATTTTTATTAATAATTTATATATGGATATGGGAATAATTATGAAAAGGGATTCCTCCAAACTTTTGTAAATTATTTCCAAACAATCTTTTCAGGAAAATAAATAATTTTCTTAGTAGGATGATAAACAATTTCAGAATATAATTATATAATTTAATTATAAAAAATTGAATACATTATTTTTAAGATGAAATTAAAAAATAATTAACGAGACTATCTGTATGATCTATACCAGATCTGAAAAGATAATAATTTAAGAATTCTTAAAGTTTTAATTTAATTTTAAACTATTATAGTACAATGATTTTTAATGATTGGGAGAAAAAAAATTAGATGGATAACATGAAAAAGAAAATTACTAAATATATTTCATGATGATTTTTTTCAATAGGTGTAGGTTAAGAGACAGTATCATAGATGTTTCATCAAATAATTTCTTATAAAAATCCCGATAATTATAATGGACAAACATTTTAATTGATAGCATGTATAACACACAACACTAAACATATAATTGAATATAACCACTATATAATTTATGATATATTTAATATTTTAAAATAAATTAAATATATTTTATATCATTCAATTCACACAATTCTGGGTAAGCTTGTGTTACACAAAACAATTACTTTCTTCGATAGCTTGCATTACACCCATGATCGAGTTTTTCTGAATACTACTAATATTATTAAATATAATGGAATCCAAACATGATGATAAATTATAGGCCATGAATTAGATTAACTAACTCATGAAAATATTTGATTTACAAAAATATAAAATTATTTCATTGGTAATAAATTTATTATAAATTAATATAAGAACGAATTTATTAAATCATAAATGTTTTTATTATTTCAATAGTGTTTTATTCTAGTAAATTAATTCAATAATTATAATTGAATGATAACAATAAAAAATTTATAATATATATTCAATAAAATATTTTTTTTTAATTCTTTTCTATTGGATTTATAAGCATAAAATAATTATAAATCAATATTTGTTCTTAAAATGTATATTTTTTCTAAAAATGAATCATTGAAACAGTTTAAGGGAAAAACATTTTAATTTTTTTGGAAATTTTATAAGTTTTATAGTTCAATATATACTTAATTTTTTAAATTATAACATTAAAAATTACATATAAGTAGTTTTTGGTATTTTTTTAGAGTTTTAGTTTTTGATTAATAGTGAAAATTACGGAATTCGAATTCATCACCACTTCTACATTAATTTTGTATTCTGCTAAATTATATTATTTATTGGTTTTAATGTATAATTATATCCACTATAAATAAAATAATCAAAATTGGGTTATTTTAATAAATTTCATATTGAAAGATTATATAAAAACATTTCATTCTATTGGACAATTTAATTTTCAAACAACAACATACCAACTAGTCTAGAAGATTAATTTTAAATTAATGTCTACAATATATATGGTTGGAATTTAGAAAAATAGATTCATTATTTAGAATCAAAATAATTTATAGTGTCTTATAAGATTAACTATTTAATCCTAATTTTTCTTATAGAATTTTTTTTGTTAATAGATAAATGTATTCATTATGTTGAAGAAATAGAGTATGTTGAGAAAAGAAAATGAAATATTGATTGATGAATTTTGTGTGGGAAGTTGTCAACTAGATCTAGACATAGGCCTGCAATTTGGATCCATAACCATCAATATAATTAATTTAATTTCCATTGTAATCTGGAATTTGGTTGTTTTGGAACTGTTGTTTTTTGTTTCCGAAGGAAATAAATCACCTCACACAAAAACGATTTTAGTAATCAGACTGACCATCATATTTGGTAAATTGAACACAAAATAATCAATAAAATCTATCATATTGAAATTATGTCTTTAAAAATAAAAGTTTTATCAAACTCACCCCATGTCTTAAAAGAAAGGAAGATCATAGCGAGAAGATTCTTCAATGATGTCTTGGCTCTATATGAAATTGGACTACTTTTAAAAAAATTACTTCATAAAAATAATATTTTTTCAGAAAACATGTGGTTCATTCATGATGAATGAAAGGTGGAATTATAAAAATTTTTGTATGGCCAATCGTATTCTGCATCATGTTTAGAAGTAAATAATCTATATGAAGGATAATAATTTATAATACGTAAAAATGTATTTCAAATGATGATGAATATGATCATAAATATATTAGAATCCATGAATAATTCGTCATTCGAAGTATATTTCTATTGAAGAAGTAAGTTGATTAATCTAATGAATTCTTGTATTATTCCATTAGTATGATATCATCATATTGAAATTTGTATGAATGATGTAAAGGTTTATCTGATTATGAGAATAGGAAGTTATATTTCTAAGTCATAAAAATAATCCACAATAAACAATTCATCATATAATGCAATATGTGAGAAATGCTTGTAGTTATCATAATTAGTAGAGGAATGAAGTTTCTAAATAGGATGCAAATGGAACCAGTCTATTGGTTACGTTGTTCCACAAATCATCTGGGACATAATTTCTGTTTTTCGTAAGTTAATGAGACAAATGAAAATGATAATGGAATTTGGGGTTTTTAAGACCGATCAACATGATTTAGATCAACAGTATAGTCAACCATTTTCCTCGAGATTTAATGTTGACTATATTTATAATGGAAAAATTATTTCTTTAAATATAGGATAAAGATAAAATAAAAACTCTGAATTTTTTACAAATTCAATATTATCAAGTTAGTAATGAAAAAGATGAACTTATTTTTCTAATCAAAATTGTGTCTGGAGCCTTCAATCTTGAATTGAAACTTATAAATATCATTAGATATAGGTTATTTAGTAAGATGAATATAAGAAAAGAAATACTATTTCAACCATCCAAAAATGTGTTGTCAATGGGGATCGTGAAAGGATTGTTGATGTAATTTCGAATTTTTTTCAAGTGGGGTATCAGAATGGGATGTTAAATATGAGGATCCATATGAGAAGACATATTATTCTGATTTATTACTTTTGGTGCAGATAAAAATAATGAACAACATATTTTTATTATCTTAATGATGAAATCATAATGGTTTTAATATCATAAATCAATCATCATAATGAGAATTCGTCAATTATATTGAATTTCTATGTTGGTAATGGAAAATAATAGTGAGAAAATTATTCCATCGTAATGAAAAAACACTAAAATGAAGAATCATAATCAGAAATAATTTTTTTAAATGATTATGTAATATGAAAATTTATGAATATGTTTTAATTTTTTTGAATAGTTAATAAGTGTTGAAAAAGTCTAAGTGAACCCAAAATTCAAGAAGAATTGTTGTTTGGGGAAATTGTTTTGAGTGGGAAAATATTTTTTAATAATTCTGAAAATATTATTCCCATACCAAAAAAATAAGGGGTACTTTTTTACTTTCCTGAGATGATTACTATTTAGAAATGAAGATATTTAAGGACCAAAATTATAGGGAGAATATGTTTTTAGATCGTTCATACCTGAGGAATTTTTACAAAATGATATAGGAAAGGAGAAGAAACAAGATTATATTCAGCTGGTTATTATATTGGGTGGGATAATGGGACCACAAAAATCATATTTTTAATTAGGGAATGAGAATGTAGAAGATTAGAATTGTATCATTTGTATTCTAACAATGATATATTTTCAGTATTGAGCAATCGAATTTGGGAATCTGAATATGAAACTGGATAGAGTATTATTTTAAAGTATATAATATATTCATTCTTGTTTCTAGGAAATAATATGAGGATTTTTTTAATATATTATTGGTGAATATTGATCAAGAAGACCATAAATTTTTGTTACACAAATTGAATTAAATCATTTCTAGATGAACAAGAACAATATGATTTTTTCAATTATGTGACATTATTGTAATTGTATATATTACTAATTTTATTCCGAAAATATTATTGTTTTATAAGGTACAGTGTGGTTACAAATTTATTCCATACAGTACCAAGGGTAATGCTTCTTTTTTTAGTTTTGAAACGGGTAAATTCTATTGTTCATATAAATTTTTGATTTTTTATTCTTTGTAGAGAAATAAATATATAATAGTTATATTTTTTTAATTAGTTAGAAAAATAAATGGAAATAATATATCAATGATTCACCCCTCCCCCATTGAGTGATTCTTGGATGCTTCTTAGACATATCCAAGTGGTATCAGGGTATTGGTTCTCTTATTTTATTCTACATTAAATTTTAAAAGAGATCTTGGGATGATGAATATAAAATATGTAAAAAGTAAAGTGATTTTGATCATAAATGATATAAAATATCATATCAATAATTTTATAATGATACAGTATCTTATATCTCTAGGTTATTATTATTAAAATATGCTACAGATATATTACCCCTTAGGCTGTGAATATTACCAATACAATGGATGATAATGAAAACCATGAGAATGATGGAAGAGATAATAATTCATTAATCTAATCACATTTTGAATGCGAGTTTCTGAGAGTAAAAGGAGTTGACATTACCTACTGAATTTGGGATAATATTTATAAAATTCATGATATAAATACCAGAGTAATGAAGGAAAAGATACAATTTTAGAGATTGATGTATGATGATCTTAAGAAGGGTGAGCATTAATCCGATCATTAAATATTTACTAGGGTTAATGATATTGTTATAACTATTATATTTCTTAGTGAAGAGATCAATTATTCTACTATTGTTCAATATATCTTGGTAATTCTTCCTAATATGTTTTATACTACTATTTCCTTGAAAGAAGACTGATATCTAGAAACATTATCATTGGGTGATTTTCATAAAACACTCGTCACACATAATAAGAGAAAGGATAATGTAATTAATTGAAAAGTAAATACATATCATGAAATTTCTTTTAAGTTTTCCATGAAATGAAAGTCCAAGAACGATCTTCAGATTTATTTTTTTTTTCTTACTAAGATTCCAAAAAATTTGCATGTAAAAGACTTGATGAAATTTTATCCTCGTTTTCTAAAAATGTGAAAATAGGTACATAAAGGTATAAAGTGAAACATCCCCTTAAATTATTTGGTTATGGAAATTTTGATCATTTTGTTTCCAAATGTCCACAAATAGGTGATGATGCAGATATTGGAAGTGAAAAAGTGATGAAGAATAAATAGGGAAAAAGGTTCTTAGAAGAGGCAAAATGCTAAGAAATAATTATATAACATGAAAAAAGATTTGAACTTATCCAAATCAAAAGGATAATATTTTTATTTAATAATGATCATATTGAACAATAATAAAAGGTTCTGATGAAAAAAATGTTGTTACAAGTTTCAAAGAAGAATTTTTTTTAATAGTGAATGTAGTTTTTCTAAAGAAGTAGAGAGTGGATTAGAATCTATAAAATCCACTATAAATATTTGGGTATATAATTTAATTTCAACAATTAAAAATTAATAATTTAGAAGAACCAATTTTGAAGAAGAATAAACTCAATAATAATTTCATCTGAATGAATAATTGAAAGCATGATTGTGGAAGACTGTGAGGCTTGATAATTAAACATGAAATTGAATAGTAATGAATCTTCGACAAACAATAAATAATTTTTTATTGATGAGAATTTCAAGCTACTATATGAGATTTATTATAGGAAAAAATATATTTCTAATGAAAAGGATTGTAATAACCATATGGATATAAATTTTAAGGAAAAATAATAAGCATTGGAAGTTGTTCAATAAAATTATTCAATATCTGAAATAAGGATTAAATGTTTCAGGGACTCTATATATTATGTTGTTGAGTTATCAATATGTTTTAAACCTGGTAAGGATAATAGGTTAAATTAAATTTGGAGATGAAATATGAAAATTTATAATATAAAAAAGTTGATAAAGTTGGGTATGGGGAAAATACCAACATCGTTGAGAATTGAAATGTTTTGAAAAGTCCATTGTAAAAATAAAATTTTTTTGTAATTATTATAAATAGAAAATGAAAAATAAAGATGAAAATAATAATTCATGTTCATAACTGATGGGCAGGTGGCCACAAAATTTCTAATGTGAATGTTATAAAAGTCATTGAGAAACATTTCATCAATTCTAAAGACTATAAAATCTACATGGGATAGAATACTTTCTATGTAAACCATTGGATTTTTTGTGTATTTTGCAATATTAAAAAATGATTTGGTTTATCCATCAACATTACACCTTTTCCATGAGTTATAAAAGAAAATGTTTGATTCGGATTTCATCATTTCAATGAATGAATATTGAGAAATGTATAGTAAAACCCATACAATTAACATACTGAGATATAAATGGGAGAGTACATGGTTTTTTGGACAGAAAAAAGTAGCATTTGATAGAATCTTGGAGGAAGTACAAAAATCTATAAAGCAAATAGGGCGAATTTTTTTTCTAAAAAGTATAAAATAAATGATAAAAAATTTTCAATAGATATTGATATGAAGAATCTGAAAATGTTAATTATATGTGAGAAATTTGGGAAAGTTACTAAATAGTGCATAGCACTCTTTCTATACTAACATGCCGACATAAATAAGATGTTAAAAATTAATTATAAATAATATCTTACTAATGTTGAGGAAAAATTGATTCCCAATCAAACTATTCTAATAATGATAGGAATGATGTTGTAAAATCTAATAAGGATTAATAGTAGGAAGAAACCATATACAATAAAAAATCCATGAATAAAATAAAAATGAACGACGAGAAGGAGGGCATGTAGTTCAGTTTCCTCGATTAAATAACAACTTTGGTTCCTCCTTATTCCAATAATTTTTTGTATATTTGAACTCAATTATAGGGAATCTAAGGAGTTTAAATAAGGAATATTTTATTTAGGGGTCTCTTAATACAATTAGAAAATAGGTTAATGATGTTACAATAAATTTGTTTTGGAATTTTTTTATTCACATGGACATTCTATTATGTCTATTGAGATGGGATAATGTAACTTTTATCCAACCAAATCCTTCCCATATTACCCTAATAAACTAAACTATTGAAATAAACATGAACATGGTTTTACATGAATGTTGCGAAATCAAAAATGTTATTATTAACCTTTGTTTTCTACATCGAGAATTCCCACATATAATTATAGATGATTAGTTAAATTATCTTTATTTAGAAACTAATATTATATAAATATTTCGTAAAATTGGGATTCATGATTTTTAGATGAAAACCTCCAACCATTTTAATTTTATTTTCAAAAAGTAAAGAATCTTTTCATGATGACAGCATTGAATTTTGTGTTCAGTAGAGGATAGAGAAAAGAAATAGGTGGAGTAAAGAAAATTTATTTTGAATAAATATTTGAGAAAAGAAAAAAGCAGTATTTTTATGATGGGTGTTTTGACAACAAACACAGAGTGGGAGAATGTTAGGCTCAATTTGAGTTTTTCATTTTTTTGTTTCTAATAGATAAATATATAGATTATGTTGAATAAAAATATTATGTTGAGAAAATTAATGGAAATATGAACTGGTTAATGTTTTGTGTGAAGCTATCAATTTGATCCAGACTAAAATCAATAGAATATGATTGAGAACAATTAGTATAAAAATTGGATGTGATGTCATAGTTAGGAAGATGGTTTTTTTTGTGTTTTATTTTTTTCAAATAAAAAAATAACCTCACATTGTAAAAGAATTGGGTGATCAGCCTGACTATCTTATTCAAAATATTGTACTCACAATTCATAATGATGTACATCATATTGGGATGATTTTTTTAAATGAAAAGGATCATTACACTCACCTCGTAATTGAAGTTAAAGAAATATCATAATGAAAAGCTATGTTAGAATATTTTTGAATCCATTGGAAATGTGAATATTAATTGATGTATATTAATTCCAAAAATTCATATGTGTTCAGAAATCTTGTGGTGCTAGATTTATGAATGAAATGGGAGTGAACCCAATCATATAGAAGTTCATATTGGATCGAAAGAATCTACTGGAAGCCTGATATGTTAATGAAACATTTAAATGCAAGTCAAACTATGATAAATCAAGTCATTAATGTATTAAAAGTAATGAATATGTCATGAATACAAGTTGAGGTTTTTTGAAGAAGGAATCACGTAATCCAAATAATTATAGTCACATTTAATAGGTTTGAGAACATCAAACTGAAATTTACTTAAAAACTATTAAGCTTGATCAGAATGATAAAATATGAATAATATGGTTTTCATTAAGACCAATAATACATAATAAAAATTAATTGATAAATAATTAATCTGTAAAAGTTATTTTGTATCATAATTAGAAGATTACTGAATTTTCCCATGCTGGTGCTGGTGGAACTACTGCTTCAGATGCGGTGTTCCACTGATCCTTGAAAGGAGATTTTTTTCATGGGAAATTGATGTGATAAATTAAAATATAAAATGGAGTTGAACTTTTTTTGACTAATTATATTCGTGGAGATTAATAATATAGTCAACCATTTTTTCCAAGTTGAATTGATTAATATTTTTAAAATGGGATCTGTGTATTACATTACAAGTGGTTCAATAGAATTGCATAACTCTGATTTGATTTCAATAGTGTTTGTATCATATTATTAAATATAAATAAGAACAAGTTTTTCTTATATAAATTATTTCATGATATATTGGAATTTAAATAAAACCGATAAATATCATTGGATGCAATACCATTGGTCATTTGAAATGAAGAAAATAATAATTCTTTCAATCATCCATAAAAGATAGGTAAATTTAGATCATGATAGGATAGAAAATGTAATTTTTAATAATTTGAAAAGGGGGATATTTAAATAGTAATTTGTTTTCGAGTATCATTATTTGGAGACATATTATTCCGATGTATTTCATTTGGTTTATAAAATGTATTGAAGTATAAGTTGACTTCGACATAATAAGGAAATTGAAATGGTTTTAATATCTTCATGTGGTTATCATAATGAGAGGCCTTTATTTCTACTAAATTGTCCAATTGGTCATGCGAAATACAAGTGACCAAATGCTTCAATCTTAATTATAAAATTATATTGAAGAATTATAATCATATTGAATATTTTCTGTGATGAGTTAAAAAGAATTAATGAAGTTAATATGTGCCCAAAATTAAAGGAGAATTGAATTTTTTGAAATTTGTTTGATTGGGAAAAAATTTCAGAATCTATCCTAAACCAAATTTTGGAAATCAATTAATAGACGATGAAATTTACAAATTCTTAACATTTTTAATGTTCAAAATGGAAGAGATAGATGTTAAAAATTCATGGGATACCATTTTTCTGGATTTCACTTACCTGAGGAATTATCTCATACATTAATATGAAATGAGAAGAGATATGATCATATTCAGTTGGATATTTTATTGGGAAGGATGAGAAGAATTGGAAAATCATAATGATATTTCTAGAATGAGAAAGAAGAATTAAATAATTGTTTCTGCATTATTCGGATATTGTTAAATTATATGTATTGAGTAACGAGACATTTCAATCAGATTGAGAAATCAGAATGACTATCATTATAACTTCCAAAATAAGTTCATGAATAATTTTAGGAATTAATGTAATGAATTTTTATAATGATATTATATCTTAATATTGATCAAGTATCACAGTAACATGGTTTTTACACAAATTATATTACATCATTTCTGCAAGAAGAAGTATATGCACTCTCAGATGGTTTCCGTAGAGTGTCATGAGTGTAAAGGAATATAATTCTAATTTTATTACACACAAAATGACTATTTTAGAGTTGATTATTTTGTATTATATTATTTCCATAACATAACAAGAATGAATATACTATTTTTTGTAACTGAACTTGTAAATTATTTAGTTCATGTGGGTGTGTGATTGATTTGTTTTCAGAAGGGAAAGAATTGTTTAACAGGATGAAATGATGCTTCGTTAGTAAGGAAACAAAAAATAAAAATATATTACTCATTAACCTCACACAATATCAGTTATATGTTTATAAAAATTGAAAACATTCAAATTAGTTTTTGACAAATAATATTTGATAATGTAATTAAAATAATTACAGAGATTAATAGAAACATTAGCTTAACAAGGGACTAAACCTTAAAAATAATTGAAATAATGACCAGTTATTTTTTACAAAATACATTATATATCCTTATTTTTACCATATACCCCTTTTTATATAATTGGGATCATTATTGGAGCCACTTAATATGAGAAAAAAATGAGTGTAATTGAATATTCAAAATCATACAATAATGGAACTCCTCATCAAATATAAAAAGAAAGTCACCCTCCCTCTTATTGACAGCTCTCATGCCATTTAGATTATCTAATATCTACTAACATAATATCCCCACATAACTCCACTATTTTTAGAACAATCACTATTGTATGAAATATAACCAAATATATCATATGGTATAAACCAATAAGAGATACCCAAATAATATGCAACATTCACCACCGATTTCTTTTGTTTCTTTTACATATCCACCTCATAAATTATTATTTTATATATGATTTAAAATGACCCCAATATCATTTATAAAATGAGATGTTTTTATATTAATGGTTCTACCAACACTTATAACAACATCCATCAAAAGGTTAATGAACTTACCATCTATGTGTACGAAGAACAGTCGGCTCACAAAATAATGTAGTTTGTTTATATATACATCCTCTCATGAGAGAGAATTATGATGTATACACTAATTATTTATGATATTAATGATATTTATACTATAATTATAGTTATAAAACTTGTATATAACACATATATTTATGATTTCCATTCTCTGGGAATATGGTAACATCATTTCTGGAAGTGTCGACTACTGCCTCCACAAAGCGATGTGATTCATTCCCGCTATACATGGAATATATAAATGATGAATTTAATAAAATAATGTTAAATATATGATAAAAATAATATAATGGATGATTATATATATATATCAATTGCCTTTTAAATACTATAATGAAATGGTTGTGGAATTTATGCGTATGCACGACCTACAGTCTCAATGACTGGTAAATTTCATTTCCTATCTACAAATAATAGGGATTATTGTTAATAAATTTATACTGAATATATAAGATAATTATATCGTTTATTAAATTATGGAGATTATGAAATCATTATTTATGTAATAGGAACAATAAGTAACAAGTAAAAATTTACTCGAAAAACTAGGCAATTATTACCCAGAATATATAAAATAATGAAATATTATTAAAAAATAAGTAATTACATATTATATAAAGTCAATGTGTTATATTAAAAATAAAATTATAGTCTTTTTATATTTTAGTAACATAATTAATACCATTTTACATGAGGATAAAGGATATTAACTTAAATATCAATGAAAGGTAAAGGATTTTCATCACACTTTTTACATCTATGACATAAATGTGATATTTAACACTTGCATATTTGGTGGGGGTGTATCTACAACACATTTTGACATATTATGAATTATTTTATTTTCATTTTATTTTTATTTTCCATCATAATAAATCATATAAGGTTATTTAAACATAATGTTACCTCATGGTAGGGAAAATTAATTACCCAATTATTTTTCACTGTGTTTTATTACATCCTCTTTGTAATTAAAATTCAATGAAAATGTGTAGAATTAATTTCACTATATATCTAATTTTTCACTTATTTTATGTATATTTACTTTTTATACTTATCATCAAATCATTGATTTATTCTCAAATCAATTTTACGAACATTTTTTTTCACAATCACATTCTAATCAAGATTTCACATTCTTGAAATTCAATTAAAATAATTAATATTATCATTGTTCAATAAAACTCTTCATTTTAGTCTCCTATGGTTTTTCATGAACCATTTAAAATTATAGTCCCATTTTCCAACTATTTAGCAGTCAAAATTTTTAGAAAATGTTTTTAGGAATCTCACCATCATTTCTCTCTTTATTACGAGTATATGTTTTCTTCTAAAACTATATTTTCTAATAAGATTTTCCATAATTTTTTTAACCTTTTAGTAATGATTTATTTAATATATTTTTAACCTTCATTTCTTTTATATTTTTTTTAAAATGAATTTTCTTGTCTTTTTTTGAAAAAGGAACATTTTAGCCTTTTTCCTTTTCAAAGGAATGTTATTAACTTATACATCTAGTATAGAATTACCCACCCTCATGTCATCGAATATTAAATTTAGTGTTTAAAATTTTAACTACTAATGAATTTTTTTTGTTGTTTTAAATTAAAATGGGTTTTGAGATGTTTTTAAAAAAGAATAATATATTTTCCTCCAAAATGGTTTTAAATTATATTTTTATTGTACTTACATTCATCATTAGAAACATATTATTTTAGTCCACTATGGATTTGATGTTATGCTATAATACCTAATCTTCCCCTTACTGGTTTATTGATTTATTAATCCATGGATATTATTTATATTCACTTCCTTGATTCATTTTTATATTCCCGTTGATGTATTAAGTTTCCTATCGACACGGAATGTTGAATTACCCTAATTGACCATATAATTTATCATGGATATTTTCATATCCTAAAACAAAAATAAATATATAAAATGTCTAAATTAAAATCTATTTAATTTTTGGGGAAATTTTGATAATACTATATAATTTATTTTATATATATAATTTATAAGTCACTTCCATATGAATATAAATTAATTGTTTAATATATGAGGAATTTTGTGTACATGTAATACATGGGTTAGTCACCATTCAATGCATGTCCTATGATATGGGTACATGTTAATTCAATCCCAATGATGCATTGGTAGTCTCATGATATGAAATTAATTGAAAAAAAAACCTTTCAGTTTTTTATAAGGTGAATATATGGGTTCCAACCAAAAGATATCAACTATCATGTTTAATGATCTTATGGAATAGTGGTTCATCTTCCAGATACATGATGTAAAATAATTAAGAATTTCCATTTTATAAAATTGAGTTATTATTATTATCTATGAGATTATCATATTATAGAATCTATGGATGAATTTCATTCTCAGTTTATTAACTGCATGGAAAGTGTTTTCAATTTCATACAGTTCTATATTGATTATGCCGTATCATGTTTTTTATATGGAATGTGTTTTCAATTATTTTCCATTCTAATATGGTTAGTCATTTTCTTCTCAGTTTATTGTTTTTATAGAATATGTTATTAGTTGTTTACAATTATATAATGATTATTCTCATTGAACCATTAATGCTTCCACTATAAAAAACCCTTACTAATCATTTGAGCTAACCCTTATTTATTTTCATATCCTTGGGAATGAAAAGGTGTACGATAAAATATATGTAATGATATAATATATGTAATAATGTAATCTTACAATGAAAAAAAATTATGTTGTATTTATTTTATTCATTTAAAATACAATATTAATTTGTTTATCTAGTTTACCAATACTAATAAACTCATTGGCACATATGGGTTTGATTCCATGTAACCAGACCACTGTTATGATATTAGACACTGGATCCTGGATTCTAGGGGTCATGATTCTTTAGTTTTTATCAATTTAAGATTAGTAGTAACCTTTGGATCTAGATTCGGGAAATCATATATTATGGAACATATCCCTAAGATATACTTCGAAGAAAAGTATATAAGAACATACTAGAATATTTTTAAGATAGAGATTATATGATTTTTTGTAGAAATATATCCCTTCCATAATAAAACATATAGATGCAGAAATATATGATTTTTTGTAAATTCACTAAAAATATGTTTACAGAATAACTCAAGCATAACCTGTTACAAGATAAAAGGCCTTATTGTTCACCTAGTTTCACACTCCTAAAGGATACTTTTATGATCATTCAAATTTTCATTAGAAATATTTAATAATTATTTGAATATAAAATGATAATAAATACACTTTTTTCGACCTAATTTCTATTATGTTTCAATAAAAAAATCCAATAGGAATTACATTATGCATATAATGTCCATACCTCATCTAAAAGTATTTCATCAAAATGACTTCATTATTTACTCTCAATTAGTGAAACCCTAAATTATGTTAATCATTGAAAAATATTGGTCTCCATAAAGTTCTTCAAACAAATCATAAATATGAGTAAAATAATACTTGTTCGTTATTATAGTATCATGATTTACTTATAATCATTGTACAACCTCTTGGATCCATCATTCATGTTAATATATAGGACTAGGGCTCCCCATGGTGAAACACTTGTGTAGATAAATCGCACATTACCAAAATAATCTATTTTTTTGTTCACATACCATAATTCCATAGTATCCATTCTATAGGGAGCAATTCATATTGGCCATGAATATAAAATTAAATCAATGTAAAATCCAACTTCTTGATTGGGGGATGTCTAGGTAATTCCTTATGAAATACATTGATGTATTCCTTCATAATAGGTACATCCTCAACATTAATATAACTTGCATCATCACCAGATGTTGTTTTCTCTTATTACTAAATATTTTAATTTATTATAAATACTTGGAGTGGATCTAGATAAGAATCATGTGAGGATGTGTATTATCTAATGATAAATAATTATACAACTTCCTTAGAAATTGTAATTTCCTTCCTCTTGTAATAATAAGTTTCATAATATTTTTAGAGCTAGTATATACTGAGGATTATATAATATTTAACCATAAGTATGAAAACAATTCCTGAAGGTAAAGAACATTTATGTGTTTGAATGGGGACTTCAGGACACATGTCTGTTCCAGTGAGACTTCCATTTGGAGTTTTTTCTACAAACTCAACTATTAAATCAAAAGAGAAATGCTTATTTTTTTATGGAAAATATGTATATATAAAATAGTGTGATAATTATGAATCAAACAATTCATTGGATATATTTCAATATAGGATTAATGTTCCTTACACAACTGAGGTTTTTTACATCTACCTCCGCATTAGTGATCACATAATATCAGACATCTCCCATTGGAATCTTTTCTAGTAGATTCCCTTACCACCTTGGGAATTAATTTTATTACTGTCTCGTATCCCTATATGTGAAACAATGAATATTTAAATTTTCATTCATCCCCTTACATTTATTAATATTATAACCCATTTATACATACTTATAACAAACTCCCAGTCCCCTCTGCATTTCCCATAGTGGTTTTTTCTTGTAGTTCTCACAAAGTGGGAATTGATTCATTCAATCCATCATCATTGACATATTCCATTTCTTGTGGTTTTTAGAATACCAATTCTTCTCATAAATCATTTTTAGTAAGTAGGATCTCTATAATTCATTTAATTTTTTGATGGATCAAAAATTCATTCTTCGTATGATTAAATATTATGAGAGGCTATTGTCCTTTGGATATTAAGATTAAGAAATTAAAAGAAGTGGTAAATAATGAACTCTATATTGCATTTGTAATCCATAGATTACATTTATATCCATGTAATTGTAACATCATAATCTTCAAAACACCTTTCTTCTACTTTCATTATGTTTTGTACCCCCCCCCCCATCATCTCAATTTTTTGATCATAAGGGATGTTTTTATTGAAGAATGTATTGTTAAAATTTCCCTATTCCATGAGTTATATTCCATCATTCTCCCTAGTATTATGGATCTATGATCAACATTTACCTACATCACCAATGAGATAATACACTTCAAGGGTAATGATTTTTTACCATATCCCAATTCCTTGAATATCTAATTTGAAGATAAAAAATTACCTAGAATCCATTAGGATTCAATTCTTGCTAAATGATGAGGGAATTTTTCATATTAAGGGATCCAAAAAAGAATGATAATATTTTGTTAATAGGTTTCTATATATAGTAATGGTTATGTTTCATAACCTGAGTATGATTTCCTAATATATCATTAGAATGCATTATTCCACAACAATTTTAATTGGTTTCCCCAAACGGGCAATATCTACATTTTTCATGAGTATTCATACCATTAATATTTCCCATATCCATTAATAAAAAATTTCACCTACTAGAATAGTTCATAAAATATTAATTCCTACTTGTAAATATGGTATAGCACATAAAACAATTATGCATTACAAATATTAAAATCACATACTTAGGTTTCTTTTGAGAATCCTTACATTTTAATCCTTCATAATGGTTTGTAGAGAAAATTTGAATTATCGTAATTATACCCCTATGATTTTTTTAAACATGTGGGAATTAAGAATAGTTGTCATGTACAATGTTATGGCCAAGTCATTCCTGACTCACAATTTCATATATTTAACCCCTAGGTATATCATTCCATAACCACCGCCATTTGTATGATCTAGAAAAAAATGTATTTCCAGGAATAATATCCTAATATTTAACAAAAAATGATTATAATATGTTATTGTATACATAACCTCAATTTATATCTTACGGTTTTGTTCACTAACCTATGATTTCTAAATCTAGTTTCCAAGGTACCTACTAAACATTTTCCAATAATAATTGTAAATCTCCGATTTCATGAGCCCAGTTTCAGTGGCATAAATTATTACATTGGAATTTTTAAATGGAATCATGTCATGAAGGAATGAATATTTCGTATTTTTGGAAAACCATATTACCATCATTATATAGATTTTATATTTGGAAATAGAAAATAAATCATGATACATATTAAAATGAAACGAAGATAATCCTTGAAATTTTATTCAATAACATTTTTTCATTTCTTGGGGAAAGGAAAAAAATAATGGGTGAGCTCTAATGATTACTAAAGGTATGTTCAATGGAAGAAAAAATTAACCAATGATAATAATCAATATAGAAAGGTAAATTATTTATCACATATTCTATATAAATATCTCAATAAGGGATAATCAATACAGAATGGTGGATAAGTTAAAACATATTATAATTAACAAATAAAATATGAATGGAATTCATCCATAGATATGTCAAAGAAAAAATATGATTTATAAAAAAGAATCTAAAAAAAGGAAATTCACAATTATTAGATATCATGTTTCTTATGAACATGATTCCATTGCCATCATGATTTATTTTTAAGATAGTTTAAACGACTCTAATTTTGAAACTAATCTTTCTCATTAGACTTCTAATACATTGAGGAGAATAAGTTAACCAATACCCAACACTTATTGTTAATATCCATATCATTAATCATATATCAAATAATTTATTTAACTAATTAATAGCATTCCTTATCACTAAATATCTATATGTCGTAAAAGATACAGATTTATCAATATTTCAAATAATTGTCAAAATTATAACCATATTTAAAATTAGTATATGGTTTTTCAAAGAATAATATACATTTCATAGGGATATGGATATCTATAATTTAATGTATAATAAAAATGGTCATAAGGAAGTGATTGTTTTATGATAAAGTTAATAATCACTAAAATATGTTATATTGAAAGGAAAATGTTTATCACATAGAAATTTTCATGTTAAAAAACCGTGGATGAGAGACTTAAAAGTGAAACATATTATTCAATGAATAATTAGTGAAACATGATATTAAATTAAAATGGGGTAATATATACACTTTATTAAAGTGAATTCATGTAATAATACAAATATTTCCCAATGTAATGTAAAACTATATGAAATATATTATCGTATATTTTTTTGTGGACATACATTATCCTCCATTATAATGGATATTAACATGTAAATAACATATAAAATAATAAAAATAATATTCATAATATCATCTATTAACTTCTTATAATATCTTATTACATCGTTTTACCATATTTCATTATATTAATTTTTTCAAGTGTTAAGTGCCATGTTTTTTGAAGATGTTGTGTATTATTACATGTTTTTATTATTACATAGATTATGGTTCCATAATATAATGAATGTAAAACATGATTTAATAATAATATATATTTTATTTATTTATTTATTTGTATACAATAACCATCAAAATGTGGATAAAATAAATGAACTTCACTATCCATTGAGACGGTATGGTGTATGTTCGTGTGAACTCTATGTGTATTTAAATTTTAATAATTTAAATAATGAAGTTTAAATTAATTATATGTATATTATAATAGAAATATAATATTAATATCTTATATATCACATTTTTTAATTAAAAAAATATTTTATACATTCCATGTAATGTGTGAACGTATCACATTGTTATGAGGAGGCGATTGTCCGGATATCAAAAAATGATGTTACCATATTTACACAAAATGGAATGAATTGTGAATGTTTTATATAATAGTTATATATGTAGGGATTAAATATAAATATCATATATATCATATATAAATCAGGGTATCATCATATTTTTGATCCATGGGAGGGGTAAAGGTAAAATGAACGACATCATTTCATAAGGTGGTAGATCATCATAAACACAAACGGTTAGTTCGTTACCCATTTCATGAAAGTGTGTGTAGGTGTTGGTAGATGAAATAACATGGAAAAACATATTATATCAAGGATACTGAGTTCATTATTAATCATGATTTAATGTTAAATGGTGGGAGTGAAGAAGGAAACAATGTGAAAATGCATGTAGATAAATGTTACATGTTTTTCAGGTTACTCATTTTGGTTTTCACAAAATGGATACTTATTTATATTTATACACATTGTGATGAAACTAATGATAGGCTAGGAATATTATAAGATTATTTCAGTAGATTTTGAATGATACTATGTGCTTGAGAGGTGTGAATAATTAAGAGGGTTCAGTTCCTTTTTATAGTGGAGGAGTTTTATTCTTTTTATGTTTTAAAATGGAATTTGAACTGAGTTTTTTCTTTCTCATGTGGATCAAATAATCAAAAAAATTTAAAAAATGTAGTATAGGGAAGAATTATGGGAATCTAATGGGTTTTGGACTAGTTTCGAGGTTAGTGTTTCCCTTAAGATTAATGTATATTCTATTTCCTAAGGTAAATTTTCTATTAATCATTTGAATCAATTTTAATTACATTAACTATTTTATTGGTAAAATAAATAAGATTAAATTATAATAAATTATAAATTATTTGGATTCAAAATAACGAATCCATGTTCCCAATTCAAATCACTATTTTTTAAGAAATTAATTTAAAATTAATCTCACAAACTGGATGAAAAGTCAGGGTTTTTAAGAAAAAATTTCAATAGTTTCAAATTATTTCCTATCTAATTTGATTGTGAAATTTATATCAGTGAACTAGTTTGTAATAATTTATTTATAATTTTTCTAAGGTAACATTAAAATATAATTTAAATTAATTTATCTATATAAATAATTTAAATTAAAAAATAGTTTTCAATTATAATTCTGTACTTTCACTTTTTATTAAAAATGAAACATCAATGAAAAATACCAAAAAAGAACCATAATGTAATATTAATGTTAATCCTTAAAATATGAAATTTATTTTTACATATATAATTAATAACATTTCAAAAATTTTGAAATAAAATTGGTTCTCAATTAAAATGCAGAAAAACAACTTTTATAAAAATATAGGTTTTTATTTGTAAAATTTTATATTTCCTTATCGTATTACAATTAAATATGTTTAACTATTGTAAAAGTATTTTATTGGAATTATAACATTTAAATTTACAATATGATTTTTCAAAAAAATTTATAATTTATTTGAATTTGAAAAAGGTGACTAAATAGTGTTTTGTTAATACTTGGTGTTCGGTGAATTCCAGTCTATCAATAAAATTAAATATATTCTAAATAGAAAACATTTTAATGTCTTGGGGTTCTAAATTAACATCCATGTGAACTATGAATCAATCTCATTCATCCATCACTCCCTCAATTCTTCTCTATCATTTTATTAAATTAAATATGAACACAAATGGCTAGTCTCTCTCAGATATCATCACATGAAATCACCATTTTGAAAAGGATATGATTAATGAAATGAATTTTAACATATTTTGAATAAGATTAATGGTCGAGTGAATATCTCATATATTAAATCAACTTCCAAACCTTCTTCATAATTACCTTCCAATAATAGGATAATTAGTGGGAATTTCCCATCTTATGAACCCATTTTTTTCATATTGTAAGATGGGTCATTAGAAGAAAAACATCATCATAGTGATGATTCAATTGGAATATTTATTATGTTAATTATTAACTAAAATCTATTTATATCTTTAAATTTAATTTTTCATGTAGTTAATACTACTCTTTTTTTATATATACAAACTAATTAGATTTAATAATGTTCCATTGGGGTGGGGAATATACAACCCTCTTAACGATCCAATGATATTGTAGTTACAATTGGAGACTACAACATCACAATAATGGTTTCATTGGTATTGGTATAAAAATATTTTTATTATTTACCATCACTTACCAAAAATATTATTTATTTTCCATATTAGATACAAATTTTTTTTTATTTAAATTTTGAAATTAAATTTATTCATTTATGACGAAATATTTTTTATGGTATGGTGTAGTTGGAAAATCATTAATTTATCAGATTACATTAAACATTTAATAGAAATAAAAATAGAATATTGTTTCCAGAAATCATATCACACCAAAATGTGGCATCACAAATGACAACCCACATCATAATGAGTTGAAAATTATAATGATAAATTTGAGATTTTCACCCTAAATAGTTTCGGGGAAAAATTTGTTCTTTAAATTATGGGAGGATCTCTGATAATATTTAATCCCACATCATTGGTCCAAGAATATAGTTAGGGAAGATATTATGGATAAAAATTAATATTATTCCTTTTGTATAATGATCAAGTGGGTCTAGTATGTCCAGATTCAGTTAGTGCATCCCAAGAGTCATGGGAAACAAATATGTAATTCATCTCATAGATTGTGGTATATCGTGATATTTTTTTCTTTTCCCTGTTTCTTATATAGTTGGCCTAGCGGGGACTAGATATAGATTTTTTTATTCCTCTACTATGAAATACTACATGGTTCATTTCATTTATTATATATTTTTTAAAATTATATGACCTTATAACACTAATTTTATTTAGTGTGGGTGTTTTAGCTATTTCTAAATGTGGTTTACTCTGAAAAATGGTATATTCTCCCCACTATATCTATTAGATCATCACTACTAATGACCAGCCTCTATTATATAGGTAGGTGTTCATGAGGCCTTATTCTAGGTCATTTTGGGTGACATATAAGGTCAACCCATACTGATTTTCCATAATCACCACATAGGTCATATAAGTGAATGATACTTTAAAATAGTATAACAAGAGTGATATTTATATTCCTTTAATATAAAAACACTTTTTATAGAGAACTATGAGTATAAAAGAAAAAAACAAAACTCAATTTAGTGTAAAATGTTATAGGTCCCTACAACATATGAATTATAACATGTTAATGTGTGTGGTTCATCTAAAATTTAATAAAGGGGTGGATGAACATAGTTCATTAATTATTCTAATGATATTAGTCAGTATGTATATATACATAGAATGTGGTACAAGACTTATTCCTATTATAAATTCAAGGAATACAATATTTATATTGAGAACTGACTTGATAGGAAAATACAGAAGCATTATTCTAACTATGGTGGATAATATCTTAACCAAAAAAATCAATGATTATTTTTGGGATTTTGATATATTACCGCAAATCCCTCCTCCATATGTGAAATAATGGAATGGGTTATGTATAAAGGGAAAATGTACCATTCTTAAAATTTTACGTTCAATTATGTTACATGAAAATCTTCTCTTATCCATTTTGGTATATGTGTTGAGTCACACAAACATATACTAAACCTTTTTCCAAAATATGTGACAAATATTATTCAATATGAATTTTATGATGGAATGAAATTCATATTGTAAAATTAATGAGTGTGGGGTTGTGTGGTATTGGGTATGACCTGCTCATTTAAAAACTACCCCAAAGGAATGATGTGTATCGTTATAGAATATCCAAAGGGAACATGTTGATATTACTTATAAAAACCTATAGTTAAGAATATTTTTGTTAAGATACATGATTATTTTATTTAGGAGGATAATATCTCATAAAATGACAGTGGGAGAATGGTATACATTTACAATGTAATGGATAAAGACACGCATGATCTCAAATATTAACAAATAATAAAAATTCATATGGGAGATGAAGTATAAGAGACACAAATATTACATTGGATTACAAAAAATTATATAGAACCAAAATGATATTGTTTTCAAGTCACTACTACTAGTGATTAATTATTGCAAGATAGAAAAGATCATGTAATATGTAAATAAGAAGTAATGGGAATAGATTTTTAGATGTTAATAAGATATTAATTTAAAAATATTCGATGTACCAAAATAATTAATTTTATTTCAGTATATCATGTAGTTAATGTAAAGCCAATTTATTTCAATGGGTATTAAGAAACTGTGAAAGGAAATACTTATAAATATTTGGAGGAATAAAATGGGTTTAAATAGTGTCAATTAATAGACGTGAAAAAAATCATGAGTTTATATTCTACAATCCCTAATAATTTTAATTCCATTGAAACATAGAATGACTTTGATATTTAGCAGATTTTCTTCAAAATAATATTCATTTACAATAAGCTTCTTGAAGATTCCTATATAAATCATCTGAAAGGGATTATGACTCAAAATAATGTAAACAAGTTATAAAAGATGAATATATAATTTTTTTATTAATGTAATCATATATATCATTGAACATTCTGTGTGGTGAAGCTATAATATAATTTCTTATCAGAAAAAATGGATGTGTATGTTGTTACTATAAGTGGTTTTTTGGAAGTCATATTTTTTCCCATATAGTATTTCTTGAAGGCATGTCCTTTATTTATAAGAATATTCCAATCTTATAGTCCACTAAGACATGGATAAATACATAAATCTACATTAAATACATAGTTCATATATTATATATTATTGAGATATTGATCCATCAATAGAGATTAAAGTGTATTTTGAGACTATTTCAAAAAAAATTGAAATGATAGTAAGGATATTTTTTGTTAAAAATTAAACAATGTGATTATTTCCATTATCACATGGAAATTATATTTATAATAAAATACATCATTATTTAAATTTTGATATATAGAAGATTTATATAATTCAATATTCATCAGTGATAGGGTCATTCATGTTTTTTATATTTTGTACTAGATATATGTATTATATATAATGTTAGATAGTAAGATATCAACATGACATAGGTTTTAACAATTTTGGGTGATTCCAAACTATCCTTATGTATCATAGAAAAAATATGGATATTTTATTGGATTATGAAATTTAAAAAAACTAAATTATTAGGGGATATATTTATTATAGTTCGTAAATAGATTAAGATGATCTTAAATGATGGTGAGGGTAAATACTAACTATCAATGGAGGTGTTATTCAATGGATAAACTCAAATATATACATTGTAAATGATTATAAAGTCAAGTACTAGTATATTGAATATTTTGATGCTGCTAAAGAATTTATTATACATACCTTCATAAAATAGATTCACAAGGTTCCCAACACAATAAAATTTGTCACACTATACTATAACAATAATATAGTGAAGGTTCTTAAAAAATAACCAAGAGAACATAAATGGTTAAAACCCATACGTCGTAAATATCATATCTTGAGGGATTTTTAGAATTATGGTGTCATAGTAAGCATAGTATGATTAAAATAAATCAAGGAAGACACATATACAAAATCTATACCATAGAAAAATAATAGACATGATGTAAGATATAAAAGAACAAAATTAAATAACAATTGACTATAGTCTATATGGAAGTATATTGGATTAGTTTCACAACAACAAAATATGTTTTCATGTAAGATTACTTTTATATTCACATACATGAATATAAATAAATGTCCTGTAATATGTTGATTCTCTTCTACATGACATTAATTTGATATTTTCCTAGAGTAAGTGTCTTAATGATATTTTCAGGGATGCTCTATCCTTTGATGAGAACAATGAATTACCATGTTGGTATTCTTAATGTATATGATACATTTTCATATAATTTCATCTAATAGGACACCAATAATTCATGATATATCACAACCAATCCCCCAAAGCCCAAGCCATTACTACCCCAAGCCCGCCTCCCAATGAAAGGGGCTGGAAACTATTAGTGAAAAAATTATCCCATTAATGGAGTGATTTTTCTTGAGTACCTGTACACAAGATTACACAAAAATCCGAACCCAAAATGATCAAAAGTAAACAATAATTCCACTAAGGAAGCCACTGAGAGTGAAAGTAAAAAACTTGATATAAAAGGGCCAAATTACAAGAAAAAAAAAGACAATTACAATCTCCTAATGTTCATCTGTGGTAAACCCTACCTAAAGGTAAGGTGAATGGGGATCCACCTAAAGTTGTAGAAATACACCTCATCTGACATATCTCACTTGAAACCACCAAGTGTTGAACCACCAGGGTCTCTATCGAAGCATATATCATCTGTAGAGGACTCAACATCTATGGGCAGGGCCCTTGCAGAGATGTGTAATACAATAGTCAGTATGTACCACATAAAAAACCGAGGTAATACCAAAAAGGATAGTACACACTAAATAGACTACCAATAGGGTGCATGATGTATAGCCTCTAAGAATTACAGTCCTGAGTGTGAGACACTAGAGTTATATCACACAAGTATAACCTAAATTTTGGTAAGAAATACCATCAGACATAACACCTAACACCTTGAACTATTGATGCACTCATCCCTGGTGAGTGATTAGGTCTACTAGATCACATAGACCTGCTCTTCACATGGGCCATCTGGATCACATAGACCCACTAATCTGTTATGACAGATAGGTCACTTAGACCCACTCATCAACTCGGCCATTGAGGTATGCTCATCTGCTGGTGTTTCCCTCTGGAATTGTGGATGACCTCGTTGATTTAAGGTTAAAACATTCCAATCAGGTTCTAACGGGTTTGTTCGTAGAACCGGAAACATCTAATGATTCCATATCCATTTGGACCTACTTTCCAAAGGTAGGCGATCATTAGTTGTGGACCGATGAGGCTTAGGAATTTGCATTGGTCGAGAGGATGGGAGGTGGGACTCATCACACCTTTTTTAGGAGAATTATTTTCTACTCTGAGACTCTATTTATAGATTTTTGTTATGTTCGTGAATCCTTATAAAATTACCAAGTATAAAATGAGAATTCCTTTATATCCGATAATCTATGATTGATATGTTGGAAATTTAGAAAATCTTTTATATGTATTCAAGGTTATTTATCGATAGAGAATCATCTGTATTTGTTAGAGATTCTTAGTCAATGGTATCCTTTAATACATTATATAGAATTCTCTTGGTCGTTATGATAACCATGTTGGTTTTAAATCCACTCAGCAGGGCACTTAAAGTTTATTGTCATTCATAAGGACATAGATTATTTCAGAGTTGGGAACGCACCCATAGATGGGCTACCTACGTATCCTTGTTTAGAGAAGGAATCAAAACCCACATAGTTCGAGTAAGGGAGTATGAAGTTTATTATTGATGGATCAAGGAAAGATTTCATAATTACATTTACACTCTAAGCTCACGTGAGTCATGCTCGATGTGAGAAACAAGAGGTATTGGTAAATTTTGAAAATTATACTGTGAAAGATGAAATCATAAGAAACGATGTGGGGCTTATGTATGTAGGACTACCCAAAATAGATGAAGATTAAGATTTACTTCAGTGAAAAAATACAGGAACAAGGTCCATAATGGTATATCTGCATTATGGAGATTTGAATACTCTAATATTGGGGCTTACTCCTAAGGAAGATGCCCAAGTTAGGTGGAGACTTATGATTGGGGTTTACTCCTGAGAAGGAAGCCCAGATCAAAAGTAAATTAGGATTAGTTAAGAGTTCATACTGGGGATTACTCTTGCGAAGGAGGCCTAGGTAAAAGGGATTTGAAAATTTATGGGACATGGGGATTACTCCTAAGGAGGATGCCCATATTTGAGACTTTGGTTGGGGAATACTCCGAAAAAGGAAGCGTATATTTGGGAACTTGGACTGGGGCTTACTCTTAAGGAGGATTCTGAGGTTAAGAGAATTATGACTAGGGATTACTCCTAAGGAAGATTCCTAGAATTAAGGGAAATTATGATAGGGGATTACTCCTAAGGAGGATGACCAGGTTAATGTTATCCCATCTAAAAGGATGAGGTTGAATGAATGAAATCTATAACATTAGTGACATGAAAATGTGTAAATCAATAGATTTTGAGAGATGTTCCAAGGAATTACTTTTAGATAATAAATTTAATCAATAAAACGTTCCATAAATAGATTTTAAGAGTATCTTGAAGATTTAATATTGAATAGGAGAGGTGGAATGGCATAAGAGAAGTGAAATATGCAAGAGAGGCACCCAAAAAGATAGGGGCGTGCAAGTCCTGGTAGGCGCGCAGGTACTGCGTGGGCGCGCAAGTCCTAGGTGCACAGGAATACATGCACGGCACATGGGTACTGGCGTGATTGTTAAGAAGTAGATTAATACATGGGCGATACTTTATCAAATCCATTAGAATTATCTGGAGGTACTTCTAGAAGAGTGGTGCGCAAGTTTTAATGAGTAAGTTAGGAGGCTCGCAAGTGTGTCCATTCTACTTAAGGGTAAAACACTTAGGCGTGAAAGTGTTAGTGAATTCTAACACTTACACCTTATTCCTTTTGTTTAGACCCTCCATTATAGGTAAAGAGTAACCTTAGAAATGTTCGAAATACTTGATGGAGAGACTTGGGCATTCAGAGCTCTGTATCTGAATTCTGGAAAAATTTCTCTTGAAATGGGGTGACCACCGGGGGTATTTATAGGATGGAGAAGACCCCAGGTTGTTTTCAAAGAGGGCGCGGAAGTCACTTGCGTTACCATTAGGCGGCGCACAAGTGTACTTGCGCGATAGTAGGGGAACTTGCGCGACCCAAGCTCCTTTGACACTTTTTCATTCCTTTTTTGATTTTTGATGTTTTCTTCAAAGGATGAATCAATTTGTGCTATTTCATTTCCCTTTCCATTCCTTTAAAAATTGTGACAAAAAGGAGCGTCTAAAAAAGTTCCCCCTTAGAGTTGGATCTGAAAGAATAAGGATGTGACTCAAGGGAATAGAAGAAAACCAAAGGGAAAGAGGCGCGCAGGTGTTCACCACGCAACAGTTATTGCGTAGGTGTGAGTCGCGAAGGGCTGGAGTGCACTAGCCGTAGGCGCACAGGTGGCCGGCCTGGCCTATATATATGCACTCATTTGTCACGTATTGCATAGAACTTTGTATTTTTGAGCTCTCCCCACACAGGTCATCTCTGCCGCACAAGTTTCTCTCTTTTATGATTTTCCTTTACTGTCGTGCTGCTGTTAAGGTATCTGGACCAGTGCGGTGATACATGCATGCCAAATACTTTCATGGAACATTATACTTGCACAAGACATCCACACTTGCGCGCCAAGTTTATAATTGAACGTCTTAATTCCTTTTCCATTTTTTTGAATTCTTTCACAAATTTTATGAAAAATCAACTTTTTTAAGAGTTAATTGTTCAACTTTTGTGTACATTCAATGGCTCCACAAATAATTGGAATGACTTGTGAGTTGGAAATAAAATGTCTTGATGATATGATGGATATCATTGGACACGATTATTATACCGTTTGTGATAGCACTCTTCTGGATTTGGCTATGTATTTGAAGATGTATCATTGCGACTTCCCCCAAAGCATTTATATGCCTTTGTATGGCTATGGTCATCTGTGAGAAGTTACTATTCTAGAAGCAGATAACTATCTCCCAATTTCATTGTTTTAGAATTATGCCAACTTTACTTCAGCAAATATCTCATGTAGAGGAGGATTTATAAATGTTGTAATAGTAGAGAAGGCCCACATGATGCATCATAGCCCTTGTACACCAGATCTGAAACCTCATAAGCCTGAGATGCAACCACATTGTCATCATTCAATCTTCCAAAATTCTCAGATGGATAAATCCAAAGGCTGGAAGAAAATTTGGGACTTCCGTCCTTGGGGAGGTGGGAATCCAACTTGGATGTGGGCATACTGGGTGGGACAAACCTGTGCAGAGTTTGCGAGGATTTGAAAGAAGTGGCGATATACGAAGCTATCTGTGTTGGGCAAACATACATTTACAGAAATGATAACTTCATGTCGGAGATACTCAGCCACTGGAGCCAAGAAACCAATTCTTTCCATCTGACTCATGGAGAAGTAGGCATCAATCTATGGGATGTCCATAGGATCTCAGGGGATCCAATTTTGAGCGACATGTATGATGAATTCATTCCTCCCATGGTGACTTGGAATGATTCAGAGAAGACTCCTGCTTTGGCTCGCGAATTATTTAAAATCTACCACAGGTTCAAGAGATCCAAGACCTTCTTAACTCATTCTAGAAAGGATATTCCTCCAGTGAAGTGGATGAATGTATTTCTTATTGAGAAGAAAGAGGATCCAAATGAGAAAGAGCCGAAAAAGAAAAAATCCAAGAAAAAGAAATCCAAGGATAAGAGGCCCACCCATCCTACCACCTACCCAAAACCTGAGAAGAGGGGTGATCCTGGCACCTTCTGGCCAACTATAGAAGTAGGAGAGTTTGAGAAATGGGGATATGAGTTGAATCAAAGGATCCCAAAGAAGACTCGCCTGGCGGGCTTATTGGCTTTGTGGCTCAGTGTTTATCTCTTGCCAGTTAGGGACTCGAAGGGAGGCGTCAGGCCAGGAACCTTTGTTATTGCGAAAAAGTTGGCTGAGGTAAGAATGGTTGGGTTGGCTACCCCCATTTTATCAAAGATTCACAGGAGTTTACTTCATGTCTTAATGGGTAAATCTCCTTTGATAATAGTGGTACCATTCCAAGTTTTATGGGGATGGACCGCTACTCACTTTAAGACTTATAATATACAAAATGGAGTAGAAATTTCTAGAAGTTATTTCAGGCCATCAGTGCAATAATTCATTGGAGTTTCTCTGTTAGATATTAATTCCTATGACAGGAAAGTGAGGCTGAGCATGTTTAAATAATTCAACTAATTTCCCTATGGAAATCTTCCAACCATGCGATTTTTTGATGATGGAACAACCCACTTGGATTTGAGGGCATACATACTGGATTGTAGAGACAGTGTTTTAGTTGCCAGGATTGATGAAAAAATTATATGTGAGGCCTATGCTCCATATAGATTTGCACGTCAATTCATGTTTCTGCAACCGATTGTTGTATCTCCCCTATTACATGTTAGGTTAGAGTGACAACCGAAGGTTTCTCGGAAGCTATGGCTGTTGACGCCATGGGAGAAGACTGGGGCGGTATTTGATCTACCAGTTGAAAGGGAGGCACACAACTTGACTACATGGTATGCTGAGAACTGGATAGCATCGTACCCTAAAGGGGTGCTAAATCGCCCAGTTTATCAGGTGTGGAAAAGGAAGAGGACTGTAGAGAAAGAAACCCTCCCTCATAAAGGTGATGCTTCCCCACCTGAAGCTGATTCTCCAGATTCCTCCTCTAGGACTGGTTCACCGGATTCCCAAGGTGGGGATGATGAGGCGCAACAAGTGTCAAAGCAGCCCCGTGCTCGATATAATCCTCCAGTCATAATCAAAAGACCCACTCCATCAACTCCTGGTGAGTTACTTAATTGGGGTACTTTAATCACTACTACTTTATAAAGAAATAAGTCTTATTTTATTATTCTCAATCTATAGTTCCAGGAGGTGGGAAGAAACTGAAATCAAAAATTGTAAGACCTTTCTCACAGCCTTCATATCTAAGATCAGACGCTATCCAGACATGGAAAAGTTTATATTATGGTGTTGAAACATCCAGGATGGATTTATGCGAGGGGCTACACCTCCCTAGAATTGGGAATCTTCTGGCTTCTACGAACATCAGTTTTGAGAATAACCTTGATGAATTGCGGATTTATATTAGAGAGATGGAAATGATCATCTATGGCACCGATTAGTCCATTCCTGTTACCAGGCGGGTGAAGGAAATGATTGATCGTAGTGCCACTAAGGGGACTGGTTATTCTGGAAATGAGGAGTGGCATGATTATGTGGCTCCTGAAGATGAAATTTTATTTCCTTATTTGCTTTGAAACTTATTTTAGTCAGAACTTTATTACATAAGGAAATTATTTTCTTCGTCCTACAGCTTGCAAATAAAGGAACTACAGAGGTTCCTTCGCCATAGTATAGCCCTGGTGATACTGCCATTGGGGCTGCTGCTGAATCCCCTCGTGAATTAGGCGAGATATCTCCAGGCCAGCAGGCCATGAAGGAGGAGTTGGACATGGATTTCTATTCTCCATTCAGGTTCCTATAAGGGAGACTGTTGATACTCCTAAAAATCCAAAAAGACAAAGGCGACGAAGGAGGAAGTCCACCACTAAACACTTTATCAATAGTGGTAAGTCCTTTGGATAATCATGAATTTTAAACCATGAAAAAGATTGCTCATTTTCCTTGGGATTGAAGGGGCTTCTTCAATTTCCCCTCTAAGGGAGAGGATTGATCCTCCTGTGAGGACCACAGAGGATGTTGCAGAACAATCACAAGTTCAGGCTGACTTAGCTACTCCTAGAAAAGTGCTAGCATCTATTCCCAGTATCCCTCCTGCTGGTGCTACAAGAAGAGAAGAACCTGCTTCTGGTAATTTAACAATGCTTCATTAAATGTTGAATGAAAACATCAACTAACTTCTGTTCTATAATATTTTAGGAATAACACCAACACCAAAATAATTGTTGGCCACGGAAACTGAATCCGCCATCCTTCTTGAAGAAGCTGTCCAGGGTCAGGGGTTGCAGAATGAGGGTTGCCAAGAAGACATATCAACTACTCCCACTGGTGAGACTATCCAGGGTTTTGAAATATCATTGGATGAAATGATCAATCGTGGCATGTATTTCGAAGAATTGTTTGATCATGCTATGTTATCATGTGATTTAGAAGATCTTGGGCATGATTGTTATCCTTCATTCGGTAAATTTTCTTATAATTTACACTTCAAATCATGACTGAAAATAATATGCAGTTCCATCCAAAGAAGCTATTGAACTGCCAATGCCTGAAGAGGGTGTGGACATTGATGTCAACCCTACCATTGCAGAAACATTAGCACAAGTGGAGCTAAACCCAGTAATCCCTCCTAAGACCCATCTTGAAGATCCTATTGAAACTATGAAATATGGGGAGGAGTCTTCTCAAGTTTTAATTGGTCAAACAGGGATATCGACGTCAATTGATAGAACTAGAGGTGAAGACTGAACTTCCGCCCAAATAGTAGTAGAAGGTGTAGCAACCAGGGTCAGAGGGACGGAGCAGAACATGGCACTTCCTTAAGGGCATTAATCCCAGATTACATGCCCCCATGTGATGATGATGTCTAATCATACCCATAGGTTCTTAAGGTTCTCATCTTTTCACGACGCAAGGCATGGAACAACATATAGAAAATCATATCTGAAGTGCCTCTTGAAGAGCTATCATCAAATATTTCCCGATTATTGTCCCAGTTCATCAAGCTAGGACTTGGCAGTTTTGGATACCAAGAGATCCATACCGCAGTGAAACATGCCATCTTAAGATGGGAGTAGGAGAAAAAGTGTCGTGAAGATCTTACCAGGGTGAAGCTGTCAGTAAATATCAGCGAATTTGAGGCTGCAGTATCTCGAGCTAAGGTTGTTTATGCTGCCATGATGAAGGAGCTGAAGCCGAAGATCAAAGATAAAGTCATTCAGAATATGCACCTTTAGCAACAGTTAGATGTTTTTACTGGGGAACATGACCAACTCAATAATTCACTAGAGGGAGCTCAAACAAATGGTATGAAAGCCATCACAGATGCCAAGAAATCACCCCAATAAGCCGAAAATAGTGAAGTTGGTCGGGTGCATGAGCTTCAAGTGGCTGCTGATTAAGCTTGAGATGTTGTACATCAAGTGAAGACTTATGTTGACAGTATCCTGTAATTTATTGGAAAATAGAAGAGACTCTAATCTATGGATGTCCTTCTAATTCTTGTGCATCAAATGGAAATAATGCTTTCATCTTAAATCGCTTGTGCACCTATTTTCCTGCTACCTAGTTTAGATTTTACCTAATCCAATGGTCCTAGTGAGCATAGTTTGATTTTTACTAGGATTAATATAAATAACCCTACAAACTATAAATCTCTTAATTGATCAATATTACATAAATCATACAAAATGTATGTTTAGTGAGCTAGAACTTGACTTTTATTCAGAGTTCCTTTGTCTCTTATGGTAAGTTTAAAGTCATGCACGTCGGATATAAAAAGTCTAATTTTTAAGGTCGAAATAGCTTTGATCGAATGAATTAGAATTGACTCAATTCCTTGACAATTTATCTGAAAACATATTACCATACTCAAGTATGAGGGAAAATATGTAAACTATGACTTAAGAATATTTGAATCTGGGAAATGGTATAAAAAATAGATAAAAGGTATTAGAAGAAGTAGTTCCCATGAATGAAGTTACAATTATTTAACAAACCCGTTAGGGGGTTGAATTATGCAAGGCCACCTAAGGGAATTGGCTGCAGAGTCATATAAATAGAATCTTTTGGATGACAGGTCCGTTATGTAGACTACTTATGCAATGCCACCCAAGGTCACTTACTTCATAGTTAGGCAAAAGAACTCTCAGAAATATACTTTCCTATTGCTAAAAAACCAGTGAAAGTTTATGGAGATTCAAATTTTCCAAAGTTTAGATTTTGCTGTATGGAAAAAGGTACTTTAATATGGAGAAGATATTTCCAAACAAGATTATCGAAGAACTGGATAGATATCACTCCTACGAAGCTCTGACCCAAATGTAGGGAAGGAGAATATAAACCATAGACTTGAATAATTTCAGATCATGAAAAAGGATATGGGAAAAATATGTTAAGGATTGCAATTTTTGTGGATCCCTACATATTATAATTAAGACAAATAAGGACAAAAGAGGTTTTACTCCCAAGAATTAAGTAACCACTATTTAACAAACTTGTTAGGGGGTTGAATTATGCAGGTCCACCTAAGGGAATTGGATGCATAGTTTAATAATATCATCTTTTGGGTGACAGGTCTGTTATATAAACTGTTTATGAAAGGCCACCTAAGGACACATGCTTCATGGCCAGGAAAAAGAACTCTCAGAATTTCAAGCCTTTTGTGATTAGAAGTTAAGAAAAGCTTTATGAATATCTGAAAATATTTTAGGTTAGGATTATGAAACATAAATATGGGTATTGTCCAATGTATATAGAGATACACAGATCAATGCTAACCATATTCATGTTGTGGTTGGGTCCTGAATTGAAATGTTGGACTTCACTACGTATCCCATAAGAATGGGAATCAAGCCATACATAGATCTTAAACTACAGTTTAACGTAATGCAGGACAAAAGGATTGAAGATCTTAGTTTAGGGTCATAGAGCTTGGACCATTATAAGAAATACACAGTGTGTGATTTCATGGGGAATTTTCAGCCAAAGGACTGAAAGTGAAATTTGGGGTTAGGCCCAAAGACTTGGGGATGGATTTCAGGGACACTCGAACATTCCTACGTATCCCATAAGGATGGGAATCAAGCCTACGTGGTTCTGTAAATACCCTCTGTACAAATTTGGTTTGTACATGTGAAGGGTGAAATGGGACTTTAGTGCAATGATGGTCTAACCCATGATAAAAGGTTCGGGCATTTCCATGTTTGCACGTAGTCTTTGAAATGAAATATGATTGAAAATCAATGTAAATAATGATTCCCTCTCATGTGAGGGTATCAAGTAATGTTATAGTTTATTGTCATACTGGACAAAAGTGTTGTATAGTTTAACGCCGTATAGCAAGGACGAAAGTGAATCAATGTAATGATATTGATTTTGGGGGTGGTTTCACAAATCAATATCATATAAGATGGAGGTGAACCGATGAGAAGATATTGGTTTTGGGCTTGAACCTCGAGAGGTTGCCTACATGCCCATCCTGGAAGGCAAGGATCAAAGTCTGCGAAGTTCAATTAAAGAATGAATTAGTGATCAAGTTGTTCTTGGGGACAATGACTTAAAAATGGTGTTGGGACTTACGCATGGTTAGTGGCCCAGACAAAGTGTTATGGATGAAGTTTTCTCTAATCTCACGTGATTCATACTTGGTGTGAGAAACAAGAGGTAGCAACAACCTTACAGATGCACAGTTTAATGTCATGTAGGACTTATGAAGGCACTATGCAGTTTAAAGTCTTGCAATTAGGACTATTGGTGCTGCACAGTTTAGTGTCATGTAGTAGGGACAAAATACAGTTTAACGTCATGTAGGACATATTTAAGGTATTTCTATACAGTTTATCATCATGTAGTTTGGACGATGGGGACAATACAGTTTTATGTCATGTTGGACAAAAGGGGGACTGTGCAGTTTAATGTCATGCAGTAAGGACAAAATGGGACACAGTTTAATGTCATGTTGTAAATATTATAGATTTTTTCATAGTTTAACGTCATGTTGGACGAAAGTGTGAATAGTTTAAGGTCGTATGCATGGACTGTTGGTTATGCAGTTTAACATCTTGCTGGACGTAAGGGACTTCTTTACAGTTTATCGTCATGTAGTTAGGACGTCACAGTTTAACGTCATGCTGGATGATAGAAATGCAAATAAATCAAATTCATATGCATGGACTCTGGACGATGGTGCAGTTTAAGGTCATACCAGACCGTAGATGATATATTATTTGTTTATACAAAATACTTCTTTATAAATCTGGCATTGGTTGGAGTAGTGATGAGTTCTCCATCCATCGAGATTAAAGAATAAGCTCCATTGGAGTAGACCTTATGTATTGAGTAAGGTCCTTCCCATTTTGGCTCAAGCTTGGGAGGTTTCTTTCCTGGTATCATTGGATTTCTGATAACTAATAATAATTCTCCCTGAACGAATGAACTAAGATGAACTTCTTTGTTGAAACTCGTGATATTTGATTATGATAGACTTCCAAGTGGTGCAAAGTGAACAATCTTTTCTCATCTAACCATTCCAATTCATTCAATCACTTTTGAGATTGCTCATCTATAGATAAATGATCACAAATGGATACTCTGAGCAAAGGTAGTTGAACTTCAATAGAAAGACTACTTCCGTTCCATATACCAGTGAATATGGAGTTGACCGTGTTGCAGTGCAGGTGGTGGTCCGATAAGCCCATAATGAATGAAAGAGTTTATCATGCCATGAATTCTTATCTTTATCCACCATCATTTGAATTATAATTGAAAGATTCTTGTTGAAGGCTTTTATCTAATCATTGGTTGTTTCATGATACCGAGATGAATGATTGGATTTGATGTTGTATTCTTGATAGAGCTTTTTCACCTCAGATGAACTGAGGTTAGTGTCATTGTCCTTCAATATGGTATGAGGGACACCAAATCTAGTAATGATGTTAGACATGATGAAGCTAACAATACATTTATAACTAACTTCTTTGAGAGTTATTTCCTCTGTCCATTTGGAAAAGGAGTTAGTAGCAGTAAGAATATACTTAAACTGATTGTCCATAGCTGAAGAGTAAGGCCCCACCACATCCATTCCCCATGTGGAAAATGGCCACGAGTATTTAGTTTTATGAAGAAATTCTAGGGGTTTATGAATTAAGTTGGCATGTACTTGGCATGAATGACACTACTTTGTGAAATCAACACAATCTTGTATCATTGAAGTCCAAAAGTATCCAAGCCTTCGAATCTGATCAGACAGTCTATGTCCAGACTGATGGGAACCACAGACTCATGCATGGACTTCTTTCATGACAACCATTGTCTTTCACCATCAATACATCTAAAGAGAACTCCATTAAAACCACGTTTTTAGAGAATTTTCTCTAGGTGATCTGGGCTATCATAAAGAGTAATGTTGACCACACGTCTCTGGATTTGTTCTTTCCCAGCTCTATCAGGTGGAAGTGTTCCATTTTGAAGGTATTCCCTAATAGGTGTCATCCATCCTGTAGTATGACCATACAGTTCAGAAATGGGACTAATTTCATTAAATTACTCTGTTCTGATTCAAACATAAGGTAAAATTGCACGATGGTGGGCAATACTGATGGTTGTTTTATCCCGATTTGGATCTGCTAGAGCTATGGCTATATTAGCCAGTGCATCAGGTTGAGCATTTTGTGATCACATGATATAAGAAAATTTCGGTTCCGTAGGAAATTCCACCATTAAATCTCTAACATAATCATACAAAGGTATTAGTTCTTCGTTTCTGATGGCATAATCCTCATTGACTTGTTTGATTACCAGATCTAAATCACCTTTCACCTTTAAGTGATTCACTTGTGCTTGAAGTGCCATCTCTAATCCTGCGATGAGAGCATGATATTCTTCTTCATTATTGGTGCCACCTTCCCATAATAAGAAGGAATAAGGTAACACTGCCTTTTCCAGGGAAATAATAACAACTCCTAACCCAACTTTGTTGAATTTAGGATCTTCCATTTTCTTCCATGTTGGGCTTCTGGAAGCACCATCAAAATATATTTCCCATACCTAAGGACTATCTGGGATAGAGAAGACTTCCTCATCATGGAGTTCAATATATGAAGATGTATCTTCTACTGAAGGGTGTTCAGCAAGGAAATCAGCCAGATCTTAGCCCTTTATTGCCTTTTGAGACGCATACTGAATGTCGAATTGCTGCAAAATAACTACCCACCTTGCCAGACGTCCTGTAAGCACTAGACGACTAAGGATGAATTTGAGCGGGTTATTGCGAGATACCAATTATACCTCGTGATGTTACAGGTAGTGTCTCAAATTCTGAACTGCAAAGATTAATGCCAGGCAGCACTTCTCAATACTTGAATACCAGGTTTCTGCTTCAACCATAGTCTGACTGAGATAGTAGAGGTTGTTTTCATTCCCAGCATCATACTTCTGAGCAAGAAAGGCACCCAATGAACCCTCTAAGGCTGTCACGTAGAGGATAAGTGGCCTTCCTTAAACAGGTGGCATAAGTATCGGTGGACTCAAGAGGTATTTCTTGATAATATCAAATACTTTTTAACATTCTTCAGTCCACTGGTAAGTGACTCCCTTATTCATCAATTTGGTGAGGGGTAAACTTTTTCCTGCCAAATTGGCGATGAAATGCCGAATGTAGGCTAAGTGTCCTTGAATTCCTCTCTATTCTTTAAAATTTCGAGGAGGTGGCATACCAAGGATTGACTTTGACTTTTCAGGATCGACTTCGATGCCACGATGGCATACAACAAAGATGAGAAATTTTCCTGAGGTTACCCCAAAAGCACATTTTAAGGGGTTCATCTTCAAATTATGTTGTCGAAGCATGAGGAATATGACTTCCAAATCAGCCACGTTATTAGAACGTTGCTTGGATTTTACCACCAAATCTTCCACATAGAATTCAACAAACTTCCCTAAAAAGGGTTTGAAGATACGATGCATGGAACGCTGATATGTTGTTCATGCATTATTTAAGCCAAAGGGCATTACCATATAGAAAAACACACCCTGAGGGGATTCTAAGGCTGTGGATTCTTCATCTTCTAGTGCCATTTTGATTTGATTATATCCAGAATATCCATCCATGAAGTAAAGTGCTTCATAACCAGCTGTTGAATCGATTTAAAGTTCTGTAATCAGAACTGGAAAATCATCCATAGGACAATGCCGATTAAGATATCTGAAATCGATGCAAACTCTAATTTGTCTGTTCTTCTTCTTCACAGGGACAATATTAGCCAACCACTTGGGATATTGAACTTCTCTGACGAAGTTAGCTTTGATAAGCTTATCCACTTAAACATCAATTTTGGAAGCATAAGTTGGGTGTGGTCTTCTCGTGGCTTGCTTAAATCCTTGATGTTCTTCTGGTAAACCCAAATGATGAGTAACAACATCAGGATCAATCTGGGGAATCTCTGTATAGTTCCAAGCAAATATGTCTCTATTTTTCTTTAAAAAGAAAATATACATCTCTTGTTCTTTAAGATTCATGGCCGCACTGATTAAAGTGGGGTGTGGATCTTCTTTTGTACCCAGATTTATTTCTCTTAGTTCATCCACGGTGGTAGAGATACCCTCTTCAAATGTCGGAGGAGCATCTCTGAGATATTCCTCTTCTTCTTCAACATGTGTTATTTCTTCCATTTCTATTTGCATAGTGGATGATAAAGCAGAATTTCCATGATCAGAAGAGATGTTAAAACTTGAACATCTTGAAGAAGAGGCTTCCATTTCCGACCCCATTGATGATGAAGGGTCTTCCTTGGGTAATAAAGAGGTGATGATAGATTGAGAATCGACATCATTGTTCACCTCTAACGTTGATATCACTTCTTCTGGCCTAGTTTTCAAAGTACAGACTTTCTGGATTTCAACAGATGAAATAAAGACATCTCTATTTGAGCTTTCATCATTGCCTGGTGGATCACAAATTTCTCCCATGTTGTCTGGCTCGATTGTCATAATTGACATTATGGATCTTTCCATAAGAGTATTTTGATTTGGTTCTATCATGTCAATTTGACTGATAGGAAACACATAATCTGTACTCACATGTGCAAATGGATTTACTGGAATCTTCTCTAAACCATATGGAGCATTAACATTGGTAATCTCCCTTGTTGTGGATTTCTCCTTTCCCTTCATGTGATAGAATTCCTCCTCAATGTATGGAGGCTCACATGTCTTGAAAGGGTCCTTATCACCATACAATGTCCCAACATGACCATCGAAACAATATTTGAGACATTGATGGGATGACGAAGGTATAGCCGCATGTTGATGTAGCCAGGGTCTTCCAAGCAAGATGTTGAAGGCTGAGTCTTGATCAACAACAATGAAATATGAATTGGATACAAGATCTCCAGACTGAGTTCTGAGTGTAATCTCGCCTAGTGGTTCTAGATCATTTTTATCATATCCTTCTAACATCATAGTAGAAGGAGAAAAATTAGATTCCTTGAGGCCCAATCGATGAAGTGTACGAATGGGGATGAGGTTGACTCCTGAACCATTATCAATGAAAGCCCTTCAGATGTCCACACCATTGACCTTGCCAGATAAGTACAAAGGTCTAATATGCCCATGCACGACATCATCTTCATCTTCGTCTATGAAAGATATCACTACATGTCATTCTGCAAGATTATTTTCTACATGGTATACTTCAGCTGCAGCAATTTCAGTTTCAAACTCCTGAGGACTTGACAAAGCCTTAATGAGTGCTTCCCGAAGATCCTTTGATAAATTCAAGGCATACAAAATTGATTACTTCGCCGGTACTTGGGCCAGGAGTTTCAATACATCATATTTTTGATCCAAATGTCTGTGTTTCCCAACAGGAACATGTGTTTTAGCAGGTGCCTTGGAAGTTGATGCTTTGGTTGTTGATGCATATTGTATTGGGATAGGAGTTGGAAATATTCCTGGCCTTGGAAGACCAGACCGATTATGTCTATTTACCTTCATAGAGGATGAAGGTGGAACCTCCAACCGATCCTCCAGAATAACTTTGACACGATTGAATCATTTATTGGTAGAAGAACTTTCTTTTTCTGGTTGAGCCCACTGAAGGGCTCTGCCATGATTTTCTACTGCATACACAGTTCTAACAGGGGTAGAATTGGAATAGTGGCTTCTGGGATATCAAAGTCTTCCTCTATATCCCTAACCACTAGAACTCCCTTTGATTCCTCTGTTTGATATAGGGAATCCAGACTCATCGAGAACAAAACTATGACTTGCATAAGGATCTGTTAAGAGAATCATATTAACAAAACCAAAGATCAGATCTTCATCTGATGAAGACTCTACCTGACTAGCCAATTTAGTTTGTGCCGTTTGGTGGGGCAGTGCCCGTTGTGTCGAAGTATATGGCATGAAATCTTCCAGAGTAAAAGACATTTTATGCTTTGACGCATACTCATCTTCTTCTTATTGTTCCTCTTTCTTCGAATTGTGTCATTTCTTTGAATATTTTCCCTCTGATGAAGAGGGTTTTGTTGCGGCATTCATAGTAGAAGACACAATTGGTTTCGTCAATTGTGTTCGCAAAATAGCATGAGTTCGGTTGATCATATTTTTGACCATCCAATCATCATATTGCTATGCATTTTTTCTTTTCACTTATTTTCATTCACCTTATTCCTCTGGAACTATAGCAGTAACACATGCTACCTGGGCTGAAGAGCATTTCAGTTTGACTTGTCCCGAGTCGACCATTTGTTTTCGGAGGTCTATGAAGACAAAACCCTCATGGATGGGATTCCCCAACATTTGATGAAACTGGAAATAGTTGGGACGGTATTCATCTCCTTCCTTGTTTGGCCTCTTGGTCCTTGGAAATTGAACCAAATTATTTTCCAAATCCGAAATGAAATAACCAGGGACTTGTTCATTTTGGAAAGATTAAACTTTTCTTTTCAAATCCTCAAATTGTTTTCTTCTTTGATTTCATTGATCGTATTGACGAAATGGACTCTATTGTTGACGCTCAGGAGATGGATCCCTTCGAGATGATGAAGCTTATGAAGTAGAAGCAGGTACAGGTGCTTGCTTAAGAATAATTGTAGAACTCTCTACTTTACCCATTCTCCTTCCTGGAGCTGATGGAATTACATGAGATTTAGCCTTAGTCGGTATAAGAGAATCTTCAATCTGTTAAGAGATTGATGTAAGGTCTCTAAATCCTATTTTGTATTTCACATGGATCAGCGGTGTGCGCAACTCATCACGAAAATTTTCCACATAAATTGGAAACAATTCTTCTTGAGAAAGTGCTAAGATTAGGGAATATGTTAATCCATTCCAGCGAGCAATGAAATCTGAGACCCTTTCATTCTCCCTTTGCATACAGTTTATAAGATCTAAAACTGTTGTCTTTGGCAATGTTGAGCTGAACTGAAGAAGGAATTGTTGACGGAGATCTTCCCTTCCGGTAATTGACCGGGATTTCAAGTTTGTATACCAAACAAAAGCTGGTCCTTGCAAGGTTCGCACGAAGCATCTGATTTTCACTGCTTCTTGTTATTCCGGAGTTCCAATCATAGGATCGCAACAAGACACATAATGCGTCAAATTCTGTTCAGGATCTTCTGATCTATTGAAAATAGGGAATACAGGGTTCCCAAAACATGATGGGGAGAGATTGAATCTACCTATTCAGGGTAATCCCCCTTTTCTGGTTGAACCTTCACACACTTCCCTTCAATAGTGTCTAACCGAATTGTTAATGACTCAATGGTAGTTATTAAATTTTGAGAAACATCTGGTTGAACTTGGACCTGAACAGGTGCACTGACTAGAGCTTGGATGGGTATGGTGGCTGGTACTGCAACTGATGGTAGCACCACCTATTTTTGTTGCACTTGACCAGTAGGATTAGACATGTTTGGGTGTACTGATAGAGGAGGATATTCTTGATCCATCGTAGTAGCCACAACAAATTACCTTGACTGACTGGCTCCAGCATGTTTAAGAGGAATACTACCCTGAAGTAGTTCTGCATTCATCATCCTCAATTCCTTCATTTCATCCTCCTGTTGTGCAAACCTTTTCTCTAGTGAGAGAGATTGGACTTCTCCAGAAGAAGGATATGTAACCTGATTCTTTCCCTTCCCCTTGTTTGATCCCCTTCGGATAGGGGGAAGTGGGTTACTTGAAGGAATGCCCAGATTTTGGGTAAGCCTTTGATTTCATGTACGCACACCTTATTCATTTATATCTATTCGTACAAATTCTTGAGAAGGAACCTCTTCATCTAAGTCCCCTGAGTGAGCCTCATGTTCTGGAGGGTCAACAACAATGACATTAATGACATTAATTGATGCATAACGCATCACATTCCTTCTATTAGAGTTTCTGTGATATTGTCTTTTTCCATGGCCCTGACGAGACATTTCCTTTTATTGATTTGATACCATAGGAACTTCTTGGCGAACAATAATTTGGAGAGAATCTCCTGATAATTTTCCTCTTCGTTCCTATTGTGGCTTCTTCCTCAATCGAGAGAAGACCGAATTTCGCTAAGGAGGGAATTGATGATTTGAAAAAGTCCCCAGTCCGGTGGACTGGGCTGTTCCTACTGTCCTCGCTCAACTCCTCGAATCCTATTTGTTGATTCTAAGGGTTGTGTTAAAATATTCCACAATATGGCAAGTTTTGGTGTCTCTTGACATGCTATTTCTGAAACTTTCTTAAAACTCTCCTGATTTTACAGACTTTAGTCTAGAAATTAGTTGGATGCATCAATCGACATCCACTTTTATCACTTGGCTCAAAAGACCATTGGATGATTTCCGACACTTCTATCACCTGATGATGTGATTTCTCCATAAGAGAGGAATGTTAAATATTCACATATGCTTGATGCATGATTAATTCAACAACTTTTTCTCTATATTCTTGACTTTGAGAATAACTAGTTGAGGCCTGTTCTTGAGAAAGCTTTTGATTTTGCAGAAAACCAGCCAGATGTGGCCTATTCTGGGAGATAACATTGCATGAAACCACCTTTGGTGGGCTTTGTTGATTGTAGAGTACAGTGAAATGTAATTCTCCATGAATACCCCATCCTATGACATTAATACTAGATGGGTAATTGGCAATTAACTAGTGAAACCTTCTTAGTGTAGCAAGGCAAGAACGTTGAAGGGCTCTCGGCTGCTTTTCAGCCTTCAGATATCGAGAGATTGATAGAGATGCCAAGTCAATTTGACGTTGTAACACTTCTATTATCTTAACATGATTTTAATATTCATCATAAGATAATACTTTCTTTTTCAACTGAAAAAGAGTTTTCTATATGTTGAGACGAATGTCCTCAATCCCATCTTCCGTTAACATCTCTAGAATGTCATACTGAGAGTCAGGAAAAGGCCAAAACATGACTGGAACTTCACATTTCGCTAGTTGTTTCCTCATATTCAGCACTTCGTCTTTATCATTCAATAATGATTCTTCTACCTGATTTGACCAGAGCTGGTGCTTCCTTGTTGCTTCATCGGATTCAATAGGATTGGTAGAGAATTCACTGATCAAACTAGAAGATGAATGACCTAGGGGGTTCGGAGAATTACCTACACCCTGAGCTATCTTCTAATCGAGAAAGTATTTCACCTGCTAGAAATGAAGCATCAGACATGACTGGTTTCGCATTTGAAAGTGCCTCAAGAGAAGAGGGATTTCTCGGCACTACATTGTCCACTAGAGCATTTTCTGGGCAATGTGCATCACTACTACAGAGAGGACATTCGCAGCGAAATTCATCATCATGGGGGGGACCACCATTGTGGGTTACAGGAAAATATTATATCCCTTGATCCTTGGTCTTCTGGCCACACAGAGGGTTATTGTAGCTCTCATCTGAAGATGAAACTTCATGATCGACCGAACTGTCATGAAGCAAGCCTTCATGAGGAAGTGTCTGTTGAATACCTTTGGAATTAATGTTCCCACTATTGGGAAATGAGGGAGTTGAATCTTGGATTCCAACATATAGCTGTCTGAGGGCTTCAAGAACTCTAGCATCGAGCAAGGCCTTGTTATAGATTGGGTCTTGATTTCTTGACTGTGCGGGGTGGGTCTTCTTCCTAGATGCCTTTTTACTCACCTTGGAAACCACTTGTTGTCGAAAGTGGATACTCTGAGAAGGTGTGTATTCCTGATCAGGAGACATTTCTAGGATAGGCTGAAAATCTCCACTCAAATTAGGTATATGTGCCTGACTTGGTTGTCCGTATGATATGGGGGAGTACACCCCACAACCCTTTTGGACTGGAACAGAGGTGTATATCTGCTCCAGAGTGAACTGTTGATGTTTCACTCTACTGGTAGGGACTGATTTGTGTATCTTTCTCTGAGATGCTGATGAAGCTGTTATAATATCCTAACAGGCATCTAGGATATGTGCAGGAATTTTCTTCTGCTCGTTCACCATTTCCAGAATGTGCTTGGTGACTTCAGCTGCCGGAACGGGGATACATGTCCATTCTGTTCTTAGAGAAAGTGTGTGTTTCTGCTCTTATCCTCCTTTTCCTGTCATTGAATCCTGACAGTACTCAAGTTTGGGGCAGAGTGTTGAGTCTGCCTCCTGTTTTTCTATGGAGCTTTCTGACTGACTACTCCGAGTGCTACCAAGCGAGACTGTTGGTAGGCTTGATCAATATTAGCAGGTGTATATGCCGGATGATTTTACTTCGCCGAACGTGGTTCACGAGATCCACCATATGTAGTCAGACGATCCTTCTGACTAGCTGATGATGTATAAACAGGTGTATGTTCTTGCCTATAGTACTCCGCCATAATTTCTTGGCAGGATTGGCATGCTGCTTCCAGACGAGTCTGCTAGACAACAGGATTAAAACGGACGGGAGTATGTGCCCGCTCATTTCATGCAACCAAAATAGGATGGTGGACTTCTCCGGAGATGGAAGAGATTATAACCTCCTTACTGTTGACCGGATTTCGCCTTTGGAGGTTCGTCTTGCCTGCTCGGGTTTGAGGAACCTGAGCCGAATTCTTGGAAAGGATACCCTCATCATGTTGAGGGCGCACTGTCGCACGATTCTAGCGGCGATTGTTGATGAGAGCCCTTGATAAGGACTCATTTATCCTTGAATTAAGGCCCGGAGGGACCTACTCATTCACCTCTCCAGAATATGGTAGAGAATGGTGATTGAATTCTGAGGATAACGACCCGAAACAGTTGAAGACGGTGGTTGGCACCACCAGCTTCTTAATCACTGGTCGTCATTGTCCGGACGACCAGTATGAGTTATTCACTTGGAGGGCTTGTGGGGAAGCCTCCAAAGTTGGAATGGTACTATGTTGAAGGTACACCTTAACTAGCGCGTTTGATACCCAGCATTGAAGATGCTGAGTAGGTGATATCATCCTCAGATAGAAAGATGATCCAGCAGGAGTAGCAGTAGTGGCATTTTCAGTAGAAGTTTTCATAGCAGACGTATTCATGGATGTGAACTTAAGAGAATCCATTTTGGAAATTCAGAAGATCATGGAAAAGAGTGCATGTTTGATATAATAGACAGAATCAAGATAAGTCCAGCCACTACATCTTTTGGATGAGTAAAATGATATTATTGATTGCTTTATTGGCCCTCTCATTGAGTTTAAATAGTGGCCTAATAAATAAGCAATTCATCATTTTAACTTGGTTAAGTATTTACGTCAGGTTCACCTTTTTTGTTTCCCTCTAGAATTGGGGATGAACTCGTTGATTTAAGGTTCAAAGATTCCAACCGTTTTCTAATGGGTTTGTTTGTAGAACCGGAAACATCCAATGATTCCATATCCATTTGGACCTACTTTCCAAAGGTAGGCTCTCATTAGTTATGGACCGATGAGGCTTAGTAATTTTCATTGGTCGTGAGGATGGGTGGTCAGACTCATCACACCTTTTTTGAGGGAAATTATTGACTACTCTGGGACTCTCTTTATAGATTTAAGTTATGTTCGTGAATCCTTATTAAATTACCAAGTATAAAATGATATTTCCTTTAGATCTGACAATCAATGATTGATATGTTGGAAATTTAGGGAATCTTTTATATGTATTAGAGGTTATTCATCGATAGATAATAATCTGTATTTCTTAGAGATTATTAGTCAATGCTATCCTTTAATACATTATATAGAAGTCTCTTGGTCATTATGATAACCATGCTGGTTTTAAAGCCACTCAGCGGGGCACGTGAAGATTATTTTCATTCATAAGGACAAAGATTATTTCAGAGTTGGGATCGCACCCACAGATGGGCTACCTACGTATCCTTGTTTATAGAAGGAATCAAACCCCACATAGTTCGAGTAATGGAGTATGATGTTTATGATTGATGGCTCAAGGAAAGATGTCATAATTACTTTTACACTCTAAGATCACGTGAGTCATGCTCGGTGTGAGAAACAAGAGGTATTGGTAAATTTAGACAATTGTGCCATGATAGATTCAATCATAAGAAATGATGTGGGGCTTATATATGTATGACTACCCAAAATAGATGAATATTAAGATTTTCTTCAGGGAAGAAATCCAGGAACATGTTCCATAAAGGTATATGTGCTTTATTGAGATTTGAATACTCTAATCATGGGGCTTACTCCTAAGGAAGATTCCCAAGTTAGGTGGAGACTTATGATTAGGTTTTACTCCTAAGAAGGAAGCCCATATCAAAAGTAAATTAGGACTGGTTAAGAGTTGAGACTGGGGCTTACTCCTGAGAAGGAGGCCCAGGTAAAAGGGATTTGAAAATTTAAGGGACTTGGGGATTACTCCGAAGGAGGTTTCCCATATTTGAGACATTGGTTAGGGCTTACTCCTGAAAAAGAAGCTTATATTTGGGAACATGGACTGGGGCTTACTCTTAAGGAGGATGCCCAGGTTAAGGGAATTATGACTGGGGATTACACCTAAGGAGGATGCCTAGGTTAAGGGAATTATGACTGGGACTTACTCATAAGGAGGATGCCCATAATTAATGGAAATTATGACTAGGGCTTACTCCTAAGGAGGATTCCCAAGTTAAAGTTATCTCATCTTAAAGGATGAGGTTGAATGAATGAAATCTCTAACTTTAGTGACATGAAAATGTGCAAATTAGTATATTTTGAGAGATGTTCCACAGAATTCATTTTAGATAAGAAATTTAATCAAGAAAACATGCCATAAATGGCTTTCAAGAGTGTCCTCAAGATTGAATCTTGAATAGGAGAGGTGGAATGGCATAAGAGAAGTGAAATAGGCAGGAGAGGCACCCAAAAAGATAGGGGCGTGCAAGTCCTGGCAGGCATGCAGGTACTGCATGGGTGCGAAAGTCTTGGTCACGCAGGTATACCTGCGAGGCACATGGGCACTTTCGCGGTTGTTAAGAAGTAGGGTAATACATGGGCAATCCATGATCAAATCCCCTAGAATTATCTGGAGGTACTTCCAGAAGAGTGGCGCGCAAGTTTTAATGAGTATGTAAGGAGGCGTGCAAGTGTGTCCATTCCCCTTAAGGGTAAAACACTTATGCGTGCAAGTGTTAGTGAATTCTAACACTTAGACTTTATTCCTCTTGTTTAGGCCTTCCATTATTTGGAAGTAATTACCTTACAAATGTTCGGAAGCCTTGAAGAAGAGACTTGGGCGTTCAGAGCTCTATATCTGAATTCTGGAAAAATTCCTCTTGAAATGGGGGGACCACCAGGGGTATTTATATGCTGGAGAAGACCCCGGGCAGTTTTCAAAGAGTGTGCGCAAGTCACTTGCGTGACCATTAGGTGGCACGCAAGTGTACTTGCGCGGCAGTGAGGGAACTTGCGCAACCCAAAGGTCCTTTGACTCCTTTTTCATTCCTTTATCGATTTTCTATGTTTTCTTCAAAGGATGAATCAATTTGTGCTAAATAATTTCCCTTTCCATTCCTTTAAACAATGTTATGAAAAGGAGCGTCAACAGCTGGCAACTGAGGTATGTTCTTCCACTGGTCCACTAAGGCCCGCTCATCTAATGGGCTACTTAGATACCTTCGTAGTGCAATTAATTTTGGGAGAATCTACACCATATGCCATCGGCCATATTTAAGATTAAATGTAAACTCACAAGCATTATATCAAATGATATATCTCTTAACATTGTTCCCAACACCATAAAAATTGTGAAAATCAGACTCACGGTTTATATGTTATGCTCATTATACTGAAAAGGGGCCGATGGGGTTTGCGTTCTGTCCGACCAGGTCGAGCTGACCTGGTTGGACCAACCCGACCCATCCTAGATCCCACCCAAACCACTGAGCTCATTCTTGTATGGGTATCTGGGCTATAGGTTTGGCCCACTGGGGCAGCCCACTTTCCCATCCTGATCCTCTAGTTGTGGGCTAGTTCAATCGGCCAAGGACCCGGTAGGCGTTAGGTCCCTCCTCGAGTCACGTAGTCGGCTTATCCAGATGTGTTCCATATGCACACGTGGTATGATCCATGGGTCCAATACACCCCACCACATCATGATGTCACGTCCCTTCAATGATGTGCTGGCTCTTGAATCCACCTCCCCTGTCCGGCATGTGGCCACCGCCAGCACCCGTTCACTAGCAGGTACTTCGACAAATCGTCGGATGCACTCTATTGGTTTGTTCATCAAATAAAAAGGGGTTTTGGGTTCCTTTGGTCATTCCTTTCATCTCCTGGTGTCAAAATCCACATTGCGGCCCATTTTTTTAGAAAACACTCAAATGGCGGTATCACCTGCACCACCTCGATCTGTTCTCCACTGTCTTCGTCGCACCTTCTTGGTGTTGTGTTCGTTCCAGAACTGTAATTCCAGATCATTATGCCAATGATATATTGGGCAATGATCGCTCATTTTCTCATAGTCTAGTTGTGGTATAAAGACATAAATGCCCATGATGAACGTAGAAAAGAAGGAGGAAAGGAATGATTCAACAAAATAGGAATGGGCCTTTGTTGATGATAGTGTCAATCGTGGCTCTCCACCATTAGATATGTCGTCTTAAAGGAAAATAAAATATGAGGTCATCCTCCCATAATAACCCTTCATGACTAAACACATCCCACCACATGACGGACCCATGGGATAATTTGTTTTTAATTGGTCTATGTTCATCATATTTAACGGATGAATAGAGAAAGTCTATTCACATAGAAAATGAAGACATTTTAGGAAAAATATATCGATATGATATGGGTAGAGAAGTCACACACCATCATTCATTGATCCTTGATTCGTATCCCACCATTGTGGTTGGAATTCCTTCGAAGGATGGAAGATTGGTCGGAGAAATTTACTCAACGTTGCAGTGATTCATTTATCATCAATCATCAATTCCAAATGACTAAGTGTTCATAGAAATACTTGATTGTTCCAAAAATCATGAATCCAGTTAACCCATTAAATGGAAAAAAGTTTTTTAGTGTTTTTGTTTTGTTGTTTAAATTTTGAAACATCATTTCTATTATTCATAGCTTTCAATGTCATTAAGTTGAAATGAAAATTAAAATTAGTATAAAATAAACTAAATGATTATTTTTCCCTTCCGAAATATTTGTTTTTTTGTCCAAAAAATATCAATTTCCATCGACCTATTTCGATTATGGTTAGGTCCCTTCATAGGTAATATCTCCATTTCAGACACAACAGTTCCCTCATATTTATAATCTGCGAAACCATTTAGAAGTTTCAAAACCACGTAAATGATTTATTTTAAATAACATTAAAAAATGATCAGATAATTATTTCAGGATCACTGGGGCTCAGAATCACGTTATGCCTTAGAGCTATGTCTCAAAATAATCGCATAAAAATTACATTGAATTTCTAAGACATTATGTTTTACCCACATTAAGGCTCTCCATCCTCGAAAATAAAAACAAGGGTTTCAAAAAACAAGTTGGATACATGCCACAAATCTGAGCCTACCACTCCCAATTTCCATCTGAGATATTCTCTTCCATCCATTGAACGTGTTCCAGAGGAATCAACCACCCGTGAAAGACCCACTCTTATCAATCATCAATATTCATTGGGAACTCCTAAAATATCACCCTGTCATCTATGTATAGCTCTCCTCAGTTGATTACATGCAATATATCAGGAATTTACCTCTTTACTTGTGACACATATAAGACAATATGAAATCAATGGATTTATGGGGGAAGATCTAAGATGTATTCCACTTCACAGAATCTTAACAGAACTTGAAATGGGCCGATGAATCTCGGAGATAGCTTTCGGAACTATCCAAATCTCTGTAATCCCTAATGAGGTGAAATGTGAAGAAACAAATGGTTTCCCTCCCCAATCACCAAGGGAATATGTCTGCTATCTGCATCTGATTTATGCATCCTCTGTGCGTTTTTCATCCTCTCGAAGATGACATGAATATTGTGAGTGGTATCTTTTACCATCTCTAGACCCTTGAGTGTTGACTCCCCTGAGTTTGTCGAGCATAATGGTGATATGTAGGGTCTCCCATATAGTGCCTAAAATAGTTCCAAACCCATGGTACAATAGTAGATATTGATTAATGAAAACTGAACTAGATGTTTATTATCCTCCCAACTGTGACTGAAGTCCAAGATGCAAGTACTAATCATATCCTCTAAAAGTTGGACAATCATCTCTATCTGACCATCCATGTTGGGATAAGCCACATTCAAATGTAGTAAAGTTTCGAACGATGACTATAATCCCTTCTACATTTGGGATGTGAAGCAATCATCGTGGTCATACATGATCATCAACAGAGCAACATGAATCCACACTATCTACTGACCATAGAGGTGGACCAAGCCCTCTAACAATCCATACACTTGGATGGGTAGAAAGTGGGAAGACATGGTTTTTCAGTCAACATTCACCCAGATGGTACCATGCCCCCTAGAATAACATGGTAAACCTATCACAATGTCCAACATGATACCATACCACTTCCACTCAAGCACCTCAAGTGGATTAGACCAGACTACTAGAATAAGACACTCTACCTTCAATTACTGATAAGTGTGTCACTGAGAAACACACTCTGATACCACCTTCTTCATCCTCGACTACGAGTACAGATGTAGGATATCATGGTGCATCTTCTCTACTCCAGGATGCACCTCCAAGAGGAGGCTAGGAACTCCCTATTATAGTATCCAACCAATACCAAGAAATGATTCACCTCATTCATGCACCTAGGTGTCCCATAAGAAACCATAACCTCTACATTGCTGAATCCACTAACACTCCAGCCTCCAAAAGGACATGTATGAGAATTTACACCTCTAAAATTAAGAACTGACACTCATAGAACATCACATAAAGCTATTTCTCTTAGAGTGTATCCAGGACTATTCGAAGTTGTGTCATGTGATCCTCCTCAAATACTGAGAACACCATGATGTCATCAATTAAGTCCAAGAGAACTAGTTAAGGTATGGTAACAAGATTCATTTCATTAGTCACAATTAACACATCTAGGGAATTGTTCATGCATAAAGGAATCACCAAGAACTCAAAGTGTCCATATTGACACCAAAAGGGTGTCTTTGTTACAACCCCATATTGTACATGAAGATGATGATTTCATAATATAACGTCTATCTTTGAGAACCATCTCAATTCCTTTATCTGATCAAAGATGTCATGAATCCTTGTAAGTGTTTACTTGTTCTTCATGGTCACCTTATTAAGGCACTGAAAATCCATGAAAAACCTCAAACACCCATCTGCCATCTGGGAAAACAATATTTGGGCTTCCAATGGTGAAACAAAAGTCCTCACGAAGCACTTCCTCTACTAATCCTCTAATTATACCCCAACTAATGAAGTTCTATGAGATCCATCAGATATGATGATGTGCATATAAGTGTCTTCCCATGTTAATAGTCAATGTATAAGTAAACATCCCTATGAGTGGTTAATCCTAGAACATCCTCTGGAACAATGTATTCATCCTCTTACACCACTAAAAGAATGTAACGACTCTACTCTTCCACTCCTCCATGGGAGATTCCAGCCAATGGGTGAGTGATCGGCTGAACCCGTCTCCCTGAATGTTTGTCTTGAGCTTCAATAATTAACTTTTCATTGGTAAAGGAGAACCTGGTCGCATATCTGTGGACACACTACATTCTAAAAATAAAATAATCAATCTCTTCACGGACTATGGAAAACTATTTCATACCCTCAATGATGTATTAAGGCCTTGATTCCCTAACTAATAGATCCTATCCAAAGATCTTGCCTCCAATAATAAGTTCACATAGCCAAAATTAGTGTGTGATTGTTCAATCCCTTCCCATAAGAGTATATAATAGTAAGGATCAATCAAAAATCTCAACTAAAGTCTCTATGATCCAAACAAGATCAGTGTCAAGGAATGAGTGAATGGAACATGTGTCTATAATAATAGCTACTACAGTTTAATAGACATAGATTTTACCTCTAATCATCTTTGGAGAAATGGGTTCGTAATACTTCAACATCTAAACCCATCCTTTCCCCTATCCACTATCTCCTAGAGCCTTCAGTGGACCACCTGGGTGGTGGTAGTTCCACATCGATCCTTCATCCACCAAATGTAGCACTGCCTGCTCTCATGCCACATCCCCCTCCTTGAGGACCACCCCGATCGACCCTCTAACGCTACCTTAGATGTCCCTTGACTATCCCCTAATCATCAGCAAAGAAATTCGGTATGTTATGAAACATGTGTCCCTGACCACTACCTAGTGTCTATTGGTATCTCCTACATTAGGTGTGTTCTTCACCAGGAAGCTCTCCATAAATAGAGCTCTATCAAGAACCCCTGCATGGGTAGGGATGCAATGAGATACCATGGATGCCCTAATCTCTCAGCATATTCCTTTCTCAAAAAAAATGATCCCAAATGAACAGGGCTCGCACCATATCTGTAGAGTAGTGATAAATATTGGTAATTGTCTCAAAGTATCTTGTTACATTCGTGAAACCCTACCATAGTTTCAGTACCTTCTGGATGCATACTGAGCACAGTGTTTCAAGAATCAACTCCTCCCTAAGGGGGCACTCGATTACTTTCCAAGTGAGGGTCACCTCTTTATTCATCTGTATTGTCAAGCTACACCATCTTGTCGCCGAGCCTTGATGAAGACTCACTGCTAAGATTACTATTTGGTTTAGAGGTGTCCTTAATAGACAGAAGACTCATGTAACCACCTCAAGCCAATCCTCAGCCACCTGTGGGTCAGTCTCACCAAGGATCCTGGGAGGCATCTACCACTAAAATTCATGTTAAGCATTAAGCCTTTGGGTTCCCTCTACTATTAGGGATGGTTAGAGATAATGTTCAATGGGTACTGGTAGCAATGGTGCACCACCCGATAGGGCTACTTCCAGTATTAGTCCTTGAACAGACACCTCATCGGTAGGTGTACTATTCTCCCAGTAACGCATCAGGATCGTGGCTGGCTGTCTACATAGAGGAATCATGAAACCAACCAATGTGAACCAAAGTTAGTAAATTATACCTGGTGAGAAAACTCTAACTCATTATGAACATGAGAACACTATCAATTCATGTATGATGATTTCATCCAGTGTTTTCATGTACCGAGTCAAAGAAAATAATTTAGGGTCCTGGTGTGTGGATACCTTGGCTGCCTCACTAACACTGGACTCCCCAAATCTGAAATTTGAACTTGAAACCATCAACATTGTTGCCCTAAAACAAAACCACATGCTTCCAAACATTAAGGTAGAACCAACTGCCTCTGATACAACATTTTCAGGACCCATCCCCCAGGGCACATGCCCTGACTACTCTATGTTTCCCACAAGAGTGCCAGTGGCAGGCCACTAGCTCTGAATGCCTTATCCCATAAGTGGGATACATTTTCTTGAGTACCTATACACACCCTCCCACACAAATCCAAACCAACAATGATGAAAATTAAACATGTATGACACTAAGAAAACCATTAAGATTTGAAGTACAAAAATGGATGTAATTGGGCCAGAATACAACCCCACCAAACATATAAGTTCAAAAACCAGATTTCCATCTCTGGTAAACCATACCTGATGGGTAGGTGAAGGTGATACCGCCTGAAGTTTTAGAAGAATGACTCATCTGTCTGATGTCACTAGGCACTTTCTAGAGCTGGACCACTGAAGTATATGTCGAAGTGTCTTTCATATGCATAAGACACAACACGTGCAGGAAGATCTTGTTCAGGGGTGAGTAATAGAATACTCAGTAAGGACTCCAAATCACAAAAGCAATACCACAAAGGTGATTATACACAAATTAAACTACAAAATATTTATATTAATGGTAGTCTCATAGAATTATACTCTATAGAGAGTCACTATATTAATCTCACATAGGTATAGACGAATGTAAAGAAATAAACACTATGATTTGTAACACATAATACATTGTATTGCTGAAGAACTGATCCATAATGAGTTTCTAGGGTTGTGGGATCACATAGACATGATCTTCACATGAGCTAGCTAGATCACATAGACCTGTTCATCCCTTTATCTACCTATATCACTTAGCACTGCTCATCTCTTGGGCCAGATGGTTCAAATTGACCCAATCAACTCATGGTATAGCCAGATTACATTGACCTACTCATCGGCTAGGACACTGAGGTATGCTCGTCAGTTGGACCACTAAGGCCCGCTCATTTGCAATTCCATTGAGGTCTGCTCATCTGTTGTGCCAGTGAGGTCTGCTCTTTGTGATCTTGATTCTGGGAGAATCAACTCCTCATGCCACCTTTCATATATCAACACCCTTGAAATGTCACATGAGTTATGTAAAAATGACTCTCTAGTCACAAGGGTCCCAACACCATAAACGACTAATCAATCAGACGCAATATTGGATGTTATCCCCATTTTACTAAAAAGTGGTCAGTTTGGGATGGGTCTTGCCTGGACCAGTTGGACTGACCAGACCCTACAAGGTCCACCAACACTACTCGGGTTCGAATCGACATGAATCTAACATGGTTGGCTGCACTCACCTTGGACCATCGGAGCATGGTCTGAACCTCTTGGTCACGGGTTCGACCCACCTGGACAATCCAACCCACTCATTGCAGTTCAGTCCTATCTTCTCGGGACATAGAAGGTGTCTCATCCCACACCGTGTCTTGGGGATGGCTCAATATACCACGTTTTTCACATGATCACATCCTAATCCATGGGTCCAGGACCCCCCCCCCCCCCCCCCCGTTGTGGTGCAATACCATGGACCCCCACTAACACAGTGGCCGTTTCCACTGCAATTATGCACTACATCCACTATCTGGGGAACTGGATGATCCTTGTGTGGGCCACAAGGCATAGTCCGGTGGTCCATTATTTTAACTAAATGTTGTTCTGGTATCCTTGGGTCACACACTTCATCGCCTACTATGATAATCCATATTTCGACCTCTATCACCGGAAAATGGTCGAATTGTGGTATCTCCCAAAACACCTCGATCCATTCTCCTCCATTTTCATCACACATCTATCTTGCAGTGTCAGTATATTGTTTTTCTAATGACTGATTGTGCAACGCTCATTTGATCACCAAAAGTTGAGTCGTGTGCCAAAGGTAGAAATTCCAGTGACCAACATAGCACTGAGTGTGGAAATTCATGATTCATCCAAATCAGGACGATCCACAACCAATGTTATTATTGATTATGGTGCATCACCATTGGATCGACATTCATAAACCAGAATAAAACAAATTGTTGTCTTCTCATAATAACCCCGTAAGACAAAATCCCATCCCACCAAATTATCAACCTACTTTCCAATTTGTTTGTTAATTGGTACACGCTCATCGTTTAGAATAGAGGAACTGTGGAAGGATTATGACATATTAAATGACCCCCTAACTAGAAAAAAATATCGACTGGATATGAAGAATAGAGTTGCACATCGCCGTTCTTCAATCCTTGATCTGTAGGCTGATGTTGTTGTTGGTGATCCTTCGAAAGATGGTTTAATAGAGGGAGAAAGGTTCTCATCTTCACGGTGATTTGTTAATTATTTCTCATCAATGCCAAATCAAAAATGGTTCAGAGAAATACTGGATTGTTCTAATGATCTTGTATTCGATTAACCCCTTAAATCGAGAAAATGAGTATTATCATTTATATTATTTTGAGTCACAGCATTGTTACATTGTTTCATTTACGAAACAATGTTTTTTATATGCTCGGGATGCAACGTCATTACATTGAAAAGAAATTACAAATTAAAATAAAATAAACACAAATTTTATTGTATTTTTCAATATAAAACCAATATTATATTTATATCATAAAAGTTTTTAAAAATAAATTTTCCCTTGACCAGCTCCTTCGAGGATAGGTCCCTTCTAAAGTAATGTCATCATTCTGGATGCTACGGTGCCCTAAGATATTTAATCCATTCACACATATAGAAGTTTCAAAAACCGCATACATGAACTATTAAAAATAACATAGAAAAATTTCATACATTTAATTCGTGATCCCCATGCCCTAGAATAATGCGTCGTCTTAGCGCATTGTCCCAAAACAATCCCATAAAATGTTAAAAACATTTACATGGAATTTACAGGACATGACCTAATATCTTGGTTTTTTTATCATATAATATTTAGACTCCATAAATTGATGTTTACACATGGTAATATTTATTTTTGTATATTATGATTATATTCCAAGTTGTAAGAATTAATCATTTTTACTTGTCATTGTATATTCTTACAAATAAGGATGTTTAATGATCTTTAAACATTACGATTATTATAAATGTATTTCATGGCCTCATACATAGATTTAATTTCCTCAATCATGATGAAATATGTTCATAGAGATTTTATGATTTTTGGGAGTATCATGAATGATTTTTCATTAAAAAATATACTAAGGAAGGTTGTGCCTCATTAATCATTATACTTGATGATATTGTGGCACTTGGTTTAGAATGAGAGCATTGGAGTAAATCACATGTAGAAGATTTATTGAAATTTTATTTCAAATAGTCATAGAATGGTGTATCAATATTATTTTTAAGGGAATGAGAATGAAACATTATCAATGATATATTTAGAATAAATAAATATATTACATAGTTACTTTTTTATGTGGTTGTCAATTATGCACCATTAACATACTCCAATATGGGTTCATTACATGTTTCTAGACATTGATATATGAAATTAAAAAGTGATGACTTCTAAAACTAAGGAAGAATTCTATATTACCTAATATGTTGTATTTATATTTCCCTATATTAATTTTTAATTTAATTTAATTATTTGAATTAATAAAATTTCCCAGATAGAGGAAAAAATTTTAATCATAATTTATTAATAAAAAATTAAAAATCAATTTGTATTCATAGAACCGCGAGTATTATAAATATTTTTACATTTATTTAATATTTAATATTTATTTAAAATATGTAATCTATATGTCAATAAATGTTTTCGAGGGTTAGGGAATGTTTTTTGGTACCGATGATAAATATTTACATTCCAGACTATAAACTAATATTAATCATTGTATGAGTTAGTATACATGATGAGATGAATTAATAATATAATTACTTTACATGGTACATGGAATTGTTTATGATTCTTATATGATTAATGAAATTTATGAAATTAATAAACATGAGACACAAGAAATGGATCTATATAAACCCTGTTATAACATGTGTGAGATGGTTGAGATATTTTTGTGAACAACACCTCAACTACCCTATGTAGTGATTTCTATCCACCATGAACTACTCTAGGTTTTCGCTGAAGAATGAATAAGTGACATTATTACCCTACCTCTCAAGATATATTGTATAGAAGGTGATATATCCAAATCAAAGGGATATTGGTAGATATTAAGTGGTGAAAGATGTTTGATACCTTTATATCAACCAGAATACAATCAGGGAAATTTTTATATAAAATGGATCTAATGTGGATCACAGTTTGTGGGATTATACCAATAGATTCTCATACCATAATGAATGTGAAACAAAATGGTATTATGTATATCTTACTCTTATATGAATAATTAATTCTCGAGAACAAGGTAGCTAATATTTAATAAAGAAATTAATAAATTAATATGAAAAAAATATTTTAATATTTTTTTTGTAGTAATGTTAGTTATTGTTAACATTAATTCATTTTTTGAGATTATTTTGTTCCATGTACATATCAAATTATTCATTGATACTGAAAAAAATGATATGACTACTCTTTAATAAGTTAATTTTTGGTATTCAAATCCTCCAATTTCCAATTTGGTAATTTATTATATTTATAAATTTTCCTTGTTCTTCAAATTAGTTGGGGCCAAATAGATGATTTTTATTTTCCCCTTTAATCAAATATTCCACTAGTTCATATTTATTTAAAAAAAAGAAAAATTTATGAATATAATAGCATGGAATGTAAATAACACTATGGATATGCTATATTAGTGTGAAATTTTAGAAATAAAACTAATCATATATTACTATGAAATTCTAAAAAAACAATATTGATGACATGTCTTAACCGATTTCTACCCCACTCAAGCTAATGGAAAGTAAAGAATAATATACTATACCCACCTATAATAGGTCATGGTTTATAGAGTACTTTCTTGAAGGAATGTCAAAAAATGGATTTATTTTCCTATGTCATCCTATAGAAGATAAGAAACTAATATTCTTTATACAATCATATATAAATATTAAAATATATAAATATATTCATACATACATACATACATACATATTAAAATATAGACACACACACACACCTCCACATTCCAACAAAACAAAATACATATATACCATGTAACCATATTTAATGAATATATATGTGTTCAACCATAATACAAAGCATGTATCAGATGTAATCCTACAAGTAGAACACCCCATAGGGTAATCCCAAAGGTTATTAGTGAAAATGTTAATATGATTAAGAAAAAAAGACATATGATAAAGAATGTCATCTCTTTAATATAAGAAATTTAATGATGTGATCTCTATTAACCTCTACAAATATAAGTATTCAAGATAATACATTAAAAAACAACTAAATGAAAGACCAAATGTATTAACATTTACCAATTTTATATACAATCTATACCATGTCTAAACAAAAACAACAAATTTTGTAGGAAATAATGTTTAGTAAGGATTATAATATTAATAAATGGGTTACCCTAAAACAAAAAATAAAGGATGAAATTAATATTTCACTCAAATAGGGAATAATCAAGATATGTAGTAAGGTTATGAAACCAAATGATAAAAAAATAATCACAACCTTCTCATATCTAATCCATGACAGATCATGAAACAATAAAATCCTAGATTGATAAAGGATCCATATATTCCAAAATTAACATCCTAGATTTATATAGGGTACCAGAAGGGTCAATACAGCTAAATACCCATATCTCCCAAACTATTTAACATTTATAATGTGAATTTTTTTAGAATCATGCATGCGAATAAAAAATGTGATGTAGGAAAAATACATAAATTCAGTGTTGGATCAATAAAAATCCATTATATATTGAAATGGATTCAAGACTAATAACCCAATTATATCATTTGAATTAAATAATAAAAAATAAAAAAATAAACTCTAACTCATTAAATTTTTTTCAAATTCATGTATTCCTAACTTTGGAGATCGTTGCTCAAAGGAACGGAAATTGGAATCCTCTAGATCATCCAACCACCATCAAAAATCATTCTGGTTCATTATTTATTAATTTATTGGTTCTATCATTGGGAATCATTGAAGACTATGATATTCCAAAAATAACCCTGAAAAATCTCCCTTGATATGGGTTGAATAACCTAGATCATGTCATTCATAACGAATACATTGTTCTCTTGGTAGAGGGTGAGAGTGTGCCTTCAATTCATGGTCTGAATATCACGTCATGTTTTTGGATTGCTGAAACATAAATATGTTGTTAAAAAATCTAAATGTTACCCTTTGAACATCTATCATGATTAACCTTATAACTAATACAAAACATTTCACTGAAGGCACTTAAATACTTTCCATAAACATGGATTTTTTTTCCACTAAAATATAACATTATAATAATACACATAATAAAATATGAGCCATTAATTCAACTTGTATATTCCAAAAACATATAAAAACAACCTTGTATAATAATATTCTTTCATTTTTTTCTATTATTCAATTTATAACATGTGAATAAAATTTGAGAATAAATTAAACCACCTTATTATAAAGTAAAATAATAATGAACTCATTTATTTATTATGATAGATAAAACTTGTACATATCACATCCCCCACTATGGGCCCTACTGTATCCGAAACATCAATTCATACGATTTTTATGATACTTTTAATTATTATTTTTTGTGACCCTCTAAGAACATATATTGATGGAAGTTAGTAATAAAAATTTACCAATATTAGTATCTAGAAAAACATCAAGTTCACTATTGAGTTAAGATATAGGTATAATAATGAAAACCTATTATGATGATTCACTAACTAATATAATATCTTTGTATCATTATATATCATAAATAAGGACATGCATATTATGTAATTGAAATTTCCTAATTTATTATTTCATTATTTCTCTAGATGTAAAAATATTCTTCAATAAGATACATGGATTAAATAATGGTATTGTCGTTTTGTTACACAGAGTCCATGATATTTCATAATTTCATAAGAGAAAAATTCTACTATAACTATTCTATAATGATGCACCCATTGCATGATACCCCACAATAGAAATGAATGTAATTTTTTCTATATTATAAAAAAAATATGGTAAAATGGTAATAAATGATAATTATATGAATTCATTTGAATAATATAAATTCTTATATATAGGGAAAACTAATGACTATAAAACCATGTGGTGCTCCTGTTGGTGGGACAGCCCACCTGATTTTCATTGCTTGAGATCAAAAAATTAAATCATCATGAAAATATATCACAATGCATAATATCCCACCAAACCTAGAAGTTATATATCATGTGAGTTCTATCAATATAATGATTCTAGACAATAAAACATATAATTAATATAACTATCATAGTATCATGTTGTCATTATTGGTTGGAACAAATATAAAAAGTTGATATGAAAAATAATATAACAAAATATCCATGTAAATGGTTGAAAAAAATGTATCAAAATAAATATTAAAATAATACTAATGAATGAATCTATGTATAATTGATATAGTAATTGAAAATTGGTATTCATTTTGGATCTATCTCACCAACATTCACAACACATGGAACCAATTTGGGTTTGAAGTAGGGGGACAACGCCTCTCAGCAGTATACATGTCATCCAAGGGAGTACCAAACCCCAACGGTTAAAGTAAAAGTACCCAACCACCGGGACGAACATATAATTATATATGCATAGGACATATACACTATAACATAATGATGTATTGACTTTGGCTATATCCTATGGTCTTAAACTATTTGGTATTAACGGAGTACCGACCCCATTCCTGAATAGAGAATCCACAGCCCCATGAATAGAATCCCAACAACATAAATATTTAGTAGAGTATCATAATCCATTATACATATAAGGGACTAATTAGGTTTCAAAATATGACTAGGGTAGTTAACAATAAACCTGTCATATTAGGTAAACCTCACCCAAACGATGAAAAATTCTCCAAAAATTAAAGATCCTTGAAATTTAAAAAAAAACATCATAGGATATATGATGACAAAGAGGATTATTTTATCATGATCTATATATTAAATAACTCATAGTTCACTTCTTATCATCCTAGTTATTTCAATAAACAGATAGGATATAAAAAAGAAATAGATACATAGTATATATATTGTACTTTATCAGAAAAGGTGTGTGAATCTCATTTTGAATTTAGGAATGTACCACTATTATTTGTTCATGTGTAGCAATCCAAATGGTGTGTTTATAATGGTTACATGTCAAGGTGTAACCACTTCTTAGTTGAGGATGTATCCCAAATACAGAGAGTCATGGTGTTCCATTATACACTACATGTTATAGAATATGACAGGACATGTGTATCTCAAGTGTTATTTGGTTTTTAAAAAATTAACTAAAATATTATTCCCAAAATCCCACAAAACATGTACCATATAGTATGTTTCATGTGTGAGAAAGTGGATAATTGAGAATGTACTCCTGAACACCTCAGGATATATAATACTGAATTTTATTGGGTATGTTCCAAAAGTATATATTTTGTGATATTTATATCTCCCCAAAAACAATACTCACCATCCAATAATTGTACATGTCAGATTCCATAAACAAATAATTTATGAGATATTGAACTTTATGTGGAATCCCTAGATCATTATGGAAATGATACATAATATATTAAAAGGTGTAATACAACCTATGTAGTATGAAAATATATAACCATAAAACAACATTGAAAAATGTTTTGATCTTCCTAGCATTAGATTACTCCACTAATAGGGTGAGAGGTGGTGAATTATTAGATATATACTTTTATAATTATTATTAATAAAATCACGTAATGTAAACAATTATTGGTCATTCAACTTATGTAAATATTTTCCATATCACAAGTGTACGAAAATATAAAAATGATGAATTTGAGGATATTTATAATGTTCATTCCCTTCAATAGATACCTTATACTTCCCGAAATGGGTTAGTCTCCACAACTATTGGTTTATCACAATTAGAAGAAAAACAATTGTTTGATTATAATACTTTCGTTGAGTAACACAATTCCATTCCAATGATATATATGACAATGAATATTCACACATCCTTCATAAATGATTAAGTAATATTGATCACGTAGTTTATCAATAATGAATGGTTGCATAAAAAACCTATGGATCTCCCTAATAGTGACATCATAAATATTCTATATTAGTTGTTGAAATCTAAAATCAATGATGACGAACTAATTCGTGATTAATATAATAATAAAATCTCATAGATATTTGAGATCAAACAAATTCTAATGATTTCTCTTATGCTTCAAGATTTAACTTATTTTATTTTATTCATCTATAAAGATTTTTTTACTCCATATTAAGCTTTATATAATTTGTATTATTCAAAATCCATGAAATCAATGACAATAAGTATTATTATAATTTTATTTGTTTTAATCATATTACATCCAATCATTCTAGAAAACATATAAATGTAATCATTCACAGTAATAACATATATTTCCATATTTACTAAATTTCCTAAATATGCACATTGATGTAGAAAATACTCTCATCATTTAATAACATCATATGTAAATAAAATAATAATCTTCAACTCATCCTGTCATTTCAAAGCTCAAAAAATAGATTGATAACCATCTTTATTTTTATCAAAAGAAAATAATAATAAATTTATATGAAATTATGATTTTCTTGAAAAAACTATTTTTTTTATCTCCAATGGTTTATATTTGAAATAAAAAACATTCAATGTGTAGATTGAATCATGTATCCAAATAAATTAACTCCAAAATTCATCACCTTGAACCACCATACTAAAAAAATCATCTATAATCACTATTTATTCTAATAAAAGTTATTAATTCCAATAAATAAAATTTAAACACCAGAAAACATAATTTATGGATTGAAAATATGGAACTTGTTTGTTTATAGCCTCAAACATGAGTAGTATGACTATTTTTAGATAACAAATATTATTTATAATAGATATAAACTACTAAAAAGATTCTATATTTCACATGAATCTTCATAGATAAAATTTTAAATGTGAGGTTTTGGACATGGATGATTTGATACTACATCATTAGGTTTTATTTCTTCAGAAAAAACTAATTCAAGAACAATCAGATTACATAGATTTAAATTTTTTGATTTGGTTATATGAAGTATTGGCCCTTACACATATTTGGGTTAGTGATAAAATTAGATATGTATTGAAAATGGTTAAATAGATTAAAATTAATATGTTAGTTCACATATGTGTTAATATTTTCCATCCATAATAGAAATGATATATATATATATATATATATATTGTTGAACCCTCTGTGAAATGGTTATTTTAATAATCATAGATCATTGTTATTTCTGTTTATAAGTAATTTTATTCAACTATTTATTCTGTTCTAAATGTGTTTATATTTGTTTAATCATGTCTACATATGTTTATCTATGATTATTTATGGTGTTATATTGACTTGGAAGTGTTCTGAATTGGATGGAAACTTGGTGTGTATTTCATGTTTTTGACTCACTATTAGTTATGTTCTTGAGTCACTAATGAAAATGGTCACAACGATAACAACAGTCGCATAGATGACAACGGTCGCACCGATGAAGAACAGTCACACCGATGAAGAACATGTGCCCCAATGAAGAATGGTTGCACCGATGAAAATAGTCTCACTGATGAAGAACGATCGCACCGATGAAGAACAGTCGCACCGATGAAGAACGGTCACACCGATGAAGAACGATCGCACCGATGAAGAACGATCACACCAATAATGGCCTAACGAAACAGATGCTGATCAAATGACCTTCCAAAACCGATGCTGATTAAATGAACTACCGAAACCGATGCAAATTCAAAATGACTTACCGATCTCATGACTCACCGATAGTCATGATGACTGTTTGACCATTCTACAACCCTTTTAATTCCAACGGTCATATTTTCTTAATAAAATGATCATGATATTAATTAATTTTGGTTGTAGGATGTCAGGAAACTATACCTCGTACCTGTAAAAAGGTAATCATCCTTTTTGCGAGATCTCAAGGAATAAAAAGTATGATCTGCAGTAAAAAGGTAGAGATAAAAAAATAACAATATACACGAATGAAGGTGCACGTGTGGGTAGTCTCAGGGAACACAAGGAAAACTTAAAGAACACCTGTAAAAACCAGAGAGCTTGAAGCAGATCTTTCAACTGGAACAAACACAAATACTAGTAGTTGTGCATTACAGAAAATCATATGCACAAGTCTGAATAGTTGTAGCTGAGAAGAACAACGATACTCTATTTTGAATCATCCTCACCAGAAAGTACTTGACTTCCATCTACAACCTCAAAATGAGTCCAGCACATATCTGCAATTACATAGAACTTTTTAAACTCTATTATTTCTTCTATCGTATCCCTTTGTTTAACATTCTGATCAGTGTGTGTGTACATATGTCAATCTAGATACATGTTGTCTCCTGAGCTAAACTAGAGGATATTAAATCCTCACACCAAATTTTCTACAACTTCTTGTATACCACTATGAGTTATAGAAGAGGTCAAGTGTGACCTGAATAGCCTGTGAGATGTTTCTATTGTTTTTCCCATGTTGAACTACGGTAGAGGTCTTATGACCTAAAAATTATATGTACTATTGTTTTCCCTGATCTAGGGTGTGGTTCAAATTTATATAAATTGTTTAAGAGGACTAAATATTAGCTTGAGACTGAACCTCTTGGTTATATCTGTTGTGCATCTTAGATTAAGTTTAAAGTATATTATATATTTTTTGAATTCCTTCGCTATTTACTTTAAAATACAAATCTATTTTAAATTTAATCTTTTTGTTAAATTAGAACGTTTTTGTAACTTTTGTAAATCAGTGGATTAGCTTCAAAATCTAATTTAATCCTCTGATTAAATTAACTAATACCTACTCAATATTTTGAAAATTTATTTGAACCTTTACAGTTTTACAAATTCCCTAAAGTTTATCTTGTTTCATATTGGGGGATTTTAAGAGAAATATTTAATCCTAAATTTTAATTGGAACTCAATTAACCCCCCCCCCCCTCTCTTGAGTATCCACTGAGACCAACATTTGGTATCAGATGATTAAAATATTTATAAAGGATTTTTGAATTATCTGTTTTTCTACTGTGATTTTAGTTGTATCTCAAAGATCTTAAATTTATAGGAAGAAGAAATTATTCAGAAAATCAAATTATAAGAAAAAGTATGACAACAAAGGTCATTGGATGAAAGATTGGAAAAGTCTTAATTAAAGTGATGACATTGTCTGCTATGAATGCAAAAGGAAAGGACATGTGAAAGAAGACTATCCATAATTGAAGTTCAAGAAGAAATATGGCTACAGGTACAACAAGTAAATGAAATCTATAAAAGAAACTTGGAGTTCTTCAAAAGAAACTTCAAGTGATTCTGATTCTACTAAGGATGAATACACTCACAAGGATAACATGCCTTTTATGACAAACACATCAGAGGTAACACTGGACACTACTGCTTTAAATTTATATTATTCTGGTGTTGATTCTGATTTTGAATCTGAAATCTTGTCTAGTAAGGAACTATTTGAATATTGTAATATGATTGATGAAACCTGAAATGAGATTAAGAAGATGTATAAAACCTTAAAGAAACATCATGCCTTAACCAGCTCTGTTAAATCCTCCCTTGATATAGAGAAAGAAAAGAATGCTCAATTACTAAAGGAAAATACTGAACTAAAAATGTCAAATGAGAAACTGAGGAAGGACATAGAAATGTTCAATAATAGAAATAAACACTTAAACACATGTTAGGTAAACAAGTGGCACCTAAATATACCACTGTTATAGGCTATCAGCCTGGATAGATACATATTACTAAAACTAGATTTATTTCTAAATCTGGACAGAATGATGCTAGTTATAGTTCTGGAAATTCATATGCTTCAACTAGTTATTCATATGGTTATAGATCAAATAACTTTTATCCTTAAAAAACTATTGATTCTTTAGATTATATGAGATTCATGAAACAAATTTGGGTACCTAAGGCTTTTATTTCTAACCTATCTAGACCCAAGAAAATCTGGGTACCAAAATCATTTTCTGTTTAAACCTTCTTTGTACGAAACTTGCGTGAAAAGTTCCCATAAGAAGTTATGGTACTTGGAAAGTGAATGTTCATGAAACATGACAGGATACTAATCATGCTTTAAAAACATAATCAAATTTGATGGAGGCCATGTCACTTTTGGTGATAACTCTAAAGGAAAGATCATCGGCTTAGGCCAGAATAGTAACACTGATTCAGTTTTAATTTCCAATGTTTTATTTGTTGATGGACTTAAGTATATTATGTTAAGTATTTCTCAATTGTGTGATGTTGGTTTCAATGTTAAATTTGAAAAAAAATTACTGCATGGTTTTTAATTCCAAAAATGTTTTAGTATTTTCTTCTTTGAGAAATGAAAATGTTTATGCTGTTGATTTGAATTCTTTAGCTGAACAAAACATTTCTTGCTTAAATTATTTTCACAAAAAATAATTGCTTTGGCACCGAAGATTAGGTCACTACAACATTCATTCACTTAGAAAATTTAATAGGAAGAACTTAGTTAGAGATCTACCCTAACTTGAATTCCCTAGTGACAAAGTTTGTGGTCCCTGTTAGAAGGGAAAGAAATATAAAGTTTCATTCAAATTAAAGAACGAAGTTTCAACTTCTCAACCTATAGAGTTGGTTAACATGGACTTTTTTGGACCTTCTAGAGTTTCTAGTTTAAATGGTAAGAACTATGTTTATGTCTTAGTAGATGACTTTTCTAGATATACATGGGTATACTTCTTAGCTCAAAAAAGTGAAGCTTGATCTTATTTTGTTAAATACTCCAAGTCTGTAGAGAACCATAGTGGATTTAAGATTAAGATCCTGAGAAGTGGTCATGGTCGTGAGTTTGAAAATCATGATTTTTAATCATACTACTCACACAATGGCTATAATCACAACTTTTCTGCCCCTATAACACCTCAGTAGAATGGTGTATTAGAAAAAAGAAACAAAACAATTCATGAAATTGCAAGAACTATGCTAAATTAATATAAACTACCTATTTATTTTTGTGATGAAACTGTAAATACAGCTTGTTATATTATCAATAGAGTCCTGATCAGACCTGTTCTCAAGAATACCTCTTATGAGCTGTGGAATATTAGGAAACCGAAAGTCAGTTACTTTAGAGTCTTTGGTTACAAAGTCTTTATTCTCAATACTAAGGATAATATTGTCAAATTTGATTATAAAAGTGATGAATAAATATTTTTATGATATTAAATTACTAAAAAATCATATAGAGTCTTTAATAAGAGAAACAAGTGTGTGGAAGAATCTATTCACATAAAATTTTATGAAACTGATCCACATGAACCTAAACCTTCTCTTTAAAATCTTGAAGAATATTTTTCTGTTCTGAACCTTGATGACAAAAATAGTGACCCTGTTGTTAATTCAACCATCTCTAGAAATGTTCCAGAACCTACTTATAATGAATCCAAACCTAGAGAAGAGCATGAAATTTCTAGTCCCACCATTACTAGATCAACTTGGATTCTAATGAATCATCTGTTAGATGTTGTTGTTGGTAATCTTGATAGAGAGACACAGACTAGATCTTCTCTAAGAAATCATGTTGAACATCAAGCCTTTCATTCACATCTAGAACCTAAAAATATCAATGATGTAATCAATGATTAATTTTGGGTAATGGCTATGCAAGAAAAGTTGAATCAATTTGAAAGAAACAAAGTCTAGGAATTAGTAGAAAGACCTAAGGACACCTTGACCATAGACACTAAATGGTTTTTTAGAAATAAAGTTGATGAATCAGGAAATATAGTTAGAAACAAAGCAAGGATAGTTGCACAAGGTTATAGTAAATAGGATTGAATAGACTATGAAGAAACGTTTGCCCATGTAGCTAGATTAGAATCCATTAGAATATTACTTGCCTATGCTGCTCATCTGAATTTCATGTTATATCAAATGAATATCAAAATTACTTTTCTAAATGATTTTATAATTGAATATGTTTTTGTTGAAAAACCACATGGATTTACAAACCCCCATTTTCAAAATCATGTTTTTAATCATTCTAATGCTTTGTATAGTTTAAAACAGGCTCCAAGAGATTGGTATGATAGACTTACAAGTTTTATTATTTCTAAAGGTTTTACTAATGGAATTGCAGATCCCACTCTTTTTATTAAACGATTTTCTAAAGATATTTTGATTATACACATCTATTTTGATGTTATTATCATTGGATCCTCTAAAAATTATTTATGTACTGACATCTCAAAAATTATGTAAAATGAATTTGAAATGAGTTTAATGGGATAATGTAACACCCTGAGATTTTATGAGAATTATTCTTTGATGTCTTTTGTTGTACACTTCACAAAGATTATCTTGTGCTATACCCAACACAGTATTATCTTGTATTATATGCAACACTATTCTTGGCTTCTGATGAACACAATTTCAAGTTCCTTCAAATAAAAGTAATTTTACACAACACCGAGTACAGATTTTGATCAATATATAACTGAACTATATTCTGAGTATGTTATACGTAGCTCTAAAGGAATCATTCCCTACATGCAACCCTGACTTTCCTTGCATTACACGCAAGAGAAACCTTCCTCGATAGATTGTGTTGTACGCAATACCGAGTTTCACTAAACCACGATATGTTATTAAAATAGTATATAAACTAGCTGTTATGAATAGTAATACCCACTTTTTGAAACTTTATAAATTTTAACATTCAAAATGGACTTCATTTTTGAATTCAGAATACCGATAATATCTTAGGGTGAAATTTGGGTATTTTTCTGAAAACTTTCAATTTTTGATGAATAGTGAAAACACTGAGTTATTGGTTTAAACCGACATTTTATATAAATAATCATTTATTTTATTTATATTTATTTTAGGTCAAAATAGATACAAAATACTTATATAAGTTAAATTTAATTCATTGGAGTCATTTTATAAAAAATTTAGATATATAAAAGTTTTATTTAACTTTTCACCGTCTTTTACCCACCTCCTATGAACATTTTCAATTGTACATAAAACTTAATTTTACACCTTCTGTGAGTTGAATTTCAAAAATTCGAGAGGGACGGTTAGTATCAAGGAGTAAAATGTGGATCAATAAGATAAAAATAATTTTTTTTGAATAATAACTTTTTACATTTATTTACCACAGTTAAAAGTATATAGGATAATTAAGAGTAAAAATGATATTATTATTACCCTAAAACATGACCAAATTATATTGGATAAGTTTAATTAGACCATAAACAACCTCAGAAACAAAATATTATCATTTAGGTCCACTTGGATTAGATTAGGACATTTATTATTATTTTATTTAAAGAAGAGTTAAAATAGTTAAAATCAAAGTTTAATAACTAAAAAAAATTTAATATAGGGTTATACATAAGATAAATTCAACAATAAATATTAATTATAAAGATAAAAATATTTCATACATAATGGAATATTATTTATAATTTTTATACATTAAATAATTTAATTTATTTATGACATAATGATGATGCCGTAATTACCTTATTAATGAAATATTAATATAATTGATGTTATAAATACCCAAATAAATGTAATTTGAGACTTTTTATAAATTACACTAATTTTTTATGTTAATATGACATGTTAATATTGATTCATGTAACTTTTTTCGAACTAATCATTCTTTTATGAATTTCACAAAAATCAATTACCAAATAGTGTCAAAATTGACATAAAATAGTTTTTAAAACATATATTATATTATTAACTGTTATTCTATTCCTAAAAATCTATGTATCGGCCAAATGACTTAGATAAGGTTATATATATTAATAATGAACCACTTGGGGTTTTTTTGGCATGTTATATTATGTTTATTAACCATATAGTGTAAGAAAACAAGAAGACATGGTAAAAGTTAAATTATTTAACATAAAGTTAAACCTAGATGATAAGGTTAAAATAGTAACATAAACTTGTATAAAATCTATTGGTTGAGATTCTTTCTACCGATCCCCACTTTAGCTTTTAAATAAATCAATTTTTAGCTATTATAAACCTAATATGACTTTATTATCAAATAATATTTTAATTTTTTCCTAAGGTGCCCCTCTCTGCCCTTAAAAAGGGTACCTTTTACCTCTTCTCTTTACACAATTTTGAGATTTAAAGCTCGGCCAACCCCTGCCCATTTCCCTTATCAACTTCCCTAGAAACGTTATAGAGGTTTCAGACTCCTCAAAAGTCCAACTCTAGTGCCTTCAAAGGAAGCTTAAAAGAGGTGTGTCGAAGAAAAGGTAATCACTTCTACCGATTCTTTCAAATTTTCATTCCTCTTCAACTTATTGTTATTTAGTTTTTTAATTATAAAGTGATAACATCAGTATCACTAATATACTGATATGTTATTATAAATATCAAACAACCCCATTTCACCTTTTATCCATCCTACGGAAAATGAAATCATCGCGCGTGTGTACGTACAGAATATCGTCTCCATGTCGTGGTGTAATCTGTTTTTCCACCACCACCTTATTTGGATGGGTATAATGGTGTAAAGAATAACTATATATGGTTATTATAACATCATAATTATTCTTAAATATTATATCATCCACTCCAATTCCATTCAATAATTATGGGAACGATATCATCACTCGTGTGTACGTACAGATTACCATCTCCACGACTCGATGAGATTCATTCTCCATGATAACCATTCAAGAATGATTAAAAAGCATATATAATGAATAATAATGAAATATATGACATAATTAAGATACTGTATTTATGTATACATATATATATATATATATGTCAACTAATTATTTCCATTCAAGTCAATAAGGAAAGGAAAACAATGTTCATGCGTAAGTACGGCTTACCGTCTCCATGAACGGTGTATTTCATTCCATTTATCGATCTATCATATATATTTATATGCAGAATATATATTATATATAAATAATGTTTTAAATTATACAATTAATTAAATCAGGATATAAGTAATAATATTAAGAACAATAAGTCGAAACACGTATGATAAATGAAACGATTTTACCCAAAATTGTGCTTTAACATGGAATTTACAAAAGAACGGGTAATATAAAGTCATAAGTGAACCATATATGATATCATAACAATGAATATGATTCTTTAATAAGTAAATGACATTATTTGAATCATTATACAGAAGTTTCGAATACATACGAAGCATATCAGACATAAGGTAAGGGATAACCTTTCCAATCTTGTTCATATCCGAGACTGTTTATTCGTAAGTATCTACTAGGGTTGTTGTTATCATCCATGACCATGTTTTATAAAAGTGTTTTTATGTATGTTTAAAGTCCTTTTTACCCATTTTGACTTTTACCACATGTTATTAAAGGAATATTTTTTTTAACATATGAAGAACTTTCGGAATTTTCTGACAAAAGTACGAGGAGAATGTTTTTTTTAACTTATACGGCATAAACAGATTTTTACGGTTTCATAAAGCCTTATTTTGATGATGCTTCCTCCACAATATTTCATGATTATTTTCAAAAAAATCATTTTCTTTTAAAATTGCATGGCATTTTGTAGAAAGAAAATGATTTTGAAGGAGAAAGGATATTTTCATCAAAAATTCATTTCAAGTGTTTTGTCAAAACTATTTTCCATCTAAGATGAAATTATTTATTATGATTATGTTTCAAGAATAATTTCTCTATGATTTACATGGTTTCATTTTTATTATGATGAAATGAAATCCATTTTTTTATATGGATTATGTTATGATGGGATGATTTTTATAAAACCCATTTTATTCTTTGGGTTATGATGAATCACTTATGTTAATGTTGTGTCACACGTAAGAATGATTTCATTATGAGATGGGTGGGACCTATATCTCCCTCCAATGCATTGGGTAAAGATTTATATCTCATGAGATAGACATGGCTGGAAAGGAAAGTAAATCTGGTTCAGTAATACAGGGCTAGAACGGCAAGTAAAACTGGTTCAGTAAGGGACTTTGTCCACTAAGATGGTCTTGGCAGCAATTCCTTGGCTACTATATAAATAATATCATCTGATTAATGTTTTAACACAATTACAAGTGTAATTCCCATGCTATTGTATCATGATTAATGTTCCATTATGATCTATGCCTTATGTACAACCATGTTTTATGTCATTGCTCAAGATTTTGATGTTTAAACATTATGTTCATGTTTTTATGTTCAAATACATATGGTTTGTTTTATATTCCCCATGCATTCCCTTACTGAGTATTTTAGCTCACCCTTTTTATGTTTTCTTTTCCCCCAGGATTAAATGAAAGGTTTTAGGTAAGGAAACAAAAATGGGAATATCATTATGGGATATGTTGAGGATCTTTCAACATGATTAGAAGTTTATATTCCAAGTTTCCAAAGACATTAAACTATTATGGTCCTTGAGTGTTTGTTTTTGTTATGTATTAAGTATTCTGAAATAGTAATGTTATGTCCATTTACGTCAAGCTTCGGGTCTCTACAGTTGGTATTAGAGGAAAGGTTTAATTAACCTTTGGAAACTAGGATGCGGAAACTTTAGTGAGATCCCTAGAGATATTTCTAAGGTATGTCTAGGGATGTCCCTAAGGTTAAGTACAAGTATATGTTATAGTCCTAGAATTATGGTCACAATCTTAGAATTAACCCTAAGATGTTATATATTGAAGGTAATCCCCCTTTATTATGTTGTTCTCCCTAGCATGATTTTTTCCTCTCACACTATTCTTTTTGGGTTTTAGACGATGGTTGGAACCCGAAGGTACCGTGTTGATCAATGTAATGTAAAATACAATGATTGTCCTATTGAACAAACCAATGTTATGGGAGATGGAGTAAAAAATCTTATTTCTATAATTGCATAAGCTATAAATCATTCTGGACTTCCAAATGAGCAGAAAAGGGAACAATATTCTATTGAGTCCTTCAGGAGGAAGCGTCCACCTTCTTTCAGTGGGTCTTCTGGTCCACTTGTTACTGAATAATGGATCAATACCATTGAAAATATATTTTCCATACATCGCTATTCAGAGCAGGAAAAATTCATTTTGGTTGTTTACCTTTTAAAAGGTGAAGCAAACCAGTGGTGGACTCTAATTAAGAATACTAGGCCCCATGATAAAATTGAATCCATGGAATGGGACGAGTTCAAGAACTTGTTTTTCAATAATTACTTCCCTCATATTATTCGAACAAAGATGGAAAAGGAGTTCCTAGAGCTTAATCAAAAGGATGATGAATCTGTTGGCATATACGAGGCGAATTTTACACGGCTTTCAAGGTATGCATCTAGATTTATAATCCAACCTGAAAGAAAAGTTGATTGATTATTCAGTGGCGTATAACCAAGTCTTCAAAGGGCATTAGATATAAGAGACTTCAGTAGCTATTAAGAAATTGTGTGATGCACTATCAAGGTAGAAATGGATGTTGGTGTTACATATCCATCTCATGGTTTTGATATGAAACGAAAGACGAAGTTCAAGGAGAAATCTCAGAATAATGGTGAAATGAAGATGAATGTTTCTTTATGCTCAAAGTGTGGAAAGAAGCATGGTGGAGATTGTATTAAAGGGACTATAAAATGTTTTCAGTAGTTCATCGAGCAGATGAGTGTCTAATTAATGGAAAAATGGTTGCTAATGATGCGAATAAAGAAAAGACTGCAGAGAATGCACCACTAACACTTCAATGATTCAAGTGCAAGGAAATGGTGCATATTTCTAATCAATTCACTAATCCAAGGGTTAGTGATTATCGACATGAGAAACCTATTGAGGCAAAGGACAAAGGGAATTCACATGAGATCACTATTGGAGATGATGAGTATGACAACGATATAGTGGAATGATTATAATCTCATCTATAGTATTGTGGAATAATGAAATATCTAGGTATTGGTTTATTATGGTTTTCAAAAATAATATGGTATCGGTAACCAGGAAAAGTGATACAAATATTTTGGAAATAAGATGATATGCGCATAATTAATGGACAAGGAGAAAATAATATGTTTGATTGTATTCATGAGCTCATGATTGATATAAGGACTATGTGATATCATAGTTTGAGTATATAGAATTTTTGGGATTCTGGTATGTTGAAAGTGTTAACTTTTGACTACATTCATGTTTTCACTGAGGTTCAATGGGTATTCATTTTTCAAGATAATACAAGATTAAGGTATTTACATGTATGTAATGTGATCAACAAGATATATTTTGTGATATATGTGGAATAAATGATGGTATTCACGTGCTTGTTATATGACCTTTTTTGTAATCGTTCTCTTTATACTATGAGTTTGGAAATAAGTATTTTTGATAAGTATAAAGATTTGAAATGGATTATGTTGGACATAAGATAATATTTTTTAAGGATCAAAACTTTTTTTGATATTATTTCTAGAATGTTATAATAGTGTAGTTTTCGAAAAAGGAAAACCTGTAGGATGGATGACAACTCGTCACGTCAGACAAGGCTATGGGAATCGAACCCACAACCAAAGTGTGGCAGGCCTTTATCGCCTACCACTGGCCTACAGGAAGTCCCTGGTAAGTATAAATTAGTTTTAATTTATTATGTGGTATGATATACGATGTATAAGTCCATTTTAGGAACCATATATGATTAATCTCACTATAGATGTACTTATGTATATTTAATAACATTTTATAACCTTTTTTGAGACAGATGGAATGACCTATCATTCTATCAAATGATCTTCTAACACTTCATGATTGAAAAGTTCAACTTAATTTCTTTAAGAGATGAAGTGTAAATTGTTCAAGGCACGAACAATGGTGATATTGTAACAAAATCCAGTATGTATTTCTTTCAATTCTATAATTTTTCCACATTAGGGAAATGATCTTGAGAACTAAAAATGTTGTCCTAGTACCCTCATATCTGATGAATCAGATGGTACCTTAAATCATCACAAATGTATGTCTTTGTGATTGTTGGCTTTTTCATACCCATGTTCTCTACCACTCTCTAACAGAACATGATGGTTATATTTATCTTCTATATCCATATTTTCACCTATATTCTCCTATGAGGAAACCCAATGATGATTTACTTTGGTTATTAATTATGTTTCTATTGTTCCTTTTTAAAATGATGATTTATTATTCCTTTTTACGATGTGGGTTTCTTTGAAAAAAACTTTCAATTAGTAAATGATTTATAACCCCGACGAATTTCAAGGGTGAAATTCATTTTAAAGGGGGTGGAATGGAACACCCCGAGATTTTATGAGAATTATTCCCTGTTTTCTTTTGTTGTACGCTTCACCAAGATTATATTGTGCTATATGAAACATCGTATTTTCTTGTAGTATACGCAACACTATTCTTGGCTTCTGATGCACACAATTTCAAGTTCTTTTGAATAAAATTAACTTTACACAACACCAAGTATAGATTTTGATTAATGTATAACTGAACTATATTTTGAGTATGTTATACGCAGCACCAAAGGAATCTTTCCCTACATGTAACCCTGACTTTCCTTACATTACACGCAAGAGCATCCTTCCTCGACAGCTTGCATTGTACGAAATACCGAGTTTCACTAAACCACGATATGCTATTAAAATAGTATATAAACTAGCCTTTATGAATAATAATACCCAATTATTGAAACTATATAAATTTTATCATTCAAAATGGACTTCATTTTTGAATTAGGAATATCAAAATTATCCTAGGGTGAAATTTTGGTATTTTTCTGAACACTTTCAATTTTCGATGAATAGTGAAAATAGTGAGTTATTGGTTAAAACCAACTTTTTATATAAATAATCATTTATTTTATTTAAATTTATTTTAGGTCAAAAAAATACATAATACTTATATAATTTCAATGTAATTCACTGGATTCGTTTAATAATAATTTTATATATATATAAATTTTATTGAGCTTTTCACCGTCTTTTACCCACCTCCTTGGAGCATTTGCAATTGTACATAAAACATAATTTTACCGCTTCTATGAGTTGAATTTCAAAAAATTTGAGAGACACAGTTAAAATCAAGGAGTAAAATGTGGGTCAATAAGATAACTTTTTTTAGTGAATAGTATCTTTTTAATTTTATTTACCATAGTTAAAAATAAATAGGGTAATTAAGGGTAAAAATGATATTATTATTACCCTAACACGTGTCCTAATTCTATTGGATAAGTGTAATTCGACCAAAAACAACCTTAGAAAAAAAATATTATCATTTAGGTTCACATGGATTAGATTAGGACATTTATTATTATTTTATTTAAAAAAGAGTTAAAATAGTTAAAATCAAAGTGTAATAACTAAAACATTTTTAATATAGGGTAATACATAAGATATATTCGACTATAAATATTCATTATAAATATAAAAATATTTCCTACATAATGGTATTTTATTTATAATTTTTATACATTAAATAATTTAATTTATTTATGACACAATGATGATGCAGTAATTACCTTATTAATGAAATATTAATATAATTGATGTTATAAATACCCAAATAAATGTAATATTAGACTTTATATAAATTAAACTAATATTTTAGGTTAAGAAGACATGTTAATATTGATTCAATTAACTTTTTTCGAACTATTCATGATTTTATGAGTTTCAAAAAAATAAATTACCAAATAGTGACAAAAATGAAATAAAATAATTTTTTTTTAAAAATATCATATTATTAATTGTTATTTTATTCCTAAAAAACTAAGGTTCATCCAAATGACTTAGATAAGGTTATATATATTAATAAATAACCACTTGGGGTTCTTTTGGCTTGTTATAGTATGTTTATTAACTATATAGTGTAAGAAAACAAGAAGACATGGTAAAAGTTAAATTATTTAACATAGAGTTAAATCTAAATGATAATGTTAAAATAGTAACATAAACATGTCTAAAATCTATTGGTTGAGAGGATTTCGACCCATCCCCACTTTAACTTCGAAATAAATCAATTTGTATCTATTATAATCTGAATATGACTTTATTATAAAATAATATTTTAAGTTTTTCCTAAGGTGACCCTCTCCTCCCTTATAAAAGGGTACCTCCTCCCTCTTCGCTTTACACAATTTTGAGCTTTCAAGATCAGCCAAACCCTTCCCATTTCCCTTCTCAACTTCCTTAGAATCTGTATAGAGGTTCTGTTCTCCTAAAAAGACAAACTCTAGTGCCTTAAGAGGAAGCTTAAAAGAGGTGGGTCGAAGAAGAGGTAATCTCTTCTACCGATTCATTCAAATTTTCTTTCTTCTTAAACTTAATGTTATTTATTTGTTTCATTATAAAGTGATAAAATCATTATCAATAATATATTGATATGTTATTATAAATATTAAACAACCCCATTTCACCTTTTATCCATCCTATGGAAAATGAAATCACCGCGCGTGCGTACGTACGGAATACCGTCTCTACGCCGTGGTGTAATCTATTTTTCCACCACCACCATACTTGGATGTGTATAATGGTGAAAAGAATAACTATATATGGTTATTATAACATCATAATGATTCTTAAATATTGTATAATCCAATCCGATTCCATTCAATAATTATGGGAACAATATCATCGCTCATGCGTACGTACGGATTACCGTCTCCACGACGCGATGAGATTCATTCTCCATGATAACCATTCAAGAATGATTATAAAGTATAATAATGAGTAATAATGAAAAATATGACATAATTAAGATACTTGATTTATGTATACATATATATATATATATTATCTACTTATTTCCATTCAAGTCAATAAGGAAAGTAAAATAACGTCCATTCGTACGTATGGCCTACCGTCTCCATGAACGGTGTATTTATTTACATTTATCGATCTATCATATATATTTATATGATGAATATATATTATATATAAATCCTGATTTAAATTATAGAATTATTTTAATCATGATATAAGTAATCATATCACGAACAATTAGTCGAAACACGTACGATAAATGAAACGATTTTACCCAAAACGATGCTTTAACATGGAATTTACAAAAGAACAGGTAATATAAAGTCATAAGTGAACCATATTTGATAACATAACAATGAATAAGATTCTGTAATAAGTCAATGACATTATTTAAATCTTATATAGAAGGTTCGGATACATACAAATCATATCAGACATAAGGTAAGGGATAACCTTTCCAATCTCGTTCTTATCCGAGATTGTTTATTCGTAAGTTTTTACTGGGGTTATTGTTATCATCCATTTCCATGTTTTCTTAAAGTGTTTTTATGTATTTTTAATGTCATTTTTACCCATTTTAACTTTTACCACTTTTTATGAGAGGAATAATTCTTTTTTTTACTATACAAGGTTCTTTTTGAGTTTTCCGACAAAAGTACGAGGAGAATGTTTTTTTAATTTATATGGCATGAACATATTTTTACTGTTTCATAAAGCCCTATTTTCAGGAGGATTCCTCTACATGATTTCAGGATAATTTTCAACAAAATCCTTTTCTTTTAAAATTTCATGGAATTTTTTAAAAAGAAAATGATTTTGAAGAAGAAAGGATATTTTCCTCAAGAATTCATTTCAAGTGTTTTTTCAAATCTATTTTCCATCTATGATGACATTGTTTAATATGATTATATTTCAAGTATAATGCCTCTATGATTTACATGGTTTCACTTTTATTATTATGAAATTATATCCATTTTTTATATGGATTATGTTATGATGGGATGATGTTTATGAAACCCATTTTATTCTTTGGGTTATGATGAATGATTTATGTTAATGTTGTGGCACACGTAAGAATGATTTAATTATGAGATTGGTGGGACCAATATCTCCCTCCAATTCATTGGGTAAAGATTTATATCTCATGATATAGACATGAAATGAATGGAAAGTGAATCTTGTTCAGTAATACAGGGATGGAACGACAAGTAAACCTAGTTCCGTAAGAGACTTTGTCTTCTAAGATGGTATTTCCAGCAATACCTTGGATACTATGGAAATCATATCATGTGCTTAATTTTTTGCTACAATTACAAGTGTTATTCCCATGATATTTAATCATGATTGATGTTCCATTATGATCAATTCCTTACATACTTCCATATTTTATGTCATTGCTCACGATTTTGATGTTTAAACATTATGTTCATGTTTTTAAGTTCAAATGCATATGGTTTGTTTTATTTTCTCCATGCTTACCCTTACTGAGAATTTGAGCTAACCATTTTTATGTTTTCTTTTCCCCCACGATTAAAATAAAGGTTTAAGGTAAGGAAAAAAAAGAGTAAGATCGTTCTGGGAGATGTTAAAGATCATTCAACATGATTAGAAGTTTATATTCCAAGTTTCCAAAGACAATAAACTATTACGGTCCTTGAGTGTTTATTTTTGTTATGTATTAAGTATTCCTCAAAAGTAATTTTATGTTCATGTACGTCAAGCATCAGGCCTCTATAGATAACTCATATATTTTCATGGTTTTCAATTTTTCAAAATAAATATGGTATTATTTTAAATCAAAGTAAATATACAAAGGATCTTTTGAAACGATTTGGTTTGGATAGTAATAAGGGAAGTGATACACCTATGATTACCACCTGTAAGATGGATGATGATGAAATTGGGAAATTAGTTGATCAAACAAATTATAGAGGTATGATTCGGAGTCTACTTTACCTTACTACTATTCAACAAGATATCATGTTTAGTGTATGCATGTGTGCAAGATTTCAAGCTAATACTAAAGAATCTCATTTACTTATTGTTAAAAGGATTTTCAAATATCTTAAACATACTACCAATTTAAGTTTTTTATCCAAAACCACAATCCTTTGACTTAATGAGTTATTCAGATAATGACTTTGCCGATGGAAAGTTAGATATGAAGAGCAAATCTAGAACATGACATCTTTTGAGAAAGTCCCTGGTATCTTGGGGTAGTAAGAAACAGAACTCTATTGCATTGTCTACTGCTGAGGTAGAATACATTGCTTCGAGTAATTGTTTTGCATAGATTCTATGGATGAAACACACCATGTTGGACTATGTATATCAATTTATACATGTGTCTATAAATTGTGATAACACTAGTGCAATCAACATCTCTAAGAATATTGTGTCTCACTTTAGGACAAAGCACATTGATGTCAGACATCACTTATTGAGAGATCATTATCAAAAAGGTGGTATTTCTCTAGAATTTTATTGACTCTGGACATCAATTAGCTGATTTCTTCACAAAACCCTTGAGCTCAGAAATGTTAAATTTTATTAAACAAGAGTTAGGTATAACCGATCAGTGAAACCGATCAGTGAAATCGATCAGTGCAACCAATCCGTGAAACCGATCAGTGAAACCGATCAGTGAAACCGATCAATGAAACTGATCAGTGAAACCGATCAGTGAAAACAATTAGTGAAACCGATCAGTGAAACTGATCTTTTGTTGCCGTTTGTGTTGTACTGTGTTTAACACTTTTATTATTTATAAAAATGAAATTGTTCTACTAAATCGATATTGTATTTAATATTGTCACCCTAAATGATAAATTTAATGACCTGCGGCTATTTCTGTTCCAAATAACTGTGAATTTCCATCTACCTCTGAACCTTACTTTTTCTGAATCTTGATCCTCTTAAACCTCTCAAACCATTCTTTTTAATCCTTCAAACCTTTCAAACCTCTCAATACTCCAAATGGAAAATCAAAAGTGAAAAAGAAAAGAATCCAAACGTTCCTCTCCTGTGAAACATCAATGAGGAGAATTGAGCAGCATGACTCAAAGGGCAGTGAACTCGGAGTTGGAAACTCGGGTAGTTACAGCTGAAAAGGAAGTAAGTCCTGAATGGGTGTTAACCAGAAATTCTTCTTTGTTAAAATTTTAAAAATGAAAGGATGGAAAAAATAGTTCTGTGATAATAACTGAGTCTACTACCCAAAGCTTTTCCATGAGTTTTATATGAACTTAACTATTGTATTGGATGCAGCAGAAGCTGCAAGACTGTCCTCTATAGTCAAATGGAAAAAGATAAATTTTTATTCAAAGAAATGGGCTGAGTATTTGGGAGTGCCTCATAAAGTTAGATATGAAGAATATTATGGTAATATTCCTCCTACCACTGAATATTTTTTTGTATGATCTTGCTCTAGAAATGATTACAGGAAATTCTGAATCCAGAAAAATAATAGATGTTGAGTTAGATGGTGAAATGAGAATTTTTTTAAGTTTATTCAGCACCAAATATTTCCACGAAAGGGTGATTTTTTCTACTGTGAAGTATCAGGATGTTTTCCTGTTGTTTTCAGTGCTAAATGATGAGAAGGTAAACCTGTGTAGATATATTACTGTCCATATTGATGAGATGGTGAAGACATCCAAGAAAGATAAAACCTTGTTCTATGATAATCAAATCTCTTCTATGTTAAAGTTTTTGGGATGTGTTGAAGATGAGGATGAGTGTATCTCATTAAGTAGTAGTTTTTGTATTAACAAGTATATCTTCTAAAGAATGAAAATCAACTAGAATCAATGGAAGAAAGCATGGGTTGGTGATGAAGATAAGTTGTATGACTCTTTTAATCCTTCTGGTCATTCTAAGAGACCAGATGGGATGAGAGATCCTAGTTTAAAACCTGATGAAGAAGTTGTTTACTCTGATGAGGAAGAGGATACAGAAGCTCCTATGGAAACTAGAGAGTCTAGTAAGAAAGGAACGGGGGAAGTAGAGGCTGGTGATGATGTGGATATAGAAAAAGAGCACAAGTCACCTCCTGATAATAGGAGTGATCCTAATACAGTAAGTCCTAAGGAAAGAAGAATGGAATTTAGACCAGCTAGTCCACCTCTCAGGTTACCAGAGTCAGAACCACTTCTAGGTGATGAAGAAGCTGAAACTGAGGACTCTGATTCTAAGGAGTATGAATCCAGTGGTAAAGATAGTATTTATGAGACCTCAGTAAATAATAAGGGAAACTAAAATGGTGATGATGACGATATCAATGATGATGGTGATGTCGATGGTTGTGGTGGTGGTGATGCTGCTGCTTGACCGGTAGATGGTCAAAATCTGATCCAAGATGATCCTCAACCATAACAAGTTGAAGAAGTAGTTCCTGAGGCTGAAATAACAATGAAGACTGAGATTTATGTAGGAGAATAAATCTCACTTGAACATTCTGGAAGAGCTGATTTTGTAAAGCCCCAGTATACCTCTTGTAATGATGCATGGGAGGAACACCTAGGTTTTGTTGTTCTTGGTTTGGATTATTCATAAGAAAAAGCAGAAGAAGGGGTGCAAAAAGAAGGGGCACGTTTTCCAGTTAAGGCTATACTAGTTGCTGAGAATGTGCAAGTGACAACAGATAGACTTGGTCCTTCAGTTTCTCGGTCGGATTTAGACAGGTTTAAATATGAGTTGCTCCATGCAGTTAGAAAGACAATGAAAGAGGAATTATCTCATGCTCTTGCTCCTGCTAATGCGAATTTATCTGAGGCTGTTATGGATGCTATAACTCAAAGATCAGTAAGTATTATCAAGCCATACCTGTGCAATACTAGTGAATTGATTGGAAGGTACATCACCTCTCTAAATCAAGCTCTCAATGATTTAGGCACTGACATAGTTTCTCTATCAGGACAATTTTTATCAACCATCACTGGTATGATGGGAGTTATGAGAAATTTGATAGAACATCTGAAGAAGTCCTATTTGAGAAAGTTGAAGGCTGAGGTAACTCAGATTGTTTCTCAAGCTAGCTCCTCCAAATTGACCAAGATTAATGGTCATGAGGTCAATGAATTAAAGGATGTTATAATAGATAAGTTAGCAGCACTTTGACAGATTTTGGATTTGGACTCATTGAAAAAGATGAAAGAAAATAGTGATCATATTCATCGGATGGTGAAGCTTTATTTGACTGATGCTACTCAGGCTCAGAAAGAGATCAAGGAAAAAGTGGATCACTATTTCTCTAAAATGTATACCAAGCGTGAGATGAACCATCAGTTTAAAGTCTTGGATAAAAATTTGAGGCTTCCTCTAGTCACTCAAGCCTTTAAGGCTTAGGTACACCAGTTGAAGGATTTTACTCCTACTCTAGAAAGATTCACGCAGAATAAAGATGATTTTGAGAAGGCTATGAAATATGGTGGTTATGTCCTTCATGACTTTATCAACCTCTTCAAACCCTATCATCATGTGAAAGCTAAGGAAGTTGTTTTTCCAACTACTGAGCCTCTTAGTCCATCCACTATTTCTCTTGGAATGTTATCAGATTCTTAGCATCTCTCCAGTATTCGTCTAGTAATTCAACAACCTCCTTCAACAAGATCTTCTAATAAACCCCATGTGACATTATCACCCTCTCTATTTCCACCCAGAGTTGTCCTTCCACATCTCTCCATCCGTCCAGATCAATCTTCCACCAAGCCACCCCCTCGCCCATCCATTCATCCATCTTCTAAAGTAAAAGCTCTTCTGAATCCCAAGAAGTATCCATGATTGTCATTTTTGGTAGGGTGTATTTTAGGTGTTTGCTTTTCTTGTACCTTTTTCAGTGGTTATTTCAATGGAAATTCATTTCATTTTCTCCTTATACTCTCTTTTTCTTTTTCATAATCCCAAAGGGGGAGAATAGGCATACAATCAGACTATATGAAGTACAAGGGAGAAATGATGACTGCATAAATTCTCAATTTTTTTATGATATGGTGCATTCTCTGATGATGTGTTTCTCTTTGGTTATTTATTTTGTTTACATAGAGGGAGCATAATGAATGTTACATCCTTTCCTCTCTTTTCTTTAATGCCATATATTTTTGATTATCAATAAGGGGGAGATTGTTGAACCCTCTAGGAAATGGTTATTTTAATAATCACAAATCATTGTTATTTCTGTTTATAAGTAAATTTAGTCAAATATTCATTCTTTTCTGAATGTGTTTATATATGTTTAATCATATCTACAAATGATTATCTATGATTATTTATGGTTTTCTATTGACCTGGACGTGTTTTTAATTGAACGGACACTTGGTGCGTATTTCATGTTTTTGACTCACCGTTAGTTGTCTTCTTGAGTCACCGATGACAACGGTCGCACCTATGACAACAGTCACACCGATGACAATGGTCACACCGATGAAGAATGGTTTCACCAATGAAGAACAGTCGCACCAATGAAGAATGGTCGCACCGATGACAATAGTGGCACCAATGAAGAATGGTCGCACCGATGAAGAACAGTCACACTGATGAAGAACAGTCGCACCGATGAAGAACAGTCACACCGATGAAGAACGGTCGCACTGATGAAGAACTGTCACATCGATGAAGAACGGTCACACCAATAATGACCAACCGAAACTGATAATGATCAAATGACCTACCAAAACCGATACTGATAAAATGACCTACCGAAACCGATCAAATGCAAAAGGACTTACAGATCTCATGACTCACTGATAGTCATGAAAACTGTTTGAACTTTCTACAAACCCTTTTAATTCCAACGGTTATATTTTCTTAGTAAAATGAACCTTATATTAATTAATGATGGTTGTTGGATGTCCGGAAACCGTACCTCGTACATATAAAAAGTTAATTATCCTTTTTTCAAGATCTTAAGGAATAAAATGGATGATCTGTAGTAAAAAGGTAGAGATATAAAAGAACAATATACATGAAAGAAGGTACACGTGTGGGGAGTTCCATGGAACAAAAGCAGAACATGAAGAATAGTTGTAAAATCCAGAGATCTTGAAGCAGATCTTTCAACTAGAACGAACAGAAAGACTAGTAGTTGTGCCTTACTGAAAATCATATGTACAAGTCTGAATAGCTATAGCTGAGAAGAACAATGATACTCTGTTTTGAATCATCATCACCATAAAGGACTTGACTTCCATCTACAACATCAAAACATGTCATGCGCATATCTGCAATTACACAGAGCTTTCTAAACTCTATTATTTCCTCTATCATATCCCTTCGCTTAACATTCGGAGCAGTGTGTGTGTGCATCTATCTACTCTAGATACACATTGTCTCTTGAGATGAACTGGAGGATATTAAATCCTCACACCAAACTTTATACACCTTCTTGTATCCCACTATGAGTTGTGGAAGAGGCCAGGTGTGACCTGAATAGCCAGCGAGCTGTTTCTATTTTTTTCCCACATAGAACTGTGGTAGAGGTCTTAGGACCTGAACAGTCTCTATAATTTTGTTTTCCCCAATCCGGGGTGTGGATCAAATTTATATAAATTTTTTGAGAGGAGTAAGCCTCGGCTTGATACTAAACCTCTTGGTTATATCTTTTGGTCATCTTAGATTAAGTTTAAAGTATAATATATATTTTTTGAATTCCGCTGCAATTTACTTTGAAATACAAATCTATTTCAATGTTACTCTGGTAGTTAAATTAGCAAGTGTTTGAAACATTTTTAAATCATTATATTAGCTTCAAAAGGTAATTTAATCCACTGATTAAATTAACTGAGACCTAATCAATCTTTGGAGAATCTATTTCAAGATTTTCAGTTTTAAAAATTCACTACAATTTGACTTGTTTTAATTGGGGGATTTTAAGAGAAATATTTTAACATAAATTTTAATTCGAACTCAATTCACCCCCCCCCCCCCCCTTGAGTATCCACTCTGGCCAACATATATGCATTAACATATGTGAAAATTTCACTTACGTAGAATCACATTATGTGGATTCATTCATATGCATATTGTTTTCTACTAAATGGAATTATCATACCATGGTGAAAACTCTTACATAGATATTTTCTTTATGGTGTCATCATCGATGTAGATTATGGGATATGTGAATGACATTTGAAATAAGTAACATGATTTGTCCAAATATTTATATATATAAACATTAAAATGAATCTTCTTATATTTGAATTTTTTCTAATGTATAAATAACATATACACAAATTTTTAAAATGGACATATTAAAATGAATTACTTTTTGAAAAATTATTAAAACTATAAATAAATAAAAATCAATCAATAAAAATCTTCATGAGTTCAAAAAAAATCAACTACCTCAAATGATCCACTATAGGAAATGAGAATATATGAAATAAATTATATATTTTAGGTTCACTTAAATATCCACCTTTTTAATTTTTAAAATTTCATTCAAAACATCCATGAATGATCAATGAAAAAAATAACTCATCAAAGAATCAAAGAATTATCAAATCACAACCTTCATTGGTTAATAATTTTCTTTTGCTTCAAAACCAGATAATATTTTTTTTTGAGAGAATATTATCACTTGGTGTCATGAAAATGAATACACGTGACATAAATATTCCCACCCATGAATATTTTTTGTGTCCCTAAAAAAGTCCATATTTAAATTTTATCCACATCTTTAGATATTGTGGAGTGATATCCCCATATTTTTCAAAGAATTATCTTCCCATTTGAAATTGTGTTGTGTTTGTTTTTGTTCGATTTAGTCAGAAAAATACAAATCCCATTTTTGTAAATTATTTAATATATCTTTTAGTGAGAGGACGTGGTTGAATAATGAGTTTAAAATTTCCCTTTCAAACCTCTCCATTATTATTTATTTTTTAGAATATATTCTATCTAATTCTTATTTGAAATATATTCTAGAATGATAACTCAAATAATCTCACCTTATATATTGAAATGACTCATGATATCAGCGTAGATCTATATTTTTTTATTATACTCTCAAATTTTATAAAATTTTATTCAAAACCAATATTTGATTTATTAATTCAAACTATTTTTATATGGAAATATGTTTTTAAAAATAAATATATTCCTCAATCATGTATTTTGGTTGTTATGAAATAATAAATTTGGATTACAATCCCCTTCATAAGGGTTATTTTTTTGGAAATATATATAATTATTAATCCTCTAATACATGGGTTTTTTAAGGGTTAGTATGCTCAACCTAAGGATTAGGTAATGAAAAAAATGTTCAAAAGAAAGGAATTCAGATTACTATGTTAGGTTTACCTGAGCAAAGTAATGGTACTTGGAGCTCAGGTAAGGGAGATTTATAATAATATAGGAACACTACATAAGGGTTACCCATACTCATAAGGGTATTTTCATAATTATATTTCATAAAATAATGGTTTTTATTATAGGTATCTTCATATTATCAATGTCCATGTAATGATAGTTCAGGTTTGAGTAAAGGTATCTTGTATGCGGCATAATTATATCCAAGAACTGCGTAAGGTTATACATTCATGTATAAGGGTAAATATATTTTTATATAGAATATAAAAGTGTACCTTTGGTAAAATATTGGTAAAACCAAGATATTCATAGTAATTTCATACACTATGAGAAAGGGTAATGATTTTAACTAATTTTTTGGGATGTCAATCTTCTTCTTCACCAACTCACCCAGTAAAATATTTTGATTATTTTTCTAGCCATAAATTTTGGGATTGATTATTTTCACTAATTTAAATATTAAAAAAATTAAAAATATTAAAAACATATTCATTTGACATCAACATAAACATTAATTAATTGTTATATTAAAAATGGAAGATCTTCTAGTATTATGAAAATGAATGTTGTTTTTATATGATTAAAATTCAGGAACCCATTCATCATTTGTTTTTAGTTGACCAATTGATGATGAGTAGAAAAACACCATCATTTAAGGATCTAAAAATTTCTATTCATGTTATCCAATTTCTTCCATTTTACTAGTTTAGCTAAAATTCTATCAATCTACTATATTATATGAATCATTGTTATTTTTGTTATGAATTTCTGCTATTCTATTATCTATTTCTTCCATGTTTCTACAATTAAAGGTAAAACATTAATATGTAAATTATCTAGACTATTGAATGTATTATTATGTTAGTATTTGCATCTTTATTGTACATAGTTGAATGACAATCATTTTTTATTTTTCATTCTGCACTTTCTTTGTAAATAATATAATTCATAATTGGTATTAAATCCCAATGAATTGTTATATTGATAAAAGATGATTATTATAAATTTATATTGGATTATTCTATGGAGTATTCTCGTTAATGATAAATAATAATTATTATGAATTTATATATGATCATAATAGAGGGAAAAATCAAAAATGGTAATGAAATATAATTATAGATTATTCTAGATTAATTAGGAGATAGAATGATAATATCATATGTATGTTTTAATTTATTTTTGAAATAAAATAACATAATTGGTTTAAGGAAACCATGAAGACCCTGGAACATTAATGTGATGAAAAATATGATAATAAGGCCCTTGAGGTGATGCTCATGGCCATAGATATTTCCACTCAAGCTATTAAACAACACATGATGGTTTATACATGAAATAGACATCATTATATCCAAGTTAGGAGGTTCCATACATTTTAGGAAACTCATAAACAATTTTTCCATTGGTATAATTCTTGTAATTATCACTCCTGGGGAATATGATTGAATGTGATCACATGTGTATATATCCCATTAGACATTTTTATCCAATGATAATTTATTAAGAATCTTTTTTCGATGTTTTATTATTATAACACATTATTACATGTTGAATATTTATTCTCATGAAAATATGATTTCCATGTACAATGAATATTGTTATATATGTTACATTTACTTATGAGGTGTCATTAGTGGTGCATGGAATAGGTGGACCATTGTGAAATAAATGTATAATAGCAGTGGAGATTGCATGAAATGTGATAATAACGATAATGGGATTGTGAACATTGTGGAGATATAATGACACCATGGAATTTCAGGGAGAGGATTCTCTCAAGGATTCCTTGTAATTAAAATGTACAATTTTTTATGAGGATTCCATATGTATTATGAGTTACATAGTAAATTAAGGAAAACAGATAATTTGTAACCTCGTACACCTATTAGAAATAGGATGATGTGTAGTTTGTTTTCATTAATATAAGAGGATTATAAGAATAATGTTCACTATCCAAAAGGATAGATTTGGTTACTTTTGACATTAAATAATTATCCATCTAGAATAGAGAAATGTAGTTATTTCTGGGGTTTTTTAGTAGCTTGTATAGTATATGACTGCTTGGAATGTGATTATATGTTATTATTATTTTAGAAAAATTTATTAATATTGTTTCATAAACCTGGTATACATGAGAAAATTTATAAATGATTCATGGGTGGTGTCTTAAAATTTTTATTACCTATAACCTATTTGATAATTTTAGATGCGCATGAAAACTTCATTCCAAGAGATTTTATTACTCACACCATGTATATGAATTATAGATGCACTTGAACACATCATTCTTATAAATCTTAGTTAAGGATATAGTCAAATTGTTGATGGTAGAATATGAATACAGATATGAGAATTAGGTTTGGGAGTTTCTATGTGGTTAAAATACACATATGTAATAGATCTCTAAGATACCATTAAAAGTGTTTTTTCTATTTTTATGATATTTTGGGTGAATTAATCCACCATAAAAATGAACATAGGTCCCCACTCTATATTTATACATGTTATTATACTAAAAACTATTACTTTTTTAATTTACATTAATTAGTTTTATGTGTTTAAAATTATTATATGTTTTACTCTAAGGGGGGGATCTGACAACCCAAAAAGAAAATGGGTTAACAGGATAAATGATAATACACTTTCCAACAAGGTGAACCATTATTTTTAGAGCCTACCTGATTAGAAATCCATATTTTATGAGGTTTATACTTGATAAATTATTTGAATGATTGACCTCCATTGGGGTATTCCTTGGTGTGTGAAAATTGGGATTTATATAAAATTTAATTAATATAGAATATTACAATTATACCCCTCCAATTACTTTTAATAATTCATTAGCATCTATCTATATCTTTTTAAAAAAATAATGAAACTATGTTCAATCATGAGGATCATGTTCTTGTAGGTGATATGGTGTTCAATTCCTCTACATCCATTGGGGCCCAAATACCCAATTCTATACCAACCTCTTCTTTGGATCTGACTCTAACTCCAATGGTGTAGGTGGTTGGTGAAATATAACAATGTATTTTTTGAGTGAGATCAATGGTCCACTACACCACATATTTTATCAGAAACAACCTCCATCTTTTCAAAGAACCAATTGAAAAAACATGTTGATTACTATTTGTAAATTCTTTAGGATATCTAAAATCCCATTAAGAAGCCAATGTGCTAGATAGTCATGTGGAAGTATTAATTATTAAGGGAACTTCCAAGAATTGAAGGGATTCATGGGGTTAGATGATTGATGTATAGGGCTCATATAGGTAGCCTTAAAGGGCCAATTATTTGGTTAATTATTTCCTTGTACAATATGTTTTTACCAATCATAGGTGTTAATGTATTTAGAGCACGGCTACAAGATAGTCTAATATTACTCTATTTATTTAACTGAAACTATTTTTATTATATCTCTTTGCACAATATTGATTCATTGAAGCAAAAACATATTGATATCAAACTTCATCATAACATTTGACAACATGTATGGTGCTACAATGATGAATTAATCATATAAGTAAAATAATATTATGAGGAAGAATAGGGAAGTATAGTGGGTATTTATTTAAATAATATTAATATTAACAATAGGGAAATATACTATTATAGTTGTATGAAGGTGGATTATAACCAAATTTTTCAATTCCATGAGGAGTTGACTCATAGTTCATCAATTATGGAATGATCAGTCATTACCAAAAAGTATTCATATAACATTAGCTAATTTTTTAGTAATGTAGCATGATAAACCATTTTTAGTAGTTATACACCAATTATATGTTTAGGAGATTCATTTATACATGTTTTAGAACCAAGGATTCATATGGGATCCTTAGTTTTATACCTTGATTATGACCACTCATTTGTATTATAGAAAGAGTCATGCATATAAATCATGTCTTGTCTTCACAATGGATTAGTCCCAAGAAAATGGAGTTGTGGGACTAACTGATATTTTCATTAATGTTTTTATTATGTATACATTAACATCAACATTTTTTTATATTATTGATACCCATTCATTCGTATCTACACATGTTGTGGTTGGGAATTATGTAAAGATAGTTTTATCCAATGAGTTAGTCTCCCTTGATAAACCATTGGGCATGCCAGAAGACTATCTCTAATAATTACCATAGTATCCTATATTCAACATTGGTTGTCTAAATTTATTGCACTTCATGATTCATTATATTGATAATATCAAATTGGTACTTAAAATGTGATATTTTACATGCTTTTGATCCCACATTGGTTTATATCGATGACATGTTTCATTTACATCACAAAAAGGAGCTAGGTTCATAATGATTAGAGAAAAGTAAGTACAAGAAGATAGTGTCACTCTATAATTTTTATAGATCATGATGATCAAGTTATTGATATAGGGATTGGATCTTTCAACATATTAATGAAAGCCCCCATGATGACCCCTCTAATCATGGATCTTTATCACAGTGTTTTTATAGATTAATTCATGGGATTTACTCTTGATAGTGGAGTTGACATTGAGATATACATCATACAAGTCACATAGTACATTTTTGTAAACCCTTATTATTTGTTGTTGACCAAGATGAACATTATCATGGTTATACATGATGTCTTGGATCATAAAGACATAATCAGGTCAATTAAATCATGTTGGGGTGAACCTCTGTTGTTTTGCAAGATGAATGAAAATTACAATATAATGTTCAATGATTAATTGAAGCTAAACAAGATTATGTTGATGATAATATATTATCATCCCATTAACAATAGAATTATAAATAAATAATGTTGATCCCCATGTTTCTCCATGATTAATCTTAAATTAGGATAGCACCAAAAGAAAATTATAGAATATGACATCTTTAAGACTGTATTTTAGAGAAGGTATGGTTTTTATGAGTACCTAGTGAGGTCATTTGTTAAAATTAACTCTTATATAGTGTTAATGAGAATCATGTACACTCATTGTAACCCCTACCTAGACTAGTGTTTCTGGTTTTTCATTAATGATATCATCATCTAATATCCTTTATAAAGATGTATTCTATATACCATTGGATTATCATGAGTAAACAATGATTAAATTGACTATACACCATGTTTTCAAAGTGTATCTTCTGGATTCAAGAGTTTATATAATTGGGGAATGTATTGTCAAAGAAAACAATATCTTTATTCTAAGAGATTTTTTAATTTTTAACAACCTTATTATATACCAAGAATTTTATTTAGATCCATAGATTCTTTTATTCATTAGATATTATAATGTTTTTCTAGAACTTAACACAATTATTAGAACCAATGATTCATTAGATGTTGACGGGAGTAAAATTCATATGGATGTACCATTGTAATGTTTCATTTAATGAGATGAATAAGATTATTACTGTGTATAAAATATGGGTACACCCTAATCCTCTGATTGGATATATAGTATACTATAATACATCAGGTATTGGTTTGGGAGTGGTTGAAATATATAGATATTATGTATTAAATAATAGTTTATAACATCGTTGAACACAAGTTATATACTACTCCATACACTATTTATAATTGAGATTATTTACCTTTCATTGATGTGTCGGTGGTAACTTCTCTTCGATGAGATATATTTAGACTAACCTGTTTAAAATAATTTCTACTACATCATACAACTATTTGACCTGAACATGTGGTAAAGGTTCACGGTAGATTTTATTTATACATGTGACTTTTATATTTCATAATAAAAAGGAATATATAACATTGTTTCCAATTTTATTAACCATCAATTACATGTTTATATGGAGGTTGGTGAGAGGCCATCATAAGAGAAATAGAGTTTGATGAAATTGTTGATTGACCAGGGGACTGATACTTATAAATATCATTGGTTGATGACTTATTATCACATAGTGGTGACATGTGCTCTGGTAGAATGGGTATTTTTAGGACATGATTTAAATCTATAGTGTGTTGTTACATGAATATAGTTACTTGGAAGTGACACATTATATGTGTTTTGTTTGGGTGATTATGACATGATCCTTATGCATAAGATGAAATTAGTTCATACATTAATCATGGTGGATATGATGAGTGAATTTAATGGCTCCAAATCAATGGTATATACTAGTGTGAATACTTTTTTCCAAAAACATATGGCAGTAGTGGTGACCACGGATGAAGAGGGGAATCACTGGGTTATTTTCCCGATCCTTACATAACAGAGTGTAAAGGAAGATATCTAGAAACCTATAGGATTTCTCCAACCACATCTACTGACCATATGGATGTGTGATAATGTCATAATGAAACATTATATGGGGTTACTGAGGGCTCTGGTGAGTCTTGTTTATATCTGGGTAATTATTGATTGAATAAGAAACATTTCCCACTTCTTAAAGATATGAGAGACACACATAGTGGATACGATGAAAAAGATATATAACTATGATATGATAAACTAACATTAATTTATGTAGATTATTTTATCATATAGAGATTAACATTTCACATTATAATTTTCTTAGGAATTTTTTAAATCCATAGGGAATAAATTGAGGTAGATCATAATGTAGAAACCTCCGGTAGATGGACAGTTTGTGTGAACGATTCACATACAATGGGATAAAATTAATGATTTTATTCTAAATTGAGACAAAAACTAGAATTAGAGCATGAATTTGGATGAATTAACATGTAATAATAGTTTATAGGATTATATTTATATGGAAATATTTAAGGATCTCTTTAGACAACCACAATTCTCACCGTTGTTCTGGAATGAGCCTAGTGGGGAGGTTATTTTTAGGCCTAACATGGTTTGCGTTAATTCTGAGAGGGTACTATTAATCCAAAAGTAGTTGGTTAACATGATTAGTAGGGAACAATCATATACACACTAGATAAGTTGGCCCCTAGATTTCACTATTGGTGAATGAGTTTTCTTTCTAGTGTTTTGTTGGATATGGCATCATCATTCATAGAATATTGGGAAATGAGAACCGTAATAGGATGGAATATTTTGATCATTAAACCACTTGGGAAAGTTTCATACAATATATAGATTCTTCCATAGTATGGATAAATGCTTATTTTTTCCACATTTCACATCATCAAAGGTACATTCTTAATACATGAAATTTTAATGGCAATGAGGAAGTGGAGTTGGAGCGTGATGCATATTATAAGGAGCATCCAATGAATATTATAGATTAGAGTGAGAATGTTTTTTATGGGTAGATGGTTCCACAGTTCTATACTAGGTTGGTGGATGGATGGACCCAATAATAATTTTTGTAGCATGAATTTATTGTTTGACCTCGTTGGATAGAGTTGGTCAAAATAATTGGTAAAGATACTTTTCAAAGACTCGATGTAATTAAAGGTGTAGAATTTTTATATTCTCAATTTTTTAATTGAATTTTGAAATCCTATTTAGGATATATTTATAATACTCATTTTGTGTAAATAATTTATTTATAATAAACATCACCCTTTATATTTTATTGGTGATTTTGTAAGGGGATATAAGGTTTCCAATACTCATTGTAAGGGTAATAGTGTTTTTGGAAAGCAACATAAAGTAAATTTCTCAAATATAAGAGTTACGTATGGGTAAGAACACATTTCATAAGGGAAGTGATATGAACACATGCACCATGAAAATTACTGTTGATCACTGAGTAAGGGTTATCTGAGATACGTAAGGGTACCAGGAGGTCAGATAAGAGCACTGAATAAATTTATATGTGAACTTCATATGGGTAATTTTCTCATATATGTGCATTCTCATAAGGGCATTAGCATGTATAAACATTTTATGTAAAAGTATCCATCAATTTTCAAAGGCCGTGTATGGGTAAACTAGGGTTTCATAATATTATATAGGAAACGTCATAAGGGTATCCATATATAACCTACTAGTATCCCTCCAAAACATATGTGTAATTAAATTATTTGGAATTTTTCCTAATGGAACAACTCGTTATGTAAGGGTAAAAAACATTACACATACACATAACATACTAAATTTGAAATGGTAGTTAAGTTATAATGATTTAGATATATTTATATTCTTCAATAATAGTTTGAACAGAAACCTATTCTAAAAATATTTAAAGCCTTGTACTTTCTTTTTTGATTCCATTGACTTGTTCAATTAATTTAATCCCTTTATGGATTTTAAAAACAACTACATTTAATACATTCTTAATAAAAATTAAAAGGTGGACATAATTTTTTGGTTTTTCTATCACTGTAAACTATAATTTATTTTTCTTATTACAACAAATAATGAAATTATGCCTTTATTTTTAGTTTTTTTCTTTAGGATAGGTTGCGAGATATAAATGACACATGATCTAAAAAATCCCCTTCATGCGATATGAGTCCTTTTTCCATTTTCCATGTTTGGATATACATTTGTCATTCCAAAATTATTAGTAGTAATGTACTTCAAGGATTAAATTGTATGTATTATTTTATATGACCATTCGAATATACATCAATTTTGGATATTTATTTATAAATTGTTAATAATATTTTATAAATCAATTTTGGTGAAGACGGTATTATTATAGACTTTCTAGGTTTCTTTTACAGTGAGGATTGATTATAACACTATTTTTGGATTTTCATGATTTCAGTAAAATGATTAGACTTATTATTAAGTGGTTAATCACCCTGAAATATCATAATGACAAAGGATAATTCTTATGAATTATTTTATGATTATTCTATAGAGAATGAAAATGATTGATAAAGAATAATTATTATTAATATATCTGATATTATATTGGATTTTCCAAGATAGATAATGATAACAAAACATTTATGTTGTTATGTAATTTTTAAATAAAATGATTAAATTAGTTATAGGATTCTAGTAAGAGCCTTGATTATTGAAAAGTAGACAGCTTCATTAATAAGTCCCCAAAAGATGTTTTATTTGTTGACTAGTTTTCCTCTCCATCTTTTGAACTACACATGGTGACTATGGGTTTTTCATTTAAAACACTAAGTTAAGATATTCATTAGGTTTTTTGGATCTCATATAAATATATCCCCCTTTATATAATTCTTGTTATTGGTGTTACTAATAACTGTTATTGTTTTCATTCACAAGTTGGCATCTTGGTGTGTGTTCCCAAAGGGACATTTTGATTCCAGTAGTATTTCATAGGTTTTTTATTTCCATGGTATATTATGGTCATACATTTTTATGTCTTTATTACTTATTTTCATGATGATATTAATTTATTTTATAATCCCTATTGTTATTTATTTTACATTTCCGTCAAAGGTATCATTGTTGGTGCACATAATATTTTAACAATCGTGCCACAGATTCCCTTTGTAGAAGTTTCCATTAATTATTATGATGGTGGAGATCTACCCGATCCTATGGAGGAGATACTAAGGACACATGAAATTATATATTTAGGATAAACTCATAGACTCCTAGTAAATGTCATTTACTAGGTTTTATAAGGACACGTAGTAGATTTCATGTAAAAAATTTACTCAAGGAATAGGAGATTTCATGTATCCTGACATATATGATGATTGAAGGATTCCAAGTATAATGTATGCATGAATATATGAGGATTACAAGTTATTAGTTCAGTTTCCTTATGGATAGTTTTTGTTACTTATGATGTCTCTTCAATATAATTTTATGATGGATCGGATGATGGTATGTCTAGGGGTTTGTGGTATCTTGGTTAGAGCATGACTTCTCAGTACCAGATTGTGTGATACAATTCTTTTATATTCATTTATTATTATCATTGAATAAACCTATTAAATATATTCTTATTTGTGAAGAACACATTAGTACAGTGCTACTATGTTTATTAGTCAAACCTTGAATATATATTTTGGATTCATGTGAATACATAATACATAAGGATATGGGAAAAGGAATGACACCCATGTATGGTGGATAATTTCAGGAGTATAGATATGGTTGAGGACCTCGATGGACCCTGGAGTACCCAAATATTTTATTTATTTATTTATAAATTTTTTATATCTCATGTTTTTTATGGATCATTAGAATACCATTTATTAATGATATTAAAATAATCCATATTTTTGTTCCAACATGATAATATGATCATTATATTTATTAGTTTTTATTATTATTATCAGCGTGTTCACATGATACTGAATGTATAATCTCTCAATGAATTTATTTATAACCTCACTGCTAGTCAATTGCCTATTCCTTGTATGGATACACACATGAGTTCACTTGAACCTATGAATCAGATCTAGTAGATATGGTCGTTGTGTTACAATAGTATATTCTTCTTGGATAGATTTATTGAACTATAATTGTCACAAAATATCATAAATATCTTCTGAATTTCAACATTCAAATAGCTATATGTACAACCATCCAGTATAACAATATACTTGCATAAGATGAAAGAATATGTTTTTTATATCCTCTGTTAAATATAACAGAGTTCTACTTGTTATTGTGCCATAAAAAACCATGGAAATTTTTATAGCCATTACATATATATAATTTCTATTTATAAAATAAACTAGATAATTTTAATCAGATTGTCAAAGAGACATAAAATATATATTTCTCTTTTATATCATTAAATTAATTATTATGACCATCACATAACTCAATATCGACTTTTTATGAAGCTTATGTTATTCTCTTGAATAAAAATGATGTCAATATTAATTTTTCACTATAATAGATATATATAATCGTGATGGATTCAATTTCAACAATCATCTAATAATACTTGTAAATTAATTTTCGTTAATCTAGTTCTTAATTTCATGTTTACAAAACATCGATATAATAATAATTATGTTAAAACATACCTTGATGCATTCATTGCAAAAAAAATCAGTAAATATTAAGAAATGTTTTGTTGTGTAAAAAATAAAATGGTTCATTTATTCAAAATGTATAATCCATGAAAATAATTTATCATTCCCAACATGAAAATATAAAATTATTCTATAATTTGATAAAGTAATTTCCCCTAATGGTGCTCATGATCACTGTAAATAATTATATCATCAACATTCAATTATAAAAATAATGTAATATTGATTTCTCTCTAACATAAACATTTCTATAAACATTTTCCTTCATGAATCCCAATTACATTAACAACGCATCATGTATTGAGTATAATGATGTAGAAGCCTATTTCATTCTACATGATTCCATTCTCTTTCTATATAACACATAAACATCAATATTATGAATTAAACCATATTGTAGTTAAATAAATATCTCTTCTTCCATATTACAATTTAATATTTTGGGTTTCATGTAGTGTCCTAACCCTAAGAGATCAGAGTATGTGTCTCTATTTTATTACATTGGAATGACTATAATGAATCATGCCCTGAAGGACCGAGTGTTTAGTAGCCTTTGTAAACTAGATACATCCAATATAATAGAATATAGTAATTAAATCATAATTAATTTTTCATCTAAACAAATAATATGCAAGATAACGTTATTCCATATTGAATGTCCCAATATATTTTTCAGAGAACACTTCTACAATTCCTAGGTAATGGAACATAATAATTTTGTGGTCAAATTATAACTTGGGGTAAATTATAGTGGATGAAATCATGAATATATTAGTATAAATTAACATGTAATGGTATATAAATGAACACACATTCCAATTAATCAATAACATGAAAATTAAGTGAATAAGAAATAAGGAAAGGTGTATGAAAACATATTCTATTAAAATTACTAGATATGAAAAAATAAATATGTAATGCTATGAAATTAAATGAATTCCATTTGATTAATTAACTAAAAATTAAATGTATTTTTAGATGGGTTGATGTAACTCCCCGACCCTAGTTACCCAGCGTCGGTGCATTATTACTTAACATTGGTATGATCACAAGGAAATAATGTCTCCAAAGACTTATCAGTTTAGTATTATTGGAAACAAGATTCATACATAAGTTCAAAATTACAACTTGAAAAGAAATACAACACGAAGATATTCTATTAAGAACATCCAAGCCTCCTAAATTATGCATCAATGTCACTCATAACTAACTTATTCATATCCTGGGAAAATGAAACATAAGAAATGTGTGATCGCAAATGCTCAGAAAGGTTAATCTATATAGTGGAAGAAAACATAAATATTAAGCATGGTGAATAATTGAAACCACATTCCTTTACTAATAATAAATGTGAATACATTTATGGAAGGAATATTAGTTGACTAAATAATGACATAATAAAACATAATCATTGGTATTTACTAGTCAAATGACCACATGAACTATCAATATTATTTTGATAATGAGAGAATGTATAATTTCATACATTCAGAAACCTTTTATAAGGCCTTTTCCAAGACGTCTAAAAATGATTAAGGCCTCGGCCAAAACCATATATCAAATTGGGAAAGGCCTCATCCAATTCCATGTCTAGTTGTCTCATGATACCTACTGATGCATCGAGGAACTATAGCAGGCTCCACCCATCACTTACTAAGTCCAATACATTCCACATATGAAAAGGTTGAAATATAACATAAACATTCATATTAAAACTAGAATACGAAATGTCAATACTTTAACCAAACACCATGAATGGTATAAAAATAGCACATCCATAGTCAAACATATCACCAAACCTTCAATATAATATGTTAGTTTTGTATCATAATAAATCAACTTCAAATAAATGTAATATCCAGCAAAGGATGTTGAGGTAGTTGAAATCAGAACGTTTTTTAGAGAAAATATCTTTTTATTTTGAAATAATTTAAGAGTCACATAATTATAATGAAAACATTTATTTGGAAAATATTCTTATAATCTTGTAAGGGAAGCTTCAACGATGTTATAATGGCATAAAATAGTTTCACCCACCGTATAAGTTAAAAAACATTTTTATCTTAATTTTGTCGAAAACCACTCAACCAATAGTTTTTTGACAGGTTTGGGTCAATATATTATCTTTATTTTTTTGATTTAACTCTTAGTTAAATAGTTTGACATTTACCATGTCTTTTTGTATTTTTATATTATATGGTTAATAAACATACAATATACATCCAACAGAACCCAGTGTGGTTCATAAATTTTACACCTATCATTATATAAGTATTTTTTTTAACCTTATATTTTTAGGAATATAATATCAATTAGTAATTTAATATATGTTTTAAAAACACTTTTATGTCAATTTTCACACTATTTGGTATTTTGTTTTTTCTAAATTCCTAACATAATTATTACTTCGAACAAAATTCATTTAACCAACACTAATATATCATATTAGCCTATAAAATTAGTGAAATTCATAAAAATTCTCAAATTAAATTTATTTAGATATTTGTAATGTTAATTAGTTTAATCTTTCATTAATTGGGTAATTACTGCATCATCATTGTGTCATAAATAAAATAAATTATTTAATGTCTAAAAATAAAAATAAACTCCGATTATATAGGAAATATTTTTAGATTTCTAATGAATATTTTTAGTCAAATTTATATTATGTGTAACCCCAAATGAAATTGTTTTTAGTAATTAATCATTGATTTTAACTCTTTTAACTCTTCTTTGAATTGAATAATAATAAATGTCCTAATCTAATCCAAGTGGACCAAAGAGGTTCATATTTTATTCCTAAGGTTGTTTTTGGTCGAGTTATACTTATCCAATAGAATTAGAACATGTGTTAGGGTAATAATAATATCATTTTTACCCTTAATTACCCTATTACTTTTAACCGTGGAAATTACAAGTAAAAAGTTACTATACACAAAAATTATTTTCATCTTATTGAACCCCATTTTACTTACTAATATCAACCGTGTCTCTCAGATGTTTTAAATTAAACTCACATAAACAGTAAAAATATTTTTTATGTAAATTTTAAAATACTCCTAGGAGGTGGGTAAAAGATGGTAAATAGTTCAATAAAATTTTTATATATCTAAAATTATTATAAACTGACTCCAATGTATTGCATTTAACTTATATAGGTATTATGTATGTATATTGACCTAAAATAAATTTAAATAAAATAAATAAATATTTGATTTATAACCCAGTGTTTTTCACTATTCATCAAAAATTGAATGTTTTCAGAAAAATACCAAAAATTCACCCTAGGATAATTCCGATATTCTGAATCCAAAAATTGGGTACATTTTGAATGATTATATTTATAAAATTTCCAATAGTGGGTGTTACTATTCATAACGGCTAGTTTGATTGGTTTTGGTGTGTTAGAACTTGATGTTGCGTACAACACATGCTATTATATTATTCAAACAGAAGCGTACCGTGGAATCATGGGGTGTTACATTCTCCCCTATTTCAAATAATTTCGTCCTCGAAGTTTCAATAATATTTCTATGTGAAAAGACTCTGGTGGTTCTTCATCATATGTTCCTCAGGTTCCCACGTTGCTTCTTTCATCTTATGGTTTCTCCATAGAACTTTTACCAGATGCTTCGTCCGGATTCTCAGCACTAATTCTCTTGTATCAAGAATATTGACAGGCTTTTCGCATAAATACAGACTGGTTTCCAGATCTAATTCCCCATAGGTGAGTACATGTGTCGAGTTAGACACGTATTTTCTCAATAGTGATACGTGGAATACATCGTGAGCTTTAGAGAGACATGGAGTCATTACTAAATGGTAAGCTACAACCCAAATTTCTTCTAGAATTTCGAAATGTCTGATGTACCTTGTACTCAATTTGCCCTTCTTACCGAAATGAATAACACCCTTCCATTTGGATACATTCAAGGACACATGATCTCCAACATGAAATTCCAAATATTTCCTTTGGTTATCTGCATAGATCTTCTGCCTACTTTGAGATTCTTTGATATGGGTTTGGATTAACTTCAACTTTTCCATCGTTTCCTCAACAAGTTTTGGGCCTATTATTTTTTTTCACTAACTTCATCCAAACAGGTTGGTGTTCGACATCTCTTTCTATATAAAGCTTCATATGGTACCATCTGAATACTTGAATTGAAGCTATTGTTATAGGAAAATTCTACCAAAGGTAAATATTGATCACATATACCTTGAAAGTCAATTTAGCATGATCTGAACATGTTTTCTAACATTTGAATCATATGTTCTGATTGTCCATCAATTTAGGGGTGGTAGGCAGTGCTCAAACGAAGTTCAGTTTCCCTGGCTTTCTGAAGACTTTTCCAGAATCATGATGTAAAATGTGGATCATGATGATAAAAAATCGCTAGTGGTACTCCATGAAGACTAAAAACTTCATTTATATATAGTCTTTCTAATCGTTCAAGTATTAAATCTTCTCTTACACCAAGAAAATGGGCAGACTTGGTTAGACGATCAACAATGTCCAATATTTCATCTTTCCTTCTAGGATTATTTGGTAGTCCCATGGAAAAGTCCATGATAATATTATCCCATTTCCACTCAGGTATGGGAATAAGTTGTAAGAATCTTCCAGGTTGTTGCCTTCCAGCTTTCATTTGTTGAAAAATCATACATCTTGACACAAAATCATCAATATCCCTCTTCATGTTGTCCCACCAAAAAATTTCTTTGAAATCTCAATATATTTTGGTGCTATTAGGGTTTATAGAGAAGTTAGAACTATGAACATCATCCAACAATTCACTTTTTAAATCATGTTTATCAGGAACACAAAGTTTCTTCCCAATTTTCAAAATTCCATCTTCATACACAAATTCACTCAATATCCCATCATTCATAGAATAAATCTTCTTTTTAAACACCTCATAATCAGCTAGAGAACTTTTTATCCTTTCTAATAATGATGGTTTGACAACCATTGGAAAATTTATTGATATTCCACCTTCCATGGTTATTCTCATATCCATCTTTACTAGATCCATGAAAATAGGATCTCTTTCAACTATCATCTTGTTCAAAAATCCATAATATTTTTTCTCAAATTATCTTTCACCTTATTTTCCTTCCACAAGTGGTATTGTATCGTGAATTCATAATCCTTGAGTAGTTCAAGCCATCGTCTTTGCCTCATGTTGAGTTCTTTCTGAGAGAAAATTTTCTTCTAACTCTTGTCATCGGAATATATCTCACATTTGTCACCAAAGAGATAATGTATCCATATCTTCATAGAAAAGATTACAGTTTCTAAATCAAGATCATGAGTAGTATGTTTTTTCTGATGAATTTTCAGATTTTGTGATGCATATGCAATAACTCTATCATTCTGCATAAGGACACAACCAAGTCTATTGTTCGATGCATCACTATAAATAACAAACATATCATTCCCCGATGGTAGAGTCAATATAGGAGCATTGACTAATGTTCACTTCATTTCTTCAAAACATTCTTCACACTCTTTTGTTCAAAAAAATTTAACCCAGTTTCATGTGATCTTTGTTAATGGGTTAGGCAATCGGGAAAATTTCTGGACGAAATGTCTATAATAACCTACTAAACCAATAAAAATGAGTATCTTAGTTATACTCATCAGTGATGGACATTCATGTATTGCCTTGGTCATAGAAGGATCAACAGAGATTCCGTCCTTGGAGACTTATGGCCAAGAAAATAAATCTCTTGAAGCCAGAATTCACACTTTCTAAACTTCCCATATTTTTAATCTCTTCTTAGAGTCTTCAGAATTATGCGCAAGTGATTTTCATGATCTTCGTAGCATTTTGACTATACCAATATATCATCAATAAATACCACTACAAAGTTATCAAAATATTCCTTGAAAACTCTATTCATTAGATCTATAAAGATAGAGGGTGCATTAGTCAATCCAAAAGGCATTACTATAATCTCATAATTCCTATACCTGGTTCAAAATGCTATTTTCAGAATGTTTTCCTTCTTCACAAAAAAACTGATGATATCCAGATCGAAGGTCAATCAATGAAAATTATTGATCTCAATGATGTTGTTCGAATAAATCATCAATGAGAGGTAGGGGATACTTTTTCTTTATTACTATAGCGTTGATCTCTCTGTAGTCAATGCACAGCCTCATAGATTTGTCTTTCTTCTTAACAAAAATGATAGAGGCTACCCATGGAGAACCACAAGGGTGAATATATCCCTTATTACTCATTTCCTCCACTTCTTTCTTTAGTTCCACTAATTCCTTAGTGTCCATTCTATAATGGGTCTTTGATATGGGCCTTGAACCAAGAATTAAATCAATGGAAAACTCAATTTCTCGTTTCTAAGTATATCTAGGTAAATCCTCTATAAATACATCAACATACTCTTACACAATAGGTACATCCTCTATTTGAACATTATTTTCCTCACCCATAGTTATTTCATTCTCTTCCTCCCCAATAATTGAATTTAGTTGAGCTAATGGGGTTATATCTAAATAAGAATTAGGTGGTGACGATTCTACTCTAATGATAAGTTGTTCTTTATCATCGTCATCAAAAATAGTAACCTCCTTGTTCTTACAATATATTTCTGTATCACGGTACAAAAGCTAATAAAGAACATTTATATGCACTAATGAAAACTGATTCACAAAACATTGTAGCAATGATACTTCCTTTATGAGTTTTGACCAACAACTCCCTTGTTAAATAAAATTGGAAATATCTAATTCTCTTAGAAAACAGGGAAGATATGATACAATGTGATGATCCATAATCAAATAAATCATTTTATAAACTTGAGGAAACTATTAAATTACCAGCCACCATGACTTTCGAGGATTCAACCTTTGCAGTAATGATCACATAAGCTTAGACTTGATCCATTGGCCTTTTCTGATGTAGGTTTCCTTGACTATTAGGACATTCATTTTCATAATGTCTCATCTCCCTACAATTGTATCATTGAACATTGGTAGAATCTTTATTTCCCTTACAATCACCAGCAAGATGGCCTTTCTGTCCACATTTGTAGCACACGCCTTTTCCTTTTAGACAGGCAACGGGGTGCTCTCTTCCACAATTATCACAGGGTGGAAATTCAATTCTTCCCTTCTTCTTGATTACCTTATTTAATTTTCCATAGTGTTTAGAAGATCTCTTCTTCTCTTGCTTTGGTTAAAAGTCATAAGACTTAGATAATTCCTTTTCTATCATGATAGCACACGAGACAATATCTTCGTATGATGAGAAAGATTTTGATACTAATGCTCGATGGAGAAATGGTTTTAATCCATCAAGGAAATTTTCATTCTTACTTCATGGGTTACGTATATAATCTGTCGCATGCCTCGCTAGCCTTTTAAAGTTAGCTTCATTTTTTGCGACATTGTTCTCCTCCTTTAGCCTCAGAATCCGAAATTGTGTTTCCATATCCGCTCGATGGTCATAAGGAAAGTATTTTTATAATAAAATTTCTTTGAACTCCCTCCATTACATATTTGATACTTTATCATCTTTGTTTCTGTTTTGAATCAATCACCACCATTGATCATCATCTCCAGTGAGGAAGTAAACTACCATTAAATCTTTTTCCCATTCGCTACTCCCCAAGGCATGGAATATATTCTCAAGGGAATTTATACATTTCAAAGATACTAATGGATTTGTACCCCCATTGAATGTTTTTTGTTGTTTCCTCATGAAGCGGTCTGACATTGATCCTCCGTGTTGTGGATCAGGGTGCTTCATTAAGGTAAGGTTATTATTCATAACATGTGTGAGTTGTCCCAATATGGTGATAAGATGATCATTACCAGGTGTATAACCATCTCCACTATAAATATCTTGAGCAGGAGGGAAATCCCTACATGGAGTGCATGCATTGATACAGTTTCCAATCCTTCCACAAGGAACCATTTCTAATCAATGTCATAGACTAGATTAGTTTATGAATCGCAATACTTAAATCCAAACTTGTAAAACACTAAACATAAATTGAGCAGTTTCTGGATATAATCCATAATCATAAAAATGGTTTCATTGTGGAAGTATATATTCATAAACCCTTCATAATGTTTTGTAATTAAAATGAGTATTATCATAATCATATCCCCTGGGAGTGTCGTAACCAAAAGTGCATCAAGGCCCGTTGTCATGCACCAGTTCTCGTTCGAGTCTATCTCAAAGCAGTGTTTTCGGGTTTTACCCCTAGGTAAATCTGTGCCATAGTCACCTCTACCTACTCGTATCCAGATAGGGATTTATTTCTTGGAAAACTCACAAAATCTATACAATACCAAAATTCTAGGATGTTCTTATATACTAATACTCAAAGTCTATATTAGGGCTATGTGCTCTAATCAGAGTGTATCTACATCTAGTTTCCATGGTTTGTACTAAAATTACTTTTATACAAACTGTAACTCCATTACCCTAGTTACATAGAGTTGGTGTATTATTACATAAAATTGGAATGATCACAAAGAAATAATGTCTCGAAAGACAAATCGGTTTAGTATTATTGGAAACAAGATTCATACATAAGTTCAACTTTACAACTTGAAAAGAAATACATCATAAATATATTCCATTAGAAATTCATCATAGATTATGTATGCAACTCACAAATAATTAAATTCTTCATATCATGGGAAAATGAAACATAAGAAATGGGTGATCTCAAATGCTCAGTAAGGGTGAGAAATACAATGGAAGATAACATAAATATTAAGCATGGAGAATAATTGAAACCACGTTCCTTTACCAATAATAAAAATGAATACTTTTAGGGCAGGAATATGAGGTGAGTAAATAATTCCATAATAAAACATAATCTTGGGTATTCTACCAGTCGAATGACCACATGAACCATCATTATTATTTTCATAATGAGGGAATGTATAATGTTGGAAAATCTGAAACATTTTGTCAAGGCCTCGGACAAGAGGTCTAAAAAATATTTAGGCCTTGGCCAAAACCATATATAAAATTGGGAATGGCCTCAAACAATTCTGCATTTAGTTGCCTCATGAGACCTACCGATTCCTCGAGGAGCTATAGTGGGCTCCACCTGTCACTTACTAAGTCCTATACATTCCTCATATTAAAAGGTTGAAATATAAAATACACATTAGTATTAAAAATTGCTTACAAAATTTCAATACATTAACCATAAACCCTGAATGGTATAAAAAAGAACATCAACAGTAAAACATATCACAAAACCATAAATAAAATATTGAAGTTTTGTATCATAATAAATCAACTTCAAATAAACTTAGAATCCATCAACGGATGTTGACATAGATAAAATCAACCCCTTTTTTAGATAAATATCTATTTCTCTTTTCAAATCATTTAAGAGTCACGTAATTATAAAGAAAACATTTATTTTGAAAATATTATTATAATATTGTAAGGGAAGCTTCGACAATGTTATAATGGTGGAAAATAGCCTCACCTGCCGTATAAGTTAATTAAACATTCTTACCTTGATTTTGTCGAAAAGCTTATAAAGGTCCTTATTCGAAAATGTCTGAAAGATTACTTTATAAACATATTATAAAAAGTTAAACAAGGGTATAAATGACATTAACCCATAGTCTATAAAATATTAATAATGTATTGAAATACATTTTTAATAAACATGGATATGGATGATAAAGAGGTCCCAGTAGATACTTACATAAAAACAACCTCGGATAATAAAGAGATTGTGAAATTAACCCTTACCTTGTCCTTTTCCTTGGTCGAGGTTAGGTTAGCCTCCTGTATAATGGTTCAATAATTTTTATTAAATTATACAATAATAATATACATTAATATGATATCATATACGATCTTTTAATATTTCTTTTTAATAATATATTAGTATTATCGTCATTTTGGGTGTTAACTGATTCATTTTCCTTTATATTATTTGTTATGTAAGAAATTTGTTTTATGGATAGGATGTATATTATTCATATTCATATTGATATTAAGTCTTTAAACATTATTTTTAATCATCTATTGAAAATATTTCTTGAATGGGTATGATGGGAAACAAATCTCATTGTGTTCGTGGAGACGGTAATTTGTACGTATGCACGAGCGACAATATCATTCTTTTGGTATTAAAATAATTAATTATTGGATTTTATGTCATATATAAAGAATTATTATCATGTTATACTTATTATTTACATCAATTACACACCATTATTATACTCTTCCAAATAATAATGTATTGAATAACAATTACACCACGACGTGGAGACGGTAAGTCGTACGTACGAACGTATGGTGACATGTCATTCAAAGGATGGATGGAATAATTAATATGGATGTAAAAATATTTATAAAAACATCAAATTATATATAAGATTCTAGAGTTATTATTTTATAATGTAAACAGTAAAAAAGTGGAAGTGGAAGAAGAAAGGAACATGAAAGAGGTGATGACATATTTACCTGTTCTTCGGGTTATTCCTTTTGATTTGATCAAAAAGGATCCTTAAGTAGGATTTATAACTAAAGTATAGCCTCTATGATTAAGGGATGATATTTTATATGGTATTTGGTCTGGCGTTGTCCTATCCAAAGTTCTTTGAATGTGTGAATTAGAGAGAAGGGGAGTACCCTTTTATAAGAGGGGTGAGAGGGACCTTATGAAAAGATGGAAATATTATATTATAATAAAATTATTTTCGGTATCTAATGGCTCCAAAATGGATTATTTAAAGTATATGGTGGGTATGGGTCAAAAACCACACAACCAATAGGTTTTAGACAGGTTTGGGTTACTATGATAAGTTTATCTTTCAGATTTAACTCTTTGCTCTATAGTTTTACATTTACTATGTCTCTTTGTTTGTTTATATTATATGGTTAATAAACATAATATTTACATCCATGAGAACCCCAATTGGTTCATTAATGATTAAACTATAATTATATAAGTCTCTTGGCTGAACCATAGATTTTTAGGAATATAATATCAATTAATAATATAATATTTGTTTTAAAAACTCTTTTATGTCAATTTTGACACTATTTGGTATTTTGTTTTTCCTTAATTCATAACAGAATTATTAATTAAAAAAATTCATCTAAAAAACCCTAAGTATATCATATTATCCTATTAAATTAGTGTAATTCATAAAAAGTCTCAAATTACATTTATTTGGATATTTTTAATGTCAATTATTTTAATCATTAATTAATTATGTGATTACTGCATCATCATTGTGTCCTAAATAAATTAACTTATGTAATGTATAAAAAATATAAATAAAATACCATTACATAGGAAATATTTTTATATTTATAGTTAATATTTATAGTCGAATTTATCTTATTTTAATCCCTATATTATAAATGTTTTAGTTATTAAACTTTGATTTAAACTCTTTTAACTCATCTTTGAATTAAATAAAAATAAATGTTCTAATCTAATCCAAGTGGACCAAAGAGGTTAATATTTTATTCCTAATGTTGTTTCTGGTCGAATAATACTTATCCAATAGAATTAGGAAATGTGTTACGGTAATAATAATATCATTTTTACCCTTAATTGCCCAATTTACTTTTAACCGTGGTTAATAAAATTAAAAAATTATTATTCACCAAAAAAACATTATCTTATTGAACCACATTTTACATAATGATATCAACCGTGCCTCTCAGATTCAAGATATTCAACTCATAGAAGCGGTAAAATTATGTTTTAGGTAAATTTTCAAATACACATAAGAGGTGGGTAAAAGACGGTAAAAAGTTAAATAAAATTTTTATATATCTAAAATTATTATACAATGAATCCAATGAATTACTTGAAATTATATATGTATTATGTATATATTTTTACATAAAATAAATTTAAATAAAATAAATAATTATTTAAATTAAAATTGGGTTTATAACTCAGTATTTTCACTATTCATCAAAAATTGAAAGTTTTCAGAAAAATACCAAAAAATCACCCTAGGAAAATTCTGATATTCTAAATCCAAAAATGAAGTCTATTTTGAAAGATAAAAATTATAATATTTCCAAAAGTTAGTATTACAATTCATAATGGCTTGATTGATTTGTTCTGGTGTGTTAGAACTCGAAGTTGCGTACAACACACACTATTGTATAATTCAAAGAGAAGCGTACCGTGGATGCTTGGGGTGTTATAGTTGATGTAGAATATCATTGATGAAAAATAATTGATAATAAATGAGGGAAATGAATTCATAATGGGCATAATTTCTAGGTTACATGAAAACCTATGACATCAAGATAATTCACAATAATTCTTAAATCTACTGATATTAACTCATTTTATTTGGCCAACTTATTTGTCTCATGAGAACCTATTGATGCATCTAAGAACTACATAACATTCGATATCCACATGTTGTTGCTTGGACAAATAATTTCTCATAATGAATATTCAATATAAATAATATTCCTTATCAAATATCTATATTGAATAGTGAATATAGAAATATCGATAGTTCCCAAAAATAATCAAACAACTCTCAATGTTCACTTGTAAAATGTTATATGTTTTAGGAAATACTAATATCCATTATTAGAGAATATTGATATTAAAGTAAATTTCCAATAAAAAATTAATTCTATAAATTGATTGATTCAAGATAAGTTTACAATTGAAAAAGGATGTGAGTTAACAAATATAATTATTAAGAATAATTATGAGGATAATAATATTTAAATATTCAAAAGTGTATAATACCACATTGAATCATTTGAGTCATAATATCTAGAAATGCATGACATTATATGAAAAACATAATATAATGAGAATAAGGGGATTCACGAAATAATATAAAAAATTTAGTATATACACCAAAAAAAATAATTGGCACATAATAACAATTAATTCTTAATGAAATGTAAATTTAGACGAAATTACCTTACCTTCCTTTTCCTTACAGGGTGAACGTCGTTTAGCATTATCTTTAATAAACATATTTAACATACCCACTTTTTTTTAGAACCTTTTTCTTGTTTTTAATTATTTTATTTCACTTATTACTATTTTTCAAATAAATACATAAATTATTAATTTTATATTGGGTGTTTTCAACAATATTGGTTTATCTGTCCAAATAAACATTGTTATGTCAACTATGGTCAAAGGGGTCATTATATATCATCTCGAGAATAATAATAATGAAATATTTATCATATTTATACATCTATTATTATTTTAAAACAAACCATTAAATAGATTTTTGAATAATGAATCAATGTTATAATCATGGAGAGGATAGGCTATATATACGAATGTGCAACATTCTCATATTACAATTATCACTGTGGAAAGAAGATAAGTAGAAATATCATTAAATAATTAATATTATATCATAAATATCTAATTATTTAGTCATATATACTTATACTTATATAATAATTTTGGTGTAAAATTTAAATCACATCATGTTGAGGAGGCGGTAGTCTACCCATCCCCGAACGACAATATCCTTTTTTAAGTGTGTGAACGTGTAATAAAGAAAATTATATTTATTTTATTTACATAAAATTAATTATATATTTTATTTCATATATATGTTTTATATGTCACATATTATTTATTAAAACCATTTATTATTCATTCAATGTATCTTGTAAATGAATCACAATGCTTTGATGGGGAGATAGTCAAAATTTTCACAAACGATGTTATCATTTTTATAAAAAATTGAACATATAAAGATATAGTTATAAATAGAATTACATAAGAATAAAAAGATACTAAATATCATATATATCGTATTTAATTATAGTTTCCATCATAAAGGATAACCATGAAATGTGTTAAAGGAATAATGAACAATCATCATCTTGTGAGGTAGTAATTCTCTGTACACAGAAATAATGTGTTTGTTACCCATTATATTCTTGTGTGTGTGGTTTTTCTTAAAAACATATCATTAAAAAAATTATTATATTTAGGATCGTTTTTTTTATAAAAAATTAGATAAGAAGATTTTATGGATTAGGGAATTTATGTAAAAATAAAAATCATGAGGAAGTTTGTTGTCTCTTGTTCCTGTAAATCCTTTTGGTTTGAACCTTAAGATTGAGTGGATTACATTCGTCCCAAGGTATTTCTTCTTGGATTGGAGGATAGATTTTGAAGATTTTTTTGGGAGAACGTTGTATATCCAATTAGTCTTGAGTGGTGTGAATAGGTTGGATGAGATGCATCCTTTTTTAAATTGGAGGAGGAAGGACACTCTTTTATTATTTTGAAAAAGAAATTCCATTAACGTTTTTCATATTTAATGATGATCAAATAATAATTTTGAATCTATACATGAAAGGATATTGTTGATATATTGACATAAAATATCACTTTAACATGTGTATAGGTCGTTTTGGGCCATAAGGTTACAATGTAGTCCATTATTAAGATTAATTAAACCTTAATCGTTGTAATAAATTTTAATTACATTTACTGATAAATTTCATAAAAAACTATATCTTTATAATTAGATATTTTAAATAATTATTATTTAAATTATTTAATCAAATTTTCCAAATTATAATCATAGAAGTGGCATAAATTATTTTAAAAATCATCTAGTAAGTGGGATGATAATGATGGGTTTTAAAGTAAAAAAATCCAAAAGATTGATAAATTTTATATTTAATTTACTTGTGAAATTGATCCAAATATCCAAAGTTTTATTCAATAAAAACTGTATTATTTTATTAAACATGAAAACCAATTAAAATTATAATATTTCCTTTTAAATTAATTTGATGAAAAAAACATTTTGAATAAAAAAATCAGATGTTTTAACTATTCGTTAATAAATGATATGTTTTTGAAAAATATTAAAAAAATCACCCTATCATAATTTTAATGATTCAATTTAAAACAAGATGTTTATTTTGATATATTAAATCAATTAATGTTTCAAAATTCATATTTAATATGGGTTCACTATTAAAATATATTAAAATTACCTTTATAAAAATATTGGAATTTGTGTGTCAAATTGGGTTTGTTCTTATCATATGTATGTCAAAACTAAGGGATACATATAGAAAACATTTTATTTAATATATAGAACTAATATTTTTTAAATATAATTAAATAACTATAATATATTATTTATATAAAGGAAAAACACTTTTTGTTGCACATAAATAATAATATTTCTTTTTATAACCATTTGATTTGTACTTTCATTTCTCATTAATTGGTAACCAATGAACAAATATTGTATTTATATAAACCATAAATTTTAATATGTTAGTTAATAATATTCATAATTGCTAACATAATGTCCAGGTTATATCACATTATATCAAATAATAATATTTTAATAATACATTTTTATTTGGTGAAACTCAATCTTATGTTTAACACAACCTGTTAAGAATGTTTGGTCATGCTTGTAACGTAAGATTTCATGTAAATTCTCCCATGTTTCTGATTCAATCTAACTCATTTTTTATTTAATTACAAGAAATATAATTTATTTAATTTATTTAAAATAGTAAATAGATAGTACTCTCTTTGGATATTATATTACATTATCGACTTGCTGATTCGTGTCATAAAAAATATTGAATAAAAATTTGTACTTTAGAATTTATTAGTCTTACATTCTCCCCCACGGTAATTAAATTATATCCTCACAATTAAAATATGATCTCATTAATATATTTATTGAAATTTCCAACATTGAAATCCTACAGCATTAAAAGTGTTCATATGTCATCTTCTAGAAAAGTGAAAATGGTAGTTACAAAGGTCACATCGACTAATATGTTACTAGGTCTCCACGTAAGGAAAACCTTAGTATAACGATAAATACGAACACGGAGGAAAATCATAAATATTTATATATAGTGAATTAGTTTATCAATAACAAACAAGTTAATTATCAATAGAATGTTTAGGGCCTCAATTCCCTAAATCATTGATGATTTAAGTGGCATATAATTAAATAGGAATTAATGTACTATGGAAACATTTTGTTTCTAAGACATTTCCCTATTGTTGGGTAATTTGTTTACGGATGAATAATATAAAAAAATATACTTACTTTATAGGTTTCTATTTCATATGAATAATCCTATATTTTGTTTTTAAATCAAAAAAATTTATTTCATTTATTTACTCCTAGAAATAAATTACCAATAATGAATTTTTTAATTCATTGAGCACTAAAATATTCTTTTGGATGATTGTAAGGACTCTAATAGAGTGAAAAGAATATCTATTTTCCATTAACTATCTTCCAAAACCAATAAGGTTAATATATTAATCTCAAATCCTCAAAATAGATAATACATATTCATCATTAAGATTTATTCATCAAATTGTTTCACTTAAAATAATAAAAAATCAGGAGGACATTTTCTGGGGTAGTGGTTGGTTTGAAAACCTCTTTTTCTTTTGATCATGGGTTTATGAATCATTGCCTATCCAAACATGATAAGTTGTCACCCTGAATTAATATTATTCTTTTCTAAAACATATAATTATAATTTCCAAAAATAATATGATGGATATATTTGATATTAGGTTAATCAATAAATATCCTTTTAATTTATTTTTTCAATACAACAACAAAATAAAAATACATCATTCATTCACAAGAAAATAGGGCCTTACTAATTATAATTTTTATGCAAAATATATTGGATTTATTACCCCAACACATTATCGTCAATCCTCAAAACCTTAGGATTAATCTAGGTAATTCAATGATAAAATCAATCAAAATTGTTTTTCGTGAAAAGGGGGATTTTACTAAGAGTATCAAACAAGAGTGTCCAACTAGGTGCATAGTAATGCTCATTGTCGTGTACTAGGTTATGTCTAGTTAAGATAATAAAGTGTTTTCCGGGTTATTAGTCCTAGGTACATCTTCTCTAGAACCACATTCACTTCTACAGTCTAGAAAAGTATGTATTTCTAGTAATATAGGAAAAATATCTACATTACAAAATTCATGGTTTTTCTTATATATTTATTATTGATGTCTATATCATGGTTATGTTCTCTAACTTTTGTTTTCCTAAATATTGATACCAATTTTTCTATTAACCTTACATAGATACCAAATATATAAAACCAAATCATAATGCTCGTAGTTGTTGTCTCCTACTAATTACATTGATATGATTATAAGGAATCAAGACCCAAAGGACCAAGAGTTTAGTATACCTGGTAAACAAGATACATACATGAGAAACCAATACACTAATTTCAAAATAATTTTATTTATTTTTTCCATCAAGTAAATCTCTTCATAAATTTGACAGTATTCTTAAAAGATTTATGCGGAATGAAACATAATAATGGTGTGCTCAAACACTTAGTATGTGTAAATTATAGATGAATCAATAATGTATTAATATTAATAAATTAACATGTATCATAAATTAATGAGCACAAATGACAATTAATCAATATTCTAAAAAGTAATTGCATAATCAAAAAATAAAAGTAAATTAAATCACATTACACTAAAATAAATAGATATGTAAAAATTAGTATGGAAATATATGAAATCAAACACATTCCATTTAAACAATGTACTGAAAATAAATAAACTCCATAGATATTTCAAAGGAAAATTTCATGGATATATAATAACTGGTAATAAATGGGTGAAATTATTTCTTAAGGGACATAATATATAAGTATCATGAAAACATATACAATCAAGACCTATTGTAAGGTAGTTGAAAACTATAGATTGAAACCCATTTAATATAGCTAAATTATTTGTCTTATGAGACCTATCGATGTATGAAGGAGCTATATAACATCCTAGATCCTCCCATTATTGCATTACCAAAAAATTTCTCATAAAAATAGTAGAAATAAAGAGTAATACTTATTAAATATCTATAATAAATAAATAATATGTAATTATCAATATTTACCCAAATTAATCAAATAACCTTTAAATTAAGCACTGAGTATTAAATGGTATATGGTTTAGGAAATACTAATATATATTTTATTAAAATATGGAAATTAAATAAATTTCCAATTAAAATTCATTAAAATAATGTTATTATTTTTAGATATGGTTAATAATTACAAAATTAAGTGCGATTAAAAATATAATCATTAAGAGAAATATTCACAAGAATAATATTTAGACATTCCAAAGTTTACCATACCACTTGAAACATTTTAATCATAATCTCTAGAAATGTATGACATTAAATAAAACATATAATGTCATTGTAATAATTTGATTCATGTTATACATTTAAAAATGTATTATATACCTCAAATAAAATTGAATTGGTACATAATAACAAATAAGTTTAAAGAAATTTAAATTTAGACGAAATTCCCATAATATGAGTTTCTGTTCAGGTGAATGTCCATTAAATTCCTCTATAATAACCATATATTAATTTTAAACCTTCATTAAAATATTTTTTTTGTTTATAATACCTTTTGTATCACTTATTAGGTTTTTTATTCAACTACTTAAACTATTATGTTTATATTGCATGTCTTGAAAAAAATATGGTTTATGTGTCCTAATAAACTATGGTAAGTCAGCTATGGTTAAAGGATTCATTATATGAACTCTTAGGAATAATTAAAATTACAAAATTATAATATTTATAAATCAATTATTCTCTCAAACCAATCATTAAATATGGTTATGAAAAATGAATCAATTTTACAGTCACAGATATGGTGGGTTGTACGTATGCGTGAGTAACGTGCTCATTTATCAATAATAATTATGGATATAATATAAGAATAATTAAATAATTATAGAATGATTATTATATAATGAATAAAATATTTATTTATCTTGTATTCTTATATATATAATTCCCATGACAGAGAAATAATCACATCATGTTGAGGATGGGGTAGTCCACACATCCTTGAATGACGTTATCTCATTTAATGTTTTTGAAATGGAAATAAATAATATGATATATATTATATTTATAGAAATATAATTATGTCTTTAATATAGTATATATTAGTTCTCTATGTCACATATGATTAATTAAGACCAATTTTTACACATTTTATGTATTATGTGAACGAATAATATCACTCTGAGTGGGAAGTAGTCCACACATACACAAAAAATATTATCATTCATAGAAAAAATAAAATGTATAAAGATATGTGTTTGTAAAATAACTTAGCAATCATAAATACATAAAAAATATCATAAGGATATAATAAATATCCTTGATTCATGGGGATGTAGTACATCATATACATAAACAGTAAGTCTGTTACCCATTATATAGATATATTTGTGAGTGTAGGTCGAAAATATAGAATGGAAACGAAAAATAAAATTGAGGATATAGGTTTTCTTATGAAAACATGAGATATATATATTTTATGGACTGGAAAGTTGAAATAAATCTAAAAAACTCGAGGAAGTTTGTTACATTTTTATTCGGGTAACACCTTTTGGCTTGAACCAAAAGATTTTCTGGATTACGTTTTTATTAAGGTGATGGTAATGATGTGGGGAGGGATGTTGAGTATTTATTTGTGAATAATCTGGTCTTGACAATGTTTCGTGAGTGTTTTAAGGAAGTGTGAGGTGAGAAATACTTTTTAAACTAGATTAGGAGAGGCAGTCTTGTAATATTGGGACAATGGAATTCCATTCATGTTTTTCATGTTGAAAGTGGATAAAAAATTTTAAAATATTAAAAAAAGATGATTGGGTCAATATGTTTCTAGTACCTATATCTTTTAAATGTTTATAGGTCATTTTTGGGCTTCAGATTAGGGTTTAGTCCCTTATTATTCTTAATATAACCTTAGTCGTTGTAATTAGTTTTAATTGTGTTCACTAATAATTTTGGTTAGAAACTAAGTTGGTTATATTAGACATTATAAATTATGCAGATTCCAATTATAGAATCAATTTTTCCAAATTATAATCACATAAGTGGATAAAATTAAATCAGAATTCATCTTGTGGGTGGGATGACAACGGGGTTTTTTAATGAAAAAATGTCAAAATGGTGATATGATTTTACCTTCAATTTAAAAGGGAAATTGATCCTAATGACCTAATTTGGATTATTTGATAAAATTATGATCTAATTAAACTTTTAAAACAATTGAATAAATAATTCCATCTTATAAAAAAATTAGATTAAAAAATAATTTTGTAATAAAATTTTGTTTTTTAACTATTCATTAAAAAATGATATATTTACAAAAAAAAAATCAAAAACTAGCACTAATATAATTTTTATGTTTCTATTACAAATAAATTTTTTATTTGGAAATATCTAATCAAATAATGTTTCAAAATTATGATTTAAAATGGATTCTCCATTAAAAGGATATAAATTGGCCTTTATAAAGTATATGTTTTTATGTGTGGAATTATGGTTGTTCTTATCTGATTTATATCAAACCTAAAGGAATAATATATAAAACAATTATTGAATATATATTATATATATTTCAAAAAAAACATTAAGAAACTAAAATTAACAATTTTTATTAATAAAAAACTCCTTTGGAATTATGTTAATAATAAGGTATCCTTTTACATCCAATTGGATCATATTTTTGTTTCTCATTAATTGGTAGAAAAAGAATTAATTTAATATTTAAATAAACTATAAATTTTCCTAAGTTAGTTAATATTATTCATAATTTCTAACATAAATACTAGTTAATATCACATTATATTAAATAATTATATTTTAATAATACATTGTTATTTGGGTGAAACACGGTCTTATGTGTAATGAAAGCTACCAAGGAATGTAGAACGTGTGTGCAATACAAGTTATCGAGTTAATATTCTCTTGTTCCTGATGAAAGATAAATCAGTGTTGCATGATTTACATGATATATCATGTATTGAATTTATTTAAAATTTTAAATAGAAAGTAGAGTCTTCAGATATTATATTGTCTTACCTGCATGGCAATGTGTGTCATAAACACTTTTACATTCACAATAATTTGTTAGAATTTTGGGGTGTTACATTTCACATAAATTTTCTACAAATAATATTGGTTAGGTGTAACCATAAATATGTATATAATTATTTTTTAGACCATATAAATAAAAGAAACATTTTCATAAAATTATATTCCTTTCAATAGATAATATCCTTTTCTTACCATCCTTGTCTTGTTCCTTTTCACATAACATTTTTCTTTCAATTTTTTATTAAGAAACCATTTGGTTCAATAGAAATTTTTATCTTTTGTTCCTCGGAAGTTATACAATGTTTTATTTTTCTCAATCTTATAAAATTATTTGTTAATAGATTATATCAACTCAACATGCCCAAAATCATCAATCAGTATTCTTGGTTCAACAAGTTACAAGAGTGTTTTGTGATTTCCTACTATAATAATAGTCTTATAATATTGGTAGATCATTGTTATTTAGTTAATTTTATGATATCAACATGAATTCATACTCTATAAAACTGGTTAACTTCATGACTCCTATCCTCTTCTTATTCATTAATATGTTCTGAATCAACCTCATTAAAACTGCTCCAATTATCTTCATCTTTTTCAACTAGAGGGTTTTAAATATTCATGTGGTTTACATTATAAATCTCTAATAATACATGAGAATATTCATATTATTATATTAGTATTCAAGAATTTTTAAAATTTAAATTTCAAAAAATTTGTACATATGCTTGTTTTAACACTTGTAACAACTACCATCAGATAACTACTCCATTAATAGTCTTTCAAATTTATATTTATACATTTGCATATTGTTACCATTGATCATTATAAATAATGAACATTCAAAGAAATTAATTTATTTGAATGTTTTTTTCTTCATGTGACATATATAATAAGGATTGTAATGTCTCTTAGTTTCCAAAATACAAATGTTATGTATGTGAATGAAAAACATATATCCTCTCTCTGAAAAATACATTGTACTTTTATTTTCAAGGTGGTTTATACTATCATTGAACACATAGCTATGATTCCTTCTCTCTACCACCAAATTTTTTTAATATTAAATGGTGTTCAAAATTGATGATTTATTCCATGTTTAGGATGGGTGATTTTAAAATAATCTCTAATAAACTCATTACCAAGATGAGATTCCAATTTCCTAATGTGATGTCCCAATCATTTTTCGTATATTCCTCTTAAAATATTAATCATATCAATATCATTTTATTTTTTTGTGGTATATTATAATAGTCATTCATGTGGAATATTACATTAGTCATTAATGTGGGATAATATATGAATATAATGTAAAATAAATCACCTCTTGTCGTTCTATATCTCACAATACCACATATGTGATTTTATATATCTCTAGTTGCATGGTTGAGAAAAAAAATTCATTCTTTTGCATTTTGTGGGTCATATATTCATTTTTTTCACATTTCATAGACATAAAATTTTCCTCTCTTTAATTTGGGAATATCAATCACAACAACATACTTCTTAACATTTTATAAACTCTATTTTCATAAATGACCAAGCTTCTTGTACCATAATAATATTTTAGTTTTTTCACTTATTTAATAAGAATCAGAAGAATCAGCTATCTCAAAAATTAAATTCATTCATTTTCATTCATAAATTATCCTTCAATTATTAAATTATTTAGTTGAATGATCGATTTTATTTAATGTAATTTCATGTACATCATCATAATGAAAACTAACACATAATATTATTTAATTCATCCATTCCCCATATAAATCATCATTTAATTACATGTACGGATGTTCAATCTGAACGGAACCAATACGCATCTCTTTTAAGAAGTAGTCATTACCATTATAAAATACTCCACCTTCAAGGTTATCAATATTCATCAAAATTGATTTATCACAAGTCATTTGTGAGGACAACCCACTATAAAGAATCTATGTTTTTATTTTCCTACTTATATTAAAAAATAATTTACATGAAATTATATCTCTCCTTTTGGATTCCAAATTTAATTTTGTTTTTCATCAAAATTACTATAACCATGAATTTTTATCATTTTTATTTTACCACAATGAACAATTTTTCACAATTTCCACTAAAATATCCCTAAAATTAATGTTTGTTATGAGTCTCAACACTTAAAACATATTGATTTAAAACATAACATGTATGAAATTTATCATTTCCAATTATATATGAATCACTATAATTTCATGCCTCATCCTTGATAATCACGTATTGTACGAACACATATTTTTTGGTGGAAAATAACTCTATAACACCAGAACTAAGGCAGAAAAATAATTGAATTTTGTTTTTAAAAATTATTCTTGAAGTACTATATGATTTTTTTATTGTTGCGTATAATCATTATTTATATTCTTATATTTGGAAGATAAAGGGACTATTGAGTCCCTCTTTTGTTCATAAGAACTATTTTTGTTTTCAATATATTATTATTGACCCAAATTTACAACATTTTGAATTATAAACATCATTATGATTGAAAATATAATTAATAGATTTATATGTATAAATTTAACGTAGTATTTTAATAGGGTCTTATCAATGGATTTATATTATTCACCTTTGAATTCAATAAATGTTTTTAAACCTCCTTCAACATCATCATATCATGATTATCTTCAAGACACGTATATTTTTTCTTAGATGGTTATTTATAGTCCTAGTTATAATGGTGTTCACAAAATTTTATTATATTCTCATGTTCAATAAAATTTTACCTAATTTTTTTGATCACATAAATAATGGTCTCTTACTTTTTTTAATCCTATTATTTTATTTAATGAGCCTCATTTTTTTCTACAATTGTTTTCTTTTCCCTACTGAGCATGGTGTTTTTCTCAATTCATGAATAATGTTCATTTTTAGTATATGTTCCCTTTATTTTCCTTATAAATATTTATCTTCACTAAATGATCATTAAATTCCTTTTCGAACACCTTATCGTATATTGGTAATAGTTTTAGAAAAACTACATTAAGATTCATTAATAATGTGTGGTTGACACCTTCATATGTTCTCATAAAATTTATTCATCTAGCCATCAATTTCCTCCTAATCCTTTTAAATTTGCATTAATATTTGGAACACTTAATTCACTTTTTTATTGATCGTTTTTAAAATATTGAAATTTAGATTATGAGTCCATCATTATATGATAATTAATTTAAATGTTCCCAGTTCCATTATACATATTGGATCTTAAATGTTATTTAACATTTAACATAACCCTTCCCATGTTGAATATATTTTAATTAATTTAAATTATTCTTTGAAATTAATCATCATTCTATTAATTCAAAAAAAAATTTGAATTTGTATTTTTAATAATATAATAAATTATAAACATTTTCACAGACTTAAAATCCAATTCATTTTTAATTTTTTTCTTAAATGCTATAATTTTTTGCATTAAAAAAATATGAAAATATTTTTATAAATTTTCTAACAAATATCTTATTAATCCTCTATAGTAGAGATCATATGATCATTGAATATTTGTAAAATTAAATATAATATTGTTAAAAATAGTATTGTCGTTATTTTTTTCATGAATTGACCAGATATTTTTAATAACATTATTTACTCCATTGATTAAGTCATTGATGTTCTCTTCATCATCTATATTATTTTCTTCAAAATTACATCCCTATATTTTTATGTTAAGCTCATTTACTTTCATATTTCCTTCCTAGACACTTTCATGATTATCCGTGATTTATTTAGGTAGTTTTATCCCCATTGGTATTGTGTTAAATTGTTTTACATAGACATGAGAATACTTTTTTCCCATCACCATAATTACACATATTTATTTCAATTTCTAGATCCATCAGTAAAAATAATTAACTGTATAGAAATCATAAGACAAAAACATCTCTAACCTACAAAAAATTGATAAAATATAAGGAACCATTTGGTTCTTCCAACTATTATAATACTTTCAAAAATAATTTGGAACTTCTATGTTATAAACAAAATTTAAAATTTACATATTAATAAAATTAATGAATCAAATAGAGGAATTCTTCCTCTTATTCTAGTTGAAGTCCTTTAAATCTGATTACATTAAAGAGAAAGGATGTGTATTAGATGATTATAGATTTTATAATTTCTTATTTATAAAATCTTCCCCACAACCTATTACAGTAAAATCGAACCAAGAAATTATTTCTTATATCACTCGTGTATGTAAAAAAATAGATAATGAAAAATATAATTTTTAATTGTTTTCCCCATTGCATGATAACGTACTTTAGATTAGAGCTAGATAGGCTCATAAACCGCTACATCTTAACTATAAACAAAAAAATTATTGTATTTTTTGGAATAGTTTCTGACAATGGGAATCTAGAGATACCCTAAACTATGAATATCTGCACTTCCTTTATATAAGGGTAATTAACAATAATTTGAAAGGTATTATTAAATTAATGGTTTCCTCAAAAACATTATTTGATCTACCTTATTGATACTTTATAAATATTCTATAAAAGTAGAACAATACTTACAGATTTTATGGGGGAATTTTTCATGATTCTGAGACTCGTAAAAACTCACTACTACTCAAGATTAGAGATATATTGATAATTTATCCTATTTGTGTGATGTAGACACGTTTATTGTGTTATTATTCTAATAATTTTTCTTCACTATATGATGTTCAATATAATATTCATTATTTAGATGAACCAAATTTCATAATTCTCATAATTACTAGAATTGAATTCATTTGAGTAATTCATATTCCATCTAACAATTCTTGAAATAACTCTGAATGGAATAATACACCATGATCATTTCTATTTTTAATTTTTTAGGCTTACAAACAAGAAATACCATCTCTTGAATATTATAAATTTTTAAAAACTACATGTCTTTAGTAAAATAAAAATATTACCATTTTTTTTATTTCGAATCTATGAAAAAGAGAACATGATATTTATATATATTTGAACACATCAAAAAATTTATTCGAATATACAATTTTCAATATCCTATAGAACCCTAATTAATCTTCCAAAATTTTTAACTACAAAATAATCATCATTAAACATGTATATTGTGGTATGTTTTATATTAGACAGATTAAAAACTCATCACCTTGAACATTCATACACTATAAATGCAACAAGAAACATTGAACATATACTATTAATTGTTTTCCATTATAAATAAAAAATTATAATCACCAATAATCTCAATGTATTAATATCTATATCTTATTAATTGCCATCCTCAACCAATAGTATTACTATATATTTTTAGAAAAAATTTCTTAAAATATAAAAACAATATATCAATATTTTTCATAATATTTGAATTCTCACATGAATCAGCTTGTATCATATTTTATATGTAATTGTTTCAGTATTAATGACCAGAACATTAATTTTTTGGATTTATTCCTTTATATCACATGAATAATTGAAAACTAATATTATATAGAGTGAAATTATCATACATGGAAGATTGGAATAGTATCCCCTACACAAATTTGGATCTGTGAATAAATTTGATATGTATTCAATAAATGGATAAAAAGATATACTTTCCTATTTTAATTTGAATACATGGTAAGAAATACCAAAAGTGATATAATTTGGATAAATAAAGATATTCTCATATGTAAGAATTTTACTTACATGTAATTTTTTTACATGTACGTATTCATGAATTTGATTCTTCAACCAAGAAAAAATTATCAAACATCAACCAAACATCCTGCATATATTTTTTCTATATTGTATCTTCACGTATGTAACAAAGAATATATATTTAAATAATTATTCTTTGATAATATTCATGTAAAATAAATTATTTTTTAATGAAATGAATCCCATATATTATTTGTTATATAGTCATCTTTTTCTCACAGAGGGAAAACATAAAAAAACTCTACAAAAAAATGTATTTACTCCAATGGATTTAGGACATCTTCTTTGAAATCAAATGAAATATCAAACCTTAAAAAATATTATAAATAATTTATGATAAAACATAAAATGATTATTAATAGGGATTGAAAACTACTAAAACCCTTCAAAATCATTTAGGGAACAAGAATTATCAAGGTCATTGTATTCGTAAACAATGTCACCATTCATGCCTCCACTATAGAATGAACCTATTATCATAGATAGTGGCTCCCCTCACTCATCATAGCTCCATAATCATAATTATTTTATCCTACGACCATATAAAACCATACTAACTCTCATAAGTGGCCTATATACCCCCACAATTCCAAATCAATCTCAATGGTCCATCCTCATATATAGAAAGAAATAATTATCTACACTCAAAACCTCTATCATGGGTAATTTATTGTCTCTCTATTATAAACCCCTATCTTTGAATTATCAGATATTGTGATGTCTGACAATGATAATTATTCTTTAGGAAGGGAGAAGGATAAAAATGTTGGTAATGGAATGGGGGATTTAACAATTTTCTCGGCTAGTGATCACATATTTTCAAATATATCTTATTAATGACATGATAACATTACTATAACTATCAATAATGAAATATAGAATCTATAATGAAATATAGTTAATAAATCACATAAAAAAAGATCATTTTAGAGCATAATAAATTAAAAAAATGATCAATATAAATCAATAATTCCATATAATAGATTCCATTAGAATAATTGAATATTTGATGAATGAATCCAACCTAAACCACGTGATACAAAATAATTAAACATCATGAATTATGTCAAAAAAATAAAATGGACTTACTATGAAGAATGAGAAAAAAGGAAATAGATATATTCCATGTATTACGGGTGCAAACAAATATTCATTTATTGATCTATCAATGTCATATAATTAAACCATAGTTGGTGAATAAGTCCAAAACCATTATATGATTTGTTATTGGTTCCACCTCCAATATTTATCTACAAATTATCTCACTATAGATGGTTCATTCTGTACATGGTGGATAATTATATTAATATGGATAACATTAATTATTTGTGTCACAAAAATTTACAAACTACAAATCATAATTAAAATCCATAATCATACTTGGTTGGATACCACAAACTCAAGCATAAAAATTATGTCTCTAATATAGAAATCATCCCACTCCAAACACAACTATAGTGTCATAAATTCAATCTAATGTTCCAACTAGGTGGTACTAATATTTTTTAGTATAAAATAAATATTGATATGTTATATAATTAAAAAAACTCACACAAAACATTTTCATCATGTAATTTAAAAAAAATATTGAATATGAAAATATAGTGACCTGGTATCAATGTGATTCATAGAAAGTTATTTGGATGTTTTATACATCAGTGAATTTATCAATTTACTATGATTTCTATTAAGGATCTAAAACACAATAATGAGTTGAGTATATATCTTAAGAAACATGTTTCATTATATCCTTACAACTAAAAATACAATTCACATTATAAAATAAAATCAATTGAGTTATTAATCTAAAAATATCTTACAAAAAATTCATGTGAGAGATCAATCTACAAACAAAATTCATAAATATTAGTAAATTTAAAAATAATATATGAACAAGAATATAATCCACAATACAAAACATTATAAATTCTAGAATTTACACTTTGATTAATTTTCATAGATTTCCACTTAATTTTATGGTTTAATTAGCATAATCCCATTTTGTAGACTAATCTATGACAAAATAATAATCATTCAAAATATGAAATCCGCCAAGATCTTGTAGAAAAAAACAAAATCATCCAAACATTTACCATACCAATAGAATAAAGGGAATATAAAGAAAATTTCCATCTTCATGGAAATAGTGCATTATCATGATAATCTAATAATAGAAAAACATGATCCCATATTTAGAGATACATGTTGAAGAATTTGACTAGAGGACCATCAATTTGTAACAGACATTACCACTAGGGAAATCCTTATAATATTTTTACCAATTGATAAATGTATTCAAAATAGCATACTCTTTATGTCTTATTTTCTAATGCGTCATAACTCTATAATATTTCTCCCTCAACATTTCCAGTACTAAGAACATAATCCATATATTTCTTCTAGATCAACATCCACATCATTACCAAAAAGAATACTATATCCTCTTACATAGGAATGATCACGTCGAATAATGAAGAAAAAAGTTTTGGTTATTATATCTCATGATTAATTTTACTGATGTGAACATAGATAGGGATATTAACCTCCTCAGTCACCATGGTAAAAAACATTACCGCATCGATGAACCAATATATAAAAATATAAAGCAGATGGTCTTGGATGGTCTGATTATACAACTTTATTAGCTCGAAACACCATGATATCACCTAGGATAAATATAGTGGCTAAAAATCATAACCAATTGAGTTATATCCCATTAAACATTATTTCATTCATCATATTATGAAACTCTAATTCTGATTTATAACCACAACCATAAGGTTTCATACTCTAATTTGAAATATCTATTCAAAATAATCTATAGTCACACCCAAAATGATCCCGATGGAATTAAATTTACCCACACCAAGAATAATATGACATAGACACCCCATTTTTGAAAATTCATTAATTATTATTATTAAGAAATTAAAAATATAATAGATTCGACAATCATTCTTTTTAAACTATATATCCCTCACTTGATGAGATTAGAGTACCACCCCAATCAATTCATGAAATTAAACATCTCCCATTCCAATCAAAAGAACCATAATGTGGTTATATTTTAAATTTCCTCATCCAAAAATTGAACATGGAATATTATTATATTAAAATTATTTAACATATTATCATAATGGGACCCAGATCACACAAACTCTCATAGCCTTAGTTGAATAAAGGCTATAAAATAATTTCCATCACATGATTGCATACTATAAATAAATAGATAACTTTTATCCAAAACAAAAATTCATTGACAAAACTGAAAAACATGTTCAATATAAGGAGGAAAATAATAACTATCAGATCATGAGATTCTCAGGCATTATTACGCACCAAAGAGGGTGTTAAATACAAGAACAACCAACAATTGATCGATGATTCTCATGATTATTCCTGGATTAAGAATTAAAAACATTGAAATCAATATGAATTTTTTCTGTGAAATGCCCTAAAAAATTATGAAGTTTATAAGTATAAAATTTGGTATTGAACCAAAAAAATCAATCAAGGATATGACATTAACCAAATCATAGTATGATTTCAGGAATCTTTCATATATTAATGTATTTGTGTACACAAAACATCCCACATGGTTTCTTTTATTATAACCTTTTATGAATGGATTAAATGGATTGTATTTAATGAATGTATACAATGAATATTTACCATGGGAATAAAAATATACACATATGATTAATATTTCTAGCACATTTTATTAAATGTAATTCATTAAGTATAGATATATAAATGTATAATATCCCTCCAATTGAAAAAAACAATAATATGAAATCCTCTTAATACTCACATCCTAATAAGATATGATTTGTCACTATGTGAGTGTACTAGAACTCCTTATTTGTTTAATGATATATTTGAATATTTTTGGGAACCATTTGATGTTAGAATCCCATAAAAGGTATGGTTTTTCATCTACTACACTGGTGAATAGTATCTCTCAGTGATTAAGGAATAATCTTGCTTCTATTTAGTTATTTATATTAATTTAGTTAATTTTTATTAAAGTATGATACCATTTACCATAGATAAATTACATTAAGGGGTTTTCTTCTACAACCTTTGTTCATACACTAGACCCTTAAAACTAAATAGTGGTATTATAACATTCTTCTACATCCAATATCCAATTTTTTATAAATAAAGAATATGTTTCAGGGAATCGTAATTAGTTTTTCCACACTCAATTAAAACTCTTATGATAACACAATGTCAATAGAACCACACAAAAATACATTAATATGGTAAGATAATATGGAGTGGATGTTAAGGATTATATTAATAGGGTAACACAGTCTAAATTGCGGCTATGAGAAAACAATTGACCAGTGTTTGAGTAATTTATTAATTTCTTATAATTAATATGAACATATATATAATATATAATTATATTATATAAATCAATTTTCATAAAAAATTTATTGTTAACAATTGTTATGTTTCTCAAAAAAAATATTACAAATATTCAATTAATTTTATATATATCTCATATTGATTGTATTTTCAAATTTAAATGGAATATAAAATGATCATAAATTATCATATATATAATTTTAACATTTTAAAATTTTGATGGATTTAAAATAAATCATGAAATAAAAAGCACATGATTATATTATAAGGGTAATTTATAATGAATTCAAAATTTCAAAAAATATGTCCAAAATATAGTGTTAGTTTTTATTTAAAATTATGAAGAGTTAGTAATTATTTAATAAGAATTTTTAAAATTAAAAAAGATAAATTATTAAGATATTTTTTAGAAAAAATCAAAATTTTTATAATGATAGATTAATTCAGTGTCTAAATAATGTTTAAATATTTTAAATTTATAATTTTTAAATAGTTTACATAATTTGAATTAGAATATAAAAATATTATAATTCTTAATAACAGAAATTTTAAGCGTGAATTTTCTTATAATTATAAATATAAAAGTTTTCATATTGAATTTGTAAATAAAAGATTTTATATCCACGATAATAAAATTTTCTAATTTACAATGGCGTTAATGTGCACGTGATTCATGTCATTGCGGTAAAACATTAAACTTGAAATAAATATATTCTTTAAATATTCTATAATTGATATATTTTAAGATTTTATAAAAAAATGTTTTCGGAATCCATTGATAATTATGTTGTTCTTATATATATATATATATATAAATGATTATAATTTGATTATAAATGATAAGGTCTGATTAATTGAAAATGAGTGTAATAAGCCTAAAATCTAGCATTGAAATTATTATTTATAACTAATGATTAAAAATGTTTATTTATTTATTTATAGTTTTACGAAATTAATTTTTAATATGTTTATATATTGAAAATAATGTGAATGATGTTATCTATAATCCTTCATAAAACATATTTTATAATATTCACTTAATTATGAAATTTCATATTTTTTCTCAAAAAAATAATTATTTTATAGTCATTGGATTAATTTATAAATAATGTTTAAATTACTCTTATAACCCTATGGTATTAATTAGTTTATAATTAGATATATTTTTCATGATTAATTTAATTTTAATGGATCAAATTTAATGAGGGATTTTTAATTACATTTCATTGATCATATAAAAGAGTTGTTGTGAAAAAAAAATTAATGGTTTAAACGTTTTATGATGTTTTCATTATTCAAATAGTTCAAATAATTAAAATTGGGAAATAAAATATTTATAAATCATAAATGTGTCATGTAAAAAGAATTTTTCATTTTGGAAATGAGATATCGAGTGCTTAAACAAAACAATTTCCTAATATCCATAATAGTTATCTTAATATAAAAATGTTCATATTATGTTTTTATTTTCTTAATGCATCAAATATTTTTATATAATGCGATTATTTATGAAATATTTATTTAATTAGAATTTACTACTTGGTGAAATAATGTTTATATATTTTTTGTAAAATTTAAATAATTTTTATGTTCCATTTATAAGTTAAATTTCTAATTTGAGATAGTTCAATTCATTACATACTATGAATTACTTCATAAACATTTTTCTCTCAACAACATCGAATTTAAATTATTTTTTATTTATGATCTTAAAATAGATTTAAAACACAATTTTTGTATATTGGGAATTACAATCATTATTAAATGAATTACACCCTTAGTAAATCATCCTATGGGATATTGAACTAGGATCAAATATCCCACTTACCTAAAGGCTTGGGCCTGGTTATAGAATAGTGATGGGTTCACTATTAGTCAATTTTACATTACTCTTGTGGAGATTTTCAATCTCATATAACTATATTCCTTTATAATAAAATTTAATTTACTCATAGAATATGTTTGATTTGGAAATGTTTTCATATACATAGCTTCAGTTTTGGGTGAGGAACAGAAACGTATGGGTTGTATTAAACTTACACATTAATGTTCTCCGAATAGATTAATTTTTTTTTTGGGTAGATATTAAAAATTATAATTGTTAAAATCATGCATACATAAATGAATTAAAATTATATGAATAATATTCTATTACACGAAATAGTTATCAGTTTAAAATAAATATGAGGTGTATTAATTTGGGGAATCTATTAAGAAAACCCCTAAAATATTATGTGTGATATTACATCCAAAATGGAACTTGTTAAAGCCAAAGTCATCTAACTGGGCTGTTTCACAATGATGTGAGTTCCCCTATGTTATCTTGAACAAGTAAATAAAGCCATGAGTGACTCTAGATTATCTAACTAGGATGTTTCAAGTCCAAGTGGGTTTACCCTACACTGTATTGTGTAATAACATAATTTACATTTTTATGGGTTACACTAAATGGAAAACACTAATGGCTAGTATTATAAGTGATTCAAGTTATGTTGGTTGATTTTATTATTGGGATAATGATTTATCAACTTAATTATAAAAGAATAAAAAAATTTATGATTGTGGTCATTTTTTATCTAAATATTAATAGATTATTTTTATGATTCCTAATAAATGTTAATATTAAAATTATATCATAGCTCAAATAATAGATTATTAATATGGGTTCATAAATTTTAGAGTGATAACATTAGTTAATATTAATATACAGAAGATGTGAAACATTTTACACATATAACAAAACCTTATATTATAGATAAAAATCATCGTCAAAAATCTTATCATTAACTCACAAATAGATAATCATAATGTATGTATCCATAGAAATTAATATCTTAATAAAATCCTATATTTCAAATATATTAAATATCATAAATTAATTCCTTCATTAGTAACCAAACTATTAAATATGTTCAAAAGTATAATTTAATATACTCGTGAGAAGCATAGAATGATTTTCATAGGACCTCATTATAGAATATTCTAGTAAGGAAATTTAAATTTTTATCATTTATGTTATTAAGAAATTAATGATAATTTTACATATTATTCGTAGTTGTTGAGAATAAATTATATGGATATTTTTATTCTATGTTCAAATGACATATAGACAACTAAAATTTGGGATGGAATAAAATAAAAGAAGAAAATATAAACTTGGTTTTCCAACAATGAATCTTCAAATATCCATATGAGGTAATTTTTAACAAGTTGGTATTAATGAAAAAACAAAAAGATCAAATTCTTAAGGTAATTTTTATTTTTTAGGAAAGTCTATGGATTTTCCATATAAGTTATTAGTATTACAGATATTGATTTTTGAATTTATAGGTTATGTGATACAGAATAAAAATTTTACAAGTGTTGTAAATATATAAGAGATAAAAATACATATATAAAATAATATATTTATAGTCAAAGTTCATGTGAAGAAGAAAAAAGATTCAACCAAATAGATTTGAATATATATATATATATAATGATCTGATGAATCTAAAATTATTGATGTGAATAACTATTTTGTTTCTATTATGTTATAATGAATTAATCTTATTAATATTTTTTCTGAATAAAATTGGATAGATTATTGAATACACATGGATTATAAATCCTCAAATTATCTAACATGTTTTATAAGGACACATAGAAAATGTGTATAAAATGTTATTTCTAAAATAAAGGGGATGTTATTTCCATCACTCATCAATATCCTATTTTAATGAATATTCATGTTATCAAGAAAATGATCAAAACACCTAAAATACATTATGTGATATGTTAATAATAATTTATTTACTATATATCACACTAAATGTAAATAAGTTTTATTTCCTAATAGAATAAAATTTTAATTGAATCATTTAAATATATTCTAGGAAATTTTAATGTCTATGAGGTTAATGGATATATGTTGGAAATAAAAAATTTTAAAATTTAAAATAAATTGTATCAGTCATCGTATCAAGTTATTTTTCTTCTAATATCCAAAAAAAATTGATCTTTTATTTTATGTTCAAAAACATAAATAGTTATATCAATTTTACATGGGAATGTTAATATCACTATTTATAAAAGTATTATTATATCCTATCATGTAAATGTAATTTTATGGTCATATCAATTAAGAGATATTTTTTATTAATGATTTATATACTAATATGGAGTTCATAGAGAAATATATATGGTAAAGGTTCCATGTATGAGGATGATATTATGCATCAACACAATTAATCATTTACAATATATGATTGGAATTTAATGTTTTGATGTTGTGAAGTAAAGGAGTTAGAATATGTACAATTTATAAAACATTGTAAAATTCATACCTATTTATCATAGTTGTTCCAACTAAAAACTTTTTAGATATCACTCACTAAATTTGTAGTCTAGAATTTTATTAGGTGGACACATAACAATATGATTGGGATTATATATAGATGTAATGATTTAACAGAACCAAAAATAATAATAACGATAAGGTTACACTAGTATATTATCATAAATTATATAATAACTAGGAATTTTTTATGGATTTGTTAAATTTTATTTAATGTTTAATAATATAATATAGATCATGGTTTTTTAATAATTGGTATCTCAATTTATCATTCACTAATGTGTGCTACCACATTACATGAATACTATAATGATAAATATCCCCAAATAGTTTTTTTGTTATCCCTAATCAATGATCTCATTATGTATATTGTGTTGTAATGATATGTTATAGATTTCATGAATATAATCTCATTATCATTAAAATGATCTGTATACATGATATGGAAACTAATTTTAGTAAGTAATCAGTGAATAATTATTACTTGTAATGACATATCAAATTATATCTTTTGGAATATCATAAAATTAATGATATACATAGGTGTGAGTGATTATTATAAATCATTGATTATAATTTTTAGTGATATAAAATACATGTTACCATTATTAATTTTATTCATTTCTTATGAAATTAAAAATTGTATTAATTAATCGTTGGGTGTTGGGGAATTTTTTTATCATTTCATCATTTTGAGTGCAAACAATAATATATTTCTATACATATATGAGGAGGAAATAAAATATTCCTATATGAAATCTGACTAAGAATAAGCATAGACATGATTATTGAGATCATATGTGGTGTCCATACCTACTTGGAAGATGGACATGTGGTGCACTCATCCATTAGATGGATTACACATGATTTAGTCGTCAACCGGAATAGAATTTTTCATAGAATCAATAAAAAATGGGATATCCCATACTATAATTACATTTTTACAAGTCTACTGGTTAATCTATGTAATGGAAAAAATTAATATATGGGTATATATATTAATTACAGATTGGTACCCCTTTTTTTAACAAATTAAAATAGTGCAACTCGCCTTGCTTATAAAAGGTCACCCATTATCCTCTATTTTTTCATCCTAAATGCCTTTTGGATTGGAAAATCATTTAAAAAATCACCACCTAACATAACTCCTCTCATAATATAAGCCTTATATATGAAAAAATTCTATTAAGACTATAGTTGGAGGCAAAATTTGAATACCTAATGAATATGTAACATTCTTCCACAATTACTTTTATTTTATTTCTTCCTCCATATACATAAATTATTATTTAAACATGGTGATATAATAATTTAATTATATAAAATATACATATATTTATTTAATATAAGTAAATTACCAAAAAATCTCCACTTTCATCAAATGGGTTATAGAATCATCTTTCATGTGTACGGAGGACCACAACCTTCCGAACTGATAACATTCGTTTTTTCACATATACCTATCATGGTTGGGTACACTAATGGATAAAAAGTATAAATATTATATTTATACTAGATTTAAACCAATGTGGTAATTATATCATATATTGATTTTTTACATTTCATTATATATGTGGTTCGATAATGTATTTCATTTGTATGGGGGATTACAGCCTCCTGAAGCGATGTTGTTTGTTTTTTACTCACGTTTTACATGGAAGATAATAAAGATAAATATAGTAAATATATTTTATATACATTATATAATAATGATATTAATTCAATATTTTTCATAATAAAAGAACTATATAATTTTCATTCTTACTATTTCACTCATTCAAATATTATAACATTGTTTTTGTATGTGTGCACTAATGCCTTCACATAGTGACATAACTCCCTATTTATCACCCTAACACGTGGTTGATATTATTATAATTATATAAATATAATATATTACTTAAATCCATTCAATAATTATCATTGAAAAATTGATACATTTCTCAAACATACCTAAAACATAATGTATGCATGATCATATTATACTTCTTTTATCAAGACCGTATTTTATAAGTATTATTAAAAGTATAATTTATGTATTGTTTAGAAAAAAAATATTATTATTTTTCTGGTGATATGGTGCACTTTTCAATGTAAAATTTCCAAAAAAAAATTACAAATGAAAACATATATGAAAAATAAATATGTGATTATGAAAAACAAGATTTAAAAAATAAATTTTTACGAAATAGATAATAAATTTTCATAAGTAAATAATATTGTTCTATAATTTATATATAGTAATCGTAGATTTTTTATACATGTGGTTTGAAAGTGTATTGAGGATTTTGATAATTAAGGTAAGTATTTTATATTCTCTCATTTATTTCTTGGAGACATATGGAAGTTCACATGTCTTTTATTTTGAGTAGTGTATATAATTACCCATTTACATGTTATTTATTTATACATGATTTTAATTTTTTAATCCTTTTATTTTCGTTTTAATACATCATTTACCTTTTCAAATCTTAATAATTCATCATGTAATTTACACTTAGAGGTTTAATATAATTACTGTAACATTCCAAAAGACAAATAAATGATTCATTTATGTAAATTTAGTACGTTATACAATTATTTGTTTGAATAATCTATTATTGTAAATTTTATATCATTTACAAAAATAATTTATATTTTAAAATATCATTAGTTTCAATTTTTACACTGTTCATTTCTTGACTTTTTAGAAATATCATAAATACATTATATATTCACACAAACTCATTTAAAACATCAACTAAATTAAAAAATATATCCCCTAAAACATTTACTAAATAACATTTTCAAACTCAAGAAATCATTTCAATTTATTGAAATAAAGATTTCATTTTAAAAAAATCAATACTAAAATACCCATAAAAATGAATAGGTTATTTCATTTTCTTCTAAAAACATTTTGTATTGTAGAGGAAGAAAAATAATCGGCACAATGGTGTAGAAGTCCTTGTCTCGTTATATGTTAAAAAAATATTTTTTCCATTTGTAAAGAAAGTTAAACCTTCCAAATAGAAATAATAAAATGTTTCATTTTTTTAATCCTTTTAATGGAATTAATATTAATAATATTTTTTTAAAGACCCTAAAACGACAGAGTGTGTATAACATCAAAATATATCTCAATGGAGGGGAATTGAGACAATGTCTCATACCTTGAGTTTGATTTGTCATGTATGTTCTTTATCATACTAAATAATAAACATATATTAGTTATTTACATGATTGATATCCTTTTTAAAATTTTATTATTTCTTTTATTGACACTTATTACAATGTTATAACAATTATTTCATTTTTTTTATTTCATGTCAAATGTTTTGATGATATTCAATACATGAGTCCAAAATGACTTTGGTATGATGTATATAGGTCAAAGTTGTCATTAGTCCATAATCTAAAGAATAATATTCATGAAATAATAATCACATTAATAAATTAATTATAATTTTAAATTTATCAATTACATTGGGATATGAAAGATCAACTATGTTACGGTCATAGAGACGATAACTCGTACATACACATTAATAACATTTCCATTAATCAATGATCATTAGGAAATGATGTTATGTATTATTTTATCATTCCATAATGAAAATCAAATCATTAATATAAAATTAATAATTAAAATATATTATATATTTTATTTATTTATTTTGGTATTTAAAAATGAATCACATCGCTTTGTGGATATGATAGTCCACACATATGCCCGAATAACATTATGATTTTAATGTTCATGAAAGTAAAAAAAATGATATATTTTTCTATAATAATGATACAATATTCTGGAAAATCCTAAAAACATTAATTCCATCATTATAAAATGTTTTTATAGATAGTGATTGAAAACAAATTATATCATTTCGTGAAGTTGATAGTTCACACTTATGTATTATCGATTAAGTATGTTCCCATTTCATAATAGTTAAGATGATGTTAGGTGATGATATTAACATAACAACATATCAATATATTTAGTATATTTGATTTATTATATCGTTAAGGATGAATAATATTTTATGGTAGTCAAAGAAATATTAAAAGAGTAATAATTAATTATAAATGATGCCCCTTTTCATGGTGATTTTCTTTCATTATCACCTAAACACTTCTAAGGAGGGTGTAATACCTAAAATAAGGCTTCTAGAAAATGGATAGGGATTCTAGGAATGTATTTAGTCATATATTGGTAGAACCCAATTTTATTGATGTGTAAATAAATGATAAGAAATAATTAACTTTTATAAGAGAGGGGATGGGCACTCTTGAAATTCTGAAAATTACTTAATTAATATAATTTATCTTTCCATTCAAAATTGTTAAAAATTGAGTATTTATAATATAGGATGAGTATGGGTTAAAATAATATAATTCACTAAATATTATACATGATATTAATTTTTTAATCATTATATTTTTTGTCTGACGCTTCATTTATCTTTTAAACTCCTACTATTTCATCATGTAATTACCCTTTGAGGGATAATATAATTATTTTTTCATTCCAAAAGACCAATTAGTGATTCATTAAGGTTAATTTAGTATGTTACACAATTATGATCCTAAATTTTTTTATTATAAATTTTATATCATTTACTAAAATAATTTATATTTTAAAAGATCATTATTGTCAATTTTGACACTATTCATTTCATGACATTTTAAAAATATCATAAAAACATGATATATTAAAATCAACTCAATTAACACATAAACTAGATTAAAAAATATTCCATAAAATTCGGGGATGTCATTAATTATATCTAATTTAATTTATTTTATTATTTCTAATATTATTTATTTGATATTTACTTTAATTAAAAAAATACGGCATATTTGTTAAATACTTTACATTAAATATTAATTACTAAAAAATTATAAATAATATATAATGATGAATATAAATCTTATAGATTTAAATTTAATAATTATATTCTGATTTATCTTCTCGATAAACTTATATTAAAAATATTTTACTTCTCAAAAACAAGAGTGTGGAAAAAAGTGACCTCTCTTTGAATATAATATTATAAATGTTTAAAGTCATTAAATTTTCTTTCAACGGTCATATATCATAACACAGATGATTTTTGGTCGAACCAAACTTATACAATGATATTAGGACAACTGTCATGGTAATATAAAATTTTATTTTTACTCTTAATTAACCAATTAAACTTTAACTATATTAATAAAAATAATTAATAAAGATACTATTCATATATTTCAATAATTATTTTGATCCTATTAGATCATATATTTCATATTTATTACAATAATTCATGTTCATTTTTAAATATAGAAAACACAAATGTAGATGAAATTAATAAAAATTAATCTCACTGATGGTTAGAGAAAATTGGATTTCTAAAAAAATAACATTCAAAAGTTCACGATGTTATTATATCCAATTTCAATGTGATATTTATTAAAATTTCCTTGTATTAACTAATAAAAATAGTATTTATTTATAATTTAAAAATAATTAAATAATAATAATTAACCTATATAAATAAATTTGACGAAAAAGCAGTTTTGAACTAATATATTGTATCATTCACCATTTATCAAAATATGAACGTTCTCAAAAAGATAAAAAAGATAAACCCAATGAAAATTTTTATATTTATCTTTCAAAAATAATACGTAATTTATTATATAAAAATTATAGTTTCCAAAATCATATTTAAAATTGGTTCACCATCAAAAGGTTGTGAAACTACCTTTTAAAAATATTAGAGCTTTTTATGCCTCAAATTCAGTTTATTCTTATTTTAAGACTATATAATTTATTTTATGAATTAAAAATAATAATAAACATGTGTAAACATAATATTGGTTTTTTTATTCATTCTCTTGGATACAGTGGCAATTTGATACCAACCATTTTAAAAATAATAATATTCCTAAAAGATTATTTTTTTATTATAACTCGGTAATGTGGGAAACAATAGATTTCAAAGATAATAATTATTGTATATCAGGTATGATATCTTGCAAATATTATAATTTAGGGAAAAATTAATATCTAATTCCCAAATATTATTATATATGAAAGTGTATTAATCATTAATTACAAAGGATGTTACCATTACAATTTATTTGAATCCTGCATTGGGTGATGCACATTAATTTTGATGTTATTATTTTTTTGATTGTGGGTTATATTTTATTTCAACCCAATTGGATGAGGGTATTTCCTCTCAATAATCATTTTTGGAAATTGTTCTAAATAATATTCCATTCATCATGTCATGCCATATAGGATGCATTTCCTATTACATGTGATTGTGATATGTTCCACGATTGATATATCTATTTTGTGATACAAATTATGAATTTTGAATTGGAGTACATGGATGGTACATAGAGAACATTAAAAAAACTAAGAAATATTTTCTTGATTATGTTGCAATATGTACCCTACACATCAAATTTTTTCATGTTGATTCAGGGAAAATAAGTCATATGTAATAGAATGTGTCAGTTTGAAAATTAGATGGACACCATATTTTGATTCTTGAGGTGTATTGGCCCATAGGGATCACAATTTTTTAATCTTTGGGTTCAATCATTAAAATTTGTTTTTATATAATGTAATTTAATAATAAAATAAAGTGACAACTAGAATTGTTCATAGAAAAAACATAAGTAAGATCTGACTATAGTATTGGGTAGTCGATAGTAGATTTTTATTTTAAATGATATTTATGATTCCCTGATCTAACTCAAGGATTAGGCATGGTGGTGGATTCATATATTGGAAGGCATTTAGCTTTCATATTTTTTTATTTTCTCTTTTATTGGATGATTAATAGTGTTCTGAGGTGTGAGCTAGTAATTTGGAGAGATATTTCACTACAATATCCTCTTGTCATATGCATTGAGGGTGGAGGGGAAAACACTCCGTAGGTGGTGGCCCATGGGATACCAGTAGATCCTCCTTTAACACAAGAACTACCACTAGTAGATTCACCAAATATTGGTTTCAAGGTATAGTTCTATGAAGGATCTCTTTTTTTTATGAAAATTGTTCATGGAGCACTGTGACTATCCCTGAATATGGAAGTGTTGAAGAAAGACTTCATGTAGTACCAGCCAACCACATTTTCAGGGGATGAAGGACCACATGTTGTGGAGTCATGGATACAGGTCATTCTATCAATCTTTGAGAATCTTGAGAAGCCTCTCTAGGGGAGGGTAATTATTTTTTTGTATATTTTTTTTGATTCTACCATGATATGGTGGGATTCCATGTCCTATAAATATCATTATCAAGAGATGGCATGGGTATATATTCATAAATATTTCTAGGATTACTTTTTTATGAGATGTTGGGGATGATAGTGCCTGATATTTTTTGCACATGTAGTAGGTAAAGTTATCAATTATGGAATATTTGGACCGTTTTACAGTACTCTTGATCTACGCACCTATTCTGATGGGTGATGAGTTACCACATCCCAGATATTCGAATATGGCCTTATCTACAACATCATAACATTGGTGATTGTATATAGGAAGACTAATATGGTTTAAATAGTGAATCAATAGCTTATCAAGGATCATTACCGAGAGATGTTTGGGATGGCATCCCAGGCAGTTTGAGAATAGTATATGGCGCTACATCAATTGGTAGTAAGAAGCATCATCTGAAGCTTCTGTTTGGGGATATTAGTTCTCAAACCACAAACTCCAATAGTATGTTGTGGTTCCAATGATGTGGTAAACATTGAAATATTAAGAATTAGTGCATGAATCACCCAATCAAGTGATGATCATACATAGAGATGGTCATTTATAGTACTTTTGAGGAACTTTTCCTCTGGCATCCAATGAGAGAGGGTCTACACGAACTCCACTTATAGGAGATGTTCATCAGATACTCATTTGGAGGATAGTTAGAGTGAAACATAATGATCGGGTCAGGTTTTTTTCATGTCCATGGTAGTCATACCTCATTTTTGTAGCCTCATCTGAGTGGATCTTCACAAAGTAGTGAGGTTGTATCAAATGGTCGTGGATCAATCAAGATAATTTAATTACAACTGACACCAAGGGTGAATGATCCCTCACCCTATCCTATGAGAGTTATTATACTATTATTCTCTACTTTATTACCTTTTCTTTTTTATATAACGGGTTCTCAAAAATTTATATATGTCCCCATTATAGAGATCCTTGGGCTTAGGGTTCAATGTTCTTACAATGTTATGAAGCTTAACACTTCTTTTGCGATTTAAAGGGAGGATGTAAATAATTTCTTGGTGTTCCTATTGATATTGGTGCATTTCACTTCCTACACAACCTCTTATTCCATGATATAAGAAGTTTTTTGATCATTCTCGAGATGGATTAGTCGTCAACCATTCATTATTTGGTTGATTTTAATCACTGAAGGGTGACCTTCACATCACAAAAGGGAAAATAGTTTTTTCAAAAGGGTGAATGAGATATTAAGGAAAGATATGCTAGACCCATGTATCATGGGATGGGTAGGATTACAACATGGATTTTGATTTTATATCTGGATGATATGGTGACACATTTGGACGATTTCCCACTTGTGGTTGATCATTTCAGCGATGTTTTCCCAAATGATTTATTAGGATTACCTTCCGTGATATAGGTTGATTTATCTTTCAATATAGAGATAAGAGAATAATCAGTATCAATTCCTCCATGATGGATTTATATTACTTTGTTTTCAGATCTCAAGAGTTGGATAGAGTATTTAAAGACAAATGGGTTCATCTGACCAAGTACTTCTTAGTGGGTTTCAGTGGTTGTTTTGCGAAAAAGGTAGACAGTACCCTTAAGATATGTGTGGATTATAAAAAATTGAACTAATAGATTGTCATGAACCAGTATCCTTTATCATGGATAGATGGTCTCTTCCCCCAGATTTTTGCATCATATGTATTCTCAAAAATTATGTAGATATCAAATTATCCACAGGTTCATGTTATACAATTAAACATACCTCATACATCTTTTCATAGTGTGTGTGGTCTATATGAGTATATGGTTATGATGTTCCATCTACCAAATGAACCATTAGTCTTCATAAAACTGATTAACTGAGTTTTCAATCCATATCTAGACTCATTTTATATGGTATTCATGCATGATATCATGATGAATTGTCACAATCACCATTACTATTCCAAACATCTTGAGATCATATTGGATACACTGAGAGACAATTTGTTATATTTTAAGATCCCACAGTTCCACTTCTAAATGGATTTTATTTACATCCTATGTCACATTATCATAGATACATGAGTGTTAGTTGGCCTAGATAAGGTGATAGTTGTAATATCATCATAGAATCCCCTGAACATCATTGAGGTATATAGTTTCTTTGCACAATCATTTTTTAAGAGGAGTGTTATATAGGTATTATAATTCATAGAAGTGTCTCTCATGGTATTGACTATGATGGGTGTGAATTTTGTATTGTCAGATTAATTTGATTCTACTATTTAGTAGTTGAAAGGGATATTGGCATCAGTGCTAATAATGATTTCCAAGATTGAGGTAGGAGTTACAGTGTTTATTGTGATGCATTAAGTATTATAACACTTGTTATGTTGGGAGATAGAGTCATTTTTTATAGGTAATTAAATATTCACCCACATGGGATGAATTACCGAGAACATGATCTGGAGTTTCCTACAGTTGTGCATGAATTGAGATGTTGGATACCTTACATACATGGGGAGCATTTTTAGTGTATATGGACAAAAATTCCCTAAGTATATATTTACTCATTGTGATCTGAATATAAGTAATTGGGGTTGGGTTGACTGACTATATTATTTTGAATATGATATTTCCTATAAATGTAGTAATAAAATTTGTAGGCTAATGATCTAATAATTAGGACATATATTCAAGAAACTTAGTAGGACAATAGGGCGTGTCAGTTTATGGGCTCATACTCAGAGATGTACTTGGAGATGTAGGGCGGTCTTGGGAAGACTTATCTATCATTTTTATTTGATAAATCAATCCTTATAGATAAAGATAGGATCATGTAGTTATTGGATTTTGAGGTACTAGTCTTATATGAGTGTTTGGTAGGTGAGGACCCTCATCTCTATTGGACCATATTTGAGGATTAAATTATGTGCACACGTGGTCACCTATGGTTTTTAGCAGACATTCCTAATGAGGTGATGAAATAATTTCATGATTTAGCTTGGGTAGTGATTCCTTCCTTCACCAAGATGTATTAGGATATACATCACCAATACTGGTGGGCATGTATGAAAATATATGTACCTAGTTTTTTCATAAGATATTCCAACTATCATCAGGTGATGGTGGAAAACTAGCAAAAATCCAAACTTTTACAACAGCTTCCCATTCCAGAGTATAAATGGAATGATGTCATGAAATATTTTTTTACTGGTTTTCCCAGTTCACTAAAATGAATTGTGTTGTTTGGGTTTTATTGAAATTATTAAAACATTAACTCATTTACAACCAATCAGGGACACATTTTTAGGGGATGATCTTGAGAGGTTGTATATCTTTGAGATAGTAAAACATCATGGGGAAACCAATACTGTCATTTTTTAGAGATATCCCATGTTTACATAACTTTTTTGTTATGGTTTTTGAGGGAACTGGGTACATTGGTGTTTCTTAGCATATAATACATCCTCCAAAACAATTTCTTGCAGGGCGCACAATACAGGTGGTTGAGGACATGCTACAAGCTTGTGTCCAATAATTTTGAGGCTCTTGGGAAATTAATATACACTTAGTTGAATTTTACTACAATAATAGAATCATGTGTCAATAAATATGGGACTTATAAATAATCTTACAATAGGAATTGTTGATAACACTTATATTGGTTAAAGGTAGGAGAGGAAGCTATGGTTGGACCTCATATTGTTCTAGAGACCTGAGATCATGTTCAATTGATTCTGAATTATATAGATACTGCATAGTCTCAATAAAAATAATTTGTGGATTATTGTAGATGACCTAAATAGTTTGAGATTAAGGATAATTACTTTTACATATCTCACGGAGTCTGGGACATAGAATGATCAACAGAGAGGGTAATATTACACTAAGATATGTTGGGTCATTCAGGATTCTGGGGAGATTCGGGCCAGTAGCCTATCATTTGTAGTTACCTCATAGGTAACATTCCAGGTAATATATCTTCCACATATCTCAAATTCACCACTAACATTAAGAACCATATCATGCATTTCATCCCATGTAGGTTTAGTTACAGGTAGATGCATCGTTTGAGAAGCATCAAATACATATTGTGGATCGATTCATGTAGGTTTTATAAGAATGGTCAGTTTCTTTAGTACTGGTTGTATGGTAGCACAAATAAGTAGAAGATTATACAATGGAGTGGAAGGTTAATATATGAGAATCATGGTTGAAAATGTTCATATATTAAGATTCACCACCCTCGTAAGGGAAATATAATGACAAATTACTTTAAGTGGGGAAGTTGGTAAGAACCTGTTCCATTCTTATGGTATGCAATATTTTATTTTTCTACAATTACCATATAAAAATGTTACTTGTTGCCTAATATGAATGCATTTGAGGTTATTGATATATAAGGGGTTTAATAGGACTATTTGGAGCCCAAATCCCAACCTTTGGGATGAAATAGGCCTCATGTATGGTTAATACAGACTGTGTGGGGTAGACCGCATGCTTTCATCTAACCATGTCAGGTTGGAAAATGGGGTACTATAGACAGTACAGTTAGAAAAACTATGTGATTTGAGGTACACAACCATACAGGAAAGTGTACAGTTTTTGGTAGTGGTATCAGACATTGTTTTCACATGGTTAGTCAAACTATTCATACAAACTATGCAAGGTTCCCCTCTCCTACAACAAAGGGAGCACGATTACTGCATGTTTTATACAACCATGCGACCAAACCATGTCACCCTAAAATTAATGGTAAATTACCATTTTTTCATTAATTAAATATTATTTCACCCCAAATATATTATTCCTCCTACAGATATCATCCACACCTTTTGAGTGCTCATTTTTACACCTAACATAGGAATCGGGGGATCACATATGTCTGGGTTCAGAATCGAGAGTTGTTCAACTCATTATATCTGCATTGGTAAGATATCTATTTCATTTATGGAATTAAACATTCTTATTTTTTTAAATTACACTATTTAGTTACAAGATAATTTCCCATATTATTAGTTTCTTCATATGTTCTTCATTTCTCCACTAATCTAAGTTGAATCAATAGCAGATATTGGATGAGCAATCCACTATAGACCTATGTTACATTGAATCATTATTTTAAATCAATTTCATTGTTTTTATATATATTTAATTCTGTCTTGTGACCAATTATTAAACCTCCTCCCTAAAAATTAAATTTAGTCGTTGATTTAAATTAATAGGCATGACCTATGTAATTAATAGAACTCATTGATAAATGAATATATGTATTGAAACATTAATTGGAACCATCACTTGGGTGTGTTGTTTAGTTAATTCGACCAACATGGGTGGCTATTTAACTTGGATACCTTTGAGGTGTTATTATTACCTCATTCCTTGGGATGATTAATATAGTATTGTAAATTGTAAATTGAGTCGATAAATAAGATTCAAAGGAAGCCATGTCCAAATGTTTCTTCCATGGGAATGGTTTATTAAACCTTATATTCCCATTATAAGGAAATTTACATGTGAGATAAATAAGATTCTAAGCCTTATAAGATTATAGATGCCCCTATCCCCCTTATGAGGTGAGTATTGAATTAATTGATTATGTTGATTACCATGAAATAGTTTAATGATATTTACTAAAGGCATGTTTTATTTTTTCCTTGGTTGGAACATTGTTTCTTATATGAATTCCATGTATGAATTCATTTATATTCTAAATTGTTTACACCTGAGTGAATCATGGACCCCCTGTTGAACAACCAAGGATGAACACCTGGGGGATGACTATAACATGTTGAGTGACACATGGATTTGTTTTGAATTTCCAATGATTGATTCAGTGGGAAGTTGATCATAAACATCATGGGTGACACTTAGGATCCATTATCATTTTTTCATGGATGAAGTTAGTGATCAATGATATTATACAACACCTAGGGTGATACTATAATTTCTATGAGTAATTAAAAGGATGAGATTTTAATTTTATTGGTTTATTATACAACTTGAGAGATACATAGATTCCATATAAGGAATTCCTAGGACTGGCTCATGTTATTGATTTGAAAATCAATTAAATGATATATATGACATGACTGCTAAACCAATGCATAATCATTGATTATATCAGAGACATAGAAATAATTGATGGGAAGCTAGGTATTTCTGATCACATACATGTCATGGGGATGTTGGCCTATATTATAGGTCACGAGACCTAATTATTACATGAGACATATTAATTAAATGGACTTGAATATATACTGATATAGTACTAGCTATTATTTAGAGACATTCCAAACTAAGATAATGTAGTTGGTAGAGTATGAGTCTCCATGGGAACCCAATAATTTATGGGTTGTTACTATGAATACATCCTTTATATATTCTTTCATCGTCTTCACATTGTTATTGTTATATATTCACTAACTGGATTGCAGTATAACATTGGGTGGTTTCATAATATTAATGTACCTCATACCCTATTCGGGCCGCCGATGGGTACCCAAATAGACTATATAATTGCATTTAAGGATAAGTGGAAGCTACCTGTTAAAGATTATTGATCTCTAATTAGGATTCATGGATTAAGGAAATGAGCTAATTCTCGGGATACTAGCTGGATTGTTTTTGGTATTTTTGGTATTGTGTTACTTTTATTGTATTGGATACATCTATACCACTTGTGGCAATTTTTTATAAACCAGACATGTATCGTCATTTTTCTTATATGATATTACATCTAGAGTGGGATATTAATTATTGTCCTATTTATATATCTTGCTAGAGGTATTTATCTACGCTTAAATTCTCTATTTTATGATTTCTATATCTTCTCCATCGATTACCTATTATTTGATATCCACAATGCTACACTTTGGTGATGAGTAAATAGTCTCCCCCTTGACACATTGTAGGCCTTCACTACTAGTAGAAAACCTCTTGAGTTTGGGGAGATATGCTTGACGCCATGTGGCCAAACAAGATTAGTGAACATTCAATGGAAATTAGGTCTGGGACGTTACAAGGGTGGTTTCATGCTTTTGATGAACTGGTGATTTTGGGTTTTACCCAAAAGAACCACTACATCTGGCATTTTTTGGAGCATTTTACAATACACCACCTCAAGTGGCCTTTTGCACGCCACCTTACGTTCCATACCCATTCCCAATATATGATATATATATATATACAATTATAATTTTTTATAATTTTAAATATATATTTATATTAATTAATTTATATTTGTTAAAAAAATTATATAATTATCTTTATAATTAATCAATTTCAATTCTTTAAAAATATTTATAAATTTATATTTCAAAATATGAGATTATTTATAATTATGTTTATAAATATATATTTATTTATTTAAAATATATTTTAAGTATATAATTATAAATATTTTTTTATAAATCTATATTTATATACTTATAAATAAACCTTATTTGATAAAATATTTAAATAAATAAATAAACCATATATATAATTATATATATAAATTAGTAAATTTATATATATTTATTTATATAAATAAATCTTGTTAAATATAAAATCTATGTTTTATTTACATTTATATAATTCAAAATAAATAAATAAAGTTAAAATATTGAGATATATAATTAAATAAACATTAAATTTAAATAATTCCTTTTTATAATTATATATTTAAACCAATATTAAATTTATAATTATATATCAATATTTAAATATAAATGAAACTTATATTAAATATTTAGAAATTTATATATATTTTTTTAAATTTATAAATATACATTAAAATTTTATTTATAAAATTATATATATATATAAACCATATTAAAATTATTTATATTTATATAAATAAGCCTTATTAAATTTATATATATATAAACTATATTATTTCTATTTAAAATATAAAGTTTATTTATTGAAATAAAAATATATAAATAAATATTAATTATATATATATGTAAATATATTTACAAACATTAAATGTTATTAGTTTTATTATTAAAAATTTATTATAAAAAATCCTTAGGTTTTTATTTAATTAAGGTTAATATATATATATACATATATAAATATATATTTATATTTATACCAAGAAAGTTCAGGATTCGAGCCTACTCGATCCCAGAAATTTATTAAGAAGATAAAATAAGATACAATGATACAGGAATGTGGCACAAGCATCACCAAACACACAGTGACAGTCCAAAACCTCCCACAAAAAAAGATCAAAATCCAAAGCAAAATAAAACAATATGCACCAAAACAGAGGCCCAAAGACCCAAGTGATCTAAAGAACCACAACAAAACAACTTAATAAAATAAAAGCCTCTAAGTCCCACCCATAAGAAACTCAATCACCGCCCTATATGCAAGGAGATCATGATTAGACACCCCATGTGATACAACACCTCTCCTGAGGTTCTATCTCATCTTATGGAGAAAAAGTCACCATACCCGCAGTCTGAGGTCTTTCAGCCCACGCCTCATCATCACCGGCACGTCACACCATGATCTCTGTCGTCATCGCCAGTTATCCCCCCACCGATCACACCACTCCAATGAACCCTGCCAGTGAGGCTGTTACTCATTCCGACTTCAGCGTCGGCTGAACCCGAGGTCTCCTCCCATCGAAGTCATCCTCATTTGTGTCCCAACCCCAGTAGTCACCGGCCAGAACCATACCACCGTGTTAAACCATCATATGATCACCGTCGAATCCACCGTGATCCCAAACCATCCTCACCACGTATCCTAAAATCATCACCTGAAATATCAATATTATTATAATTATATAATTATTTAAATATATAGTCAAATAAATTTTAAAAATATTTATTTAATATTAAATATATATAAAAAATTAAAATTATGTATTTATAAAAATAATAGATAATATATATTTATAAATAGATATTAATTTTACTAAATATAATAATTAGTTAATAATATTATTTATTACATTTTTAAATATATATATATATATATATTGAAGATATATATATATATATATGTGTTTATAAATACATTTAAATATTTAGTTAATGATATAATTAATAATAAACTTTAATTAAATTAGTAATATAGAAAATATAATTTTTTATAAGGTTAATATATATATTTATAATTGATTTTGTTTATTTATATATATTGTAAATTTTTCATGACCCACCTTCACCAAGATGAGGGAATGGACAGAAAATCGCTAGATCCTTCCTTCTTCAAATTCAAAGGGAGACAATGACACCTTGAGTCCCGCCATCAATAGGCCCCTGAGTGGGGTGTAGCACCAAAGGTATAAAATCATATGTGATATGAAAGGAATAAAAATAATTTTTTAATGGATTGAGAGATAAGATAGTAGATCCCAAACAACACTAAAAATTGAAGTAAAAGTAAAAAAACATTCAATTCCCATGTGCATGTTCCAATATAATGTGCTATAAAGTAAAAGAAAACTCCAAGGGGAAGTACCAAAAGAAAACAAAATAAGCCACATCAACGGTCCTGATGTTCGAGCTAATAGGGTCTGGCACGGTCCTCAAAGTCTTCCTGGAAACCTGAAAGTAGTTTTATATACATAGGGTGAGTATACAGGTATACTCAATAGGGAAAACCAAAATCGCTAATGCCCGAGTGGGGAGGCATTCTAATTCCAAACGAGAAAAGGGGGTAACGGAAGCACCATGAAAGGAAACTATCCACCCATTCCTCACCATGGCACACATAAAAAATTACTAAAGTAAATTAAAGTAATAGTATTAACACATCGATTATTGGGTACCCTGCACTACTTTCCCACTAGTTATTAATGATATCCTACGCGTCAGACCTCCCCTTCCATTTTCACTACTGTCTCACTGTCGGCCTAACAACATCCTTTTGGGAAACCAAAACCCCGAATACCACTCGCAGACACCTTGGCCACAACCACCACTCACATCACTTCCTGCAGACACATGGGCCACAACAACTACCCCTACTCCCTAATACACCTAGTCCAAAACAACTACCACCATGCCTGGAGACACCTGGGCCTCAACCTGAAGACATTCGGGAAACAAACTACCCGCACACACCTAGGACAACCACCAAAACTACCCTACTTGAAGAATTGTGGGATATAATGGACCCCAAGCCATCATATCAGGCCTGAATAGTCTTGGGCTACTTGGGAAGGGGAGCAGAAAAGAAGCTAATAACCAGCCACTCATATGAGTTTGGGGAAAACATCATCCCCTATTAAATGGCGGTGTTCGGCACAAAGAGATCAATTTTGGTAGGTCATGATTAAGAAACATAATAAATAAACTATACATAGAGGTAAACAAGAACTCATCCCATCCTAGGGATACCAAAACCATCCCATACACAAACACCCTCATTATTAATCATTCATAAAAAGCATAACAGTCACAACTCATTCCCGGAAAACATTTTCCCATTGAACCCATTGTTGATATCAAATTCAAGTGGTCCCATTTTAATAATTATTCACTACTAGTAAACTAACAGGCATAGCCACAATCCATGGAATTAAAACCAACCAAGCAACAAAGTATGCATTCAGACCTAGTTCTGTTGTAAATTCACAACAACAAAAATGGATCTGTGATATCCCTCGAAGAACAAGAACTAAACCAAGCCCCAACATAGAGCCACAAACGACCCCAAATCCACAAAATAACATCTTCAAAAGAGGGTATCACATCCCCATACATGTCACCTCACAAGAATCAAGTGAAAAAACTATACACATCGCTAGAACAGTGAAACTGAATTTTCAGATTTGAACACACCATACCTTTAGTTTTTTCTTTCTGTTTTGTTAACCGAGGTGACCACAGATGGATTCTTATTCATTGATAATAAATTTAATCACCCATTATTATGTTATTAACCAAATATTATATCCATTCAATCACAAAATTATCATGAAAAAAGAGGTTCATTAGTTTGCATTAAAGTACCACCAACATCCATGATTTTCAGTGGACATAAACCCATACAATTCACAACATATGGTAAAAGGTAAAATGGTATAGATACATCATCAAAAAACCCCCTTAGTTCATTTAAAAACCATATATTATCTTTGTTAAGGTTTGGTTTCATCCATCCCCATATGAACATTATCTTACCCACCCCTCATGATACACAGTAAAGAAAGACGAAGGAAAAACCCTACTTGGATGATCAAAGATCGATGTCTTTCTCCACGTGCAAAGAACAGGGGATGTGTGACTTGCAAGGGAGGAACAACAATGAATCCAAGAGTTATCATGAATTTCTCCAACATAGGAACCACTATCCTTGGTAAGGGGGAATCCAAACTCACCAATGAAAGCAATTACACCATCCATGAAGAAGAAATAATCCTCGTTCTATAAAAGGTGAGATCTTGGTGATACAGGATATGAATTCTTGACACTCTTTAAAGGAAGATCATGGTTTATCCTTGTAGTTGGGTGGTTACACATGATAGAATTAATTGTCATTTAATAATTCCCATTGGAAAGGTGGCTATAATGGATGTGAGTTAAAGGGTTTCATTTAAAAGGTGGAAAACAAGTAAAAGGGTGGGACAACAATGTATGAGAAATGGGAGTGAAACCAAGGAAAAATCCACACATATTGGTAAGTCAAGGGTCTCATATATCTTGATAGATTGTAGATATAATTTTTGGGAATTTAATGGATTTCAAATGGGTTTTAAAACACTTTTATGTCAAAATACACGTTGCGGGGGAAGAGCTGGAAAAAGATAGAAACTGGAAAAAAAAGGGTGGAACACCATTTGGTGAGACACTATAACGGTTCCACAGTCATGATGCCACTATCACTATGCCACCGTAAGTGGTTCCACTCTTTTGGTGTGCGACCATGATGATGCAACCACTACAACGCCACCATCATGGTGCCACTAGTTCAGTGGAACACCCTATGTGGTTCCAACGTCACAATGGCACTGGTTTGGTGGAACACCGTAAGTAGTGCCACCATTTTAGTATGAGACCAAGAAGGTGTGACCGCTATGGTGCCACCAGTTTGGTGGAACACCATAAGCGATGCCATTGTTTCGGTGTGCGACCATGACCAGTGCAACAGTCACGGTGCCACCGTGATCAGTGCCACCATTTCGTTGGAACCATTTTTTGGAACTGATTTTTCTGCAAAATATTTAATGAGTATTGTCCGGTCCATTACATCAGATACCACTCAAACTATTCTCACCCATGAGAATCAAAACTATACCGGAATAAAATATAGAGATCCAGACAACCACCTTGAATGATACCTCTCTATAGTATTCCTCTATGACATCTAATAACACCTCTCCCTCATCTATCTTCTAAACAACCATGGATACACTACCTCTCCCCTCCCCTAAGTAGCCACACAAACATATAATTTTCATAGCATCCATTAATATGGATTTGGGATCCTCTTCCTCCATTTCAAGATACTATTCACTTTGGGAGGCACTAACTCGCCTGCATGGGTTTAACCGCATCAACATTAATGCATCTTGATTCAGGATCAGTTCCTCCCCTCCCTACAGTTAGTACTTTTCACACACATATAGAGAACAAGTAAAAAAGTACATTTCATAGTTGAAAAGTCCAATCACTAAATCACAATCATGTATGAATTAAAATAGAAAAAAAAACTCAAAAAAACTCTGGGGACTGGGCGCGCATCTGTGTCTCCCATTCCCAGGTACTCTATTCGAGGCCATTGTGCCTCCATAACACACAAAACAATGGAATGGTTCATCGATGTGTCTTATCCTATAATCGGTATATGCCTTCTACCAGTCCTGAGTGGCCTTCATCGTCTACCGTATAAGCCTAGCCTTCTCCATCATGCTTTGTACCACCTCCGGGCCGAGAACACCTACATCCCTGACCTTTGTCCAGCACACGTGTGAGCAGCAGTGCCTCTTGTACAAGGATTCGAATGGAGAAATGCCAATGGTAAAGTGATATCTATTTTTCAGGAAAATATACCAAATAAATGTTTCATACCCTCATCCCCCAATTTCCAAAACACATTGATATATCATATCCTCTAATTTTTTGATGGTCCTCCCTGTCTGCCCATTTGTCTAGGGGTGGAAAGCAGTGCGAAGGCATAACTGGGTGCCAAAAGCATGTTTTAATCCATTCCATACCTAGGAGGTAAAATAGTTATCACGATATGGGACTAGGGACCTGGGAAGTCAATGAAACTATAACACCTCTTCCACGATCCTCTGTTTTAAGGCATCCAATGCACTAGACTCCTTGATTTCCAAAAAGTGAGCTGATTTCATCAGTCGTTCAACCACTATCCGGTTAGAATCACAACCCCATTTAAATTTGGGTATTCCCATGAAACAATTCATCAAAATATAATCCTAGTAAACGGTGTTCATCCATCAACTACTTACACATGAGTCACTTTTCTATAAACTCTGCCAGTGCCCACTTGACCCCAGGCCCCAAAAACTGAACCCTCACACACTGCCATATCTTGGAAACACCTAGGTGTACTGCTAGGTGTGAGTTTTGGAACTCACAAATAAATATCTTGTGCATTTACACTAGGAAAATTCCCTTCACACAAAACAACAGCTTATTCTTCCCTTCTTCTGACCATCCCCTCGAAGCATTGTCTAGTCTAACACGATCGCACATCACTTAATCCTATATGTCCCCCCACTGAGACTCCTCCACTTGTTGAGATAGAAAAGACTATACTTTCATCTAAAATAGATATCCTCTACCATATTCCACCCTTAAATCTAGGTGTATGATAGCCAACGCCTCCATCACCTTCCAAGCATTTTCCAATTCTCAAACCGCATCCTTCTATGACTTCTGGCTATAGGCATAAACCACCACATTCCACTTACATTCAATGTAAGAGATTTCGAAGTCGTAGTATTGAAGAAACTTTATCCACCTCTGCTACGGAAAGTTCATGTCCCACTGGGGGAAGATATATCTCAAGCGCTGGTGGTCTATGAAAACCATGAATTACTCCCCAATGAGGTAATTTTGCCTCATGTTTAGTGAGAACCTGACTGCTACATGTTTCAGATCATGGGTGGAATAGTTATACTAATGGGGAGGTAACTGTATATACCCATAAGATATCACCCCATGTTGTTCCATCAGTACACACCCCCAAGCCTTGGCCTGAAGCATCATAGAACACCTCAAACATCACCACCTTTTCAGGAAACCACAGTACTGGGGCACTAACCATCCTAACCATCAGATAACTGATGGCTTCCTAGCACTTCCCACTCTATATAAAATCCTAGCCTTTCATGGTCACGTCTGTCAAAGGTGCTGTAACTCAGGTGAATTTGGGCACAGATCTCTAGTAATAACCTTCTAGTCCTAGGAAACTACGATCATCTGCCACGTTCTAGGGTGCATCCCATGAAACAACTACCTCGACCATTGATAGGTCCACTACCATCTCTGCCCAGACACCACGAGTACAAGGTAGTTCACTTCTATTGTCCAAAACTTTCACTTGGAAAACATTCCATAGATATGGTGCTATCAGAGGACCTCTAAATTCATCCCCATATGCCCGGCGTGATCCTCCCTTGACCTTGAGTAGATTAGTATTTCGTTAATAAAAATGACTATGAAGCAGTCCATATAGTCCCAGAATATGGAGTTCATGAGCCCCATGAACGCGTCTGGTGCATTCGTAATGACAAAATACATCACCGGGAACTCAATGTACCCATATATGCACCTGAAGGAAGTCTTCGAGATGTCATTATACTTCACTCTCAACTGCTAATATCCAGACCCCGTGTCAATCTTGGAGAACCTAGATTCCCTGTAAAACTGATCAAAAAAGTCGTTGAACCTCATGAGGGGGTAACAGTTCTTGACTGTTACCTAGTTCATCCTCTACTAGTCTATACATAGACTAAGACCACCATTTGTCTTTATTGCGAACAAGACCAGAGAACCCCATGGTGATGCGCTTGGTCGAACAAAACCCTTCTTCATCAGTTCTTCAATCTGAATCTATAACTCCCGCAACTCAGAAGGCCCCATCCCATAGGGATCCATTGAAATCAGACGAGCACTGGGTTTCAAGTCTATACTGAACTACACATCACGCCATGGGGAAAGAGTCACCACCTCTCCCTGGAAGGCGTACAAGTTCTCATTGATGATCCCCAGGATTTCCACCATCTCTATATCTATAGACTCCCTTGACAGCTTAGATAATAAGGAATAAAGGGGATCCACTCATCAGCTGCCTTCCTAGTAACCCCGCTCGCTGACAAAAGTCACATGTCGTCTGCCCATATCTAAAAACACTTCCCTTAATCAGAATAATTCAATAACGACACACACATGGAACAACCAATAAATTCCTTGAATGACATCATATGGATGAATCTTCAGCAAAGGAAGGTCCCCACAAGATGGATATGGTCCCAACATCAGTCTACATCCCTGGAAAACATGAGACAAGTTAGTCTAACCTCTGACTGGCGTACTAGAAACCAGGGGCACCAGAAGTCTTTTTCATCTAGAATATAGGAATGGGCTATATTGGGTTCAACAAATGATTGTGATGATCCTGAATCAAACAAAGCACAGTCAAGAGTGCTAAAAAATCACATCGTACCTCGAATGACCTCTGGACCTGTTGGAACTCATGCCTTTATGGCATGCAATTTCCGACACACAGATCTTCTTCCACATAGTTGTCGGCCACATCCCCAATCATGCCCTAGTCGAGGTCCCTTAGGATCCCCCTGAGGTTGACCTCCTCTTGAAATGTCTTCTCTCAGAGGAGTGGGACCTCGTTGTCTTAGCTGCTGCTGCCGAACAGGCCTCGATTGAAACTGTTGTTGTTGAGGTCGGTGCTGAACCTTCTCAGCCCCACTGTACAACACTCGGTCTTTACACTGATTTCGAAGGTGCCCACAAATTCCACAGATGAATCATCTCGTAAATGGGACCGCAAGGAAGGGGAAAAGAGCAAGAGGTCGAAAATGGAATTGATGGGTCTTACTCCCCACTATCCGTAAACTATAAGGCCCTAATGCTAGAGGCCTATTGTAGATGGTTTTCCCCTTTAATAGGCCCATCTTTCTCCCCTCTCACTGAACACCTCTCAGCATGTTCATCCTCTCCACCACTTTAGCCTTCTTCAAAGCCTCCATGTATGTTGGTAGAGTGAAGGGAGTAACATCATACTAAATAGAAGGTCAGAGTGCCTCCTATAAACGTCTCACCTGAGAATCTTCATCAGGAAAGTGGTCTCGAGAAAAGCGAAGGAGATCCTTGAACATGTTACCCTACTCCCTCACTAACATACTCCCCTGCGGATGGTATAGTATCTCATGCCTCTTCTCATACTTCATCATGGAAGAGAGGAATTCCACTGAGAACTCCCTCTTGAAGTCAATCCATGAAACATCAGCCTCCCTCTTCTCCCCAAGATAGAGTGTCCACCACTAACACTCTGCTCCCCACATCTGGCATACAGTTAGAGGAACACAGTACTCTTTCAGAGCCCAGATAACGCTATAAGTTATCACCAGCTCCTCAATCCAGCTCTATGTCTTTATGTCTGAGACACTGCCCTCACACGTCCCGAGGGTCTACTGCTGAAAGGCATGAAATGTCCTCTACCACTGGTCATCATCCTCCTCTTGATATTCCCCTGCAGATAAACCAAATCAGCCTCCTGGTCCCCAATCACCCACAATACTATTGGTCATTGTTCGGGTTTTATGGCTACAAGGTAAACAAGGAATTCCTAAGCTAGAGTATTGTGGAATATTTCTTTCAAATTTTCCTTAAACATGTTATTTATTTATATTCCCAAAAAACCTTGAACACACAAGAACCCAAGTAATTATGATTCATGTACCTTTCCTATGGTATCTACCCTGAAATCAGTGTTTCCTCAGTTGGTAATTTGGTAGGTCCATAGTCTCTACATCACATCAAGGGGGGGTTAAATCCCGTATCCTAGCCAGTTTTCCGTCGTCTATTTCAAGCACCATGATTTCCTAACATTGGTGGAAAACCACCATATTCAATCCTTATTATGCCTAACCCTAAGCTCCATCATATCACTCATCCATCACATTTGATACCATTTTATCACAAACCTCCTTCACCAAGATGAGAAAAGGGATAGAAAACTGCCATACCCTTCCTTCTTCAAGTTGAAGTCGAGATAATGTCCCCCTAAGTCCCACCTTCAATAGTCCCCAGATCTGAAAATAGCACCAAGTGTTTAAAATCAAATATGATATAGAAGTAATTACCCCTTTTTTTAAAAGGATATGGATATATGATTGTAAATCCCAAACTACACCAAAAACGACAGTAAAATTAAAGCCAAAATCAATACATTCCCATATGAATGTTTCAATATAAAGTTATACAATGTTCAAGAAATCTCCAAAGGGAAGTACCAAAAGAAAAGAAAAGCATCAATGTCAATAGTCCTGAAATTCGAGCTTATATGGTCTAGCATAGTCCTTGAAGTCCTATTAGAATCCTGAAAAAAGTTTTTTATACTTAGGTTTAGTGTACACGTATACTCAGTAAGGAATACCAAAAGACCTAGTGCACAAGTGAGAGGCATTTTAATTCCCCGTGAGAAAAGGAGATAACCAAAACACATAGCGAGGAATCAATACACCCAAGAATCACCAAGTAACACTCCCCAAATACAAAAATTCATGAACAATAAAATTAATAACACATCAATGATTGGTTACCCTAAACCACTTTCCCTCTAGTTATTGAAGGCATCGTACATGTCAGACCCCCACCTCCATTTTCAATGTAGTCTCACAAACCCCCCCCCCCATCAACAACCTTTTAGGCCACCAAAACCATGTATCCTATCCGCAGACACCTAGTCCATAAAAACAACATGCATCCTCACTCGCAGACACCAGGGCCACAACAACTATCACCACGCTTGAAGAAACCTGGTCAAGAATAATTACCGCCACACCCAGACACTTGGGCCTCATCACGAAAACACATGGGAAACAAACTTCCCACACACACCTAGGACAACCACAAAAACTTCCATGCCCAAAGAATCATGGGCTATAATGGACCTCAGGCTGTCACAGCCTACCTAAATATTCTTGGGCTACTCTAGAAAGGGGTCTGGAAAGAAGCTAATAACTAGCAACTCATAGGAGTGTCGGTAAAAACACCCTCCCCCGTGAAATGGGGGTGTTCGGCACGAAGTTCTCAACATGGGTGGGCCAAAAATAAGATACATAAGAACTATATTATATATATATATAAACTAGCACTCATCCCATCCTTGTTGATCTAATATCAGCCCTTACATAAACACCATCATTATTATTCATTAATAAAAATTACAAAAGCCACAGGTAAGGCACAAATCATTCCGAGAAAACATTTTCCCATTGAACCCATTCTTGTTATCCCATTAAAGTGGTTCCATTTTAAAAATTATTCACTACCAGGAAACTAATATGTATAGACACACGCCCAAGAAGTAAAAATAGCCAAGCATCAAATTATGCATTAACACCTATTTCTATTGTAACGTCAAAACAAAAAAAGGATCTTTGGGATCCTTTAAAGTACTATAACCAAACCAAGACCCACAAGACAGCCCCACAAAGCCCCAAATCCACAAACTAAAAAACTTCATAATAGGGGATCCCATACACATCCATGTCACCTCACAAGAATCAAGTAGACCAACAATACACATCGCCAGAATAAAGAAATAGAGTTTTCCTATTTAAACACAACATTCCTTTAGTTATGTCTATCCATTTGGTTAACTAGTGTGAGCTCAAAAAAATTCATATTCATTGGGTACCCATTTAATCAACTGAGTTTATGTGGTTAACCAGCTTCCATGTTTATCCATTAAATCATAGAATTATCCAGAAAACATAGGTTCATTAGTGAACAAGAACGGACCACCAATGACCATGATTTCCTATGTACATAGGTCAATACAGTTCACAACATATAATCAATGGTAAAAGAGTATGGAATTATCATAAAACACACCCCTTAATTCTTTAAAAACCCATTTATTATCATTGATAAGGTTTGGTTTCATCCATCCATGTAGGAACATTATCATACCCACCCCGCATGATACACAGTAATGTTAGTCAAAGGAAAAACCCAACATGGATAATCAAAAATCGATGTTTTTCTCCAAGCACCAAGAACTGGGGATGCACGACTTGTAGGGGAGGAACTTATAGGACTCCAAGAGTGGGCAGTAAATGCTCCACCACATGCACACCACTATCCTTAGGAAGGGGGACTCCAAACGCACCAATGAATGAAAAGAGACTAGATAAGAAGAAAAATAATCCTTATGTGATAAAAAGTGAGATCCTGGAGTTACAAGATAGGAATTATTGAACATCATTAAAGGAATATAGTGGTTTATCCACGTGGTTGGGTGGTTACACACAATGTTATTAATTTATATTTAATAACTCTCATCTTAAGGTGTCCATAATGGATGTGAGTAAAATGGTTTCCTTTAAATGGATTAAAATAGGTAACATGGGATTTACGGGAATATATGGGAAAATGGTCTTCCAGTGAGTAAAAAGTCATATGTTTTGGAAAGTCAAGGGTCTCTAAGCTCTTGATGGATTTTAGATATCATATATTGGAATTTAATGGCTTTGATAGGGGTGTTAAAACAATTTGACATCAAAAGACACATTGCGAATGTGGAACTGGAAAAAGACGGAAACTAAAAAAAGGTTGGACACCATTTGGTCAGACACCATAATGGTGCCACTGTATAGGTGTGCGATCATAATGGTGTGACCGCTATGGTTCCACTGTCAAAGGGCCACCGGTTCATTGTAACAACATAAGCGGTTCCACTTTCACGGGGCCACCGGTTTGTGGGAACACCGTAAGCGGTGCCACTGTTTCAGTGTGTGACTGTGACAGTGAGATTGCTACGTTGCCACCATCATGGTGCCACTGGATTAGTGGAACACTGTAAACGAGACCACTATTGCGGTGTACGACCATGAAAGGTTCCACCATCATGGTTCCATTATGACCGGGGCCACCATTTTGGGGGAACTGTTTAATGGAACCGAGTTTTTGGAAAACTCCTTAGTGAATCAGTGTCTGGGCCATTACAAAATTATATTTTCAATATATATATATACATGCATATATATATTTTTATAATATTATGTTGAAAATAAATTTATATTATAATAAATTGTTAATAATATATATATAATATATTATTAACAATATAAATATTAATGAATATTTATATTTAAAAATATATTAATAAAAAAATACATACCCACATTTTTCAGATTTAAGTGACTATAAGATGAAGAAAACCTACTATGAGTTTGAGGTTATATATTGCATGATTATATTTCTACAAACCATGAAGAGTAACTTCAACCAACTGTGAAGGTGTTATAAATATATCTTGAGTAAGATTTTTTATGTTACCATGAGGGATTTATGTTACTAGAAATCCATATGATGTTATCATTAAGTATATGCATATTGGAAAATATTATTTTTTTAGGGCATACCATGATGCTAAAATGGATATAATATGAAGGTAATTTGTAATGTTCATGTATATATATTTTTTGTTATAGTCACTTTTTTTAATGCGACTCAAAAACTTATTGTTAATGCTACCGCTTGATTGTTTGAAAGTGACTACAACACCAACCTAACCTGATTAAGTGAACACGTGAATATTTTGTTCACATAGTAATTATTCTAGTTTTATGAACTTATGGAACGGTATGTTAATTGACTATAAAAATTATACCTCACACAACCACTTATTTTCATTCATTAATTTGTAAATATTAATATTTATAGAGCCTATATTTTTAATAAATATTGTAATACATTGATTAATAAAATGTATATATTTTGAAATTGTATATGGATTATAAAATGATCAATTTTTTATTAATACATTGTTCTAATCTACAAAATTTATGAATATAATTTAAGTAATTGTTTTCATATTCTTTTATATACTCTACTATTATTATTATTGAAGAATTGAATTAATGAATGTTCATAAGAGTGATTTTAATGATTTTAATTATTTTATTAATTCTTATTTTTTCTAATGAATATATTAGTAATATATTTAATTAGTTTAATGCAATAATTATAGTTAGTCAATGTTATTATTGAATACTTGTGATGTAATAATGTTTAATGTTGTTTTTCAATATTTTAAATATTCCAAATGATATTATAACTGTGATGAATTTAGGAAAATCATATGTAAAGATAAATTAATATGACAATTGCTGATTAGTTTATAAATTGGGAACAAGAAATATAGTTTTAATATCTAATGATAATATATCGAATACTTGATTAAAAGAACATTTTTCTTGATACTCAGTGATGTCCTTGTGTGACTATTTATCTATTGGTGTGATAAAAAATGAACATCTACATTCAACTATCTACTAATGAAGTGATTAATGATGATTATGATATATCATCTTCTAAAGAATAACATATTTGTGGGTTTAAATTGATTATACTATTTCTTTAAGAAATTTTTCTTTAATCTGTTTGTAATTTTTAGTTTACTTTTAATATATTTCCAATAAAAATAAAACGAGTCCTGGTTATATTACCAAAAAACATGATGATTTTTGGGTGGTGACTCTTAACATAGTCCTGGATAAAACTATGCTCTGACATCTTAATAAACTATTTTCAAGCATGGTTTTAATCTCTATAAATGTTTATGGTTTTTCCTCTAATTACAATAATAGATAGATTATAAAAATATATTATCACACCTTTGAACGTTTGTTCCTGTCATTTGGAACTATTATTCAACATGATTATTTATGATTTATGAGTGAACTAGGATCTTGGTGATCAATCCCATTTTAAATATTTTTTTTCATATTTTAAATTCTACTATAATGATTCTTAAATAGTGAAATTCAAAATTTATCATTCAACAATAAAACAATGATTTTTTAATTTTTTTGATTTTTTTAATGAAGACTATTCTCCATCCCCATAGTATATTTTTTTATTTATCTCGATCCAAGACTGACCATTTAATTTCCCATTGGATAATAGTTTATCAATTTTTTAGAATCTTATCCATCCAGTTTATTTAAGTTGTGTATCTTTCTATTTGACGTTCTTATTAATTATATTCTTCCCTAGATAACTTTATTTAACCCATAATTATTGATCTAGGTCATTTTATATTATTTAAAATTTATAATGAAGGTTTGAATGAAAAAACGTACTTCCATATGGCTCATTTCAAAATATGTTAGAGGACTCTCATTTAACATTATTGGTGTAAACACATCTTCCTAACATTTTTTATGTTTTATATAAACTTCCTCTATAAATTTTCAGTTTTTTTAAAGAGATCCATTGTTATATTTGTTTTCTAAATATATCATTTTTTATTTTTTATTTTTTAAATTTTAATGCTTATTTCTTATTTCCAAAGCAATCTTCTATATGATCCAAATGTCGATTTCCCTAGGTCCATATGATTTGACATATTTTATACATTATTTATGAAATTATTAAAATAAAACCATCAACCTTATTATTATTATGGATTGTATATTTTTATTCACTTTCAATTGAATAATATATAACAATAATTTCCATACCCAATAATCTAGTGTATATAAATATAATTTTTCATCCAATGTCTTTCTTATGTGCACACTCAATTTTTTTTAATTGGGTTAAGGTTTCTTCCCAAGATTCCATACAACAATTTATTAGTAAAACAATTAACATAACTCTATAAAATTATGTTATATGTTTTTAGTTTAAAGGATCCATGCATTAATTGATGTTCTATTTTTTAATTATGGAAATAATCACAATTTAAATAATTATTATTTTAATAAGTATGGTTAATGATTACTAATGCATATTGGAAATGAATTTTATAGTGTTTTTACTCAATCAAATTATAAAATCCATAAACATATTTAGTCATGGTTGTAGAATGTGATATCACCTCGATTCATTAGTATGTCTCGTGAGAAAAAATAGTTGTTGTATTTCAACTATGCCTTCACATTTATTTTTATTTTCTAGTTTTTATTTTATTAGCAAGTAGAGGTCTTGGAAATTGGTATTGATGTTGTGTAATATCGTAGAACAAGTACCAGAAAATTATAAACTTAGGAATTCCATAAATATAAATATAGTTATTATAATCCATGTGATTGTTGATATTTTTATGTCATTCATATATTTATTTCATTCTCATGAGATAAGTTGTGTTGAATAATATTACTTTCATTTACATGCTATCATAATTATCATACCTTGTTTCTTCAATGATATATTTTGATATACCCCTTCCCTTAATGAAAATTTCAACAAACCATTATTTTGTCCCTAATTAGAGAGAAATGTAGTAAAAATATTATATCTAGAAGAATAGAATGTGTGTAAAATTTGTGAGATATATTGAATATATATTAATTACTATTTAGATTTATATTTAGTTTAAAAAATATACAATTAGATGAAAATTACATAGGATTTTTTAGTAAATGATTAGAATTAATTTTATAAATATGTATACCTAATGTGTTTTATAATTTTATATAATGAAATATCATAATGAATTTATAAAATTATATAGCTTTTACATAAAAGATATCATAAAATGATTCTCCATAAACATTATATAAAAATACCCCTTTGAGACTAGTATTAATACCCATATAATTGAAGAAATTTTTATATGGAGTTCGTTATTAAATCTTCACCAATAAATGATCAAATATTTATTTTGGATACAAAATGGGAATTACCTATTTTGTAAATTATCATGGAATGTACAAAAAGAGGTCTAATCCATTATCAAAATCCTAATAAATTGGATTAATGTGAATATAATAAGGTTTTAAAAATGTACATTCCCATAATATTTTAATTTAGAGGATTTAAAGACATTCTATCTAATAATCAAAAGACATGGATTTTCCACCAATCAATCAATATCTTACAGGTTCAGCCTTGATTTTTGGCACATTAAAAATTTAAAAAATATGTTAGAGTTGGTTTAGCTTCATTTATATAATAAATTTTGAGTTATAAATTTGATTATATATGTACATTTCATCTCATTGTTTTCATGACACAATTTTTCATTATTCACTCTATAAGATTTCCATTTCTACCATGAATTTCGAGGTTTTTCACATTGATTTTCAATATTATTAATTATTTTATAGCACCAATTATCATACAATTTAATCATTGATGTTTGGGGGATGTATTAGTCTATGAATTTTCATCAATTTCTATAGTTTTCCTCTTATCCTACCTTTAGTAATCAATACCATAATGGAAATATCTTCCACATGTGATGAATTTACCTATAATTTTTTAGTTATTTTTATCCTGATTATTCCTTAGTTTTATTCATATTATAAGTTTTACTTTCTCTTTTTCATTGTTTTTTTAAAATATGATGCCATGAATCTCTATTTTCCACCTCTTATACCTAAATATATGTGATTAATTAGAATCTCCAATTTAAAAATCCAAATTGAGAAAACATTAAAAAATATCTTCAATGCTTCCAAAGTCCCCTATTCATAATTATTTTTTATGACATGTAATAAAGAAAAAATATCAGTAATATATTTTTCATTCATTCTAAATAATGAACCCAAATTCACACCATGCATGGCCTCATATTGTTTCATCATAGGTACTAATGGATTCATCTTCCCTTGTATCAGATCCAAAAATCCATTCTAAATTTTAGTTTGGACTGTTCATGGATATTATTTATTTAAGAATAAAATTAGAAACACCATAAATTATAGGGATTAAATTTAATCCATAAACCTTATATTATTAGTGACAGTATACTATTGATTATCCTCACATTATAGATGAATAAAACATAAAACAAACATAGTATTCTTATAGAATGGTGTAATGAAAAAATTTTCAATTTAGTTGATCCATTTATTAGTATTGATTGGGTTAGAAGACCCTCTACTATAGTGTGAACATTTCCTCATGAAGGTATCAATGTAGATTTATCCTTTTACATGGCATGTTATAGTGTTTTAAATTATTATTGTTATAATTTATAACATCTGAGAGGTGGATGAGTGTAGCCATTAGATTTTGAACTCTTTATCCAATCCTATTGGTTCATTCATTTGAAAAATCCTTAAATTTTCCATTTGATTTGATGAAAAATAATTTCCTATTGGTTCCATCCATTGAAAAGGATCCATATGGATAGTGTGATTATTAATAAATAATTTACTATGTAATAAATCATCTGGTAATGAAAACCAATACTCATATATCCTAAATTAGGAAACATTAATTTAAACCAGTGTCATTTTAGGTCCACCCTACATCAATTGTTTTCACAATTTTTCTTTATATTCAACAACGTCTTCAAAATAACATCAAACTAAAAATTTTACTAAACCCCATTTGATAGAAACATGTGTGAGTTATTCATAAAATACATACATATTACCTCATTTAAAAAATTAATAAATTGATCTCGCAAAAATATAAAACCAAAGAACCTAATATTTTACTAACTTTGGAGATTAGAAATGGAAATAAACTAATTCACAAAATTAAAAAATGTTCTATAAATAGTATTCTCTGAAGTTATCCCTTTTGAAACATCATACATTACAACATTTTATAAAACGGTGTAATGGAATCATATGAAAATTTTAGCTAAGATGCTCAGTACGGGCATACCAATCGATACTGATTTATCATCATAAGTTACAAATGATAAACATGAATAAATTATAATGAAATAAATGTAAATTGTTATAACATAATAGAATAATTCTAAATAAATTATAAATCATAAAAAGGGGGTCATGAAATATGATTTCATGAATATAACAAGATGCAGGTTATATAGGATTGGTAACATGAGTCTATAATCATGGTTCATTGGCTCAGAACAGAGTGATATCTATAAACATAACAATTTGGCGTAATATATTCTTGAAAATCATTCATAATTTCAATGATCCCAGCCAACTCCATTATTACATAGTTTACAGAGTCCTATAGTTTATTTATTTCACACACTAATCCCTTAAACAAATAATAAATTGTTCCATTGGGGATAAGGATCATTTTTAGTCCCTTACAAGACATATTATGAGATATAAAGTTTTACCCAATTTATTGATGGGATATAAAATATCCACCCATTATATAATGGTCATCTATACATATGTGGGCAAAGAAATCATTAAATCGTGAATAATTACATCATAGACTAATTAACCCATGATATTGAAATGGGTTTCTTGATAAAATTAACATCAAACCATCATAAAAATATAATTAAATCATTTATATGGAATAATTAAACCATATAATGAGAAAATCATTTGAAACATTAAATGATATCAATAATGATGGAAAATTTTATGAAAAGAGTCATAGTGTAACACTCTAACAATAATTTACACTTTTTTATATTTTACCATGTATTTGATTTGGGGTTAAAATATCATGATTGGTTTTTTTTTAAATTAATTTTCTTGGAAAGTGTAATAGTTGCATAGGTTTAAGGCTATTCAAGTTTCCTACATGTGAAAAACGTGTAAGAATTTGTTGAGTTACTCACATAGTTGAATCATGTTTGTTGATGCCTGCTAGATGAGTATTAGAAAAATAAAAATAAAATAAATACCTGAATATGGGTATTATTTTAACCATATATACCACAAAATAAAATGATCAAGACATAAATATCACTTGATAATTTGAAGGACTTGTGGTAGTGTGTCCATTTCAAGGTCACATAAATGCTCCATGCATGGTTAATAACCCATGGGAAGTCTTATAGATTCCCCTTTAGAAAAACAATCATTCTATCATGAGGGCTCCCCAAACAGCTGAATGAGTGCCTGCATGCCATGTGTTTTGTCATTGGAGTGTTCCTAACAAACAATCTGAAATAAATTTTTAAAAAAGTAGGATGATATTCAAAAGAAGATACCCCCATTGGTCATAAAAACCATTCTCCAAATCATCATTATAAATAAAAAAATTCCACGATGTTATCAATACAAATTGAATTACCTCTAAACCGTTGAATGATAGAAAAAAGGAGATACAGGGTTGGAGGTGAGAGTGATTCGTGGTCTATGAATGACATTAAACACTCACCTCAAGTGGCTGGAGAATCATTACATGTCCTTCATGATTTCCTCCTTGTCTCCTGAAGACACATTTACATGTTCACACACCCCACAAAACTCATCATGTGTTTCCAAACTACCTCATGGATCTCTAAGGAAAGACATATGTATTTTTCCCCAATATGAATTAAGGTTTTATATATTACTCGTATTGATTACATGTGGCATGATCTAAAGTTCAAGAGAAAATCCCATACATTTATCCTTAAAAATAACATAATCCCGGACCTTTGGAAAATAAAACAAAGCAGATAGAAAGGCTTGAGGTGAGAGGGGTTCGTGGTAATAGAAATTCAGGTGATTGTGTGCCCTTGACGACCCACAAGACACCGAGAGATGTTGGTGACACATCTGCCTCACCTCGTGAGGGCCCTTTGTCATATCATCCTCACCATGCGAATTTCCCCAGACATCTCTATGATGCTCTAAGACTGAATGAATATATTTTTTCATTGAATTATAACACACCACCAAATGACCCATTTTGATCAAATGATTCATCACCGAAAATTGAAATAATATCCTCAATGAAACTAATGAAATCTCACATCACTCCCATGCATTTTCACATAAAACAAAGAGAATAAAAAGTGAGGAGGTGGAAGGTGATCATTGTAACAATGTCTTGGGAGACCAATTGTCAAATCATCCTTGTCTAATGAGACCCCAGGACAAGTCTTCCAATGTCTAGTTATTGTATTCCCACATGACCTTGGATCTTGCGAATACCCTTGTACATGTTATCATAACGACATGGGTGTCCTATGACATGACCACATTTTCAAAATATTATTCGATAAATAAGAAATAATACTATAAAGTAAGAAATGAGGGTATATAATTATGATCACTAAGAATCAGGTGATGCACTCAGAGGAGTCCACGGAATAGACTCATAAAGTCACATGGCCCCATACCCCTTTGATGATTCCTTTCTGGAATCACCCAGATTCACAACACAAACTACAAGAAAATTGGGGGTAGGTGACAATAAATTCCACAATTTAACTTTAAGAAAGTGTGGGACTATGACCACCACTATTCACACCAGATGCACATACTATGTCAGATTCGACTCTCGAATTTTACAGACTTCTCAAAGTAGAAGATCATGCCACCTTCTATCTTTCCATCATTTAATACACCACTGAGCACCTGGGGTATTCATGTTCTAGGAATAAAATCCATCATTTCATCATTATTATATCAGACAAAGTGATTCTTTAATTTTGATTGATATACATACCACATGTCTTCAAAATCATGCAAGGATCAAAGACACTAATTCTTAATGAAATGAATGCCCCCAAAATTCAAGGGCTTGATCCAAGATCAAAAGTGGATGGATTTTGGGAAGGAAATGCTCGTTGGACCTCATGTACTTTGTTTAAGTCATCCAAAGAAACATGAAAACACTAAGGCATGTCACCTGGATCTTGAAACACTCCTTCAAAATTCCATTTGGGACACAAAAAAAATATTCCAAACATGTCAGAGCAAGTCACATTTTTCCCCCGTGGGAATCACTTTGATCTTTAAAACACTATGGTTCGATTACTTAGGACATGAAACATCCTTTTTATAGATCACCTAACTCATATAATGATTCCTTATCATGTCATATGTGTCTCGTGAAAGTATATATACCTGATAAACTAAGATCTTGCGACACCCGATGGGTGAGTTATATGAGACACAGGATTCCCTCTAGACATATTGGTTAGATCTCGTGATTTTTGACATAGGTGTCATCCATGATACAGGACACCCCTAAAACTATTTTTCAATTAATCTCACTACACCCTCCATATGTGCCAGGCCAGGTCATGTGATGGCTCCCAGGATATGCCAATTGGGCCATACGATGCCATCCAGATAATAAGGCTATGTCACAAGAAATCAGAAGACCTAAAAACATTGTCTGTCCACAGCATGGAAGACCCAAATATAGGGAAAACTCACTTTATAAGCCCTAATGTAATGGGATGTACGGCCACTATGATTCATTACATATTAAATACATATAGGCCACCTCTCCTTGAGAATAATGTTCCAAATTAATCATATTAGGTGATCCTAGAATACCAGGACCTCTCTCAATGAAATGTCATCAATTAAATTCTATCCTTTTTTTCTCACAACGAGCATGGATCATAGGGGATTAGGGAGAATCAATGATCATTTCATCTACAATATAATCCTCAAAATGGTATTGGTTAGCATCAATGTATAATCCGATACATAAAAAGAACCTCAATAACTCTGATTCATGTCGTACTCAGGATACTTAGAACTCCTTCTTGAAGCCCAATCTCTATACTGAACACACCAAGGAATATTCCAATATCTATTCCCTATATCCATACACTGTAAGGATGGTCATCTACTACCCCTTGTTTCTCACACTAACCGTAGCTCATGCGAGCTTAGATAGGTGTAATGAACAAATCATTGGGAATTGTGAATACCCATCCATCCAACAGACCAAAGGCCTTCAAATATTTTTAATATTGATAAATCCCCCTTTTAAGGGTAGAAGGGGGAAACCCAAAAGACATGAAGACTTATGAAAATCACACCCGAAGGAAAAAAAGAATGAAAACTTGACTGAAAACTAGATCAACCCCTCCCCATCATAAAAACATGTTGTTGCACTCCAACATTGCAAGGAAAATCGGCAAGCCAATGTCATGTGACAAGAACAGGCCTGATCCGATGGCAAATGTCATACCCTCTCAAACAACCAAGTCCGAAATGCACTGCAACAAAGAACCGCCAGCTCTGAATCCTCCTATGAGCTTGATCCAAGTGATCGAGTCCGAATACACAAACTTCCAACCTCCAATATCAAACCAAAACAAAGAAAACAACACCGCATAACACATCAAAATACTTAACACATCACCAAATCAAAGCATCGGCCGCCATCTCCACAAATCAATCATTTCTACTTGACCAAATTAGTCATTCCATCTTAACCAAATCAACCACAAGATATCCAGAGAGCCAAAGCACCAATTTGGATGAAAAACTCGACACCTTAAGACCTTCACATATAAAAAACACAAAGCAGGAAACTCAAAGCCTCCCCCCTCCGAGGCACTGCAGGTCAGACCCAGAGCCCATTGGAAACCCACCGGAGCCCTCACATAAACTCGTCGGACAAACCAAGAAGCCGGAGCTACTTAGTGGATGCTGGAGAGACCACCAGAGGCAACATAAGTGACGGAGATCTGAGTGGAGAAACCCAGTGATGCCATAAAGATGGTATGTTGCGCCACCACCGTGGAACTGTGCCAGCCCGCATCATCCCACCACATGAATGTGCCAAACCGTGTCATCCCAAAGCATGCTAATTAGAAGCGCTGGAGTGGAGCATCGTCACCGATACTGGAAACAACGCCAAACACCACCGGATCTCGTTGCTCCACACCAGAGAAAGGTTCAAGCTGGGAACAGAAGGAGCAACTATGTCCAATCTAGGCCGGAGGGGGAAGGAAAAAAGGAAAGAGGAGAAACCTTAGTCGCCTCATAGGAGAGAGTGGACACCGCTCAGAGGCCTTCGGTTCCTTGTAAATACCCATCAACTAGGGAAATCACAGAATATAATCCCTTATGAGTGGAATGAATGAACACCTCATAAACAAGGGTATATACCGTGGGTACGGTCCTATGGAAGTGAATGAATTGTGTGGGTCTTGATTCCTAAAAAAGAAGGATACACAGGTTTCCACATAAAGGATCAATCCCTCCCTTAACAAATTAACTACATCCTTACTTGGTAGAACATTCCATGACACATGGTTATATGGATTCATCATATATGAAGCCACTCATTACTGTAAAATGATAGAGAACCTCAAAAAGATACATATGGATCCTCCAAAGACATCCTGATCTTTTCCATAGAAAAAAGGGTTATCCTATAATTGTTTTTTGGTAACCAGTCTCGTATCGGGATTAGGAAGAGATTCATGAAAATATATTAAATATATAACTGATACTCAGATTAGGAAATCATTCCCCCTGTAAGGGTGTGATGAGCCCAAACTTCTGTCCTCTTGACCAATGTGAGTACCCCAGAGTGGTGGGGCCTAAAAACCTGGACAACTTTCGGCCTTTGGAAACCAGTTTTGTACCCAAATACATACGGGGAATCCTTTGGGAGTTTCTATGATATTGAAAGCCTGATAAGATAGAATCTGACATAAAATAAAAAAATTAGATACCTCCTTGGAATTTTTAAAATGATACACTACCCACTCTCCATCAAACCATCTTGTCCCATGCATTGATTTCAAAATCCAGAGAATACAAAAATGGTGAAATTGGTGTGAATCTATCCAAATAAATATCATTGGAATATAACCCATCATTATTTTTTTATTTCTCCTATATGAAGATAATTTTCATTGGATCGATGTGGGTACTATATGCCAAATTTTTTTGAAAACCATATGTACAAACAAAGTAGTAAGACTAGCCTAATATAAGATTCTCATAAGTGCATCCTTGCACTGACAAGTCCACATTAGCAGAATGACCGATAAGAAAATATTGGATAATTGTTTTAACCATTCATATTTGATCGATCATTTTCATGCATAATATATATCACTAATCAATATCCTTGTTCCTTGTTGACTACATGATTGAAGATACTGCTCTCATAGACAAAACCCAAACCCATAGAAATGTCTTCATCATCCTGTATTCGCTTTGGTAACTCATATTCTGTTGTGACCCAAACAAGTCAAAAAGAAACCTCAGATTCTTGATGACATTGACATTTACTAGGGAATACGATGGTATAGGAGTAACAAATAAATAATACAATCCTAACCATGGAATCTTCCCATGACATCCTCCAAGCACAGTAGCCGATGAATCTACGTCGCCCAACAAAGGCTTCTATGAAGCTAGTATCCCTCATCACTACAACCAACAACTTTAGGATCATATCCCCAGGGTGAAAAAAATTTCACCTTACATATCTAATGAAGGTGGACTAGGAATCCTGATATGTACCCCTTTCGGTTCAAATGTTTTCGAGGAAGGGTCCTACCAAACACAGTCACTAATGTTATACCGTCAGTACCCATGAGTCACATACAGAGGGTACCATATGAAAAAATTATATATCTAATAAACATTAATGGTCTATAAGAAATACGCATTAGAGGATGAAGACATTAAATATCATGTACATGGAAAATATCCCCTCTTACAAAAAAATGTATGCTTGCGTGTTCTAGAAGGAACCAGTAAGGAGGCTATATCCATACTTGTTCATATAATTTATTTTTCAATATTATCACTAAATGCATTGGGGAGGATCATATACCATCACCACACATGATGCCCATCCTAAAATCCCATTGGCACAATGAGGTAATTTTATTCCACATATCCCTACATCAATCAGTGATATATATCAACAGATAATTGAGATGTAGAATTTGAATGATTATATCCCATCACTAACATTTATAAAAAGGTAATATACATTCGGAATAGTTGAAGAACTCAACTTCCATATTCTTTCACCATTTTGGATATATGAAAACTCAACACATTGATCATTGTAAACAAGTAGTTGTATCGGATCAAGTGAACATTCTTGCTCCAGTCTAGGAGGATTATTGTTATATCCCAGTAAATGGTGAGGCATAGGGCTATGCTGATACTCTATTTACAACTGGGGCTTACTAGGTGATAGTGGCACATGCCTCGGGACATGAGAAAATTCCTATCAAAAATGTTCAACAACATATTCTAAAGGGCCAGGATCGAGCTCATACGGCCAAACTACCCAGGGCACACCACATTAGAGGGGCAGAAGTGTGGAGAAGGTCAATATTCCTATCGAAGATGTCTAGTGGCATACTCACAAGGACCAGTATTGGGAAAATATCCCCATCCTGGATAAGGCTAATCAAGTTGGAATGACACAAGCCTTGGAATATTCTCATATTCCTTTTAGTCGATATGCCTAGAATACTCCAACATATGCATGAAGTAAGGTATATTTTCCAAATTAAACCAAAGAATGACTACACCTTAATCATTCTAAGGAAATATTGAAGGAATCTTATATTCCTTCTCCCAGTAAAGAGGACTGTCAGCATATTCCAATGGGGAATTCATATTCAGATCTAGATTATATTCCTCTTCCAAATAGGGATCACTAGGTCTGAGGGGCACAAGCCTCGGGGAAGGGTCAAACACCTGCTAGGAAAAACCAGCAGCATATCCCAAACACTAATGATCAGGCTCATACTCATATATTGACTTAAGCACACAATGTTATAATGGATAATACATCAGGATATGCACATATCCCTATTGATAATGAGATGACTTATTGGCATATTCTGATAGCTTATCTATAGTTGGATAATAGTCCTATAGCACCAAGTATCTATATTCAAGTTCTTGGAAACATCACTCAGTAGGGTCATATCCCTACCCAATCCTAAAAGGTAGGATTTCTTATTCCAACCATGACACAAAAAATTTACCATACACAAAATCTTCTCTATTCTAGTTTCCTTTAGGTTTTATGAGACTCATTCTCACTACCACAATGGATCATCGACTCATGTATCAATGAAAAAGAAAAGGTGTTCATTACCACTATAGTCTTCCACATGGTAGTGTGGATATTGATCACACAGACTCTAACCTTGACATCCACCGTAGTAAACCTCCCCAAGGCGATATCTCCTAAGGGAAATTAAATCCTCCCTTCATCCAGACACCTCTGTATAGAGAGGCAAACTATACCTCAGCCCCTTCGTACAATGTTGTCCACAAAATACCAAGGTAACATGGATGTGATTCCACATTATCTTCCAGAAACACTCAACTCACATAAGAAGGTGACCATTAGATATATATTCTATGTTCTGACTGTATGGTAGAATTTTAGTCTGATGAGGAAGATTATTATAATGAAATATAGAGAGAGTTAGCTGAAAAAAACCACCCCATATTGTTCTGTACTCTCAAGACTTCCAGTTATGAGATCCAAGATGAGATGGAAATAGAGTCAATTTCTTATCTATGCCATATTATCAAGGACTAAAAGATCGACATCTCCCTTTTCAAGAATATGATTGTCACATATTGACATTCAAGAAACTCTGATGTCATCTCGACCATGCTACTATCTCTATGTCCCATGATCCAAAACTAGAAATGAATATTTCAAATTTACAACACGCTTCCCCCATTGCATCATGACGCTTCAACAACTGATCTATAAATCCATGTATGGAATCCACATTAAAGGATGGGTATAATATAGGGAGTTACATGTTTCCTCTCCCCGTAAACATTAGATCCCTTTAGATATGTCCTCTTATCATGCTATAACGTCTAGAGAAATTAGGGGATCTGGTAATGCTTGTGCTAGATGGTCACTGCAATAGAAATCCCCCACTCTAATGGTTCACAAACACCACATATGGGGAGAGTGGTTAATAAACATGATTTCAAACTAAGACTCCCAAGATAGTAGTAGGATATTTCAAACAGGGAAAAATAAGTTTTGATCACCCAGAAAACATCACAAAAGGAATAATTCTTATCACTAGATTCTATTGTACCTAGCTCCAATGCAATCAGAAATATTCCACAACACAGATACCACAGTAATAGCCACTATATAGCTATCCAAGAGTGGAATAAACCCCATAGGTTATTAGAATATCTCCCTCTCCCTCCACCCCTATGATTGTCAATTCCCAAGTGGATTTACGATATACCCATGATAGGCATAGATGAACCTCATCCTATAGGGATGGTGGAATTTATATCTCAATCACCATCACTAAAATCATTATCCCCTTAGTGGACCTTGTACACAATAATGATGATTAATGTTCACCCCCACCCCATTGGGAAGGGGGAATTTATATCTTTATATCTGACCTAGGAATCATAAAATCCCTGACTAGATGCATTGGATCAATAGTAAAAGGATATTTCATTTCCAATGCAAGCCCCAAATTCCCCCCACCGCATAGGGTTGCAAATATTTTCCTTATCATCATCACCATATAGAGAATCGGTCTTATCTAGGTTAGGGGGATGAAATCAATGGTCGACGTTCCACCATAAGACTAACCTCTATTGTACGAGGATTTCCCAAAATTGAATATCGAAAACCCCCACAAAGTCATTGTTTGTAGGTCGATACATTAGGATCATATGAAAAAGGAAATCATACCTCAGTGGGTTTGGAATCCAAAGTGGCCGAATAAGGTCAAGGGTTTAAACATTGAAAATAATGGAAACAATGTATAATAATCATGTTTTGTAGAAAGAAATGTCATAACCACCATTTACTAATATGCCTTTATGAATGCCATAACTATCATAATAGAAGCGACTAATCTAGATCGTAATACATAAGGCCACAACATAGAACACGTATCTTAAGTGGAGGGTAATAGGGACACACAAAATGAGGATTCATGAAACCAGAACCAAATAAGGATTAAAACATTAGTAATATAAAATAATGAGTTTCCACCTCCTCAGCGAAACACTAGAAAAGAGAAAGGGGAAGATGATACTACATCACATTTTCATTCTGCAGAATAATAACTATCACAATATGATAGTGAAATACTATATCCCTATCAACTAAATGAAGATCTAATTGGGAGAAATATTCCTTCTGGGTATCCTCTCAATCCAGAGATGAGTATTCTCCCTCCCATTGCATAATCAACAGTAAGATTGGCATCATATCATCATATTGGATTCAGATTTATTTATCTAGACTACATAAATGAGAATATAGAAGATGATTGGAACCACGCTCTGTTGTAGAGAGAACCCCTCCCTCGCCACAGGAATCATCCAGTCATAGGACGAATCAAGGATCATTGGGATACGAATGAGGGAAAATATAATCGATCCATTAACTCTCCCTATATGTTGGAGACATCTCAGAAAGAAGCTCCCCTATAGTTAATTACTAACATTGAATCCCTATCCTCTTGAATGGAACCCATTGAAGGGTGATGCACACCATTGCAGCTTGAATGGAAGACATATCTCGAATGGGTGGATGATACTCTACCTCTACCCAACTTCAACAACCCAATATTTTCTGAATTTGACAAAGAAGGTGACCCTAAAAACATATCACACCCTTTGTATCATTATTCAGTCCTATAATGGCCCATCGAGGTCAACATGAGGTAATCCTGATGAGGTGTGTTTTACAGAATCTAATAGGTCCAGTCATTGTTTAGTACAACAGTCTCCCAGCGATATCTATTCGAGGATAGGAAGAACATTTTCATCAGTTCCTTTATCAGTTCAGTTAATCAATAACGAAAACAATGATAGTCAACCTGAAAAAATTCATGCAGTGTGAAAATGGGAGGGTGTCTGATTTTATTTCATGGTTGAAAGGATTAATCTATTCAGTCAGCATCCCCCTAACACTGGAGAAACTAATATAACTCTATGTTAAAAATATTTGGGATGATCTATAGAAACCCCTACTCCACATGAATTATCCAGTAAAATTCAATGAGTTCACTGAAATAGAACATCTTTTTGAAGAGGCTATTTAGTGAACCCATTCAAAGTACCCAGTCATGTCCACAACATAGTGAAAAAATACAGTCATAGAATTAGCTTCAACTATCGCTCTCTCAATCCCATAATAGTGCCCATCCAAGCACCCCAGAAAGATATGAACTACCCATATCTTCATGTCTTGTAATGAAATAAACCTTATAACCCTCATACAAATGCACAAATAAACCATGGCCTCCTGATATTTGAGGGAAAAAATGTACAAAGTACACTTCTTTAGAAATGAACAAGTCCCTTGTTATTTTTCCGAAGCCTTGGATAATAACCTTCTCACACTCTCACAACCCAAGAGCCCAGATGTAGCCATCCTCATTTACCATCATGATTACTACCCTTTATAATGTTTTTTGGATCATAATATCTATAATTTTTTTCACCTTTATGGACATCCTTCAGAGAATGTTTGGCTCTAGATAGGTGACATTACAAAATTCCCTTAAGAATTTGGCTTGCATATCCATTGCCCAGTCTGAAGAAGAGGATGGTCGGTAGAATGTTCTGGCTAGGTGAGAACAAAAGTTTGAAAATTGGATGACTCATAAAATAGTTGATCAAGTTCATAACTCTCTCAATCATAGTTGTGTATGTTTTTAATATCTCCACCATATAATAAGGAGTAATCGGATGTTCCTCCCATGGGTGGGAATGACCACCAGAAGTCTGAAGAGACTGAGGAGGCAAAAACATATTCTAATCCAATGTAATCCCTATCTCTTGCAGACTTCATCTCTATAATATATGAATCATGGGAACTACCACATAAAATGGAATCCTCATTGGATTAAGAGATCATCATACATTGTGTCAACATAATAAATATTAAAAACCCATTCTATGATGATTAGTATGTGCCCGATTATGGTTTCCCTTCATATAATTGGGGAAGAGGTGGCCACATGTATAAAAAGAGATAATAAATGGGACAATTTGGTAATGGTCGGACTCAATATTCCAATCATATCACCATAGAGATTATATATGTAGTTGAGACTGATGGAAAACTGATATATCTTACCCAAGAGTGGAAATGAGGTGCCTGAAAAGTCCTCCAGTAGTCTCCCACATCTAATTATCCAACAAGACAACTAAGAAGGGGTTCATTCTGATCAACCTAGGATATAGAAAATACTAGCATGAACTATACAACAGGTATCAGATACTCCCTCAACCTCTATTTAGGCTCCAGACCCATCTACCTTAGATGATCCAAATCCTAAAGCGCGTACCCAGAAGTATCCCCACATCGAGAAGTTTCAACCATGGAACAAAGGTACAATGTTCGAAAATACAATTCTTGAATCCCATCCTATATCTCAATCCTTGATGTGTTCCATCTATCAAAAGAACATAGAGAGTCACTTGTTGAATCCCTATGGAGTCCATAAGAATTAAAAAAATAAGTCATTGTATATGAGGTCTATTGAGTGGATACTATGTCCTTAGGATGTCATGTTTCTATCTCATCCATGGCTTAAGATTAGTAAGGGGATATCTAAGGGAATATCAACAAATTTTACATTTAGAGAAGACTCAATATTCACAATGTCAAAAGGGTGTTGATTAATAATGTGTCTAGGATCATTCTCATATTAGTTCAAACACTTCAATGATTGGGGTATAGAAAAAGGGGATTTAACCCCAACAAAGATGACCATTCATGGGTATGATAAGCATGAGAAAAGGCCTCATAGGTATATCAAGCTCAAGGCCCAATTTGGGGAACTCACATATGAGGTTGAGTTTATGGTTATCCAGTAAGACACCACATATTATATCCTTCTTTAAAGGACTTGTCTCTATAGCTACATGGTGGTACCATCAATATACCGTCAATGAATAAATTACCCCATAAATTGAAATGTTGGATTACTACATGATGAAAAAACTCCCTTAATTACTTGTTGAGACACAGATGGTGAAGAATTTTTCTATAAGAAGAGTGGTAAGAAACCAATGGGGAAGATGATATATAGTTTTCATCCCCTAATGGATTTGTGGCCCCCCCTATGAATCCTTATAGCATGCTCGATCATGACTATGTGCTCCCTATAGACATGGTTGAAGTATAAAATCTAATCCCAATTTTCTAATACTATCTTATCTTCAGCGTTAATAACCAACTCCAGCATCCCTCTGCAATGACATAGATATAATTGGATGACGATTTCTCTTCTAATATTCTCCCTCACCCAGATACTGAGAGTGTGGCTCTAAAACATCCATATTCGCCTAAATATGTCTCCATAGACTCCGAAATGGATAGGGATGATCTCAGGAATTCCCCTTAGGCAATTGAGGATGGTGTCTCTACCACCATATATGATCTCATGTTGATAAATCTGGGTATGGAAGAATACCCACAACCTATTTTGATTAGTGTTTCCATGCATATCGTTGAAAAGGATACATATATCGCATTTTATAAGAAGCCCATAAATTCTTTCTCCTAGAACTATATATAAATATTTTGACTCAATCATAAAGTGGTTGTCTACAATATTAGAATGCCTGAGCATCATGGCATCAAGCAGGCATCCAGGATAATGAACCCCTCTCATGCCTCTAATTTAGATGCAGATGTTGACAAATTGGTTATTTTCAAAAAATTTTGAGAAGTGAATTACCAGAGATGGATTGCCAACATCATCCCTATCAAGAATAATTATAAGAATATTAGGGTTTTCATTTACATAAAAGATCTTAATTGTCATAGATTGATAGACAATTTCCCATTACCGATAATAAAACTCTTGATCAATGTAAAATATAGCTTCTAAGACCTTTATTTATTTTATGGGTACTCGATGTATAATCAGATCAATACGGAATCCATGTATGAAGAATACATATCCTTTATAGAGCCTCTATGTATCTTATTATTTTAGGTCATTACCTTTGGATTAATTAATATTGGAATCACGTATCATCATGACATTCATCTCAGCTTTAATTTATTTGTGGGAATGATGGCCTAGTGGTATGTTGGTGACATGGTTGTCAATTCCCAAAATAGATTTGATAAATTTACAGATCTATTAAAATCATAGACAACAGTTATTGAACAATCTAAAGATGAATATATTGATGTTCACTTTCCAAGAAACATCAAGAATGTTCCTCGGCTTTGCTGAATTCCACAATGATGATAAGGTTGAACAAGAGATGACCAGTTTTATTTTCTCAATGTCACCCCCATAAATATCTTAGAAATGAGTGGATTTTGAGGGAAACTCACCTAAATTGGTAAATCCAAATCTAACCAGGATGAAAATGTTCTTCCCTTAACCAGACTAATGAATAAGGAACATTCCTACCAAAGTGTTGACGATTTACATAAATCCTTCCAAAATCTAAAGTACATGTTGTACCTAATGGTTCTGATGCCTTAGGTGGAAGGTAGTCCAATAATTATATATTTGGAAACCATGAAACACACATTGGTCTCCATCCTCATGCTGAAAACTAATCCTGGAAGTGATAATAGTATCTACTACCATAGTTGGACCATACTAGGTCTCGAAACATTATATTCTGATGTCGAAAAGAAATATATAGCACTCATTTTTTGCAGTGAAAAGGGTGAGGAATTACTAGAAGAACCAAAATTCCTATGAGGTCTCTTGTATTGTCTCTATCAAGTATATCCTTAGCCTTTACTTGTTAACTATGTTCATGGCTTGAGGGGGTCATCATTCTGTTGCAATATGACATTCAGTTCCTATATCAGATGTTAGTAAAAAGGGGATCCCTTGTCAATTTCCTTGAAGCACATCCTACCTTGGAAAATACATCATAGAATATAGATCACCAAAATTAAGTGGTCTTATATTCCCATGTCACTCCCCGAACATGGTAGATGTACACTGATGGAGCCTCTCGATGTCATGTCGACACAATAATGGAAAAATAAAAGCTTAATTGTTTTGGTATAGGGATTTTGTTTATCTCCCTAGAATAAGAAGTTTTTTCCTACACATTCTCATTGTTTAAAGGATACACTAATAATGAGGCCGAGAACAAAGACCTCATCTCTAAAATAGAATTATCCCTACAGTTTCACGTAGCCAATGTGAATATCAATGGGGACATGGAGTAGTGATAATGTAGATAAATAGTAATTATTCCATCATGAAGGAAGAGTGAAACCCATCACTGGCTACATCAGGGGGCTGATGGAATAATTCCCCTTTGATCCCGCCATGAATTATGTTCCCCGATCACATAATTATCTTTCTAGAGCACTGGCTATTTCAATCTTTATACTCACTAACCCCGATCAGGGGGAGGAATCATTACATATCACACATCATTGAATTGTCTTATTGATCATCATATGTGATATGTATGAAATCAGTCAGGTAAAAAACACCCCATATCATGATGAACTATGACCAAACCTAGATGGATGAAGCCAATAATAAGTTATCTCTAGGAAGGGACTCTCCTGATAGATTGACCAGGAAGGGTACTGATTCATTGTCAGGCATCCAAATTTACCCAATGGGATGGACCAGATGATTTGAAAATCCTCACAAAATGAGGTTCTGATGGAATTATCATCAAATTTAAAACAAGAGGAGATGCCCCCCCCCCCCCCTTTATAGAATAATTACATGATGGCTATCACGGCACCCAAACATCAATAACCAGGCTTCCCCAAAAAATCATGAGGTTGGGATACTACTGGAAAACATTTATAAAAGACTTTCTATAATTAACGAGGAAATTTCATGTTTTCCATATTCATAAAAATTACATCTATAATCACCTGAGAGTGATACATAGGGCTAAATATTCATAGACATTTTTTGTTTGGTGGATGGACATTGTGTGGCCATATCACCCAACCACTGCTAAATAGTTCAAGTATATCCTTACTGCTATCGACATATTTTCCAAGTGGGATGAGGAAATACCCCCTCACGGAAGTCAGGATGATGAATATCATAAACCTCAAGAAGTTCAATATCATTTCCTGGTTCGACATCCCTTAGATAATATTAACGGACAACAAAAAGATCTTTTGTTCCACATTGTTATTTAAGAGATAACATTAATACATCATAGAGTCCCACACCACATCCCACTATCACATAGTCGAAAATGGAAATATATTGGCCTTCAATATGGCTTTGTCAAATATACTCTATAATATGGTGAACTAGGATAAGAAGTCTTGTCCAAACAAAATCCTCCAAGATTTATGGGCCTCCTATACCACAATGTGTATTGCTAAACACGCAACACCATAATCATTGGTGTATGGGACAGAGGAAGTGAAAATCATAGTGGTCCAACATTCCTCAATGGGAACAGAAATCTTTGGAAATCTCGTAGATGATGAAAAATCTCAAATGTTCCTGGATGAGATGGATAGCCTAGAATAGAAGTGGTGCCCCAGATTGTAAAATATGGAAATACATCAGAACCAGATTGCACAAGCACTCAATAAAACGTTATGCCTCCATTAATTCATTCAAGGGAAATTGGTGTGGGCTCTGAGAAATGAAATGATACTAGGAATTAAACCCCCAAAACTGGATCCTAAATGGGAAGGTCCTTACATCATATATAGGGTCCTTCATACAAGATCCTACTATTTGTCGACATTTTTTTGGGAGCGTATCACACCACCAAATAATGAAAGATTTATTCTGAAATAAGATTCATATCCATCTTCCCCCTAGATTGTTTCCACATTAGTGTATGTCCCATATCTCATTTGATTAGTAAGACGTTAAACTGTGTGGCATATTTTGTACTCACCGCATGACATGAAACTGCATGGAACATCTCGTCATGTCTGCAAGATGTAAAATTTTGAACAATATTTCATCATGAAAACATGAAATTAAACTATAAATAACATTTTATGATTGGAACAAGATGTTTGACTACAGGATTTTCTATAAACTACATATGGACTGATTCTTATTATCATAGGATACTTATTGATGCCTGAACCTCTATTTTATGGCCCAAAATAAATATTACTTCACATGGGATGATCCAATGTCCTTATCTGATTATGTAAAATTACATGGACCCTTGATGGCCATATCTATCCATGTCTTGAAACCTACATCGTTTCTACATGATATTAAAATGTATGATTTTTCTATAAATATGTATAGCTTGATTCTAACTTTTAATAAGATACATTTGGATGCTGTAATTTTATATCTTGTCATATCCACTATATTATGCACAATACCCCTATCCTCTATGGGCCCCTAGTCATTTTTATTCTCTAACACTGATCATGGATCATGTGGGGTTTGGAATCCGGATGGTGTTTCCCCCCATGAAAACAAGGCATATCAGCTATGGCATACATCAGTCTTCACAGCATGACATTAAACTGTAAAACGTTTCATAACTACTTATTGTTTGGTTATCATTGTTGGTGATATATGTAGTGACTCCCAGTCTCCATCCTCATGAAAAAATACAACATCTCCATTCATTCACATTGGTCGGCCAATGTCCTCACCGCATGATAATAAAATGAATGGATTCTCCAAACCTATATGTGGTTTTATTCTCATTATCATATTATATGTAGTGATTCCAAGACTTCCACCCTGGGTCCCAACCATAATGTTCCCATCAATATGTGATGGATCGAAAATATACTCATTGCATGAAATTAAACATTATACAACATCAGTAACTATGTGTATCTTGATTCTTTTCATCGCATGATACATGGTGATTCAGGGATCTCCAATCATGGGTCCAGCTGCAACAATCAACGGAAATAATGCCCACCTCTACGTATAGGTCATACCTATGTATATTATTTTTATTTATGAACTATGTGTGGATTTAATATTAACCTCATGAGATACATAGTGATGACCAAGTCTATATCATTGGTTTCTGCTACAACCTTACTTCATTTTCGGATGATGCACATCCATCCTCTTAGAAATATGTTAAACTGCATGACTCTACCGAACTATGTGTTGATGGATTCTCATCCTCCTGAGATATATAAGGATTCCCAAGTTCCCAACTTTGGTCCCAACCACAGCATTTCCACATATCCACACCAGTTCTCATGTCCTTAATGGATGACATTGGATTTCAAGTAAGTATGTCCTTACTATATGACGTTAAACTGTGTGGAATTACATCCTTACTGTATGAGGTTAAACTCCATGGATGTATGTCCTTAGGAAATGATGTTAAACTACACAGAGGAATGAATTTAAAAACAACATAATAGTAAGATATGAGACACATCTCCCATTTCACATCCTTAGTCAAATGCCACAAGAGACTTACCTCTACCAACAAGAATACATGGTGCTTTGGCATCTTTTATGAGCACATCAAATCCACATAATAGACTTAATATCTAATGCACCTCAGGAAACCATAATCCTCCATGGACTTTGGAAAGGATATCTGGATTAAGGAACCTTTTCTTGGCTATGCATATATGACCATGGATCCTATATATGTTCATATGGCTATCAACCAAATGTGTCACTCTGAAAAAGGACATTCCAATATTTGTGAGTTCTGAGACTGCTACGGTAGCACTCAACACACCAGTGAGTCTAAACTTCTCCAATTAAGAATATCCCATACTATTACACATGAACTCAGAAACTCAAGTCATGATTTAAAACATCTCTGCCACATGCTTGAGGAGATGTTGGAGTACTATAAACCCTGTATATCCTAATTGAGATCTTGTGTATCATCCTCTATTTCAGGTACATGTTAGTCATGAACATAAAATTAAAGAATTTTGATCAATGTTGTACGACCTTAAACTCTACCACATAATGGTACAAATTGCAAGAACATAAAATTATAATGAAAGAGAAACAAAATTTGTCAGTACCAAAACCTGCAAAGGGTGACTTGGGAAAAATTCAAGTCTCTACTTGATAACATCATCATCGATGGTGTTTAGAGAAAAATTAGGGCACAAAAATAAATGGAATAAACATCATAGTGTCTACCTTGTATCCCTAGTAAAATCCATGCTATGATAAATAGACCCACAGGTCTTTGAAAAAAGTTAGAGAAAAGATTTTCTCATCCCCTCTCTATGAGAATATGTTTGGTAGGTGGTGACACAACATTTATGCTACTCGAACTTTACATGGATTTTACACTTTCCAAAAATCATAATTCATGATTTTGGGTGTCCGAATCACTATAACCATCCATGTCCCTTGGAAAGGATATACAACATCAAGGACCCTTTTCGTAACTATGAATACATTCCAATGGATCTTGAATATGTTCCTATGGATGTCAACCAAATGGGTCACTCTCAAAAAATAAATTTCAATTCTCATGAACCTTTAACGTCGTCACGATAGCACTCAACACCCCCAGTGTATCTGAACCACTTTCTCTATGAATGCCTCATATATTTCTCTTGAATTGAGGGCTATAGATCATGATTAACAATATCCGCACCAATCTATCCAAGAAGTTCCGACATTTTAGACGTTGTGTCACCATGTTTTGAACCCTTCCTCAAGGTCCTAATGTAGCACTCCATTCTCTAACCTTTAATAGGTCACACCATAGGATTTGAAACCACGGGGCATAGGGGTTGAGCTTTATGATTCAAGACAGAACATTCCTAGTGTTCCAAAACCCTTCCTAAATAGCCTCCTTCGCATATTTAAATTCATCATCTTGACATTAGAGTATTCACAGAAATAACAAACCCTCTGAAAGAAGTTTTGATTATCCTTCGCCTGGTATACTGATGATGCATTAGGGTCCTTACCATCCTAAAAAAGTCCACTTCTCCTTTATAGAAATTAGGTTCAATACATGTGAGGCTCAAAAACACCATAGAAGAACCTAGATCATCAAAATGTCATGATACATATCTGACATTTCTGGACAATCTCATATTCATGGAATCAATCATTCATGTTATAACTTACACCATCCATACTCCAACTACCCAAGCAGGCCAAGTACCCCAAATATCCCAACATCACCTATATTAATTATATAAATCTTCCACATACTTTAGAAAATATACATGGTTTTACGGACCCTTTTCTTGACAATAAATTCATTACTATTTCCTAGGCATATGTTCTCATGGTCGTCAACCAATTTTTTCACTCAAAAAAAAAATTATTCCGATCTTCATGAGACTTGGTAACCCCACAACAGAACCTTGCACCTCAGAGTGTGTTAGGTAACTCTTGGAATTTATACACTATATCCCATGATAATATATCAGGTTTGAACTAAAAGTCCTTAAGCTAAAGTAATATCATGTCCGAGCTAAAAGAATATAAATAAAAGCACTATAAGGTTTGAGGTAAAAGACCTTAAATGAAACCAATATCAAGTGTGAGATAAGAGACCCTAAACTAAATCAATACCACATCCAATAAAAAAGTCCATAAACTAATGAAATGTCAGGTCTGAGATAAAAGACAATAATCTAAAGTAATACCATGTATGAGATGGATGACTTTAATCTAAAGCAATACCAGGTCCGAGCTAAAATTCCTTAAACTAATGCAATACTAGGTATGAGCTAAAAGACCATAAACTAAATCTATAATAGTTATGAGCTAAAATCCCTTAAACTAATTCAATATTATGTTTCTGCTAAATGACCTTAAACCAAATCAATATCAGGTCCGAGAAAAAAGACCTGAAACTAATGAAATACCATATCCAGGGTAAAATTCCATAAACTAAGGCAATATCAGGTCTGGGTTAAAATACCTTAAGAAAAATAAATTTCAAGTCCAAGATAAAAAACATTAACCAATTAAATATGAGATCTGAGTTGAAAGACAATAAACTAAATAAATATCAAGTTAGCTCTATGAGGCCCTAAACTGAGGAAATATCATGTCCCAGGAAAAAGACCCTAAACTAATGCAATATTTGGACTGAGCTTAAAGACCATAAAATAAACCTATAAAAGGTCTAATCTAAAAGACCATAAACTAAAGAAACATAATTTATATGAAAAAAGACTCCCAACTATATCAATATTGGGTCTGAGGTAAAAGACCCTAAAATAATGAAATATTATGCCACATCTAAAAGACTGGAAACTAATGAAATATGATGTCCAAGTTAAACATCCCCAAACTAAATCACTAATAAATCGAGTCCTCAAAATCTTAGAAAGGCCGGCCTTATGTCCTTGAACACTAAGGTATGCTAACCAAAACTATATTTTTCAGAAAAATATTGGGAAATCTATCTATGATTCATCCATTCTACCCAATAATAAATATCCAATTAAAGTAATCCCATGATATATGGAATAGATTTCAAATACAGAAACTCTTGTGGATATGAATTCAAAATAATATCATAAATGGTTTTTTCCAAATTTCAACATTCGACTATAGGAATTTAGGTTCCTATAATATAATGAATGGAAATTGAACTAAATTGTGTTGTAAAAAATTCAATGAACTCATCCATTGATAATATGAAAAATGATATAATAATCTACACAACCTAAAGAATCTATAAAGCCACATTAATAAAAATAAATTGCATTAAAAAAGTCGAGTTATGAAAAAAGATGGACATCAATGCTTGAAAGATCAGCATGGGTATGGATGGAGGCATTGAAAGATAATTGGTGTGTCATTCTCCTCACTCATTCATATTCATCCTTGGACATGAGTGCTTCAAACAGAATAGTAAAATCTTCAACTTTCTTCTAAGAAGTATCCAATGACGGTGATGAGGCCAAAATAAGTGTACCTCAAATGATAAATAATCTCTTCATGTCTCTATACTAGCATCATCCAAGCATCCATCTAAGAATGTAGGTCAAACAATAGCTGAAGAATCTACTCTAGTGCCTCCACCGTCTACCTCATTCTATTATAAAAAGAAGTATGATTCTTAAAACTATGCATATCATTTTCATTCATGGATAGGTCTCTTTGACTCAAGATGATCTTCCACATAATTTCATTCAAAGGTTGTCGATCGAAGCCATCTTCCCCAAAGACATGAAATTACTAGAGAAGGTGATATCCATGGGTGTAGAATATTTACAAGGTGGTATCAGTAATCATGATGAGAATTCAGAACTAGATCATCTTATGGTATGATTGAGCCTCAGGAGAATAATAGGTGGATGTGGCAAAAGGATGACTAACTGGTCGGACCAATGCTAAAATAGGAAAACAAAATCCCTATATTCTTCCCTCTCAACAAGAACATCATCCATAGAATGTGATGGGGGACTGATCCCCTCAATTTAATATGATCCACTATCCAAATGATCTTTATTAGAGAAAGTTCACTTCCTCAAAACCTAACTATAGTCATTAATTAATTCCATAAATTCGATAAATAAAGGCATCAATGATGCAAGAGGTCTATCCACGTGACAGACCAGTTGGCCTAACACACCATTAGGGTATGTTGTTTTTCAAGCCTGGGCATAGTACTTGGTAAGGAGAGTGGATGCAACAGTGGGTGAGAACATGAACTCAACCCTAATTTCTTCAAGTGACAACATCATCCTTAACTAACAAATGATCTGAAGATGTCGTCCCCCTCAGATGCTTAACAAAATTGTTGGGATAGACTTTGTGAATGCATCTAAACTAGAGGGAAAATTGGTACTGTGTATAGGGATTAGTGATTAACAACTCATTGACCATTTTGGGGAGGACCCCATCATGTCTAGAGACTATATATGAACTTTGATCAGGAGAACAACTACCATCATTAATAATTAGACAACCCAGTGGGATGAAGGTATTAAAGTAAAAAATATTGGATTGATTAAGTGCACCATTAACCTCGGCATGAATCAAGGTATTATCCTCAAAACTAGAAATATATAACAATCAAGGATGGGATATGACGTTCGAGATCCTAAAAGCATTATATTACTCATAAAAATTTGAATTTCTCCCCTTTCTATCAAAATAAGAATTGGAGTTGACCACTGACTGTGTAAGGGGTAATTCCTTGTTGAAATTGACCCATCATGTGATAAAGGAATGAAAGGATCAGCACTACCCTATTCTAGTTTTACCTGATATCCCCATGAGGTGTAATATCCTGCTATAAAGATGGACCAATATAAATAATCACTGTCACAAACTAGCTAAGTGGGATGCCTACAAAGGCAGATATCGGTTGGCCTAACTCCACTGCTACCAAAATGATACTGATATAATCCTCGAAAGTGATAATTCAAAGCAGTGTCAAATCATTCATCAATTTCTTCTATGAAATAATAGTAATCTCCTTCACAAACACTAGGGTCTGCTGATGATCATCCCAGAAATATACCATGGATAGGAATTCCTCATACATTTCCCAATGGGGAGGAATTCCATGTAATTTATAAATTTCGTAGAGGTTTATTCCTACCTTAACATAGGACCTGGGAAATGTATTGGTACTGGGGAACCAATGGTTAATCGTATCTTGAAAGAGGTCTGTCTTTTGATTGATGATGAAATGAGAAATCTATATGGCTTCTTGAAGGTGAACCCATTGTAATAATTAGCATTATTCAAGTAGATTTGTCTTACATAGAATTGAAATGCCCACTCATTAGAGAAATTACCACAAAGAAGGAGGACCCATTTTGAATACCTCCAACATTTAGAAGTTCGCCGAGAGAAGGTGAGTATTCTTTAATAGATCAGAGCAATAGGTTGCTGGGAAATGTCAAGACCATATAGACATAGAGGAGAGTTTTCCAACATAAAAGACAAACATGTGGATTGAACTATAGTCAGTTGACCATCGTTGATGATTGTTTTAGGAATGTATTAAGGGGAACCATACACCCCCAAAAATGAATGGTAATTCCGATGAGAGTTATGTCACCATCACCCTGAAATATGAACAAGTACAATGGAATTCCTCCCAATAATGGTTAAATCTAGATTGTGGGTCATTGGAACCTCTTCATGTATTCATTTTTAGTGTGTACATGATACTAGGGTTCTATATTACGATTCCCAGTGGTCATGTACCTTCAAGTTTCTTTAGCCATGCCACCATGGTGAAAACTAGAATCCATCTTAAAATAGTTATGTGGCACATGTCAAACCAGGGGAACATAAAATAATTTAAAAAGTGAAGGCATGAACGTCCATGCGACGACATGCCCCTTTCATGACTCAGCCGGGAATTCATGAACCACATAAATGGTTTGAGGATCAACTATTCTCCAAAGGAGTTCCGGATCATATATCCTCTATTGGGGATCATGAGAATCACATGCCCCCATGGAGGCTTCTGATCTCATGGCCTTAACATGGCCACCTGAATCACAAGAAATCAAAAAATCAAGCTATCATATCTCAAAAATCTCTCAACTCAGCCATATCACTCACAGATTATGTGTAAAAATTCACCAAAGAGTAGTTCATGACTATGTTAGATATGCACCTGAGCATAAGATGGTTTCGTATAAGAGCTCTAACAAACAGACTCATGGAAAAGGCACATAGAAAGGGCTCGTAATATGGGTTCGTTGTATGATCTCACGACATGAGAAAATTTGGAGGGATCTGGATAATGGTTGGATGGTGAAATGAATTATTCTCCACCCCCTATATATAGGTCATTTAATGGAATACAATCCAATATCTGATAGGCCAAATGTCACCCAAAGTACTGGTTTGTGACATCGCTAAATACTCTATAGGAAATTAGTTTTCCCTACAATTGTGTCCTAGTCTTATCGTATGTCACCCATAAGGGGATGAATCTATTTATTCTCGGCAGATGAGCATCATCAAATTCAAAAAGGATGGAATTCTTGAATAGGGGTATCATTTTTTCCATAGAAGAAAAGTAATAAGGGGATGGGTGAGACATGAGGGTCAAATGAAACTCTAATGGAATCGGGATATTGTTACTATTTCTTGGTCACATGAAGCTCCATGCATTGCACATAACCTAGGAAGTCCTAAGAATTTCCCTTTGACAATCCTTCCAACTATCGCAAAGGCTCCCTATATATCCAAATGAGCACCCCCAGGCCACATGGTTTGTCACTAGAAAGTGCCTGAAAACCCACTAGAGATCCAATGAAAATAAGTAGGGATTATATTAAAAGGAGGATACCCCCAGTGGTAGTAAAACTCAAGCACCTTATCATAATGAAATGGAAAAAAATCCTTGAGGATATCGAAGCCAACTCGCATGGCCTCAGATAATTTTTAAGATAAAATAAATGATATTAAGGGGACAAGGTAAGAGGGGTTCACTATCACTTAAGGACATGTTACACACACCCCAAATGACCCAATAAACACCGTATGTCCTTAGACATGACCTCTTTATATAGTGAATTCCTTTTTTTTATAAGCCTCATCACACAAAAGTCCTTAGTTGTGTAAATAGAACCATGTGACACCCTAACGACAAACATATTTAATTTTTCCTAACATTCTTTCTCTCTCCCCTAATTATGAAAATTGGTCACGTGAGGCATCATCTAAATATCATGAAAAAATAATCTGGAATTCCTTGTGAAAAAACACATATTCCCTGGCCTTTTTTAAAATAAAACAATGGAGACAGAAAGGGGAGAGGTGAGAGGGGTTCACAGTCAGTAAAATACATGTGACACATTCCCTCAACAACCCATGAGATGTATGAAGCCCCTGGTGACACATCCACCTCACCTCGCAAGAGACCTTTGTCTTTAAATCCTCACAACATGAAGTGCCCAAGGTAAATCCAAGGATGTCTAAGGACAAACGAATAGATTATTCCATGGAATGATCATGAACCCTCATAAAACCCATACTGGTCCTGCGATGAATCCCCAAAAAATAGAAAGAATATCCTCAATTACACTCATAAAATATCATATAAATCCCAAACATTGTCACATATAACAAATAGAATCAAAAGGGAGGAGACGAAAGGTGTTCACAGTTGTAGAAATGCATACGATGCACCCAATTCACCCATGGTGCGGTCCTACGAGATCCATGGACAAACCATCTTTGTCTTGAAATACCCCATGACATGTATCACAATGTCTTGAGAGTTTCATCTAATAGGATATTGGATTTTTGTATGTCCCTTAGACAAGTCATAATAATTTCATGGGACTCCTTTGACCACAACAAAATGATAAATTAACTATTTGATAAATATGTAATAATCTGCTAATGGAAGAATTTACGGGAGAGCCTTGCGATCACTGAAAATAAAGTGATGTACTCGGAGCATTACATGATAGATCATCATGATGATGTGTAGACCTAGACCCCATAGTCAACTCCATACTAGAATTGTGATTGATACACCATAAAATTCACCTGAAAATAGTGGTGGAGATGCCTATAAAATACCCACTCCAATATGAATAATGGTTTGAAATCTGACCTCCTCTATACGCACCGGATTCCAATACACTATAGGATTCAACTATAAACATCTACATACTTCTTGGAGTGGAAGATCATGCGACCGATCACTTTTTTTTCAGGTAATACTCCATCTAGAATCTATGGTTGTCAAGCGCCAAAAATAAAGGACTACACATGATCATTCATAGATCACACAAATGAATTTTGGAAAGGCGAGTGAAGAATGTAAAACATGTAATCCAGATCACACAAGACTCAAAGACATTGATAATAAATAAAAATTGGTCCCCCATAAAAAAAAGAAATGATCCAAGATAAAAATGTAGGATGCTTATGAAAATTAAATTCTTGATGAACCACATACACTCCACATATGTCATCCAAAGACCATGATAGCAGGAAGGCATATCGTCTGGATCTCATGACACTCCATCAACATGCCTTCTGGGAAACATGAAATACTCCAGCCATGTCAGAGAAAGTCTCATGTTTCCCCAATGGGAACCACATTGATCATTCAAACCCTCTCAGTCTATCACCTGGGACTTTTAATGTCCATTAGACACATCTCTTGACTCATATAACGGCACCAACTCATGTCAACTGAGTCTTGTGAAAGCATCTGGACAAGAAATCAATGCTCTCGTGGAACCCATCGAGCATTTCAACTGAGACTCGCAATGCCCTCCAGACACGTCGTCCATGTCATGCCTTGTATCCCTTTGGTTTTAGCCAATATATGTGACACCACTCATGCTACTCTACAATGACTCTCGTGGAACCCTATATATGTGTCCATACATGTCATCTGATGGATCTCGGGATATGAAAACTAAGTTATGTGACACCCTCTATACAATAATTACATGTCACTAAGGAATACCAAGACTTTCTAACATAGACATCCTTGGCGTATAAGCCCTGAATATAGGGCAGACTCAATGTTTAAGCCCCGACATATAGGGACTATGTAAACATTGATTCCTACAATATTCAGGATATGTAGTCCACCTCTCCATAAGGACTGAGTTACATATTAATCATCTAGTGTGATTCCTGTATCCAAGTCCCTTACTCAAAGAAATTCTATCGATTACTTGTTATCCCTTATTTAGAAAAATGACTATGATATTGTGGGATTGGGGGGAAGCAATAATCATGTCATCTACACTACAAACCTATATAATGGTATATGGAATCCATACTATATGAGAACTGATATAAACCGAAGTATAATGAATCTTATTCCTACTATACATAGGATCTGTTGGACTCCTTCTCAAGGCCTGAGAGCTATACCGAGCACCCCAAAGACTCTTCCAGTATCCAATCCCTATATCCATACACCGTTAGGTTGATCATATACTACCCCTTATTTCTCAAAATGAGTGTAGCTCACATGGGATCCATGAGAAACAAAGAACGCCTCATTGGGAGTTTTGAATACCCATCAACTAGGGAAATACCGATATTTATTCCCCAATGAGTGGCATGATATGAACACCCCTTATACAAGGGTATATAACTTGGGACTATTCTTATGGACATTAACAAACTATATGGGTTTTTATTCCTGTAATAACATGGATTTGTAGGTTTCCTCATAGAAGCTCAATAACTTCCTCAGAATATTTACTACCGCCTTACATGGTACTAAATTCCGAAGAACATGGTTATATGGTTCTATTATATAGGAATCCACGCATTACATGAAAATAATGGAGAACCTTAGATACATACAGATGGATTCCCTAAAGAGACCTGGGTGATTTTCACATAAAAGAGAGTTAACATTTAATCATACAATTTGGGTAAACTATACCGTATCGGGATTACGATGAGATTCTAAAACATGTCTTATATTTTTAAGTGGCTCATGGAGTATGAAATATTTCCCCAAATGTGTGTGATGAGACTGACCTCCGATCCAGTTTACTAATGTGATTCCCCAAGAGTCGATGTGCCAAAAAACATGGATTATCACTAACCGTTGGAAATAAGGTTTGTACACACCTATATTTAGGGGAACCATATGGAGTTTTTTGGATATTGAATGCCTGAAGAGATGGAATCTGAAATAAAATACCCAACTATGACACCCCATTTTCATGATAAAAAGTATTTAATATCCAGTCCTAGTCAAACCATATTGTCTTAGGAATTGACTCCAAAACCATGAGGAAATAATGGTCTATCAAAAAATATTGAAAATATTTGCACAATTATACTATTTTTTCTGTTGAAGTGTTATGATTTAGCACATGGTTTCATAATATATATGATAACCATGTGATCTACTCATATTTTGAAAATTGTCAAATTTTTATATTACCCATATTCATTTAACTTTCCCATGAAACACATGACTCCAATTTCACTCCACCGATAATTGAGGGAATAATAATGGAATACCCCCCCCCCCCTCCTTCCATCCTCTTTATGATTCTGATCATCTACATGGATTATGTTCAGATTTTATAGGTTTTGAAAAAAATTTATCTATACTCTATCATACATCACTTGTTTTATTATATCCACATTTTATGGATTTTTGGATGAAACATATGTTTATTGTAGCAATAATTCCTTATTTTTTTGGTTTATCAGTTTTTTAACATCTTCATCACACTTTCCTCTCTCTATTTTTTATTGTTTTGTGTTTCCTACATTTTAAATAGGTATGTTTTTCCATTATTTTATCTTTTAATTGAAATCAATGTAATTATTTGGTTTTATGAATTATTTACCTTTAAAATTATATATTATTTGTATAAACTTTTATTCAATTATGGTTCTTATCAAATAAAATGTTATTTTAATCTGTCTATTTCTCTTATATAATGTTTTTATATAGCTAATTTTTTGGTTTTGACATAGTTTGATCTAGGATTTCTCTTTTAATTAATGACTGTTTTTAGTTTTTTCTTTTGTCTATATTTGGAATCAATTTTTATGGTGTCTTCATAATTATTTAATGATGTTGTGCCTTGTTTTTATATTGTATTCATACATCATTTATTTTTTAGGAGTTGGTTAATCCATGTTTTTAAGAGTCTTAATTGTCCTTTAATTTAAAAATATTTTTTACGACAATGTGTATATATATATCTATTATTTTTTAACTCTATGGCCATTATTGAAAAATAATAAGTGATATTCAAAATGAAATTGGTTGGGAATTACATTATTATTAGTGATTTTGAAATTAGATTATTAGTTTGAAATTTCATGGACCTATTGACACTTTATGAAAATGATCCTCTTTCCTAATTAATAATACCTTCACCTCAATCTCCATGGAAAAATGTTACTAATGATATTGATGATTAATTTCTTAATGATTGTTATATTCATGAGTGATAACAGGTGTTTTTCTGAGATGTGTGGGTCATGATGGGTTGAGGTAAGTCATCAAAATGGTTTTTCATGTATTTTATTTTTATTGAGTGTTTGAAATGATTCACATAATTTCACACCCTTTATATAGAATATTTTAATAAAAATAAGAGTCATAAATAGATGTATAGATGTTTAAATTACATATCGTGATGATATAGACTAGTAATAACTAGAGGTTCAGCACTGGTGACACTAGGTGAGAGTATGACAAATAATTATAAATTGGGGGTATATTGATTGACTGATAAATTATTCCACATAAGTTTATCTAGGATCTACTAACAAAATTTTTAGGATATTACCATGATTATATACTTTTTTCATTAATTTTTTATCTTTATTTTTCATTATGATCTAGTTTACTTAGTTTTTATTATTTTTATAAAACGTTATAGGACATTTATTACTATAACATATATCAAAATCTTAAGTGGAATTATTTTTTATTACTTATTTCTTTATTATTACCCTATATTTGAATTTCATTTCTCTTGTTTTATTTAGTCTTTTTATTTTATCATTTCTTTTGCACGCTTTCATTATACAACTACTATTTATTTGGGTAATTGATTTCCTTATTTAAAAATTTATTAAAGTACATTTTCATTTTTGATATTATTTATAATGAAAATGGTATTATTATAATGAAATATTATGTATATAAAAATTGAAATTAATATAAAATTAGTTTTTATTAAATTCTTAAAATCATATTTAAGACAAATTTTATAGGTTTTTTTCAAAATGAAAATTCATTGAATATTTGGTGAAATCTACTTTGGTTGTTTTTTGTGAAACCATATACTCACTAATAAGTGTCTAATGATTGTGTGGGAATTTTTATATTTTCATGTTTCAACAGAAGGTGGTAATTCTGTCTCAATTTCAATAATGATGTGGTAAATTTGTGTGGTTGTAAGTTAAAATTATAGTCAAAGAGAGATTGTGGCTTCATACTTCAATTTTAAATTAATTTATAGTTATGTAGGCCAGGTCAGACTTCATGGTATTATGGTTTCTACCTTTTACTTTTTTTACATTAATCTATAGGTATATTTATATTTATCGACAATTTTTTCTTTTTCAAAACAATTTTTATTATACATGGACATTCCATATATAGATGTGTCATATCAGACTTTTTATTGAATCTCACACTATGTAAATAATTATTTATCTTGGAATAAAATCCCCACATGGAAATATTGATGCATTGAAACTTGTTTCTATCCCATAGGGAATAGGATAAACCATCAACCATTTCTATTTTTAGGATCAGGTTCCCTATTGTGAGGGTGGAAGGGACAAGTTTTTGAAAAAATGGTATTCAAGAACCCATTATTTTTTGTGATTCTATTCAGTAGAAAATATTATTATTGAATCTATATAGGGATATTAGAAATAGGTTCATAATAAAAAACTACCATGATTAATCTAGTGATAGAATGGGATGTGGGATTTGAGCGTTGATGTTCACCAAAATTTATTATTTTTCTTATCTAGTTTTTTTATGTGATGGAGTCCTTATTCATACTACTGTTAAAAATGTGTTTCTGGTTTGTTTTTTTATATTTGAGGTGAAAATGAAAAATTAACATGATCGGAATGGTTTTTTATCCATTCTATAATATCTATTCAATTTCATTGAATAATGTTTTATAAATCAATAAGTGGATTTTTCACTTAGTTAGTGCATTGTTTTCCAATCTGTGGAGCCCAATCATGAACCTCCATTAACAACATAAAAATTTTAATTGATCAGTCCCTTCTTATTTTATATTTAAATTTTTATTATGTTTCACTATATATCTATGGGATTGATTAAGAAGAGTTTTAATTTTTTATTATCATTATTATTTTTGTAATGTATTTAAAATTAATGATAAAATCATATATTATGAGATATATAATCAATCTTGAATATTTATAAAATGTTTCATAATGATAAATTAAAAAATGTTTTATTTGAATTGGGAAATGAATTTAATAATAAACATGTTATTTAAATAATCTGTTATGTAAACAATTATAATCTTTGAAATCGAATAAACAAAAACATATAAATTTTAATCAGAATAGTGTTTACATGTTTATTAGAGGGTTAATATTTTATTTTAATTATGTTGGAATTTATGATTCAAGGATGAGACGAATGTTATTCCTTATATTTTCATCACGTATTCAAGGATATATTCTTTAACAACCCAATATTAGTTTATTTTAAATTTGTCTCAAATTATTAAAATACAAGGTCTGATAGGTATAGAGTTTTAGATATCTTGAAATCCCATTACAAAATAATGTAATTATTTCTACAAAAATTAAATTTTCCCCCAAAAAATGGTGTTTTATGTTTAAAATATTGTCTCATTCATAAAATGGTTTTTCATTCAAGACATGATAGTAATAACTATTCTATAATCCCAAAATATCCTTAAGTTCATTTAATTATTTTGGAAACATCGGATGAGACAAAGTATTACCCTTAATGTTTATATAAGAAATACAACCCATCAATATTTTTAAAAATTCATAACATCCGACATGAAAATTTTCCAATTTAACTAAAATATAGTAAACAAAAAATAATCATTACATACTCGTGAAATAAATTTTCAATGAACAAAGTATTAATATAATTTTTTAAATAATTCCTAATGTGAAATTATTTATTATAAATGTTACTTAAGAAGATATAAAAACCAATGAAAATAGACATTTCAACTTTAGAAAATTAAAAACATTACTTCTAATCATGAGTTCATCTTTATACAATAAGAAATACAAAGGATTCCTTAATATATAAAAAACCCATTCAAAATCCATGTATGTTTATTTTGATAATATCTTTACAATCACCCTTATATGAAGCCATACAATGGAATGAAAATCACTATTAATCCAAATATATCTAATAGAAGTAACTTATTACACATTAAATTAATATTTATTAAACCACATATTAAACATAAAGGTCATGATCACCCATTATCAGAGATATATCAAGAACACCCATTATCTTATACTTTTTCCTAGAATCATATCATTAGAAAAAAATATTAATGTATTTATTTATATTAAATAATATAAAATATTTTTTCTAATTATTTTTTAAATGTACTCTTAGGATTTATGTAAAAAATATGTTAAAGTACAATATTATTTTTAAAATTCTTAAAAAGAAAATTTAACTTTTTAATATTAAAAATTATATTCATTTAATATCATTGAAATCATGAAGATAATTTCCCTTAATTAATATAATTAATTTTAGTGATAAATTGTGCATATTCTATATACATTTAATCAATATTTTGTTACGTGTTTTTAAAGAATATCAAAAATAAACTTTATAAGGAATAATGGAATTGTTTATTTTCAAACATTATAAATAAAAAATATATTATTTGAAAATATATTTTTTTTTAAATATGTATAAATAATAATACTATTGACACATTTAAAATATAATATTATAGATAGAATGGAATTTAAATCATTTAAAATAGCATCTTAAAAAAATTACCAACCACTTTTTTATGTTTTAATCAAATGGAAATTGAATAAGAGAACAATAAATATATTTATAAATGACCTTAATTTAAGTAAATTGATAAAAATAAATATATATGTTAATTTTTTCACCAAAAAAAATTCTATTGTCTGGAAGGTATAATTCATGGAGAAAGGAAATTTAGATTAAGATATCTTTCCTCATCTCTTAAATCACCACGTTCATATTTTAATTCCATGAATAATATAATTGTATTAATATTTTACATAGATCAGAACATTTTTCATGTTCATTACCTTATTATTATTCACTTAATTTTTCTTCCATTTCATATCTATATATTACAATATTTACATACATGTGGGATTTTTTTAAAATGATTGGATCATAATATAACAATATGAAATGTTTACAACGTTGAAAAGGGTAATTGTTTCATGATATATTAAATATTAATATAGAATTTTTTTCCAATTTTTTATAATAAATTTAACTATAAACTCTTTCATGATTGGAGAACATGAAAAAAGAACAACAGTTCATCATGTAGGATGTTGTACAAATACATTCCCAAAAGACGTTATCATTTCTAACCAGATGGAAGGGTTAGATGGTAAGAAATATAGAAAAATTATAAAATCGTAATTATGATATAAATATCACATATAAGTATTAAATATATCATAATGAATATCCATGTGAGGTGGCGATGAAAAAAGAAACTCATCACTTCATGGATATTATAGTTTATACTTACGCAAGACCATTGTTTTCATTTCCCATAGAATGAAAATTAGATTAAAAATGATTATTTACATAAAAATTGATTATTATAGATACAAATGTTTTTATATCAACATGGTCACTATAGGTTTGATGGATGTATAAGATGAATTAAAATTGAATGAAGTTGGTTATAAATTACACATTTTATTTCGATAACATACTTCTGAAAATGAACAAGGCCTTTAAAAAAGAGGTTTGTGGACACTCCCTGGGTATGAGGATGAAGGTATGGAATTTCATAGGTGAATTTTCATATAAATTTAATAGAAAACATAACATGAGTATATATAGTAATATTTTTTTATTTGAAAATAATAATTAAACCGTAACTATCATTTAAATTAATTTTCATGTCTATTCACATATTGTACATTTGTATTCATTAACATAACATTAGAATTAGAATCCAAACAAATAAATCATCATTTATCCTTCCTAATTATCTATGTAATTTATCAAAAACTATAATTCATTAAAAAAAATAATTTCTATATTTTTGATATCATATAATTGATTTTACTCTTGTAGTTATAAACTTTATGTAATTTGATATAAGAATATAAGACAATTATACTATTTTAATAAAATTTTAAAAAATATTTACCAGACTAAAAATTTTCGATAATTATATTAACATATATTCATTAATTAATTATTTTTACTCATATCATTATCTTAAAACTTATTTAATATTTTAAATTATAAGAATTCAAATATCTATTAATATAATTACTTTCATGTAAAAAAAGATGTCATAATAATATGAATTTTAACCAAATCGGATCAAAAGTGCCTACCAATAATGTATATGTTTCTAAAAACTCACCAACCCAAATTGAGATATGATTTTCTGATCTTATAACATAATCATAGCCATCCTTAAATCATTTTATTCACTACTATTATGACCACATTTTATATATGTAAATTACTTATACGGACAAAAATAAAGGGTACCAGTTAAACTAATTCATTCCTTATGATTACAAATGTGATGTAAAAATTTCAATATTAAATTTCAATATGTTGAAAAAAATTAATTTTAAAATTACATTTGAAATGGTATGTAAAATAGATTTCATGAAATTCATCATTTTTAAACATACAAATATTTTACATCACGATAATGTATAATATTCATTATAGTAGAATTTATTGGATTATTATTAATAAATAAAATCTTAATAGATAATAATAATCATCCAAACAAAATTGAATGCTTAAAATGTTCTTATTTAATGATAATAAATGAATTATTATTTAAAAATGGTTTTATTCACTATTCATCCAAATATTTACCTATTCAAAAAAAATAGTAAAACATATTAGAAGATTATTTTTACCTAATTTTTAAATAATTATATTTAGATAGTAAAACCAAATTAATAAAACGGGTATAAATTAATCATAATATCCTTGCAGAAATTGAAATAATACCCTTTTTTGAGGAAAATATATTTCTAATGATTAAAATTAATTATTAATCATTCCGTATTTGGTAATCTGTCGTAGTTGAATGTTAAATAAACTTTTTAAATAAATTATAAATAAATATTATTAAATATAACTAAAAAATAGTTAAAATATTTATTTATGATGATAAAAATTCATTTCACACTAAACTTTGATTTATAAAAAATATCTTCATTAGTGTTATATGAGATAATTAAAAATTGAGTGTATATTTTAAAGGAATTAATCATTAAATTGATGTTAAAGAATTTTTTTAAATGTATTTACCAATGTGGTTAATCATATTCATTCCCTCCAATATAAGATTTAGTTTATAATAATCATATTTAATAAACAACATTTTAATAGTATATCACATTTCACTTAAACTCACTGTTTATGGAATACAAGCTATCAATCAAAATATTTTTTTATACAAAATAAATCTATAATCCCAAGGTGATATACTCTACCCTATTACTGAATTTGAAAACAAATAATTTTATCTAATGTTTGATAAAAAGGATTTAAATCTTTTATATAAATAATTCCTATTAGTTGAAGATACATATACATAAGTGGTGTGGAATAACTACTAATTTATAATGATAAAATTAACTTTTTAAATGGATAATAAATTTATATGTTAAGACTATGACTAATATTTCTTAAACAATTCATTTGACATTGTGAGACACATATATACGATAGAGTTTTAATATTCTACATTGATGTTTTTTGGTTATTCCCCACATAATACTTGATATATATAGATATATATATCTTACTCTTGAAATAGTTGAGTAATTCATTTACCATCAAGATTTAAAATATGATAAATTATACATAAATTATTTATTTCCATTCTTTTAGAATAATTTCATCCTTTTTTATTATTTGTTTATTATTTTATCTATTCTTCAACTCATTTTCTATATTTTTAATAATGATGATAATTTGTTCATTCCTGAAATAGTAAAATTAATTCTATATAGTTATAAAGATCCACAAAATTGATAAAAAATATATTCATCTTATCTCTTAAAATTTACTAAGAAAATGTATATCATATGAAAATATGACATCCATTATTTAACTTATACTATTCAAGAACTTAATTACCTTAAAATGGTTCAAAATACAATTCACCAAATTTAAAAAATATTGTTGGCAATCATTGATCACATATTCATTCAATATCAACTTAAAATTACTACCCGTAAAAACAATAATCACACAAAAAGGTGTATAAAAAATATATTATCAATAATCATATATTCTATGAAATATGCATTTATTTTTAAAAAGTAACATGAATCACTGTAAATATATAATAAATTTACATATGATTCTATAAATTAACCGAATAACTAATTCTTATTTTTTTAACTTAATATTTCAATATTCCCAATACAATAAACATACTGCAAAATAACATTTATCAATTACTCACCAAATCACAATTCTGTAACATGGTTACTTAAACATATATTAATAAAATATGATTACTCCATTCATCATATTACCCATAATTTTCTCTTAACTTCAAAACATATAAATCTTAATGGTCATTTGTTTCTATAAAATTAGGTTCTTAATAACATTCCCCTAAAGAAAATAACACTTAATCACATATTGAATCTAATTATAACATATTGTTCCTTGATATATTAAAACATAATAAAAAAATTTAAATTATCCTTATTCATACAAACTAAAATGGAAAAATATTTCCTTAAACCTATTATCATTTTTAAATTACCAACCCATAATGGTGTCCATAACATTTAAATTTTCCTCATATTTTAACTTATTAATTTCAATTGATATCTTATGATATATTTGATATAAACTTAATGGTCGAGGCCCCAAAGAACTCAAAATTATATATTTTTTATACATGGTTTCAAATAAACCATTTTCATTTTTTTAGGTTCTTTATTGAAATAATAAATCTATTACAATTAAACAAGATGATTTCAGATGGTTCACATTTTTTCTATACAAACATATTCATTTTTTAAACTCGTATTTCATCCCTATAACTTCTATTTATTCGAGATATAGCACCGATGAAAATTATATAATAATTATAAGTAGTTAATACTTATTGGAATCATTGAATAAATGTTTACAAAGAAAATAACCCCATATGATATATAAAATGAATGGACGGCCAGTATTTTTTTAGAAAACCCATGTAAACCTATACGAAAAAATTCACCTTTACATAATAAATATAGAGACCAAAATAATAAATATATACTCATGAAATCTAATTCAAATCAAATATTTTTCGTAAATATTTTTAAGGAACAATTTAGGAAAATTCATAATCATGAATGTTACTTAAGGAAACATGAGAACTCGTAAAGAAAACATTTCACCTTTAGAAAATCTTAAATACTCATTTAAATTAGGAGATAAATTTCAAGCCTTATAATAAAAAAGTCATTCATTAAAATCACATAGAATGAACTTAAAAAATATGTTGGTATCATGTGATATTATCCTTCTAATATCCTATACAACAAAATTCACAATGTAATAACCATCATGGTTAATTATAAGATATCTATTTGGAGTAACATATTTTAGTATAACTTCATCAGCATAACTCAATGCTAAAAAGGGATATATCATGCACACCATTTAACTGATATATATTGGGCTCTCCTATTATTTTATTTCTTTTATAAAAACCATATCTTGAGTAAAAAAAATAAATCATGAATTTCAATTACAAAATATTTCATTTACATGTTTATAGAAGATCCTTAAGTCATTATAATAGAATAAAAATACACCTACATTACCATTAAAAAATATTAAATTGAAAAATTTGTACATGAAATGAAAGTAGGATATTCTCTGAAAGGAATACAATTATAGAAATTTTCCTTGATCAGAATGGTCGTTAAATATCTAGTTTTTTCCATGTCACACATATTGGAGAAAGTCAAAATGGACTATAAAAAAGGATAAATGTATTCCTTTTAATCTATTATAATAAATGTAATAATTAATTTAAAATGAACATTAACAATCTTTTATTAATAAATAATAACATTATTGAAACCATAATATGAATAAAAATATGTATGAAAATGAATCAAAAAATATTTAAAATAATATTATTATTGAAAATCCCTTACAGTATTGGTATTATTTTAATCAAATGATAATTGAAGAATAAATCATTAAAAGGTGTTTTAATCCCATTTAATTGTATGAATTTTTTAAAATATATCTAAAAGGAATTATATTCACCAAAAAAGAAGGGAAAGTGAATAGAATGTTATAAATATCAAAAATTATAAATTTTGATGATAAATAACATACCTCATCTCAAGTCTTTCTACATACCATATTTAATTTATTGAATAATAAAATTTAATTAATTTTATAATTGATTAAGAACATATTTTAATATATAATCACTTATATTAATTTATTTTAATCACTTTATTACCATATATTATTTAATTAATATATTTGTTAAGACCATGTTAAATAAATTTTGGGCATTTCATTTGTAATCCCAAAATTGTATCTTTTAGGTATTCTAGGTAAAAGTATCCATTGATACATTACATATAAAATATTAATTGAGACATAGTTACCATGTTTTTATATTAAATATAAGTTTATAACCATATATGATTGTAAAAATGAAAAAAATAAAAAAAAAACATTGTGGATGAGGTAGTTGACATATATGTACATGAAATATTATCATTTTCCAATAGATGGAAGGGTATGATAGTAAGTAATATTAGTAGTGAACATATTTTTTATTAATTGGTACTCAACACAATTTTGATATTTTATTTACATGAAACTTTCTACCCGTAAAACCATAATTTTACTATTGTAAAAATCCTACAAAATATTTCAATGATCATTTTATTATGAAATAGAGGGATTACACACAAGTTTTTATATAATTTAAATTAAGGTGTTTTTTTAAATAATATATTAAATTTTTTCTAAGAGTTAATGATTGTAATTAAATTTTTGTATAATTTAAATGGATACTCTTATAAAGAAGACAATGAATGTACTAGAACACATAGAAATATTTTTTTCCTCAGATACGACATAATTATTTTACATGTAGGGATCTATGATGTTTTTTAGTCACTGATGGTTTTTAATAATTAAATTATTTAATATAATAAATTGAATTAATATAATATTTGACCTAGTATAAGTCTTTGTAAATCTCTAATATGTGAATATATATGAATTTAGGAAAAACCCTATCAAATTTTGATAGAGTGAGTCAAGAAAAAAGGTTAGGGCATAGCCCTTCTTATTAAAAAAGGAAAACAAAAGACAACATGAAGGATGGAGGGGTCATACAAGCACACATTCCCTCGTACCTAAGTAGAATCAAAGACAAGAAATCAAAAGTCAAAGTCACATTGATAGGATGTGTCATTGTCTACATCCCAATAAGACTCAAAGTCCATAGGGCCATGAGACCTGGTAACCATGGTTGGCTTCAAGTATGAGTAATCCCTCCTCGATATCGCTTTCCTAGCAGGAACAGGTTAAGATCCTTCAACATCCACCACAACATTTTTCCCTTTGGATAAAACCTGACTAAATGTTGGTTTTTTTGTGTAATCATCCTAAACTTCATTCCATCTTCCCTTGATGTCATGTGATACCTTTAGTTTAAGAATTTTCATGTGAGTCCTTGAACTCTTCTCACCTTGGTCCTCCAGAATATGGTCCATTAGTTCCTGCTCCTTTCCTACAATCACTTCTGGCGTCATGTCACCTTCACCCCCAGTATTGCACTCCTCTGTTTGATGTGCCGGATCCGCATCCTTATCTACTTGAGGCTCATGGGAAGACTCTTGGGGAGTATCATCCGCTGCTCGTGATGCATTATCCTGCATTTATTGTTTCTTCACCTTCTTCCTACAAGAAGTCTCATGACGTCCTTTTAATGAAAAAAAGGAAAAATCAACATTTCTAAAACACCTCTCTTTAGCATGTCCAATAACTTGACAGTCATGACAGAAATCAGGAAATCTCTCATACTCCACCTTGAGAGAGATATCATCATCTAAAGTAGATAAGAGTATATTATGAATTAGACAAGTACTTAAATAAACTTCCACTAGAACTCTTGCATAGTTACCAAATTTTTCAGCCTCGCTGGTCCGGTCTATGTTAATTAGAATGCCAACTGCAGAGGCAATGTCAAATAGAATTTTTGAATGCCATAAGATCCAGTGAAGACCAAAAATTTTCATCCAGACCTGAACTTTGGTGTTTTTAATAGAGCAAGGATTAAAATGGAAATCCCATTATTGAAAGAAACCCATACCTATTTTTAGAAAAATTGACCCAAACCCCCAATCTCTCCACTTAAGACTATCAGATTGAAAAATAATATGAAATAATCCATGTCCCATAGGTATGCATCTCCAATCAGAGAACCCCCATATAGAGATAAGTTTCCGAACCAAATCATCAATTCTCCATATTTTAACTCCACTAGAATGAAAAAGTCTGGCTATAATTTAATGTTTAGAGATCATAAATCTGTCCAGAATAGCCACCCTACAAGCAACAACTCGAGCAGTGTCACCCTTCCTAACAATGCACTCATAAATACCATCGTGCACGGATGTAAAGTGCCTTCGTTCAGATTCTCCTGCAACTATATAGTGAGTCAAGGATATCAAAGGCGTTGATGTTTTATGGGGAAGTCAAGGTTGAGGATAGAGCTCAAATGATTGTTTAAAATGGTGGATCAAACTATGAACACTATTTATTTATGAATAAAATTACTTTTTAATGACCCCCTGGCCAAAGATTGATTCATACAATTCATAAGACTAATTTATTATTCCAAATTACATGCTTTTTATTTTTATAAGAATATGAATTTACTTCATTTTTAATTATTTTCATATTTTTTAATACAATAAACCAGTCGACATCATAAATTTTTTAAATTGTGCATTGGTAATGATGATGTTGGATTATAAAATTGATTCCTTTTTAACATATTTCATGTAACCATAGATAATGGATGATTATATGTCACTATTCACATTAATGTCATTTGATTTTCCAGTATATTTCCAATCCCCTATTAAACATGCAGTCATTATCATCTATCATTTCGAGGAAGTGATTAAATTATTTCAATGATATATTTTTAATGAATTTAATTTTACGGATTTTATGGATATTTGTTGAAAATGTTGAATCATTAATTAAAGTATAATATATATTTTTTACTGATGATTTTACTTCAAGTCTTGATCTAGGATGTCTATTTTCAAGAGCGTGGTAAAATAATGACTAATGAGATGATGGATATCTGATTTACAAATATTTTGGGATGATTTCCATCTTTTAATGGAGTTATAATAATTTTAAATTAGATTTTTATTCATGCATGATCGGGGATGAGATTGATGGAAGGGAATATGAAATCAGAACACGTGTAAAATGTAGGGGTTTCAATAAAATATAAAACTACAAGGTGTTTAGTATGGAAGAACACATTACTTGTGATTCGTTATTTAGTGATATTTATTCAAACTGGGGAAATAATTGCACGTTCATGCGGCTAGGAACCCACATCATGTAAATCTGGGTGACTGTTTCAATTTATTTAGATGGTCTATGCCTTGGGATCCTATGTGATCCTTAATACCTTGTAACCTTGGAGGAGAATGAAAATAAAGGAGGAAAACCCTCTATTTGGATCCCAAAACCCTAAACAATATGTGACCCCACTATATTTGATTTATATTGGTATAGACACACCATGTAGAATGAAAAAACATGTGTATGTTCTCGGCGTAGTAGAAGCGCGGGAGGGACGGTGCCCAACTATTTTATTTACCATAAAAATAGATTATTCATAGATCCTTATGAAGAAGAAAATTATGATCAATGGAATTGAATCAATTAAAAAAAAGGGATAGATAACCTGGAAACAAGAGACTAGATATCAACACATGATGATTAAAATTAATTTAATTAAATAATTAATACAACCATTGTTAGGATTACTTCCTTAATACATTCGTCCACAGATATGATGTTCACCATCATTACATTATATAAATATTGGTTATATTTCTTCTAGAAGTGATCCAAACGTTTTTTTTTTGAATCTCAAGACATCATAGAATTAGTCTACGGGTGTTAGAACGGATGATCGTTGCTCTTGTTTTGTCTGCATTCGATCACCTTTATAACCAATTACAAAGAATTTTCATTGATCTGGTAGTGGAGGATAACTCTCGTTATTGATAGAATTCATAGAGAAGGAAGAACACACAAGGTTTGAGTGGGTTTCCTCCAATATTTTGCGAAAAACAATTTTTGCTTGGCTAGGTTAGGATAAAATAATCATTTATGGGTATTTATATCACTGGGGTTAAAATAAAATAATTTCTCAAGATCCCTTATTTATTTTAATAGTCCTAGTGAAGCTCTGTGACAAATAATAATAGTATTATTATTATTATTTCAAGACACGATCTCAACATATGATATATAATTAAATATTATTTAATAAAATAACATTCAATTTTATTATTTCTCACCAGACCCTTAAACTCAGTCTGCCAATCCTCTACAATATTAATTGGTCCTTTAATAATACAAATTTTTTATTGATTAAATATCATATCATTATTCATTGATATATATATATCTAAACAATAAATAAATATTTATTAATTGCGATCAGGAATACATTAATAATTATTATACCACGAATGCAAATAATATTTATTAAACGTTTCAAATAATATATTTTTTTTAACTCAGATAATAGATACACATAGAGTGTGGCCCTCTAGGCCTCTTCTATAGTGGAATTAGGTGGAGAAACATAAATTACACATTTACCATCTTCAAACATGCCTTGTCACCCATATAAAAATATTTTAATGACATAATGACGTGTAACCCCATAAAAATTCTTATCATGTAATATAATACCCTTATAACAATATCTCATATCGAGAATATTACATGCCTATGAAATCAACCTATATGTTTGATTTCAGTTTCAAATACTTTCTATATATATAACCTACAAATTTATAACCATGGAAATTGATTTATTTAGTGTATATAGTTTCCATAAAATTTCCTAAAATATTATCTTCTATTAAAATATAGAAGGGATAAATTATTTCTCACATTATTCATCAATTAAATTTTACTCATTTCACATGAAACATATCTTACCCCACCACGAACATCTATCATCATATTTTTCATAAATACATATAAGTGTGCGACTCATAATACTCGTTAATAAAAATCATAATGTCTATGTTACCATACACACATCTATAAATAGGATCATCGAATGACATATAAAAATGTGGATTTCCTACTACCAGGTCTTGTTCTAATAATATCCTACTGGATATTACCAAGGGTGTACACCATGAGAAGGTTCCATAAAGTCCTATGAGTCTCCACCATTGAAATATTTTATCATTTGTGTCCATAAAATGATATCATCAGTCTATTGAACATATATTCGAGAATAGTGGTGTATCACTTATGGGGTCTCCTCATATTAGGGAACAAATATGAAATTTTAGTGTGACAGCTACACTTAAGACATTTTCTAATACTATGTTACATAGAATAACATTCATGAGGTGATATAGATTTTGTTAATAATCAATACCAAGGATACAATTTATTATAAAGTTAAAAAAGAAGTTAGTTCTTGGGTACTAACTTAAATAGAGTCCCACTTTCACTACATCGAAGTGCAAAAAAACATCAGTCCAATAGATCTCACATGATATTAATGCTTCCACTATGATAGGCCTTTAGTCAAGGGGTCCACCATGTTCTCTTATTTGGGTACTCTTCTCACTGCAACATTACCCCAATGATAAAAATCCCTCATTAGGTGAAATTTTTGGAGTATGTGCTTTGTCTATTGAAGTAACGGTGGACCTTTTGAAAGATCCACCACTACAGTATAATCACAAAACAATGGGATAGGTTCATTACAGTTAGTCACCACATCATGATCCTAAACAATGTTCTAAATCCAAACGGATTCCATGGTAGCTTCATAAGCCACTATATACAGAAACATTTCCATAAAATCATATAAAACTAGTTTCTTTGAACTCTTATAGCTCACAAATCCTCTGTTAAGAAAGATAAAATATCCAGATTGTGAATCTAGATCATTGTGATCTTTTTGAAACCCAGCATCAGCATACCCTCTAATGAAAATCTCCTCATGCCATCCATACACTAGTAACATTTCCATAGTTATTCTCATATACTTATGGATATTATTAACATCAGTTCAATATTGTATTCCTAGATCTATATGAGAACTTCTTACCATGATCAATGCATATGAAACATAAATTATAGTACATAACTTGGAATACATGATTGATCCAATTGCTAAAGCACGTGGAATCTTACTCATTCTATCATTCTCATGTTGTGCCTGGGATAGATTTTATTAGAATTATGTATACCACGTGGAATAGGAACCAATCACCAATTGGATTTTCCCATACTAAATATCTTTTATATATGGTAAACATATGTATTTTTAATTAGTCCATGAATCCTCATGGATTTATCACGAATGAGCTTAATACCAAGGATATATACTTCTTCGCCTAAGCACATCATGGGGAAGCACTTGTTAAACCAATAATTAATTGACTGTAAGGCTGGTCTGTCATTTCCTATAAGTAATATTTCGTTAACATACACTACATGGATAATAACTTCAATCCTATTAAACCCCTTTTAAAAACATAGCTCACATTCATTATTAATTAAATAAAAATCTTTTACGGCTTCATATAATCTAATATTCCCTGACCTAGATGCTTCCTTCGATCCATAAATTGATCTCTTCAACTTGAAAACACTTTTGGAATCACCTGGTGTCGCAAACCCTTCTTGTTTAGACATATAGACTTCTTCCTGAAGGTTCATGTTAAAGAATTCAGTTTTGATATCAATATTCCAAATCTCATTGGCATGGTAAGTTTATATGGATAGTATTATTCTTGTGGAATTAAACATGGAATATGGTTAAAATGATTCTTTTTAGTAAATAAATTGATGTTTATTAAAACCATTATCCATTAGCCATGCTTTTTTGGTACTTACGATACCTTCAATGTCTATTTTTCTCTTGAATACCCAAATACACCCAACATGATTTACATCAACTAGAACATCAAATAGAACCAAAACATGGTATCGATACATGGAATCCATATTATAATTCATATATTCTATACATCTTTTAGATTTTAAGCTATCTACTACCTCAGTGTAAGTGACGGGTTCATCATTGTCCAAGAATAATGAGTTCCCATCCAATATAACTAGAAAACCATATTTCTTTGTTTTCCTTACCTCTCTTATACTCTTATTTAATAAATGTGTTTTAGGAACTAATTCTTCAATAGGGACCTGTGGAACTTTTTCCTATACCAATTCATGTGTATCTTGAGCATCAACATCATTTAAGTGAATCATGTTCCCACTTTTCTTTTTGAGGATGTTCTCCCTCTCATGAAATGTGTATTTTGAGGGGAAAATCAACTCTTGTTAGAGGGGTTGAATATATAGAATCCCATTGTTTCCTAGGGATACCCTATAGAGAAACCCTTCATGTCTTTGGGTGCAATTTGTTTCCAAATAAATCCTTAATTAACACCTCACAACCCCATACACGTGTATGAGACAAAATGGATTTCTTTCCACTCCATTGCACGAAGGGAATTCCATTTTCCTTTTTAGTTGGTACTTGGTTTAATGTGTATTCCTTGGTTTGTAAGGAAAATCCCCAAAATAATAATGGAATATCTTCATGACTCATAATCATACTTACCATGTCCAACAATGTAATATTCCTTTGTTCACTAACACAAATCTACTATGGTGTATAAGTTGACATGAGTTCAGAATGAATCTCAAACTCCTGTGGAAATTTGATGAACACTTTGTTAAGATATTCTTTACATTAATAAAACAAAACCTTCATTATCTTTTTTCCACGATAATTCCCTACTTCAAAATTGAATTCCTTGAAATTCATAGAGGACTCAAACTTATAGCTCGTCAAGATAATATAGCCAAATCTACTAAATTCATTAGTAATAGTTATGAGGTAAGAATATCCACTTCTAACTTCTACTGGAAATGGTCTACACACATCATTTAGTACCAATTCTACAATCTCTATGGTTGTTTCACTATGTCCACAAAATGGTGGTATTATTGTTTTGTATATTAAACAAGAATGACTTCTTGTAAGAGTTTTTAGCTCAGAAGAGTCTAAATAAAAAACTTGGCAAAGCTTTTTTCAAACACTTATCCGTTACTTGACTGAGACGGTGATGAAAAATTTTGGTGTTATATGAGTCATGTTAACTTTATTCATTATCAATTGAAAAAACATGGTTTTAGAAATTTAATATATAAAAATCTCTATTTAAATGTGTGATACCATAACATGTTTTTTCCTTATAAAATAAACAAATTTTATTTTCAATCTTAAAAAGGAACCCATATGTATCAAAACGTGATAAAAAAATTATGTTTTTTTAATATTAGGTACATAATAATATTGTAAAACCAAAATCATTATTGTTGTAAATGATAGGTTGTAGTCCAAAATGGAAATAGAATCCATCTACACACCATTTGTAGCTCATATATCAACCTATCCTCTGGAAATTTTACAAAATCTAATTGGTTCTTTCATTTTTATATAAATGTGAGCACCTAATTTTGTATCCCATAACCAATTTGTATTAATGGAATGATTTCTCTCAATAATGAACACATGTTAATATTTCCAATTATTTAGAGTGAATTTCCTCTTCTGGTAGTTAGAAATTCCCCAAAAAAACATACTTCCCCCTATTCCTCACCGTACCTTTGGATCATCCCTTTCATGGAATGACGGTGCTCAGGAGCTTGGGAGTGTTTATAGTTCATGGAACCCTTTTCCTTGTTCCATATTGTATTATCAACATAAGGACTAAGTGTTTGTCATGCCTCATTCCCTTATCCACATGGCGAATCATGGTTATAATTTATGATATAAGCATCTCATTATATCTCATATAATAATTCATAATAAAACTAGAGAAGGTCTTGGGTAGTGAAGAAATTATGAGATCTGTATGCAACTCATCATATAATATAATCCCTATGATTTCTAGGTGTCTAATGTATCCAATAATATTGAATACATGAAGCCCAACATGAAAAAACTCTCCCAGTATGGTGGTAAAAAAATTATTGGAGATATAATACCTCTCTTTTATTTACATCTCTTGATAGATATCCTGATGGTTAGACATCATGCAATAGGCATCCATATCCTCATGTTCCTACAAGAGATCATTGTAAATGAAATATAACAAGAATAACTGAACATCTATAGCATCATTATGATTTTTCTCATAGGGAGATAACTCCTCATCACGTTCCACATTCCCAAGAGAAAATTTTAATGGTTCATCCAACACCTATAATTTTGTTCCACTGTGAAGGATGATATGTAAATTCCTCAACCATTCTAGGAAATTTGTGTCAGTGAGAATGTTTTCCTTCTCTAGTATGGATCGTAGAGATATGTATGATTTCGTTTTTAATTATTTTTTTAAATAATATAATCAGATACTTATCACTTTATCTTATAAGTTTAGACAAATAAATAAATGCTATATTTATTCAAATCCCACTATTTTCTGGAAACCCAGTATTCCACACCATTGGATTTGAGACATCATGTTTCTTGTACATTTATGTGGAAAGGATCTATATAAATTTCTTGTTACCCCAAAATTTTTGGGTCAAGTGGCTTAAATGTTTTGAGGTAGGAATTCAAAATAAAAAATACATTAACACATAGTTCCTTGATCTTTAAAGTGGACTCCCCAATCCTAAAATCCATTAATTGAATTTTCCCTCCCTTTTCTTTTTCATTACATCATGTCCATGTTTGGCAGTCCACCTTGGATTTGAACCATGTCATGTCAACCCAAAACATCATGTCATAATTTTCACATAATTGAAAAAACCCAAAATTTGGTTGGTCAAGCACTTTAACTATGTATTTATTCTAACCTTTATAATAAAAGGCTATACTGACCAAATATTTTATTGATGGATTTTATCCTTTATTCATAAAATTCTAATTTATTTTTGTTGTATCTAACATGTATGTTAAATCATAAATTGTGTGATCCTGAAAAAACATCCATAATTAAAAATGAGGAAAAAGATAGAACTAAAATAAAGGGTATGATCATGATCTTTTTCTATTGGTTAGAATATCTATCAGTTGATAATGTACCCACTAACATAGTGGTGAAACACCTTGAACCAATATGTGGTTCACATTTTCATATTTCCACCATTCCAAATTTGTGTTTTACTTGCACTAGTTTCTCCTCGAATCCAAACATGATCCACCTCTATTATCTTGGCAGTTCTATCCATTACAAATGGTTTTACACAAATGAGGGTGAGGGGTCAAAAGGGGTTTTATATGAATGAAACCATGGGAACACTGGTCCAATATATTAATTAGGAGACAAGTAATTCAATCCAATAATTAAATTTAATAATAAATCATAAGGAGAATAATAACCTAAATTGGCCTCATCTTTCTCACTATCATCAATTACCATGCAATGAATTGAGAATTTAATAAAAATAGCATTCAATTATTAATTATTCTTTTTAAGATAAATCTCACATGAATTGGTTAACTATTATCTTTAAATAATTAATCCCTTTATATTAGTCCTTATCATAATTTCCTTGAGATTATCATGCTTTATAATTGTAAACAATTTAAATAAAATCATTTAATTTTATCTTTGTATATAACTTTTACCTTGAAGGCCACACAGTGAATACATATCTGATTATTCCCATTATTTATTACACTCATATGTTGTTTTAAACTTGTGACATATATAATACAATACTTATCATGAAATTTCGTGACATGTACTTCATGGATGATTACAAAAATTACTTGATTTTTTCATCACGTGTTATACTCAAATGTATGTAGAGTAAGAACATGTAATACAACTCATATGCAGATCTGAACATTACCCAAATAATAATTTATCATTTAAATAATTATATATATTAAAACCTATCACATGGAATTTCCTATTTTTATGGCCACACACAAGTACATATCTCAATGATTATATAGTAAAGTAAATAAATTTTAAATTAGTTTAATCTGGTAAAGTTACACAGCATGTAGGTCTGATCTACATAACGTGTATACACTTTAACATCTATCTGAGACACAAGCCTAGGGACTTGATGTATTGTATGTGCCTCAAAAAAATGGATTCCATGACATTTCCAATGTTCCACACATCGTGTGGACCCTGTGGTACATTGTAACAATTCAGGTTGGTCGTGAGTGGAATAAACGGACCAGGCCAGACCAAAAGAGACTACATGTCATGTCTAATGGGCCACATGGCGTGTAGTCTGGTTGATGGTGCTCCATTTAATCCTGGTCAACACATGGGTACTAATGGTATAACTAATTCTCTAATAAAAAAATCATGAATAAATTTCCAAATAAATCATGATTTTTTGAATGTGACTACATAGAATAAAATACTGATTACATAGCATATAGTTTTGTGTTGTACAACCAGGAACCCTGGCACCCCTGGATGACATCCTAAATATTGTTTTATTTATAAAAATTATCATTCACGATAGATCTATGATAATCGATGGAGTAAGAAAAAAAATATTGTAATTATGAATAAAATAATTATTAATCATGTTTTGAAAAACTAAATTATGAATCCACAAATCACCAACAAATATTAAAAATTATAAACAACTATGTTCCCACACTGATGCCACTTATAATTTCTGGGAGCAATGGAAGCATAGGAGGTATGATAGACGACTTTTATTTTCTCTATAATCAATTATTAATATGACATATATACAATGATTAACGTTGTGATCTAGGTAAACTCGTCAAAGAACAATAAATTGATATGTAATCTGGAACAAAGAGATAGGATATCAACAAATGTGGTTTATAATTAATTTAATTAAATAATAATTTCCCCCGTGGTTATTATTTCGTTGTTGACGTGCCCGACCACAGATATGTAGTGAACTATCATTGCATTATAGAAATCATTGGATGATTTCATCTAGCGGTGATCCACACATGTTACAAAAATCTATGAACAACACTGAATGAGTCTCCCAGAGCTAGAATTGAATATCCATGAGATTAAATCATATGCCTTCGATCACCTTGAGAACTGCTTCCAAATCATTCTCATTTATCCATTGGATCACGATCGCTCTTGGTCTTGAGAGTATTCATAGAGAAGGAAGAACTCTCTAGGTATGATGTGTTTTTCTCCAATAAATTGTGCACAGCCACTTTTTCTTGGATATGTAATGTGAAAATAAATATAATTGGGTATTTTTATTGCTTTGGTTAAAATAACATAATTACACAGGTGCCCTTTTTTATTTTATTAATCCTTGTTATACCCAATGTCAAATAATAATTGTATAGTTATTATTATTTCATGACATGAACTACATAAGAGAATTATAATTAAATATCATTTAATAAAATATTATTAAATATTATTTTTCTCACCAGACCCTTAAAATCTATCTGCCCATCCTGCAAAATATTTATTGGGCCTTGAATAATTTATATTTATTTATTATAAAAATATCACAGTATTATTCTCAAATAAATATATATACATATTATATTCACTAAATAGAAAATAAATATTTATTAAATACGGTCACACATACATTAATAAATATTAAACCATGATCAGGAATAATATTTTTTTAAATGGTTGAAAAATATATGTTATTTGACTGATATACTGGATAAAATAGTTTATGACCCTTTAGGCGTCTTTCTTAGTGGAATTAGGTAGAGAAGCATAATGTCCAAGGTTAGCATCTAGTAAGGAGCCATGGCACCCATAGGTAAATAAGTTGATACCACAACAAAATGTCTCCTAATATGAATTCTTACCATGTAATATAATCCCTTTATCACAATATCTCATATAGTGCAGGTTACATGCCCATTCAATCAACCTATATTCTCTTTTTCTCTTTCTTTATATTTATATAAATAGAACATGCCAATTGATCACCATAGATATGGATTTATTTAGGATATATAATTTCCATCGAAGGGAATTACATATTATCTTACATTAAATAATGTAATAGATAAATACTTTATCTCATTATTCACTAATGCAATATTACTCGTGACATACCCAACAAGTCATACCTTGCTGTGAACAAATGTCATCACATTTTTCGTTAATACATCTAAGTGACTGAATCATGAAACTCGTTAATAATAATATTAATGTCTAAGGACCAATAAAACCATTCATATATAGGAAGATCCAATGACACATAGACATGTGGATTTCCTAATGGTGGGTCTTGTTCTTATAATATCATACTAGATATTTCAAAGGGAGTACAACATGATAAGGTGCCTCAGATTCCTATGAGTCTCCTCACCTGATTGTTTATATTATTTTTTTTCCCAAAAATGAAATCATCTGACTAGAGAACATATATTGAAGAATAGTGTTGTAGCACTTCCGGGTTCTCATTATAGCTGGAACTATTATAACCTTTTAGTGCAACAGCTACTCTTAAGACATTATCACATACTCTATTACAAATAAGAACAGTCATTATGTGATAAAGAGTTTATTAATATTCATAACCATGAATAAAAGTTATCATAAATTACAAAAAAAATCTGTTCTAGGGAACCAACTCTAACAACACAGCCTGATGTCTAACCTGGGATAGCTTGTCATGTACCCCTGGGACATGTAGTGTATTCCCATTTTTCCTGGAATAGTATGATCAAATAATGGTCCCCCCACACTATTTTTAGTAGGAGTATTTATTTCACTATTTTTGATTTGGGTCTTATATGGAGTTTATATTTCTCCCATTAAAACATGAGGTAGGGATACCAATGGATTCAGATGGTGTTAGTATTTTAACCAAATTACTAGTAAAGGATTGTATATGTGAGGATTTAATATTTATCCCATATATATATATCATATTGGGGTGGGATCCACCTCAAGAATCAGTATTTCACCAATCATTATGTGAAATGGATCCTCCAAATACATAGCATGGAATGAACAAGTAATTTTCAATGAATTTTAAATCAATAGATGTGAATTCTAATTCACTTTCACCTATTGGGATTTTTGAGAAGTTACTAAAGGACTTCAATATCACCATTTGACATGTCTTGGGTTTTTCATACCCTTAGGATTCATATACTACTTCAATGGTCGAATAATAATTAGGATGCGAAGACTCCCCTCTATGGCTTCTATAGCTTGTGCAGATATTAAAAACATATGAAATATATGGTTCTACATTATATGTGATTATATGGAACAATAGGGGTTTCCTATATGATGTGATGTTGTATATGACTATCTAATTTAAGATTTATGGCCTCCATAGTGTCATAAGAACAATTATCAACCTGTTCATGGTGTCTATAGTGAATTGAATCTATGATGACCATTATTTTTCTTCATACATGACTCCTTTACATATGATCATATCAGAATTATTCTTCTTAATTTTATTTTATTTATTCAATAGAATTAGGATTCAATATATTACATGGTTTCCTATATTTATTTATTTTCGTCTTCCGAAAAACCTCCAATTCTAGGTGTGTATTTGATTGTTAATTCTTCCAACCATTATAGATATTAGGGTATCATATTTTTTATTTTTTTTATAATCTATGCTTCAAGGTCATTTTCCCCATACATACGTTGTTAGTCCGGGTGATATAGTGGTTAGTGAAGGATTTTTGGGTATGGAGTTGACATAACATATTTAGTGTTGATTTTTTTGGATTTTGGAGGATGCAGTATTAGCATACCCTGGTGGTACCAAGTGTATATTTTATTATTACTTGTTTTTTAAATTCAAGGATTATAGTGAAGGCCAATACATCATGTTTGGTTTTAGTTTTTTCATTAATAGATGTTATGAATCTATTTTCTCCTTTTTTACATTACATTATTCTCACAAGTTATCTTACAAATTTCAATAGATATCTAATGAATATTATTAATATTGTTTTTTGATCATTCGTATATATCTTATTAATATTAATGATATATTTTATATCAGATTAATGTATTTTTTTAAGGTTATGATAGGTTAAGGCCTCCCATTTGTGTGATAAGCACAGTTAACTCCATTAACTAGACAGTAGACTATAGGAGGTGGGCATGAGGGGTCACACATGGATTAATACTATTTCAAGTGGTGTCTGAGTGGTTGGGTCTTATCAAAGAGATTTATATCTATCTTTCCTAGCGATAATGATTGTAGTATCTAGTCGTGTGAGGAAGGGATATGGAATATAGGGAAATTCTGAAAGTTGTTAATGAGTGTCATTAATGGACCATGGTAACTTTTATATGTGTGATATATGATATTTGCTTCATCCAATACACATTTAACTTTTTAGATAACCCATAACCCTATGAGAATGGTTTTGGGATTCATGTAAGTTTGTACATAAATCAAAAAGTGATCAGTTTTGATCATTCATTTCCATATTTATATAGCTTATGTAAATATGCTCTATCGCTTATGGGTGCAACCTACAAATGGTATATTATCACCCACTAATAGAAATATTTATTATTTAGACTTTGAGATGATGAGGTCATGGATATGGATGATCATCTCTCCACTAAATATTGAGATATAATTTAATGTATCTTAATATTATTTCATATGGTGTCCACAACCCATAATTTGAGGTGGCATTTATTCCATTTTTCTTGATGTAACTATTTCTCGTAAAGTGGATGGTATAATACAATTGGGAGGATGAGACTATAAATAGATTGGATATGCTATATATTTTTTTTCAAAAAAGGCCTCAAGAATTTATGAGTCCATCCTAACCCTTTGGTGATATGGGGTCTCCTAGAGCATGGAACTCACATCTTCATCTAGTTAATACTTGATTTGATAAAAGACCATTCCTAAATTAAAAATCTTGTAAATAACTATAAGTAATTAGGGGAAGATATATTTCTAGAACTCAAGAAGATACGAGACTATAGTTATCATATTTTGATAACTTTTCTAGGATGAACTTCTCATCCAAGGATTTTGAACATATATTAAGGTATCATAGTTGTGTTTATGTACATTCGATATCAGGTGAGCATTGAAGGGTAACTTCCATGAATTATCTGTGGAGTTGTTGTTTGAGATGATTGATTCAAGTGAAATCTATATTGAGAGTATTTGGTATGTGAATGTGATTTAATGTGATGGTATTTATCCTATATTCACCCATATTATCTATTGAATATTGAAAATTAATGTAGAAGTTCACGATGGTAACATGTGTTTCTAAAATCATCACCAGAAGATAGACATAGACATGGAGTGGATAAACATTTAGTGTCATTGATTTTGGATCAATTAAATTACATATTATAGACCTATATGTAGGCCAATAGGTTTTTAGTGGATAATAAAATGGATTATTAACCTCATAACTTATAGATATCAAAATCAGTGTAATATTATGTATGGTCAAAAACTAAAATAAACCTATGTGAGACTCATTTTCATATACTCTTGAATAATCATTTTGTCTTTCATAGTCATGGGTCATCCACATAGTACCATATATATTGGAGTTGGATGTTATTATGGACCATTGGAAAAGTCCTTTGTAATCCATAAATATTCCCTAGTTGTTGAGTGTTATATACTCATCCATATTATTGGGTGAGTTTACCTATATTGTAGTTATGGGAATTTTTGTAAAATAACATTTTTGTAGTAGATGAGTGATGTTACCCACGTTGGTGTGTTTTTGTAATGTCCCAACCAAAAAGTCACTAAACCTATTCTCCAAGCCGGTTCACTACAAGGCCTCATGTGCTCCACTCCACATGCTAGAGGCTTCCAACTATTAGTGAGGGCATCATGTGTGATAGATGGGAGCTAATACCCTATTACCAGAGTAAGTATATAGTGGACGTAATTATGTATCATATACACAACGAAATGTAAACAGATAGCATAAATAATAATAAAATGAAATAAAACAATATGTAATAGTACAATTATTTGAAATCAAAAACAACTATGAAATACAATGCAACACTAGTCACCCACTAGACCAACCATATAGATTATTGTAAAAAAAGAATCTGATAGTAAAAAAATATGGATCTACTACTAACTCTAAGCCAACCCACGTACCCAATCTATAGACACTGTAAAATTGCACCATCCTGATCAATATAACCACTCGATCAGCTCTGCTCAATCATGAAATACTGGGCCTTATCCCTATCAACCAAAAAACTAGTGTACAACCAGTAATGCAGTAATAAGGTCTACATGTAGACAGAGGTTTATGTGTAGGGGTGAAAATAATCTCATTCGGCGACCACAACAAGAAAAATATAACTCTGATGATAAAAGTGTATGTAACGGCAATGTGCTTAGCCAAACTGGAACATAACTAAAGGAAGTAAACCAAACGTGAAACTATAGTCAAACTCCTAGTTTGTAATCCATTTAAACTGGGAATGTTCCACCATGGATTTCCATATCTATATACATATAAATTTATTGTCCCATAACTATAAAATTTTACATAAATATGGATATTCATGAGTATGTGAATAAAATAATAAGAAACCAGATCAGTTGTTAATCCATCAGTCTATACACCTAATTTCCCAGAACCCCTATGAAAGGGAATTGATCTGAATGTCATTTCACTCAATCCATGTATCATTACGTTGATTTTTGTGTCCATAATCCCATCAACATGTCCCTACATCGTCCGATTCCAGAATTATATCTTTGAGAAAGCTAAGTCACCACAGGGAGATGCTCCTCCTACAACTGGGTTCACTCGTACTCACCTCCAATAACTGAACAAGGATACCGTATACCGACATTCAATATTGTAAAGAAGGATACCATATGAAGAAAATCAATCATATTATAAAGGATACCACATTCTGACGTTCAATCCTACAAGGGGGCATGCCGTATACGAAATGTCAATCCTAATGGATCCGGAATAGCGTAATCATTATGATCATTGGATGAGGAGAACATAATCATCCTCACTTGTAATTAATGATTCTGGGAATCACGTATAGTCATGCTATAATGGTTACTAAGTTAGTCTCCCTACTGCTCAGGCCTGTGTATCTAGTCCAAAGTCTGAGCCCTGGGTCTCGGTACATAGGCGGTCATGAAATTTTGAAATCAGATGATCCATAAGGGGTGTTCCCTTAGGAAATATGTAAAGAGATAACTCTCTGATGAGCCACCATGGTACACCCCTGAAGTCTCGTAACTTATTGTAAGAGAATAATCATTTCAATTAAAGGATGAGAAGAGCATAGGCATCCCTAAAACTTGTTAGATCGTAATCATTCCCGAGTCTTGGGTTTCCATACCCATTTAAATATAGAACTCTTTAGTGATCCATAATGCTACACCTATAGAGTCTCGTAACTGATTAGGAAGAGAGGAATCATTACATTAAAAATCTGAGTAGAGCATAATCATCCCCATCATATATCATCATGTAAATATCAATATCTAGATACCAGGAAAAAATTATAATAATCCAAAAAAATATAACACAATATACACATATTTAGGCTCAATAACCTTGTCCCAGGTAGTACCTATGTGTATACTAGTAAATATCAGAAATTAATATGGCTCAAAACCCAAAGACTAGGAATGAAAGTCTGGAATCTCAATAATAAAAACATATCCCTTGAAGAACATCCAAACATCCAAATAGAAAGGAAGATTCCTCGTGTCCTGTTCGATATCCACCAACTAGGAAAACCTCTGGTTAACATCAATACATCAGCAATAAATTAATTAAACATAACAATGTGTGAGGATGGCCAAAATTCCCAACCCAAAACTACAGACATATCCCTATGGGAATAAAAGTTTGGAATGGGTTCAAGGTGACACACGAACACCATCTCTACCATAAAATGACATAATAGATCAGATATGGTCAAACCACAGACACCCATTGGGTCCCTCAAGTCAAACATTAAGGAGTCATCGTACTCAGAATCCTCTAGGTAAACATGAGTGAAGGAATCCTATGCAGGATCCTAAGAGAATAAAATGGGATAAATTATACATGGGATCCTTGAAACAATAAAAAAAGAGGAATCGTACAATATGGATACTCTCAAGGGAAAATAGGGGAGTGATCCTACAAGGGAGTCCCTTGGTCTGCACATGAGGAAATTCATCCCTCAGGGGATCCTTAGAACCATCAGGTCTCACCGCCTCATAAGATAGAAGGGAACGTCTCACAAGGGGAATGTCCAAAGAATCATAGGTTACAGGAGATATCTCATAGCTCATCTCAAATCAAGGGTCTCAACTAGGTTGGTCGTAACATCCAACCCATCATCCACACCAACTCTCACTCTTAGGTGACAATTGAACTAGATAACCGGATGAATAACCTCTCAATTTATGTAGAAACCCCCAAAAAACCATTTATATGACCTATAAATTTCAATACAATTCCACCATAGTGATCCATGCAAAAAAACGATCAGAATGGACTAGTCAGATGCCCAATTCTGACTTCTATAGCTCAAAATACACATAAATACTAAGATGGAAAAAGTATATGGCGTGTACTTCAGAGTACACGGTGTGTACTCTTATTGGTCCCCACTGGCCATGTACATATACATGGACAGAACAACATGGGGTCTTATAATGTAAATTTATAAAACATTTACATAAATATACAGGGCATGTAATATTTAAAATACAAAAGGATGTGTTCTTTCTCACAGGGATGGACACACGACCATGCCACCACACCACTTGTACTTAAGAAAATTTTTTCTTCCCCGAACAAGAAGATCACACAGCATGTTCCCCTAGAACTCACACTGTGTAACCTGGTTTTTTGATGGGAAAACACTCAAAACACCTGAAACCCCAGTTTTCACCCCCGATACAATATATTTGGCCGTGAGAGTCTATAACCAAATATAAAAATGCTTTATAAACATAAAAAGTTGTGTTTAAAGAGGATATATGGTTAAACAAATGGACCTACATTCAGGTGGAAACCATGGAATCTTTGTTGATTTCACCATCCACGGATGTCGTATACCGACTCAGCGCATCGAGAGCATCGAAACAGTACCTCTCTTGCCCCCCATCTCTCTATCTTTCTCCATATACATTTTATACTATAGGAAATGGCCAGGTAGGATCACACATGAGTCATGGGCATAGAAGAGGATGATAGAAAAAGAAGAAAAAGAAAAAGAGAATAGCAAGTAATGGAAAAGGGGCTCGGGCCGGCCCTGGTGCCTAACTCAAGTTTATGCCTCACCTATGCTAACCTCCACATTCCAGACTCAAAGGAGAAGACCAAATTTCAATATGTTAATCCGTTTAAATGTTATCACTGAGTAAAACTATGTGAATGAATTAATATTTAATTTAATAAAATTAAATATAAATTATTTCCATAAAATTTGAACAGTTAAAATTTCCACAAAACTCATGTCCTAGAGAAAAAACCATATTCAGAGACCTTTGAAGTTGTCTGAATAATTATACAAGATCATCTAATAGTGTAAAAAGAGAATTTAACCCATCATGGACATCTGAATACAAAAAATAAAATTTCTAATGAAAACGATAGTGCGGAAAACACGGGTTCTTACATACTCCCCACCATAAACCATATTGTACCCGAGAAGCCAAGTGACGGGGACAAGAATCTATGCTCCCTACCTGAGCATATGTGCATCTAGGCTATCTGGACAGTCCAATGACCAGTCTTATAGTTCTAAAAACTACCTTATACATGGAATACATTTATCCTTGATTGATCTAGTACTCACCACTATTGGATTTCCCCTATATCCATCTTAAAAGAAAACTCATAGCTTAAAAGCTCACAGAAAACTCCCATGTTTAACCTAAAATGAGGAAAACCACCTTCAAACAGAGAATGGATCACTCAACACCATATGTCATGTGATACCATGCTCATTGAGTGCAAGATCAACAAGTTCCTTCCCTATTAGGGATGAACATTACGGAAAAATTAAAAAGGAGATCGGAATAGGTCCGAATCTCACTCATCATACTCAAGAAGAATCAAGATAATTCATGATCTCCTCTAACATGAGTACACCATGATTATAAAAAAGGGCATGTACATCTCCATCTGAGCCATGCTCACATCCTTCCAAAACCTGAAAAGTATTCATGAATTTGTCAACTATCTTATGGTAACATGACATTTAATGACATCACCCTTACCACAGAGGTACATTTCAACACAACTCCTAGGGTCCAAACCCACTTCTTGTTTTAAAACATTGGTCATCAGCACATTCCCAACCACCGACCGATTTGGATTACAAAGATACCATGTGAAAGTAGTGTGAATATTTACCCCTCGAATTGTACACACACAAACCTTCAATAATAGAGAGTCTTCCCACACACTATCTACATTAGAAAATGAAGAAACATTAGTCCACTAGGCCAGCCAAATGAATAGTTTTGACTATCAAAGCCAGTCTCAAAAAAAAAGCACTCAAGGTTATTAGATCAACGAATAAAGAAATAATAATTCCTATAATTCAACCATGAACACATATGTTTCCTTGATCACAAAACAAGTGAAAAAAATCTATCTACCAAAAAGGAATTGGAATACACTGGCCAACCACTATCACATAGGTTTCCCTGGAACAAAACAGTTATCGACCTTCAAGGGTTTGACTAAAATCCAAGGGTCTATATGTCTTACACCTATCCCTATAGAAAATTCCTCACAACTGGGTCACATGGTGTGACCACCTAGACCAAAAGATCCAAAACTCTGAAAATAAGGTAATATAACAACCATCTACAAAGGTCAAACCGAAAACACCACCTACGAGGGCCCTGATCCTCTATAAGCATCCTTAGAAGGAACTGGTCCTAGGAGGTTAGAACCCGAGTTGAAGAGAAAAAAACAAACACTCATCATGTATCTGTATATAGTAATATCCCCTGATTGTCTAGTTCAGTAGAAAAGTCATGGTATCAATCGATATTGAACTAAGCGATCCAACTATTTAAAGATAGACCTAAGAAGAAACACCCATCAAGGTGTTAAATTTAATGGCATCGCAAGCCATATTGAAAAACTAGGGTCACTACCAAGAGATTCATCTGGACTAAGTCATCATCCCTAAACCATAAAACACCTCAATGTAGATCCAAAAAACCTACCATTAGAGTAAAAAGTATGTGTAAGCATACCTAAAGGTCTCAGTTATCAGAAAAAAAACACAAACTAGCAGGCCAATATGATGTTAATCCTATGTTCCTAGTATGATGCATGAGACAACTCTTTCCTTTGCTAGCCAAGAGTCAAAATATATATATGGACTCTTACCGATGGCCATTATCGAAAGATACATAGTTAGTCAAAACACCCACACAATCATGTGAGTCGCTCAAGGAGTGAATAATATACAACAATTACATCAAAAAATGAGAACGAAAATCCCAAATCCTGGAAAACAAAAATTCCTACCAGAATAATTGTTCTCAACACACCAATATGATATCCATCATAGGTTCCAACACATTCCTAATACGCCTATCTACGATATACCAAATATTATATATCAGAAAAAGAAACTTCTCTCAAACCACTTTGTAAGGTCCTGACCCTAAAGCCACTAAATCAGTGCTCTGAGCCTGTTCACCACAAGGCCTCAAAATAGCATCCTCATACACCATAGGCTATTGATTAGTAGTGAGGGACTATGGTGAGATAGTGGGGAGACTATTACTTCTTAATAGAGTCAGAAAACATTAGAAATAACTAAGTATCATACTGATTGGAAATTAAACAGAGTGTGGAAGCAATAAACAACTGAAATATAAAAAGCTGTAATAGTAAAATGTTGTGAAAGTCTAAACAACAATGAAATACAATACAACACTGGTCAACCACTAAGACAACCACACATATAAAAGTACAAAAGAAACATAAAGTAAAATTACAATGCACTACTACTATATCTGATCCAACAGACATACCCGATCATCAAGACACTCTCAAACTGCATGAGCCCGATCAGTAGAACAGCCCAAGTGGATCTGCTCAATCATGAAAAACTGTTCTTTAGCCCAATCAACCATGAAAATCAATCTCCAACTTACAAGGAAACATAATTTCAACACATACACCGAGGAGCACATGCACAGGTGAGAAATAATATTTGTAGGCCACCCGCCAAGAAAACTATAACAATGAAGCTAAAAGTTTATGAAAAAACAACATGCTCAGCCTATCTGGAACCCAATATAAATAAGTATACCAAAAACAAAACTAGAATCGAACTATGGGTCTGTAATCCATGTCAACTAGGAATGTACCACCATGGATGTCCATATCTATATACGTAGACATAAATAGTCTCATACCTATACACATATACATAAATATGAATATTCTTGAGTATGTGAATCAAATAAAAATAAACCACATCACAAGTCTATCATTCAATCCATAACCCCGATCATCTGGACATCGTGTTCAAGGGAATTGAGTTGGACGTCGTGTCACTCAAGCAGTGTATTAATAAGTTGATATTTGGGTCCAAAATACCATAGACATGTATCTGCTTTTCCAAAGCCTGAATTATATCTCTGAGGAATCTACGTCACCAAAGGGTGATGCTCATACAACACCTCGGTTCACTCATACTCACATTGAATAAGTGAACAAGGAATCCAGATACGAAGGGTAAATCCTATAAATAATGATATCTTATACTGATGATCAATCCTATAAGAATGGATATTTTATACGGACAATGAATCCTGTAAGGAAGGACCGTATACCAACGGCTAATCCTAAATGATCTGGGATAGCATAATCATTCTGATCGTAGGATGAGTAGTGCTTAATAATCCTCACCTGTAAAGAAATATTCCAGGAAGCACATCTGTTCATCCAATAAAAGGTTACTAAGTCAGTCGCCCTACGTCTCAGGCTGGTGAATCGAGTCCAAAGTCTGATCCTTGGGTCTCAATCGGTAGGTGGTCATGACATTTGGAACTCAGATGAACCCTAATGGGCATACCCTTAGGTGATATTTGAAGAGATAAATCTCCAGTCAGCTGACATGCTACACCCCAGGTGTCTCGTAACTAATCCTATGAGAATAATAATTTCGATCAATGTCCGAGGAGAGCGTTATCATCCCCACCACATTGGAGTGTGTAATCTACCATGAATCTTGGGTCTCCATGCCCGTATAATGTGTGAAATCTCTTGTGAGCCATAATATGACACCCCTGGAATCTCATAATTGACCCAGAAGAGTGAAATCATTTTCTTCAAAAGACGAGGAGAGTGTAATAATCCATATTATATATCTTCATCTAAATCTCAATAGCTAGATACAATTAAATACTTCTGGTCATCACAGCAAAATATATATCACAATATATACACATTTAGGCTCAACAACCAAGTCCTAGGTAGTACCTCTGGGTATACTATTAAATATCAAAAAATTACATGGATCAGATGTCGGATACCTGAAAAGAACATATGTAATTCAAATAAGAAAAATGTGTATCAGGATGAACATCTTATCACCCCAATATAAGAGAATATTCCTCATGTCATTTTTGGCATCCAAAAACCCGGAAGCACCATTGGTAAACAACTTTGCATCAGTAATAAATAAGTGAAACCTAACAAAGAGTGAGGGTGGACCATATGCCCAACCCAACACTACAGTCATATACCCATGAGCTAACATGTTTTGAATGGGTTCTATGTGACACCTAAACACCATCCTTACAAAAACTCGATGTAACAACTTAGGGTTGGTCAAACCACGGGCACCCATTGGGTCCTTCATGTCAAACACTAAGGAGGATTCTTATTCTGGATCCTCCAGGTAAACTTGAGAAAAGGAATCCTACACAAGATTCTTAGCAAGAGAATGGGAGGAGTCCTATATTGGATCCTTGAACGAATAATGGCAGAGGCACCATACATTAGGTATCCTGTCAAAGGAAAACAAAAGAGGGATCCTTCAAGGGACTCTATAGATCAACACATGAGAAAAGGAATCACTCAGGGGATCCATGGAAGAATCTAGTCTCATGGCCTTGTATTCCAGAAGAAAACATATCACAAGGGGAATGTCATTAAATGAATAATTTACATGACATATCTCATACCTCTTCTCAGATCAATGTTCTAATCTAGGTTGGTCCGAACACCTAACCTATCATCCAGGCCAAGTCTCACTCTTAGGTGGCAACTGAACTATATAATAGGGCGAAAAACATATCAATTTATATAGAAACCCCCATAATACACATTATATGACCTATACATATCAATAGGATTCCACCATTGTGATCTATGAGGAAAACTCTCAGAATGGACTACTTGCACACCCAATTGTGACTAACAGTACACAAAATACCCCAAACTATGAAGCTAGAAAATGTAAATGTTGTGTACATTAGAGTACATGATGTGTACTCTAATCAATCCCCATGGACATGTACATATACATGGCCAGAACTACATGGGGTCTGCCTGTATAAAATTACACAACGTGTACTTCAAAGTACACAATGTGTACTCATTAAAAACAAAAAATTTGTGTTCTTTCTCAAAACGTTGGACACATGTCTACGCGGCCATATGGAATGTACTCAGTGTATACTGTGTGTACTTAGTAAAAAAAATTCTTCCCCAAAAGGTAAGAATACATGGCCTATTTTCATATAACAATCACTGTGTATCCTAGGTTTCTGACTGGAAAACACTCAAAACGCCTGAAACAACCGTTTTTGCCCCCAAAACAACAGTACTGGTTTTAAGAGGACAAAATAAAGCATAAAAATGCATTAGAAATATAGAAAAATATTTTCAAATGGGATATATGGAAAAAAACGTAAACTTCCCTTCCTTCGGATGAAAACTGCCAAATATTGGGTTGATTTCCCCTTCCACGGATGTTGCACGCCAACTCTTAACTTCAAGAGAATCGAAATGGAACCTCTCTAACCTCTCATATCACTCTCTTTATCAGTATCCATTTTCTTATATAGGTCATGGTCACAGATGAGGATGCAGGCGGCATGTTTAGGGAAGAGGGTGAAAGAATAAGAATGAAAATAAAAGAAGGAAATAATGAAAACGAAAAGGGGCTTGGGCCGGCCCTAATGCCTGACTTGAGTTATGAAACACCTAGGATAAACTCCCCATTTTGGACTCAACAGTGAATATATAATCTCAATATGACAATCCTTTTAAATGTTATCACCAATGGAACTTGCGCGAATAAATTAATAGTTAATTTAATAATATTAATTATTAATTATTCTACTATAATTTAAACAGCTCAAATTTCTATAAAACTCCTATCCTAGGGTTAACATCCTATTATGGGACCAATTTAGTTGTCATAAAAATTATACGAGATCATATGCCGGTGGAAATATTATTTTACTCCCCACGAGCATCTGATTGCAAAAATTTGAATTTCTACTAAAAACAAAAATATGGAAATTCATGGGTTCTTAATGTTTTAGTTAGTTGTATCTACTTCATGAAGTTATAGGAAATTTTATGATATTGGGGGGTTTTTTCTATAGTTAGGATAAATACCCCCGCATATGTTGTATGTGGGATCAATCATAATGATTTTGAGTCATCATCACTAAAACTACAGAGCATGGATTCTTGAGATATATGAACGAACCATGAATTTCCTCAATTATTATATCATAGAATGTTTGAATATTTTAAATGGGGAACTAAGATCACCTTTTTCAGTGAAAATAGTTCATACATTGATCCACACACCCAGAATGTTGAGGGTTATTGTGGAGTTACAATGTAGTTTGTTTAATATCCCCTTAAGATGACTCCTGGTGGAGCCATCATTCCTTCATATTCATATGGTATTAATACCATATTCGTGGTGTGGAATATTTCTTTGAAAACATATTCCATGGATTTTTTGGTTATTGAGTTTTGAGGTTGTGTCATTATTTTATGATCTTTCTATGAAATGGATATCATGTTTGGGAAATGGTATAAGTACGTGGAAATTTATCTCCAAGATATAATCTTCTATTTAAAAATAATGGATATTTTTATTTCCATTAGTTGATGGATAAATCCTTAGAATTTGTTTTATAAAGGTTGTTATAGGCATGATTTATTCTAGTGATTCTGTATGACCATATCTTCATAGTTGGAAAACTATAAGGGTTGTCCCATAAGGGGGGTATATACATCATCTAAATCATAATATATAAAATACTAATCCCTTGTTCATTTGATGGATATTGAGTAGTAAAAAATATTTGGAGACAAGTCATCTTACGTATGGTCCATTATGACTCATTCCCAGTGGTTTTTTTTTCATATACCAAACCCATGGTGAACAAGTTTTAGGTAGAGGAGGAATTAATCCAATAATGTTTTATGGGTATCTTCAATAAGGTTCTTTATGTAAGTATAAATCTAACCAAGTAGTGTTATCTAAATATTCAGGACCATATTCATCAAGTAATGGTTTATTGGGATACAATAATAGTAGTGGAGTGGAGTTTCTTACTAGTCTGATGTAGTTGTTGTGAATGTTGGGCTTCTCGATATAATTAACTAATAAGAAGTGATAACCCTATCAGGGTTTCTTTGAATCGGGTGTGATTCCCTTGAATATTGTGAAACAAATGGTTAATTATTTTGGAATGTTATTATCATTGTTTGAGTGGATGCTCTGGTTTCTTCAATGCCACTAGCTAGCAATGATGGATCATAACCCTTGTGGATAATTTTTGGTAGTGCTTTCTGATGTGAATTCTAAAAAACATATATCCATGAATAATTTTCTTTGTTTTCTTGTAAACTTAGTTTTTCTCTTCATGATACTTTTCAACATAGATTTTTTTCCCTATCTTATGTCAATCATTAACTATCATAAGAAGTTGTTGAGTATGGATCTCCCACTAGGGTTGATATTTTCTGTGATCTCTTAGGAGTTATAGTTGATGAATTGTGGGATTTATATCTTCATATGAGTTGTGATGACTTTCAAATTAAAATAAATTATTGATTAAATATTCCATTTGAAAAGTGTATGTCATTGTTTCTAATTTCTCCATGATAACATTAGGTTATTATTATCAGAAAATAATGAAGTTTACTTCCTTCATAATATAAGATTTAGTGAGTGTTGTTGGGGAGGAATATATAAGGTTATGGAATATTTTATTATAGTGTATTGAATTTAAATTATTTTATTTCTTATTTTTGTGTTCATGTAGTCCCAATTATTATTTTCAAGGATTAAATGATTTAAGGTGTGGATGATATAATGACCCAAGAGGGACTTATCTTAATTTTGTTTATTTCTATAACATTACCAATTGTAAAAAAATATTTTCTACAAGAATAACATCCTATAAAAACATTACATGGGTTTATTTAGTTATGGAATATAATATTTATCCTCCAGATGGGTTGGATTAGAAGTGAATGTGTTGTATTTCCTCATAAATAAAATAATAAAAATATATTATTATTATTTATTGTGTATTTTAATTTGAACTAAAATTCTTGAATCTTGTAAATGATGTCTCTAATAGTGAAACCAACACCATTCTTGAAACTGTATCACTTATTTATCCTCATCAAAAACACATGTATTATTTGCATTGGGGTACATGGTGATGCAAAGTAAATGAGGGTTGTAAATGGTTATATTAATTAAATTAATAAATTGTATTAATTTATTATTTGACCATATATATTTATATGATCCACTCTTAGGTGAATCCCTATTGTAATAAAAGTAACAATAAATAATATTGAGAGAAAAAGATAGATAAAGACCTTAGATTTGTATAAAAGTTCAAATAGAAATGGGTTTGAGGATTGATATACAATAGTCATGGTTATTCATGGAGTTGATGAAGAATGAAAAAAAACTATCAATGACATCACATGTGAATTCACACAACCAATGGATTATCAATCATTGAGGTATAAAATTTATTTGTATTAGAATATCACATTTTTTTTATTTGGGAAATCAATACGTATTAATTTCCATCACAATTATACACATATTCCTTAATAGATTGGTCCTTTCTATATCAGAATTTATTGAAATTTTTATTTGGAATTTTTGAATCTAGAATCCAAAATTAATACTTTTATATTTTAAATTTTTTCCATAGTTAATAGTCTATCATTGGCAGTCATTTTCATTACCCAATTTTCTATTTCTCATGGATTTGTGTTCTACACTTCTTTACAAGTTAATCATTATCAATTGTTTTATGAGATTTATTTGACTATCATGAGGAACAATTTTCAATTATTTTTCATCTATGTGGTCCATGGATTATTGTTAAGCGTTAAATATCTTGAAATGTAGAAATACGGATATTTTATGATAATTATATTAATCAAATGAAGGATCTTGGAAATCCATTTTCATGAGAATTTTCATGTTAATGTCTCACGAGATGATGAAGATGTAATTTCCAATGAAGGGTGGATGAAATCCTTCCTACGCCGGATGTACAATCCTGATCAATATGATTATTGGAATTTGATTAGTGATTGGGGTCAACATCGATGGATTGGGAGATGGAATCAGAATACATTTCATGTATCATAGTTTTATGAGAATATGTGATTATATGAAATGTAGTTTGGAAGAAAAAATGTTCTGTAATTAATTGCACAACTATATGGTTTCCAAGAGTGTAAATTATCTCATAGTCATATGGATATGAAAGAAAATCAAGTGATGTTAGGTGAGCTGACTAATGGGTATAAATAATCATTCCAAAGTACTGTGAATGATATCACACATAGTGTGGTGATCCCCCATGATATGTGGCCACATAGGGTCACAAAATGGATATAGGAACATGTCGTGTGTTGAACCACAACCCTCACAGGTCATGTGATACCTCTAAATTTATTTTTTTTGAATGTTATAATCTATGAGGAACATTAAAACATGAAAATGTGGATGAAATTTAATGACACATTATATACCTGTAAGACATATTTTCTACTCCCCCTTGACCTAGAATAGTTTTATAAGATGTATACATCACCTCTTTATTCCAAGGTGGAGTATGTAACTCCCATGTTGGGACTGGGATACTCTTTGGCAGTCGAAATTTCAATCATAAAGTCATGGGATTGGGATCCTCATCTTGTGATATAAGATATATTTGGTATTTTATCTATATTTCAGGGCATTCATCCTCCATCTAAAATATCATCATTTCATGTTTTTTAGAGAATATAAGAGAACATTTTCCTATACTGGAGATGGTATTTTAACCATTTTCATAGGGTGTTGACTTCCTAGTATTGTTAGAGGTAATTACTATATAGGGTTCAAAGAATTATGTTTTAAAATAAATTAATGAATAGTTTTTTTGGCGGATGGTATTTTTAATATCATACTCTAGAAGGTAAATACCTTCTATGGAAATACCATGATTTATCCTTATTCCTCTATAGAGTGTACTACATTAGTGGGTGAGTGGGAATTAGGGTTAAAGTGACTCCCCTTATTAGATTCTATAGTTGGGGAGGCTACTAGAAGCTTATATAGTGATAAATTCTATCAGAAATTTGATTACTCATTACCCTATGTTTTGAATTTTGGATACAAAATTGTGGTTGACTATCAACATTATGAATCATGAATTTTTATTTTTACCGAGAACCACAGGCGCCATGTGTGTGATGTATTTTGATTATTATATGTATGATGACTGGGACTACTCATCATTTCCACATATTTTATTATTGATAATATGTATATAAATCTTCTAAACTTCTATTAAACTAATTCGTAGTTATGGGAATAATGCACTATCTTGTTTTTATATTTCTCCATAATTTCCTACTGAAGGATGCCGCATGTACCAAGAGTTGAGTTGACCATTGAATCTTTCACACTTTATGATTTTATAGACACATTAATGAGTATGTTTTCTATTACCCTATAAAATCCTTTGTACCTCAAATTCTATTTCAGTTCTAGTGATGTAGTGGATGGAGATCAATTTGTGGGTGTGGAGTTTATGTATCTTGTTTAAATCTGATGCTTAAAGACTTTGGATGATGCAGTGTTGGTATATCATTGGTGGTACCAAGAGATGATTTTAATAGGAACTATTTTGTATTGATTCATATTATAGTGAGGTCCATGTTCCATTTTTTTCCTTTAGTTATTTGTTTTTGAACTACTGGGAAAGTATTTTCACTTTTTATGTTAAGTAATTAGCATTATATTTTATGGATTTCAGTGGATGTATCTTTCACATGAGACATTCATTTTAGATATTCATTTGTATATAACTTTATATCATATATGGTAATTATCACATTTTAGATAAGTATAAGTGTTGGCTATTATAATATAAGAACTCCTGTATATGTGATATTCTTACTCAGTGTTAGTCACTACCCATTTTTCTATAGAAGTTGGGATTTTAGTATGACAAACGACACATTGCTGGCCTTGGTGGGGCCTCGATGTGTCAGTTCAAGATAATTTCATATTAATATAGACTAATCATTATATTATATGTATCATCTATATGAAATAAATATATCATAATAATCAACCAAGTGATGTGGTTAAGAAAAAAAATATCAATTCTTGGAGGTTGTGGTTCACATGTACAGAAAAGAAATGGTTTCATTTCAAATTAGATGGAAAATTACATCAAAATAGGTTTATAAATTAAAAATAATAACATTGATGTTTATTAAATATAATTACATTATTATGTTAGTATATATATGATATGTTATAATGGGGTAGAATAAGAAATAAACATGAAAGAAATCAATTAATACTTATACATCCTCTTTTGGCATCATCCTTTCAATTGAGATTTTGGACCTTAAAGGGTCTATTTTATGTCACACAAAAAAAATTTGGTTTGTGATTATGGATGTTTACTGGGGGATTTTGGTATATTTTTGAGCTAAAATTGATAATGAGTTTTTCTTTTTAAAATTTTCTGTAAGTATGCTTTTATAGGAATAAATCGATGGTATTTCCACAATTTTTCAATTTTTTGGAGCCATGAATATAATATTAAAAATTAATAGTGTTAATTAAAATAACCATGAGTTGAGAGCTCAATATATTCCCATAGACTTTAGTATGGATAGTTATTATATTATTTCATAATGATTTAGAAATAATTATTAATAATTAATTATCTTCTAAAGTCATTTTTTGGACTTTTCAAATATTCAAGAATTAATAGAATCTAGTTTAAAATGGAATTTTTATTTAAATTAATCCTTAATCATGTATGTGTTATTATTATTTTTAATATTAATTTAATTCCATAATTTATCAAAATAATAATACATTTATTGTTTTTAAATTCAAAAACATTATTTTTCACTTTTTTATAATGTTGAGTTATCACAGTGTAACCATTTTAGAATGTTATATTATTTATGAAAAAGTTAAGAAACATATACATGGTTATAATTTATATACTGTCATCTTAGTGAGTTGGTTTTTTTTTATATTGAAAATTTACTCATATCCTTACCAAATGTATTATTTTCATTGTATAAAATCTTATTAAAATTAAAAGGGAATTCATAATCAAGTCATGAAAAACAAAAAGGGATCCAAATTATCTAATGATTTATTAGTGGTCAATAAATTTTCATCAACCCATTTGGTGATTATGTCTTGTGATCTTATAACTTTTTTTATCATAATTAACACATTTTACCCATTATTATAGTGATAACATTTTAACTAAGTAAATTATTTATTTGAAAAAACCTAAAAAGGGACCCTTTACTTGTTTATAACATTATAATGAAATATAAAATTTCTTGAAGTGGTAAATAATAACTCTAATACATGTACGAAAATCAAAATGAAAAACAACTATTAGAAAAATAACCTTTTAAACATGAATGTATTTTACTCAAAAATAAATTATAATGTATATTCCCATAAAATTAACATGATTATTTTAAAGAATATTAATCTTATGAAACATTCACTAAGGTAAAAAACCTAACTAAACATTTAAAATACATTAATTAAATTAAAGGAAATGGTTGTTTTGTAAAATTGTTTGTTTTCACTATTCACCAAAAAATCATTATTTTCAAAATAATTCCATAATATTATATTAAGATTATTATAAAATTACTGTTTCATAATTCCTTTCCATTTAATTAAAAAATCATTCTAAAATTATAAGAAATTAATCAAAATATCCACACAAAAATTCTATAATATCCATTTTTTATAAAATGTTATTGTGTTAGTATAAAATGAATTTATGCTAATTCCCTATCTACTATCAACCATATAATAAATTATAATTAAATTTATTAAATATAAAATATTTAAATTAATGTAAAATAATTCATCAATTGAAATTAAAATCATTTACATTGTTAAAAATACATTATGCAAAGAAATAAATTTTATTGAAAAGAATATCCTTTAATCTTATATGATTTTATTTCAAAATAAACTATTATTTTCTAGGAATTAGTGATTTATTTTTTATTAATAAAAACATTTATACATGTATTACAAAATTAATTTACTCATATTCATTGCCAAAAATCCAATGGCTTGGTAATAACAGTCATAATTATATATTAATATTTTAATATATATCATTGTTTGTTTAATCACTGTGATGTGTGAGGTACATAAAATCATATATTATATTATTTAAAAGGGAATAAATTATATAATATCATATAGATACAATATAACAAAAAAATCCACAATAAATTGTAGAATATCTACACCATGTGATCTTCCTCAAAATATTTTCTTATCAATGCATAGGTGTGATTCATCAAGCTATAATCCCCACCCAATCTTCTAGTAAATGATTTTAGCATGTTTATATATATTCTTCATGGAATATCTTTTTCTCTGAAAATAATTGAATCCTCGAGAGAGAAAACCCATCTATATTTATATAAAGAGCCAAATAAAAAATGATGGAAGACTATTGTTACACATAAGTTAAAAAGTTTTATGTAATAGGAATTAATTTAGATGAAATACATTTTAAGGCATTTTCCTATGAATAGTAATGATGAGTGTTTGATGCAAGTTAAAATATATCCATAATTCAATCAATTAGTTGAGTGTGTCACTAATTTAAATCATTTGATTACCTTCTCTCTATAGATTGTGATCTAGGACATAGTAAAGGTTTTTTATATTTAAGAGAGGTATTATTATAGATCCAAAATCATGAATTCTACTATTTAATCTATACTTGTAAGATTATGTGGTTTATAATGTCATGAAAATGTAATCGATAACATGGGGACAAGTAAATAGTTTTTTTGAGTCATTTAATTTTAGTTTCTATTAAGAATAAAAATCTAATACGATGTAATAAAAATGAACACGAGTCTATAAATAATAATTACCTAGGTAAAGTTCAATCTTTTTAAAAATATCATTGTAAAGAATATGTATCCAATGCTTCTTTAATGTGAATATTTTTTTCATTATAATACCTATTATGTGACATTCTGGAATACCTCTCATATATGCCGATACTTGGTCTGTGTTTAATGGTTTAGTATGTTTTGGAATTAAAAAATGAAAATATATTATCTTCGATTTTAATTTTAGTCCAATAAAACGTATCTAAAATTCAAACTTTTATTCTCCATTTTTTTTTATTTTTTCTTAAATTAGTGATCTATCTTATTTTAATTTTGGTTATTAAAATATTTTATGCTATTTTCCATGACTTATTATAATTTGGTGGAATTTTGGATGTGGATTCATGATAAATAATTAATTTTAGATACCAAGGATTATTAATGTTAATTGTTCTTATTACTTATTTTCCATTTTTAAAAGTTAATTTTCTCCTTGTAGGGTTATCATTGGACCGTTGGTGTTATTTAACTGACCATGATAAGTGAATAAACTATCTTGGGGTGATACCTAATATAGATTTTTCCACTACATCCATTCCTCCTTATTTATTTTATTATTTCTTTCATGAGTTGTGGGTTAGTTAGAGGTTTTTTATCCATTGTATATGAATTTTATATTGAAAGGTATTATGTTTCGTTTTAGGTTTTAAGTTATATATCATTATCTATAAATTTTATGGATTTGGGGTTGAGGAAACTGTGAATGTTTAAGAATTTGGACACCTAAATATTCAAAATCTTAATTATTTTTTTTATTTTTTTATTTTTTTCTATACCATAGAATTTAAAGTTAAAATTCATTGATTTTTTTCTATTTTTTATAGTTTTAGTTGAGGTACATGCATATCACATTGTTAGTGAATCCCATTAAGCCTATCCTTAAAAAAACTAGAACATATTATATATATTCCTCTATGATTAGATAAAAAAAATTTAGAACAATGTATCAAACCCATACATCATATTAATTGTTTTTAAATTGAATTTTTAAAAGTAATTTTATAGTTTGGTATACATTATCACTAATATATGAACTAGATAGATTAAAAAATTTCAAAAAAATGAATCGTACCACTACTTACTTAACACTCCATCACTATAAATACTTATCATTTAACATGACACTCAGCCATAAGGATTAATATGTATCCTCTTCAATAACTCACCCTTAATATATTTTCTATTATTAATCATCAATTTTGAAAATTTATTTAAGGTATTCAGCTCTATTTATTTCTTTTATCCCTTTTGTCTATTTTTTCTTCATTTCCACTTACTATATGTTGGTTATGGCCAAACCATAGGTGTATTTGGATCCTAATTCATTGTAATTTGAGTTCATAGGCTATGGAGAAACATCTCCTCTCCTTCCTCTCTCCATATTTGACAATTCATTATCATCATCCTTCGACCTATTTAGTTTCTTTGATTGTTTCCATTTCCTATAATTCCTTGAGATGCTTATATTTTCTAAAATACTTATATTATAAATTATATATGTTAATTATTAAAAATTATTAAAGGAATGTATTTTTAAGGAAATTGTTATTTCAAAATGTGGGTTTAAATATCTAAAATTTTACACGTTTAATTCATCGGCTTTATATAGTTTTGATTTGGGAATTACCTTTAATGAACATTATTGTATGTATTGTGTCTTATCTTGTAATCCTTATAAGATAAATAAGTTATGGTAATTTTTTAATTATTTAATGATGTTGTTATTTAATTTTATATAATCTCTATAAACATAATTGAGTTTTAAGAGTTATTATCTTATTTATATAAAAATAATATTTCAAATAAGGTATATATTTATGTATATATTTATTAATATGAAAATTTATTTTTGAAGCAAAAGGAATTCTTAGCACAAGAAAAATGGAAGGTAAAACAATAAATTATTTTCAAAATGGATTCTTAAAATATATTTTGAAAACATATTTTTAGTGAAAAATTTTATGATATTATGGAAACATTAGGGAGTTTTTATTTTTCAATGCAATAAATCTTCTCCCAAATCCATCTGGACCTATGTATGAAATAATCTTAATGATGGATTTTGATATTATTGTTATTTATATGATATATAAAGGGATATTTAGTAAGAAGTGGGTCTGTGATTGTGGGTTCAAGTTTGGACGTAGCATAATTAACATATTATCCTATTAATATTGTGTGTTAGATATGGAACGCATCCCTACTCTCTCTCTATTACTAATATAATGGATAATTTATCCATATTAGTGAGGTAATTAGATGTTTTTTATATTCTTATACCAATGATATGGACTTTCACCCACTTTATTAGAACCATATTTGAAATGATAGATTCCACCAGTGTCACTATTAGAGGGTAAGAAATATATATATATATATAATAGTGAAGCATTGATAGGCCATTAGACGATTCCACTCAAGTAAATAAAGGTTTATATCATCTGATGTTTAAGGGATTACCATGATTTTAAACTCATTTATTGGATTCTTCATCACTATTTTTTAATTTTTTATAGTATAAGTATATTTTCACCATCCCATCATGTATTATGAAAATTATTTCTATATAAATAATTATTGTTTGAATGTAATTATTTAGTAGCAGTTATTTATTGATTAATTACTTTTTTGTTGATTTAGTCTATAATTATTAAGTTAATTTATTTCATCATTCATTATTCTTTGTTACATTATGTGATAAGTGTTTATTTTTGTTGATAAGTTTTATCCTTATCATTTTGTGAAGATAATTTTTTAAAAGAAATCTTAATGGTAAATCCAATTGTTTTTTTAAATATTATTATTTAAAAAAATATAAATTAATAGAACATGTATTTTTTAAAAAGTGTAAGAAATTTTATTATAAAAATTAATATTTTAAATAGTTTTTTTGGATTATATTGAAAAGTTAAATGAATGTAATCTTTGGATAAATCTTACTAGGATCATTATTCTCGCATCCTAAATCCACCACACTATGTGTGTAACCATAAAAACTAATTTGTATGTTTGGGTCCTAATTCTTTGAAAGAGAAGGATTTTTAACATTCACTTTATTGGTCTCTCAGGGGGTAAATATTGATCTACATTGTATTGTGACTCTAGATTTAGGAGGATATTACCTTTTGGTATTTTTAATTTACATTAATTCGTGAATTTATCCAAAATTTCATATATCACAGTATTGTGGTTTTTTTCTACTTAATTGCATTGATATTGATGTTTATTTTGTGTTATTCCTTATTTGACTTTTTTAAAAATGTTTACAATGTTTTCATATTGTATCTCGTTTACAATGGCTCTACAATAAAATATTGGAATAATTCTACTACATGTATGTTAGTATTTATCTAATAGAAATCATTACCAATTTGTTTTCTATGAAGAAAAACTTATTTCCAACAAATGTATATGGGGAAGACCCTTTATACATTTTCTTAATCTGGTTTATGTTACTAATTAAGTGGTTGATTGTAGTGGTTCTTGAAATTTATAGAATTTATTTGGATGAAAGAAAAAATATCTTTTTTATATATATTTTTTTTAAATTAAATTTTTTAAAAATAATTCCAAATTATATCTTTTAAACCATGAAATATTAGAGAGGAATACCCATTATAAAAAAAATTATAAACATGATAATCGAGTTTATATCAGATTATTAAAGAAATACTATTTTTAGATAAATTCATGTAAATTATAATATACCTTTAGAAATAATAGAATAAATGATAACTTTATTTATAAAATAGAAAAAAATAATATATAAATTTAAGATATATATTCCTTGATGAAAATAATATTCAAGGTCATGTTACCATGTAAATGTAATTTTTATTGGATTATATACCAAAAGGATAATATATGGCATGATAAATTTTATAAACCATGAATAAAAATAAAATTAGAAAATATATGGGATATTGAGAGTGTAATATATAATTTCAAATATGCTTGTTCAAAAATAAATTATCCCAATTTCAAAACGATATTTGTAAGGAAACAGATACCTTTACTAATACGTCAATGTTATTTAAATAATGACCAATATAATAAATTAATTCATAATAACAAATTATTTTATATAAACTTTCTTATTTATTAACATTTATAAAATTCAATAAAAACCACACAATATAAATATTTTAGTTAGTTATAGTCTGTTATCATCATTAGATGTTTATTATTATAAATTTTTCATATGTGTAATTTAATAGAGATTTCAGTCCATTTTCTGGGAAACTAATTTCATGATTCCTATATTATTGAAGTTTTTGTAATATATGTGTTCCAATTATTTATGTTTTACCTTTTATATTTTATATAAATTATGGTATATTTCATGAGAATTTATTCCATGATGAATATTTTTTTAAGTAATTTTTAAAAAAATTAGTTACATATTATTGATCATTAATTTTAGATAAACCCTTCTGAACATTATTAATATATAATATAATATATTATTAGTATTATATTCTTGAAACTTATTAGTAAGGAAAATAATGATTTTGGTATAACATAAATCATGCTTGTGGTTGAACATACCTAAATATAAACATAATATACAGAATGGTTAATAGTATGTAGATATATAATTGCATTGTAATATATTCTAAATAATAATTAAATTAATATTACATTACTAATGGGAATAAAATTAATTAAAATTATTGCAACTTATGGACTAATTTGAAATTTAATATGTTTACTTAGATTCATACATGATGAATTCAAGAATTATCGACATAATCTATTCTGGAATGGGCCATTTACAATTAAATATTATAACTATTAGATATAAAAAATCTAAGTATGATTCATTATAGATAAACCTAAAATATAATAAAGATAAAAATGAATGATTTTTATGGATTTATATTGGTGGAGTAGGGGTCCTTCTATAATTTATTTTTAATTTCAATTCCTATAAATATTCATCCCAAAATGTATAGGATTTTCATTTGTAATGAAAATTAGAAAAAACAATTAATAATTTATCTGGATATGTTTTTGTTGATAAAAACCACATAAAAATATTTATTGATAGTTTTAAATGATATATTATGTCTATACAACTTAGTTAAATCCAATTTCATCTAATTTTATGATTACTATGCTAGTTGAATTTTTATCTAAGTAACCTATTTTTATGCCTAAAAATTAAATTATCCCCCATTCCTAATTTCAAGATTCTTATTAAATTTCTGGATTGAATTAAATATATTTTAATCTATAAAAATATGAAATATTAATTTTTAGTTAAAATATAAAATATTCAAAAATATTATTAATAATTAAATATTTATTCATTATTTGTTCGTAATATTTTTTATAAAAATTAATAATTAACAAATTATTCATATATTTATTTAGTAATTTAATAATTTAATTATTCCCTTCAAAATAAAATGATAAATTTAATTTATTATGGTAATAATACACAATAATAAAAATGATTCCTTTGAAAAATATCATTTTATAAGATAAAATAATTATTATAACATCCTATTAAAAATATTTATTCATCTATTATTTATTAAATTTTATCAAAAAATTAGTGATAAAATATTTATTTAAATTTTTTAAAACCATTAAATTATTTTTAGTAATAATAAAAATATGTAATTAATAAGAATATATTTTAATATAATAATATTTTCATTAAATATTATCATTTATGTTAATTCCATATTTATTTTATATTATAGAATAATATTATTTTCAACTATACAACCTTGAAATTTGATATACCGAATATAAATATATCTAGTGATCATATTTTTTGATGGTTATATATCAAACAAAAATATAAACAATGTACATAATTCACTCATACAAATATCTTTTCCTAGATTACTAAATTCATCATTTTATTCGTTTGCATCTTTACCAAAAGTTTATTAACTTTAAAATTATTTTCATTGCAAAACTATATTCAATTGGGGGATTATCTTCCTAAAAAACCATAATGATATTGAGGTAATGTTCATATAATTTTTTTTACTTATTTTTAAATCCAATTTTAATTTTATTGATGATTTTTCATATTGCATTACCATAGTTTATAATTTTTTATCATGAATTGTAAAATTTTATCTTAGAATCAAACTACATTTTATTTTGGTTTAATTTTTGAAACAATATATTGAAAAATAATATTTACTTCATGAAAATAATACATAATAAAAGTATTGGGTCTCATAATTAATCAGTCTTTAGTGGAGATTCCAACAAACTAAAACCAAAAATAATCCTTTAATAATAGTAAATATAGATCAAGATTCATCAACATATAGCAAAAAAAATATATTCTTATAAAAGACATGAAAATCAACCTTTCAAACTCCAATTTCATTAGAAAAATAATTACTTTTATTAGTTATATCATCAAAATCCATTGAATAAAAAAATCATGATAATTCTATAATTGAATACAAATGTTAAGAGAGATTTAAATAATACACCACCTTTACTAAATTTTAATGACCCTAACCCCAGTAGATCATAGGTGGTTCCATATATTAATATATTGGCATAGAAAAAATTATTTGAATTCCAAAGGACATGTCAATTTAAAATATTTGGAAAATAGATTACAAACATGAATCTTACATTATAATGTCAAATATAAAATAGAACACAATGAATCCTTTAATAACACCACTATTCTACTATCTTAATCCTTCATATCATTCATAATAATCATATTGACATCATAGGGAAAAATAAAACCTAAGATAGTGGTGAGCTAAGATGCCCAATATGGGTATACATACACTGTAAGAAATAATAAATAAGCATAAATGATTATGGAATGTAAAATAACTAAATAAAATTATATTTAGTCAATAAATTGGGAATAAAATAGAAAAAAAAATTAGATGAAATAATACCAGATAAATGATTAACATGATTAAGAAAACATAACCATTAATATTATACTAGTCTAGTAATCTCATAGAAATAAATGGCCAATCTCACAATGATGGAAAATAATGAGGGACTTATAAATATACTATCAAGTACAAATCCAATAGGTATAAATTAATGGGATGTTCCTTGGACAAAACACAGTATAGTTTGTTTCACGAGATCTACTGATGCATTGAGGGGCTATAATGAGCCCCAACCATCACTTACTATGTCCAATGAATTCGTAAAATGAAAGGGGTCAAACATAATCAATATTATCAATCTAATTTAAACTAGAATATTAAATTTATATACTTTTATCATTAAATAAACATAATCATAAATGATCCTGATAAATATAGTGAGTTCCATAAAACTAGTATATTCCCAATCAAACAGATCATAAACTATACAATAAAATATGGTAAATGGTATAATAAAATTTCATCCTCAAAAAAACATAGGATTCAGGAAAGGATGTTGAGATAGACACATTAATAAGATCAATATAAACATCTTGAGGAAAATTCCAATTTTAACATTGATATCACTTATTCTTATAATGATGTTCAATTATAAAAGAAAAAATTTTCTTTGAAAATAAAATTGTAAACATTTAATGTATTTCTCATGTCATTAATGATTCAAGGGTTAGAAAAAATACACTCATATCGTATAAGTTTAAGAATAAATTTTATTTAAATATTGAAAAAAATAAACATTTAAAATAGTATTTTTATAAATAAAGTGTGATCATTTACTAAATAAATTGATTATCTGTATCAACTCTAAATATACATTAATTATGTGGAAATACAAATTAAGAATTCTCTTACCTTATGGTTTACACCCTTAAATTGTATCTAAACCTCTTATATTGTGGATTTAAACCTATTATGTTCTCATATAAGTATAATATTTTTATTTATTAGGATATATATGACCCCCTTATAAACAATTTCCAATTTTTTAATACGAAAAATTTATCTATTTCTTTATTTTGGGTTTTAATTGCATTCTCTCCCGTGCTTTTTTTTTGTCTAAAGAGTCATGGTTCGCCTATATAGTTAATAGATAAAACATCTCTAGAATATAATTAATGTTATAAATATCATAATTCTAAATTAAATTTATATTATAACAATTTATGAATGTTTAAAATATAAAATTAATCAAATCTCTTCATGGAGGTGGTAATTCATACACATGCATGAGCGATGTTATACATTCTAAATGGTTGAAATATTAAAAAAATAGATTTTATAATAATTTTACATAATCAATATCATTTCATAATTATAATATATATCAATTATATCCATCATTATAACCATCCATGTTATGTGGTGATGAAAAATGAATTTCACTCCTATGTGGACACGGTATGTCATACTTATGCACATGCAGCACATTTGTTTTTCATATGATGGGGAAAAGGTTGAATATGATTTTCACATGATCATGATAAGATATTAGTATATATATATATATGATACTTGATCTATTACTTTATCATGGAAACAACTCATTAATAGTAAGTATAGGATGAAATTAATTTTAATGAGTTAGTAAATATGATTACATCTTCTTCAGTGGAATTTTTTTGATATCTTCTTTAGGGATCTTGATATGTTTTTTTGGAAACCCAAGACCTCCAAATCCTGTCCAATGTGTTTTTAAGATAAATTTGAAATTTTATATTAAGGTAGAAGACTCATGGAGTCGAAATGAAATGAATTAAAGAGTTCCCTTTTAAAATTGAGGTGAGGGGCACTTCATGAATTCCTTAAAATATTATAATAAAATTAAATCTATTTTTGGGAAAATGATTTCCAAAGGGACTATAAAGAACATCAGATTAAATTTTAAACCAAATATTATCCCATTTAATCATATTAAATAATGTTATTATTTTAAAATTTTGGTTCGGAAGCCTCAATTTATTATTAAATCAGATACCACTTTACACAGGGTAGAGGGAGACCCATTACATAGCCCGAAGTCCAAAGGCCAACTGGCCTGAATACAAGGCTTCAAAAGCCCATTTTTTGGCCCAAAGGACCCCTTTTTGTGTCAATGTTTTAGAATCTATTTCTTAGATAAAAATTAAAAATATCCTTCAATGTTGAATATACTTTTTATATTTATAAAATATAATTATGGTCAAATATAGCTTCTTGAAAACCATATATAAAACATGTCATACCAATTAGAGACCATATTGTGAACCATCGTAATTTCTTTTAAATAAACTATGATAAGGAACATAATGCCATATAATAGATCCAAAAGGATACACTTTAGAACTAATTATGATTATGGTATACTATTAATAATAAAATAATGTTTATTTAAATTTTTGGGTTATTTATTTATTCTTTTAATTTCATATATAATCATTTTATTGATTTTTCTTTTGCTTGCACAAGCACTGCATCCGCATTACATAACCACTAATGTTATTTATTTTTAATATAAAAATAAATACTATTACTATTATAAATATAAATTAATTGGGATAAAGATCATATATTTTTTTCATTATTTACATTTACTCATATTGATGTTAAGACAAGTTATTTAATTTTTTCCATTTTACTTTTCTTTCCTTTATCATGAAAATAAAAAGAATTTGAATATTATTTATGTTATATACCTCTAAATTTCAAAATAATAAATCCAAATTATCATAAATACATAAAAATTATAACAAATCATTAAAATAATTATCAAATCACAAGTAGTAATTATAAGAAACCAAATTTTACTTTTCTAATGTTATGTTGGAATTTAAAATGAATTTCATATTTATCATAAAATAAATTATAATTTTTATGTTATTAATTATTTTTATAAAATATTTATAATATAATATCATATATTAGTCATTATGTTATTATAATGAATTTTTATATCATAATTATATCATTTTTATATCTTAACAGATACATTATTATATAAGAAAATATATTTTCTTACTATTCCTGAATAAATTAACTTCTAAAAAATATATAAAAAATTATCACAAAGAAAATTTTGAAATCCACATTTCAAAAATTATGCTCATTTTTTAAAATAAATTATAAAAGTGACAAACTTTATTTTTAAATAAACTGTGAAAATAAAAGGTAGTTAAATTGACATTTAGAAAAATATGGATTTTTTTCTTAAAATTCAATTAATTCTTATATTTAATATGTCTAAATTCTTGTATATATTTTGGAACAATTGAATGAATATAAAAAATATAAATTTTTTTATGTTCTCTTAGGGATAGTGATTAATATATTTTTTTATGATAACATATAGTTTCTAGTGTGACAGTAGTTTTTTATAGAAATGCATCTCTTATGTTCAATTGTTTCTTATTTTCATATTCTAATTAACTTTGAAACCAATGAATTCATTTAATAAATATAATTATACTATAATTTAATTATTTATTTAATAAAATTCATTTATTCCATTACAGTGGATATGTGATAACAACCACAATTCAATAATAATATTTTATCATTTGTTTAAGATCATAAGTAATTGGAGAAGTAAAATTTAAAAATAGACATACTATAAAATTTTGGGGTGTTACATTATCCCCCAATTAAAAAAATTGTTACCTAAAAATATAATATTTCACATTAAATTTCTATGTTTGACACTTGGAACATCCTTTGATGGAAACCTGCATCAAAAATAGGGTTAACAAAACATACTCATAATAAGAGGGAATGCGAAATGTGAATGTTGCCACAAAATTTGTATTTTGAATAGGATAACATTAGTTGGAAGTGTAAACATTGACATGGAAGATAAATATAACTATAAAGTTCTGATATAGTATGATAGAGATCATGGTCATTATAAATTTAACAATCACAATACCCTTATCTTTTGATCGATTAAAATACTATTGATTTCATAGGAAAAAAGTAATTGGATAATCCTTTCGTCCCAAAATCATTTTCTATAATACTCGGGGATTATTTTACTCTACAAATAATAATATCATAAAATAAAATTATTCAATTTCTTTCCATGTAAATGTATAATCTCATTCAATTTTTTTTCTTTAATCTATTCAAACTCCATCCATTACACAAGTATGTAAATGTTCATGATGAAAAATTATCTATTCTGGAAGATCATTAATGTATCATATGATTCAGAAGTCATTCCATCAGACATTAATTGTTTATTGAATCAAAAATTGTTGGAAAATAATATCCATTATAATAAATCACACTTTATCCCCAAAAAAATATTTTTTAAAGATAAACTGAACCCATTTAGTAAGTTGTTAATTTTAAGACTCATACAAAATAATTTTCTCCAAATTTAATGTAAAAATATTAATGACACTAAATTTCATAATTAACTTAATGTTATATTTTTTAAAAATAGTATTTCAACTCTTATTTTCACATAACAAATATATGGATACCCATATCACCTTAAACCCTTAATGTAAACATGAATTCTTCCAAATCCATAAAGAATAATTAATACAATAAAATCATTATTCAATAATTCATATTAATAGTAAATCATGGATAAAATATTCAAATGAAATAATTATTTAAACCTAGATTAATCTTATTAAATATAACTCTTCATTTTTAGTAATATATAATTTTTAACATTGATTCATTAGCTTCTTTTGAGTCATATTCCTTCAATGCTAGAGACTTTATTTTACATAATCTCCCATTTCCTTATAGTTGAATCACTGAACATTGGAAACATTTTTATTTCCCATGAAATTACTAGAATGGTTGATTTTCTCTCCTCACTTGTAGAAAAAACCCATCCCTTTTAAGCAAGTATCTTGGTGTTTATTTCCACAATTATCACACGTTGAAAAATAACTCTTTATCTTGTTTCCTTTGTCAATCTCTTTCTTAGAATTACTCTTCTTGTCTTTCTTCCCATCCAAGAAATAGTACTTATATAATTCTTTATTTATCTAGGTAGCCTATGATACTATGAATTTCTATAATGATAATTTTTGGGAGACTTGTTCCTTCGAAATATTTTCATAAAGCCGTAACAGGTATTATCCTTCTTACACATGGGATTATGTGCAATGATGTGATTCTCATTCCTTATGCTATGGGTTATTTCTAAATAATGGAATGTACTAGTTTACATCATACCATTATAAAACGTAATGAATAATCCAATTACCATTGAATCTCATTACCTAAAAAGAAAATGTTGGTATAACTATTCTCTAAATCATAAGTAGGTTTCATTGGAAATATTTTAAAATTAAATCATGTTTTTCAATCACAAATATATGTTTTCTTAATATAGTTATCAAGGATTATACTAAACATGCTCTAGTACTAACTACAAAGACCCTAAGCCCAGTATCCTGAATATAGTGTCTTACATTATTACATTGTTACAGATATAAGATTTGAATCCAAATGGTTGAGAACCCAGTTCATCTTTGAAATATATTATGTGAGTTGTCTATCTTTTTTTAGTTCAAGTTCATAAATATGGACTACTGTGGGTGTTTGTTGTGGTCATACAGTTCTTAAGGGTTTCTGGGTCTATTGTAGATCCCAAAAACCAAATCATGGGTGTTTTATGTATGGAGCATTTTTTATTCAAACAATGTAGGGTATGATGCACAGGTTGACTAAATCAAGTGATGTTAGGAAGTAGGGTCTTACAGGTTGCATGATTTGAGGAAACCATGTTGGAGTAGGCTCTCAGTAGTGTAGAAGGTCTATAGCTTTGAGAAGATTCTGATAGAATCTTTGTGTTATATTAGTAATCTATTTTGGTAAACCGTGTGAGATCTCCTTTATCCTAAAGTAGACTATGTGACATTGAGTATGGTTTCAAAACCCTGTGACATAGATATTTTTGGTCCAATATACCATTTTAACCCTTATAATAATATAAAATAAACAAATTTTTATCTCTTCATTTTATGCACAGAGGGAGACATTTTTTGTCTCCTATGAAGTACAATAATATTATTTGAGCTATGTTCTCTATACGAACCTCGATTCGAATGTAGTTCGTCTCCAAGGATCCAAAACAGTAATCCCTTGATTCTATTTTATATGTTATCTATACTTATGGATATCAATTATGCTATTTTAATTTAGGTTCATATTCCAAAATTTCTCATTACACATTCATTATTTAGATTTCATCCAAACCAGGATAAATCATAGCTTGATAATGGATGAGTTATCCCGTACTAGACTAAGGTAGGTGTTCATGGGATTTTAACTGAATCTATAGCTATGTATATATGATGGGGTTTCATGCTCCCATTTTTGGGGAATCACATTAAATTGGAATTGAACCCTATTATTTCTTATTAGGGTTTAGGTAATTGAATTGGTGTATATATGCATGTTATAGGTTCTATACCTTGAATAATGACCACCCCATGGGTGGTATTTACTAGAGTACCCTTTGTGTTTTTTGTCCTTTTCTGCCTATGAATCATGCCTCTTATCACATTCATGGGTTGTTAAAAATATATTTTATTATTAAAGGAATTGTAATGTTGATTGATTGTAATTGAATCAGTTAAAGGGAATGGGATGGATTATTTTACCCTTAAACCTTGTATGTTATTACTGGATTATGCATATTGGCAATGTAATGACTTCCCTATGTGTGTAAAAAAGAGTATATGAGTGTAATTTATTTAGTTTTATTTAATTATTCTAACTAATTATTTTACATGTTATTTATATTTTAAATAATCCAAGTGATAACTTGATAGTCTTGTAAGGATTTTTATATTAAAAATGACAATATGAGTATTTGAATGGCCCTTGAATTGTTTTTTCTTCTGAGTTAAATTTAGACCATTCGATGAAATGTATTGATAAATCATGGGAATATCATTATTAGGATATGAACACATGAGTTAAATGATGTTAAACCATATATTAGTTTTTTACATCTGTTTATGATTATACAAAATATGCCCACATGATTAATTGAATGGATAGGTCCATTAAGGTTGGAAAAGTCTTGATACAACCTTTTAGGTGAGTTTATTATTAGATTTTCTTTGACATTACCATGGCATGTTACATAAATTTAATTTGGTTTAATGATAAATATCCTCGAGTGATGAATATATTTAAATTAGAATTACATGGACAGAATCATGTGACTACTGACTTTTATAACTTTGGTGATACATGGATTCAACATAGAATTTCATAGATGGAGTCAATGGTTAAATTTACTTAATCCAAGGTTAATACATGGATAAATTTAGGAATACCATCGAAGCACTCTTTGAGGCTAGACTTATTTATCGAGAGACAGATGGATCCATTAAGGGATTATAGGGATGGACTCAAGGAGAATTTGATTTTATACCAAGGGTGAAACATGGGGCTTCCTTATTAGAACATCGAGGTTGGAATCAGATAACATGGAATTTATATCAATCCAATAGTTATATAGGGTTCCTAATACGTTCGACAGGGATGGGATTGCTGGGTGTTGATTGATGTTGCACTTGGAGAGATACTCGAAATCCAACATAAAAATGTCAAGGAAGGGACTAGCTGGTATATTAAATATTGAAATGGAATGAATTATGATTAATTTACCTAACCAAAGTATAAGCTTTAATTCTATCTTCACGTGTACTATTAATATGTCCTTTGGAGAAATTTTTTATACTTCTTGTTATATTGGGGATGCCGAGCTTGAGCCAAATATTGAGAATTATAAATTAATTGTAATTGAATTGTTTAAATTATATAAATTGAATATAAAATAAAACTAATTCACATAGGATGTTTACTATTGTGTAATTTCTTTTTTACTGCCTTAATTAATTCACACTACCATCTATATGTATTCACTTACGGATTGCAACATATCATGGGTGGTTGCCTAACATGATTTATTCTGAGACCCTATTTGGGAAACTTGTTGGGAACCCTAATAGATTATATGATTGCAGCTAATTATAAAGGGGATAACCCTCCTTTATTTACAAGATATTCTTCTTTGGAGGAGGATAGTATGCGACTAAGACGAGGATTTAGGTGATATTGAGATTATTTTATATTTTTTGTATTTTTGGAACTTGTGTTATATATAAATATAGTGAATTTTTTTTGTATATTTCATTATAATCATGTTACATTTATCATCATCTTGTGTTTGATATGAGTTTTGGTTTATTTATTCTATCACTCTTTTGTAGTATTTTTTCTATTGTATTCTTTACTCATTTGGATATTACTCTAATGTTTTTTCAATTTCTTCCACTATTATATTGTGGGGATATTATCCCTAATATCACACATAGTCCCTTGTCACTAGTTATTATCCTCTGGTGTTTTTTGAGATGTGGTTGAGGCCATGTTTCCAACCAATTATGGGGAACCATTGAGTGGCATCCAGAACCAGGATGATATAAAATGGACCGAATAGTTTATTAGTTTAGGAAACTAGATTACATATCTAAATCATACATAAAATTTTAAAATTTAACATACAACAATGTGAGTCCATTGAGAACACCATTATTCACGATGCTTAACTATACATATCTGTCATAATGAACTTCTTGATGTCCTATAACAAAACAAAACATTATAATGGGGTGAGTTTATATGTTAGTTAAGGGTATACATACAATAGAATATATAACAAACAAACATAAAATATCATGGAAACGTAAATAATTTAAACTCATTTCACATAATCAATAACATGATAATAATATTTCATAATAAAGTATTATCAAATAATTCCATATAAATAATTCACATAAGCTATAATTGATAACCATGGATATTCTAATAGTCAAATAATCACTTGGAAATAAATGAATAATATCATAATTAGGTAATTCATAATGTTGTATGTCTAAAAAATACCATAGAGGCATGGGACAGTAATTCAATATAAATTTCTTGGGCCTTAACTAATATTTCGGATTGTTTATCTCATGAAACCTACCGATGCATAATGGTTATATAAAGGGACTCAACCAAAACATATTAAGTCTAATTAATACCTAATATGAATGGGGTGAAACATAATCAACATAAACATTAATATATAAACTATTATATTAAATATAAATACTTTTCTTATTCAATATACATAATCATAAACCATCTAGGGAAATATGGTTAACGATGTCAATATAGTACATCCCGAGTCAAACGGCTCATAAAATATTCAATAAAATATGGTAAATGGCATAATAAAAGATAAATCTAAATAAAATATAGTATTAAAAAGGTATATTGACATAGATATATTAATAATATCACTGAAAAATTATTGAGTAATATACCCTTTTTAACATTGAAATCACTTATTTTTAAAAAGAAGTATACATATAAAAGAAATATATTTCTTTAAAAATAAACTTTTAAACATTAAAGGTATTACCCAAGGGATTATGGAATCATAAAACTCTAAAAATACACTCATGGTTTATATGTTTTTTAAATTCATTTATTTTAAATTATAAAAAACATTAAAATAGTATTTTAAAAGAAAGTGTGTTACTTTTCTAAATGGATTGATTAATTGTAGAATAAGAAAATAAAAATAAAACAAGTGGAAATAAAAATTTATATAATAAAAATTAATTTCACACATAATGATAGAATGGAATAATAAATGGATTTGAAGTTTTACCCAATGAATGGACATTGGGTTAAGAATTCCAATGACTTTGGTTCGACCTTCTTAAAATGCGTATGAATATTCTATATAGTGGTTTTATACATATTATAAAATTATATAAAAATTTTAATAATATATATTAGTCATATATGATTACTTTATTACAATTTATATCTTTTTAAATAAGAATATTGATTCTATTTCCCTATTCCATGAGTTAATTGCATTATCTCTCATAGTTTTTCTCTCTTAAAAGTCATTGATATTTTGTATAGTGTGTAGATAAATAAAATTCATAATATCATCAATGTCATAAATATCATATTTAATCATAAAATAAATTTTATAACCATTCATGGATTTTGAACTAAGAAAATTAATCTCACCACTTTATGGAGGCTGTAAGTTGTACGTACACATGAGTGATGATATCATTTCAATGTGGTTGAAATAGAATAGAATTAGATTTAATTTTAGTTTTAATGAATATATATTATTTTATAATTATCATATTTATTCATTATTTAAATCATTATTACCATATGATTATGCTGGTGATGAAAATGAATTACAACATTGTGCATACACATGTGTGATGTTAAAATTTTTGATATGGTGGATAAAAGGTATAATATGGTTATCCCATGATCCTAATAACCTATATATATATATATGATAATGGATTTATTAATTTATAATGTTAATAACTAATGATGAAAATGTAGAGGAAGAAACGAATTTGAATGACTTGGTCAGAACGATTACCCCTTCTTTGATGGACTTCCTCTAGATATCTTATTAAGGGATCTCAAGATGGTCTTTTTGGAAAACCAGGACCTTAAATAAAGGTATAATGAATTTGAGATGAAAAATTTGTAGGTTTTGGTCAATATACAATGATAAAGATTGTGAAATGAAATGAGAGAAGGATTTCTATTTTATAATTGTTGTGAGGGTCACTTCTAGAGTTTATCAAAATATTAAAATATAATTATGGCTATTATGGGGGAAAAGACTTCAAAAAGACCTATAATGAATAAGGAATTTCATTTTCTACCAAATATTATCCCCTTTATCAATATAAAATATTTGTTAATTTTTAATTATTTTAATAAAATATTATATTAAAGATATATCATTAGTGTCAGAAATCACACTATTCATTTGTTGGAATTTAAAATCATCAAAATTAAAATTAAAATTCGTACCAAATATTTTATTTTATTATATACATTTCATAGTTATATGTATAATTTATGGATCTTCTTAATAATCTCAGATTATATTTATTCTGATATTTGTAATGTCATTTCCTTGAATTTTCAATAATTTAATAATTACTACATCATTATGGTGTAAGGTTTTATGTCATTAATTTGTTAAAAATAAATTAAATATAATTTTCTATAATGATGATAAATATTTTAAATTTAAATATCATTTTTATGGTCAAAAGTATCTTATATAAAACCATATATTAAAAAATTACACTAATTAGAAACCATATTGTGAACAACAAGACTCTCAAATAAATAAAATATTATAAGGAAACTAATGCCATCAAAGTGGATCAAAAAGGTCCTAAATTAGATCCATGGATTATTATCGTAGATTATTACTCATAATATACGTTTTATTGAAATTTTCAGCCCACTTAAAAATTATTATAATTTTAATTAAATTCATTTTTTTATTTCTACTTACATAACCACTACGTCATCATTTCATAATCATTAATGTGTATTATTTTATATTTAAAAATTAAAACAAATATGATAAAAAAATAAATTAATTTTTACCATGATAATACATTAATTTTTTTCATTATGTATATTTACTCATATCCATGTAAAGATGAATTGTTAAATTAAATAATTTGACTTTTCTTGCCTTGTGCAAGCATTGCACAAGCATTTGGATAACATTCATGTTTTGTTATTATAAAATTATAAACTATCAATACATATCATAATATATTTATTATATTTAATAAAAAAATTCAAAAAATTCTTATAATTCAATTATTTTATTTTATAAGTCATCATGCTTGACTTATATAAGGCTACACTAGCACTGCGTCGACACTGAAAATTATTTTCATATTTATCATAAAAGAATAATAATTTTTTTGTTATGAATTATTTTTATAAAATATTAATATTATAATATCATAAATTACTCATTAAATAATTTTTTAACTAATTTATATAACAATTATATAATTTTGATATCACAAAAGTTATAGTATTTTATAAAAACAATTTTTTTATAGTTAAATAAAAAAAGAAACTTCTCTAAAAAAATAACAAAAATTAAACATAATATAATTTTGAAATGTTCCTTTAAAAAATGAATATTATTTTTCCCAATAAAAATTAAAAAGAAAATCAAATTTTTTTTACAATAAATGTACCACAAAAGGTTGTTAATTGCCTTTTAGGAAAAATATTTTTTTTGATTAAAATTTGATTCATTCTTCTCTTAATCAAACCAAACATATTGCTTCAATTTAAAAAATTCATTGAATATATAAAATTGAAATTTAATTACTATATTTTAGTAATTTTTATTAATTTAACTTATTATAACAAAATAACGTTTTGGGCATAGAATTGGTTTTTTATAAAAAAATAAATTTTATTTCTTCTGTTGGTTTTTGTTTTCATTTTATAAATAATTGGTAATCAATGAATCCAGTTTATAAACATGTGTAAACTATATTTTTATATTTTAGTTATATAATTCATTTCGTTAATTCCAAAATTTAGGTGAAAAAAAATATAATTAAATAATAATATTTAATCATTTTTTATGCTCGTAAGCTATTGAAAAAGTTATATTTATAAAAAAGATGTACCGTAAAATCTTGGGGTGGTACATAAAACATAAAAACTTTCATTGAGAATATTGGTAAAGGGTTTAAAATATTTCATTAACACCATATAAGGTTCCTCAAAATCCTTTAACACATCATGTTATATAATAACATGATCAAGGAATGATAAACAAAATGTAAAGTTGTGATCATCGTCTCTTCCAAGAAGATGAGATGGGGAGTATATAAATAAAAATAAGAATATAAATTACATGATATTTCAATGATGAATATATATTCATGATAAGTGATCACAACAGTAAAATGGTGGAAACATATGTCTAAAAACAAACCATTTGTAACCTACTGTTGATGGTAAGTCAGGTATGTATGTAATAATTTGAGTTCAAACATAAATTTATAAATACATCTAGAATATAAAAATATTTTCATGTCTAGTTTCCACAAATATATGAAATATTTATTAGTAAATCATTATGTCATATCTCTCTAAATTAACTTGTAAAACTCTCTAAAATACATTAAATGTAATAATGTTCCTGACCTATCCATTATGACCAAGTGCATATAACAAAACTCATGAGGATCACACAATGATATTGAACCTTCTCAACTCAATCTTGATTCACCCCAAAAAAATATGAAAATAGGGAAAATCACAGCAGATCAAGAAACCATGGATTTTACAATGTAAGGAAATATACTACCTAGGATTTAATGAAAGGATGGGATGTTCCGAACTATTACAACCCAAATAGAAATTTCTCTCAATAGATCACATGTTATTTTTACCCCATTGATCATATACCTAATATTAATCAATGGACATTAATTCCAAAACTGAAAATAGTCAGTTTAAAATAAAAATCATGTTGAATTAACTCAAGAGACATAGATTCTAAATCCAAACACAAAAAAGGACAATAATTCTTAACTAAGGAGTTTTAAACATTTAGGTTCCCAAAAATAAAGGTTAACCTTGATTACAATGTAGTAAAATTTAGTCTTTTTAATCCTTTTTAATTTTTCTGTGTCACCAAATCTTATATGATTTATCAAAAAAAAACCTCATAACCCCACATATCGCAACATGATTCCCCATGTCTCAAATATACCACCACTAAGACATAGAGAAGATCTAAATTTTCGTGGCTCAGTACTTACACCATAATAAGCATCATCCCACCAGGATTATATTGAAGATGGATTAATGACCTAGATAGTTTTATAATCCCTTTCTTAATGGAAATTGGTAATAAAAATGTACATCAAGCTACACTATGACACCATATGTGAGATGTAATTTTAGCTTCACATCCATATTCCTCCATTTAGACTTCTCATTTCAATTAAAAACCACAAACATAGAGAATAATATCCTAATAATTTTTAGGATGATATATGATAAGATCTAAGGGAATATATTTATTATACATAAATAGATTAGAATGTTAAAATATCATGTATGGTAAAAAAAGAAAATCTATAATAAAAACATAATACATCATTAATACCCATATCATCTACTATATAAGAACATTACAAAACAGTTATTGAAACATTATTAATTTTTTTTTCACCGTATTATATATGTAATAACTATAAGAAACTATTATAAAAACAACATACTAATTGGAGTTTCAGGATTTATTTAACAAAATCTTTTCAATTATTGCAATTATCTATAATTTGAAATAAATTTTAGAGAAAATATTAAGAATTTATTGACTGTTGTAGTATAAAAAATCAATTTTTTCTATAGATTTTATTTATTTATTTTTTGGCTATTTCATGAATTTATTGAACTAAAAAATATTTTACCAAAACATATAGAAATGTTTAAATGTTTTCATGGTGTTGTTTTATGTTTTATGATTTAAATTAAAAATATCAAGAATTATTTTAGTAATATAATCTTTAAATATAATTATAGATTCATTCACAAAAAATTTTAATGAAAACAACTCAACATATATATAGAATACCACCAGCACATGCCCTAATGTTGACTCTGTATTATTATATTTTTTTAATCATGTTCGATCGTTCATTGAATTTTATTATACAGAGCCACATTTTCTAAATATTAAATCAAGGTATCCCTATAAAAACTCAATTTTCCTAGATTATGTGTCTTTATAGACATAGATTATATTTATGTAAACTCTATTAAATTTTGGTTTACAACAATTGTGTGAACACTCACAAACACAAAACCATTCTACAATGTGATGTGTTTTTTCACAAATTTTATACTCTATGTATGATGTGAAAATAATTTTTTGGACTCATTTTTGTTAATAATATAACAAAACACATGTAAAAAATCTACACCCATATAAAATATGAATTTTTTTTGAACCACTATTATTTATATTACACACATCGCCTTAACATGTTGATGTTTTCCCTATAATATTATTATTTAATAAAACATATATTATATACTCAATTAAATAATAAATGTTCCTTCTTATTGGATTGATATATAATTAAACCCCTCTTTATGAACCCTCTATGTTCATTTTAAAAATATTACCTAAATCTATTATGATGATGAAGAATGATAAATTGTGAAGGAAAAAAAAGAAACTATGCCTGACTACGCTAGTCAGTCCCACAACCAAATTCAATAAAATGTCAAAGGTCCAAACTATGATGATTATGTAGATATGAATCATTGGAAAAGAATGATACTTTTATAATTTAAATTCTTTTCTTAATCAATTTACAGTATAATTGCATTAATTATTGAACATGAATTGTAATTTTTGAAAAAATTTATGACTATATTTTGTTTGATACATATTTATAAATAAATATTTTTGTGGGTTTCTAATATAATTATATAAATAATTATAATGAATAATTTGATATAATTGAATTTTTATGGTTTGAACTATGTATCAATAGATTAACTTTGATCCTTATATCTCAAAGTGACCCAAAATCACATATGGTAATATATATCAAATGGATCCATTATAATGCATGATTAACTAAATTAAATTTACCCATAAGGATTTTGAAATTAAAATAATTTAAAAGTATCATAGTGAATAAAATAATTTGGTATCTTTTTATAAACTAATAAAATAAAATAGATTTTAGAATCCATTGTTTATTATTTTTCAAGATATTAGCGGATATACATTTATATGTCATGTAGTATAATTTTGTATATAAATTTTAATGTCAATCCACTACACTTAAAACAAAAAAATATTGAGAATTTACTTCACTAAAAGTTTTTAAAGAAAATTATATATTCATTACGGTTAGATTTAACTAAAACTAAAAAAATAAATATACATAAAAAACTAAATAAAGAAATACATAAAAATTTAAAAAATCTGGAAATAAATATAACATAAAAATAACATATTTAAACATAAAATTTATCATATAAAATATATTTATAATATATTTATTGAATAATTATTAATTAATTGGTTTATACCATATTTGAATGGTATTAAATGATTTAAATTACAATATTTAATTTTTCTAAAATTAAATAAATTCTTTTTCACTTTCGATTAATTGTAACGACCCAATGATTAATCTAGGGACATTAACATCATAATATTATATCACGAAATCCAGACACAGTTAACTAATTGGTACTATGTTACCTTTAAGCATAATATTTTCAGTAATGTGATTTGAATTTAGAAAATCTGACATTGACAGTTGTGATCAGTAAGTTATTTTGAGTCTGCTCGGATCAACATAGTTTTTGGTGAATAATAAAATACCCTTATGAATGTTAATATAACTTTATTAATAGTAAATAATATTAATGAATATTAACATCACCCATGAATTGGGAAAAAAATTTCATTTTATAAGTGATAATATGATCATAGTATAAGTGTTTGTTTTTTAAGTCATAAATATTTAATTACAATTTTATGATGAATTAAATAATTTAAATGAAAATATATTTTTTAAAAATATAATTAAAATTAATTATTTTATAGTATTTTGGTTATAGGATAATTTTATCAGACCATAATTAATTTCTCAATGTGTAAGAAAAGTAGTGTTAATTTTAAAATCGTATTTTTTAAGTAAATTTTGATTTTACATTATAATTAAATTTCTCATATATAGAAAATTATTTTTGAAAAAATGGAGTTAGTTTTTGTATTCATCATATAAAAAAAATTATTAGGTGAATTTTTAGAATTTTTCTAAAATAATTTAATTTTTGGGGAATAGGGAAATTCAATAATTTACGAAAAATGCTAAATAAATGTATTTATGAATAAATCATGAGTCAAGGATGATGTAAATGGAAATTATCTCGAACATAAATGAACTATTTACTATTTTTTGTAATAGGAATCATGAATATTCATATTCTTCAACAAATATATTAACCTAATGATTAATATAAAGCAAAACCCCACCTCTCCTCCACTATAAATACCACCCATCTTTACCTCTTCTCTTCACTCCTCCCAAACCTTTTTTCCTTTTATAAATTCTACCAAATCTATCCCTAATAACCTATCACATTTCTATCATCCTGTTTCCTATTCAAAAGACAAAATACTCTTCTCTAAATATTTTCTCAAGGAAGACATATTCATGAGGTAAATCCATCTTTCCTTTTATTTTTATTTTCTTTCTAGATCCATAATTTTCTTTTTTTTCTATACCTCCATTCATCCAAATGTAATGATATTTTAAGTAACTTAATATAGTATAATTTTTTTATGTTAATGGTATAATTAATCATTATATCTCATAGATCATCCTTTTATGCGAGAAATGAAAACACCACCTGATATGTGTTAATTTATCACATTCAAGGACGTCTGGTTTTCAATTTATTTTAAAATATTGAAATCTGGTCATGAAGGATTTTTTATGGTTGAAACATTCTATAATATATGTATAATTACTAATTTATGGTTATTGAATCTTTGTTACACATTATTTTAATTTATAAATCAAAATGTGTTTGATTTGATAAAAAACCTACCAATTAACCAAGACAAATATCATTAATGTTTTATTTGATGATTCGTCTTTGCTCAGAATAACCAAATGAATTTTATAACCATGTTTCATTCTATATATTCAATAATAACCTATAACTCCAACTATAGAGATCCATTCTCATCTTAAACATTTATCCATACATAATTATAAGTAAACCTATCATGAAAACCAAGGAAATAATCACTCCCAAACAATAATATTGGACCTATTAACCCCTCAAAAAGGTAACTAATGAACTTAATAAGATTATATTAAATCAAATACATGAAGTATCGGTTCTGGAAATATTAATTAATTAATTTAATTCGTTTATCAAGGACATTAAGAACATGTGACGGAAACCTTCATACATAACGTAAGGGATTCTACCCGAACCTCCATTATTCCTTTGGGTTTATCTATCAATAATTATTCCAAAATGAAGTTATATATTATTTTTATGTACATATTATAAATTATATATATATTATCCAAACACATGTATGATTTCATCAATCTCTTTCAGGGATATACATGTTTTTAATTGATTCCTTCTACTATTCTTCAAGATAAGTAAGCTCGTTTCAAGGGAACATCCGGAATTCATACAAAATTTTAAGTACAATATAACATCTATTTTAATCCACCATTTCTTTAGAAAATTAATATTTTTATTATTAAATCCTTATTAGTTCACTTCTAGTTTTATGTAAATGAATATTCTCTTTTCTTTTTTAAGTTATCTATTATTTTCCTTAAAACCACATTAAAAATTTTTAATGTTAAAATTTTATAAATACACTTCTTACATGTTATCACTTCTTTTTGAAATCACATACCATGATATAATACAATAAATATCCATGTATTTTTTAATCCCATTATTCCATGGACCCTTGTATGATACTCCCATTCATTATGCTTGATGACCTGGTTATGATACCCATTTCTTGTTATGGGTACCCTAATATTTATGTATGATTGATTATGTATGATTAAAAAAGTGGAATGAATATTCCTGAACATGTTAGGAAGAGAGAACCTGAATATCAATCCAACTCATTGGGTAAATTTGAGTCTCAAGAAAAGTTATGTGCAATAGTCTTTGGGGTTAGCATTGACCAGTGCTACCATGTGCAATGGTCTTGGTGGTTAACCATGACTTGTGATCCTTTATTAGAAGCAAGCATTAACTCATGAAAAATTAATGTTTTATGTTACTGAAACATTACTATGATTTCATGTTTAAATGACCCCATGTTTATATGTTATGAATCCATATGTTTCATACCTTTTTATATAATTAGTTTATTCCTTATAAACCATGTACTATATATTTAGTTCATATATTTATTCCCTTATTGAGATTTTTTAGCTCAACCCTTTTTTCATGTTTTCCCATGGTTATCCTATCATGATGTATGAGAACAATTGAAGTTAGGAGCTCATAATGATGTCTAAATTATGGAATGTTATATTTAGACCCATGTTTTATTTTTTATGTACCTAGTCTTCTAAGACACTATAATTTACAATCCTTGTCTTTTAATATGATTTTTAATTATGATTAAAATCATGTAATATTATTATAAAGGTATAGGGTCTCTATAGTTGGTATAAAAGGATGTACTAGTTATTTTGGAGATTCAGAATAGAACACTTTAGTAAGAACCTTAAGGATGTGACTAAGTATAAGAGAAGAACCCAAAATTTTGGTAAGTATGGAATAAGTGGTTTATTATGAATATGCATCCTTGTATAGATATGAATGAGTTGATGTGGCTCTAGAACAATTGTGTATAGGGGTAAAACCCAAAAACACTACATTGAGCTAGACTAAAACAGGAACTGGTGTACAACAACAAGCCTTATATCATTATAGGAATGACACTTCTTGGAGATATTCATTGGAAAATTCATAATCTCATTACGAACCATAATTTATGGAATAAAAAAAGATCCCATGTGAATATATGTAAAGAAAAAAATCAAGGGTTACCTATATTTAAACCTATCGAATCACAATCTTGGATACACTTTTCCTTTAAAGTTTTATTATGTATGTTTAAATTTGAAGGTTTCGGGCACAGCGGAAGCACGTGGGATAATGTTCCCACTTGGATTTTTGTCATTAACAGTGATCAATATGGGATCAATACGATGATAAACGTCAGTCTCCACGGATCGAACCACAGAAATATAAAAAGAAAAAGAAATTCCCAGAATCACAAAGTAGGATTGTTACAGGTTGATTATAATTAATTTAATCAAATGAAAAGAAGTACCTTTTGGTGTTCTTTCTTCATTGATATTCTTGATCACGTTCCTATGTGATTTTTTGTTGTGTCACAGAATCCATGTGTAGAATTCATCTAGCAGTGATCTACACGTGCACCTCGTATCTCTGGACGTCGCCAAAGGAGTCTCAGGGAGCTAGCGTGGAGAAACCTTTGCTTATGTTGTCCACCTTAGATCATCTTGATCTGATGGAAGAGGATATCTCTCGGTCTTGAGAGTGTTCTTGGATGAAGAGGTTTGTTGGGCCTTGAAAGAATAATTTAGAATTTTTGTGTACAACGATTCTCTTGTCTTGGGAAAATAGTTGGGGTAGTGAGGATATTTATAATCGGGTTTGAGGTTGTAGTGTTATGACAATAAATAAACGCATTACACGTTTTATTTATTTCATTAACTCCCTTTTGAAAACCCCATGTCGAGTAATTAATTCCTTGACATGCGCCCACACAGATTATAATAAATATCATATAATAAAATGATATTTCCTCAAAATCCCGATTGGAAAAACTACACGTCATGTATTAATAAATACACGGCGTGTACTTGTTTTTCATTGAAAACTACACGGTGTGTACATTCAATATACACGGAATTTATATCTTGTTTTCATTTATTCATTTATTCATTTCCATTCCAAAATTAAAACTACATGGTGTGTACATTTAATAATACACGGCGTGTAATTGTTTTCAAGATAAAACTACACGGCGTGTAATCATAGATACACGGCGTGTACTTGTTTTATTTTATTCTTCTTCCAACATTAAAACTATTTAGGCTTTCTTGAATAATTATTAAACCATGTACGGGAATAATATTTATTCTAATTTAGATACTTGAATAAACTTAGTGTGTGACCCTCTAGAACTCTTTCTCATTGGCATTAGGTGGGCTTTCCTAAAGTCCAAGATTAATGTCTAGTAAAGGGCCAATGCACCCAAGAGAAAGAAGTTGATGTCGCATTGACGTATCACCTCATACGAAATCTTACTGTCTAATTTAATCCATTTATCACAATATCTCATCATGCGGGTTTAATGGAATTGTCATAAACCTATATGCTATATCTGTCATTCTTTGACTTCCATAAATAAACTCATCATTACACCATGTCCATGGAATTTGGGCGACAGTTCTATTTCAATAAAAGGGCCTGAGATATCTACTTTCATAAACATGGAAGGGACAAATCCTTCCTCAACATATCAATTAATAACATGTCATTCGTGACGCACCCAACGTACACTACTTCCCGCCAACGGTCTACGTGATGGTTTTCATCATCAAATCTAAGTGCGTGAGTCATAACATGAGTTAATGATAATCTTCTAGTCTAAGGACCATTACACATGCTCGCAGATAGCAATATCCGATAACACCAAGACCTGTGGAATTACTACTAGCGGGTCTGTTCTCATAATCTCCCATCTTGGAGATTACCAAGTGCGAACTCCATGAGAGAGAGTCTTTTATTCTTACGAGTACTGTCACATGACGGTCTGTATACTATGTGTCCAATCATAGTATTTCATCCAACTGAAAAACTTTATTTAATAATATTGTTATAGCATTTCAAGGTTCTCATCATAGCGGGGATCTGCCATGACTTTATTAATGAAAAAAATATTCCAGAACATTATTATATTATAGTCATGCATAACAATGAAAAATATACAATAATTGAATATTCATGTAATCAAAGTAAAAATAGTTGGATCTCAGGACACCAACTCTAACAAACATCCACTTGGACTAGAGCCAACTGCCTAAAACTTTTAGTCTGCTAGACCTCAGATGATGATCATGTTTCTGTTGATTCAAGACATTATTCAAGGGGTCCACCACATTGTCTTCCATGGAAATACTTCTCACTGCAACTTCATCTCTCTGAGAAAAATCCCTTAAGAGATGATACATCAAAAGTATGTGCTTTTTCTGCTGATGTGACCTTGGCTCTTTTTCAAGTGCCACCGCTGCAGTATTATCACAATAGAGTGTTATAGGTTCTTTACTGCTCGGTACTACATACAGCTCTTGGATGAACCTTCGCATCCATACTGCTTCTTTAGATGCATAAAAAGCTGAGATATACTTAGACTCCGCTATAGAATCTGCCACCACACTTTGCTTTGAGATCTTCCAGCTCACTGCACCTCCATTCAAACTAAAGATGTATCCAGTCTGTGACTTCATGTCATCTTGATCAGTCTAGAAACTAGCATCTACATGTCCTATGATGACTAGTTCCTCATCTCCTCCACAAACCTTGAACATATCGTTATTATGCCTCAGATACTTAAGTATATTCTTGACTTCCATCCAATGGAGGTCTCCTGGATCATCTTGATATCTGCCTACTACACTTAATGCGTAAGCAACATCTAGACTTGTACATAGCATAGCATACATGACTTACCCAATCGCGGATTCATAAGGGATTCTTTCCATTTTCTTTCTTTCATCATGTGTCTTGGGACACATTTTCTTGTAATGATGAATGCCATGTGACACTGGAAATAATCACCTCTTGGATTTTTCCATACTGAATCTCTTCGGTATCTTGTCAATGTATGTACTTTGACTCAGGCCCAGCATTCTCTTAGATCTATCACAATGCTTCTAGATCCCAATAATATATGCTACCTCACCCAAGTCTTTCATGGAGAATCATTTATCGAACCATGCCTTAACTAACTGTAAGATTGGAACTTCTTTTCCAATTAGTAATGTGTCATCATCTTATACTATTAAGAAATCAACTGCACTTCCACTAAAACTCTTGTAGACATAAGGCTCACATTCATTCTTAACAAAGCCTATTTCCGTTAGAGCTTCATCAAAACGAATGTTCCATGACCTTGAATATTTCTTTAATCCTTAAATGGATTTTGGAAACTTGCATAACTTGTTGGAATCCTTTGGAGTCACAAACCCTTCAGGTTGTGTCATGTAGACATCTTCTTGGAGGTTCCCGTTGAGGAATGCAGTTTTGACATCCATTTTCCAAATTTCATAGTCATGGTAAGCGGCAATGGCCAATAGGATTCTATTGGATTTCATCATCGCAATCGGTGAAAAAGTTTCATCATAGTCAATTACTTGACACTGTCTAAAACCTTTTGCCACCAGTCGTGCCTTATAGGTGCTGACTTTCCCCTCCATGTCTAGTTTCTTCTTGGATACCCATTTATTACCAATAGGCATTACATCAACTGGAGGATCTACCAAAATCCAGACTTGGTTTTGGTACATGGAATCCATTTAAGAATTCATGGGTTCTTGCCACTTGGAAACGTCTGTGCTTTCAACTTCTTCCTTGTAGGTAAGAGGATCATCATTTTCAACCAATAATCAGTCACCATCCTCAGTGAAAAGAAAACCATATCATTCTGGTTCTCTCACCTCTCTCATGCTCCTACGTAGTTCTTGTGTCTCTAGAACAGAGTGTTCTTCCATGGGGCTTTGTGGAATCTGTTCTTGTACCAACTCCTATGTATCTTGATCCTCGACTTCATCGAAGTCGATCTCGCTCCCACTATCTCTTTTTGATATGTGCTCCCTCTCAAAGAATATTGTGTGTATTTCCATTGTAAACTTTTTCCCTGAGGGGTTATAAAGGTAATATCCCCTTGTTTACTTGGGATATCCTATAAAGATACACTTTGTGCCTCGGGGAGCAAGTTTGTTACCTAAAGAGGCCTTAAAAAATTCTTCGCTACCCCCCACATGCAAATTCGATAACATGGATTTGTGTCCACTCCATAACTCATATGGAATACCATTTATCAATTTAGTTGGTACTTGGTTTAGTATATGTGCATATATTTGTAATGCATATCCCCAAAAGGATAATGGAAGACTCACATGAATCATCATTGATCTCACCATGTCCAATAGGGTGTGGTTCCTCCTTTCACTTACACCACTCCACTGAGGTGTGTAAGGAGGAGTGATTTGAGATAGAATCCCAAACTCCCGTAAGAAATCAATGAAGTCCTGATTAAGTTATTCTCCTCCTCTGTCTGAGAGAAGTTTCTTAATCTTCTTACCAAGTTGGTTCTCAACTTCATTCTTTTATTCTTTAAACTAATCAAAAGAATCCGACTTATACCTCATTAAGTAAATATATACATATCTACTAAAATAATCAGTAAAAGTTATGATGTACGAGAACCCACCCCTTGCTTCAACTAGAAATGGTCCACAAACATCTGTGTGAACTAATTCTAGAAGCTCTTTAGCCCTTTAACCTTTCCCACTAAATGGGGATTTGGTCATTTTTCCTTGTAGACATGCATGACATACACCAAGTGGTTTTAGTTCAAAAGAATCTAAATATCCATCTTGATGTAATTTTGTCAAACGTTTCTCTTGGACATGACCTAGCCGGTGATGCCAATGTTCGGAGTGGTATGAGTCATGTGAATTAACATTGTCATCGATTTCCATTACTTGGTTTGTGAATTCTAACACATAAATTCCGTTATATAAATGTGACCTACCGAAACAAATGCTATATTTATTAAAATATAAACATCCACTTCCAAACATGAAGATGAATCCATCGGTATCTAATCTGGATAGTGAAATAATATTTTTGGTTATAGAGGGTACATAATAGAATCCATTCAAAACCAAGACCATCCCAGTTGGCAATGTGAGAAGGTAGTCTCCAACAGCTACAGCAGCAAGTCTGGCTCCATTGGCTGCTCTAAATCCACCTCAACTTGTTCAATCTTTCTGAATCTACTTGGTTCATGTATTTGGATACAGATGTGAGCACCACAATTAGTATCTAATACCCAATTATTAGAAACAGATAAATTGAATTCGATAACAAATTCACCTGAATCTTCTCCTTGATTCCTTGGCTAGATATAGTTTTTCTTCCAGTGGCCCTTCTTTCCACATGTAAAACAAACAGCATCATGTTCCCTTGCCTCACCTTTGATCTTCCTTTTCTTGGAAGGCCTTGAAGAAGCTTTGGGCTTAAAGATCTTCACCTTCCCTTTCCTTTTATTCACCATAAGTACAGAATTTTTTTCACGCTTCATGTCATTATCCACTTGGCGAATAAGGATAAGAAGATCATAGAGAGACTTCTCAATGTTGTTCATGTTGAAGTTCACAATAATGTTTGAGAAGCTCTGGGGGAGTGATACAAGAATGAGATCGGTACCTAGTTCTTCAGGTATTTTAAACCCTAGAACCTCCAATCGATCTATATAGGCAATGATCTTGACTACCTGAGACCCAGATGGGGAACCCTCTCTAAGCTTGCTCTGAAATAGAGCCTTGGAGATCTCAAACATTTCCTATCTTTCTCTCTCCTACTATAGACCACGGAGGTGCTCAGGAAGGTTGTAGGCATCCATGTCTTCATGAGACTTCATAAGCTCACTAGACATATATGACAGCATCAAACATTGAACTTCTAGTGCATCGCTCAAATGTTGATCATAGACCAGGAAATATTCATCACTCGCCCCTTGGGGAAGGCGGGTCAGGAAGTGGGGACTCAAACATGTAAACCTTTCTTTCATGGTGTAGGATAACCTGAAGGCACCTAAACCATTCCTGAAACTACCGGTGAGGATATTGTATTTATCTACAACTGATCGCAGAGAAAATTTGGTTGACGAGTTTGTCATTTCTATTCTACAAATTAAAATAACATATTTATCAGTACATTTTATGTAAAATAATAAATGAATTTATTAATTCTCCCATTATTTTATCAATTCCCAATGGCCCTCGCCATTGAACTTGGAATGTCCAGTTTCTTTGACATTCTAGTGGAAAGTATCCATATTCCCCTTTACATAACCCCAACAAGGGTTGGTCAAGCTATTTGAAGGTATTTAGGTAGGCAGGTCTTTCCCAAATATGAGCTTACAGTTCCTTAATCTATTTAGTGGACTCCCCAATCCTGAAATCCTGACTGGGATGTCCTCAACTCTTTCCTCCAATATTACATCAAGTCTATAAAGAGCTACTCCTCTTGATGTAATATGGTTAAATCAACCTGAATCCTTTCATAAGGGATTCCTTTATAAAAGTAAGTGTCCGAACAAGGGTTGGTCAAACACATAGTTTTATTGAGTAATTCCCTTAATCAAGTAATGGAAGTCTTGGTCCAATATAATTTGGTATTGAGGGATTTTAATCTTTTATGCATAGTTTTGCATTATCACATGCTTGTTAATATTAAGTGATGCTAGCTTAAGTGATTAACCATGTTCTGATAATGTTTACGCATAGTCCGGTTTTTATTTTATTCCATCTTTGCATGCTTGTTTATTTCATTAATTATGTGATCACGAAAACACATTCATAATAAATAAACCATGAAATCAAATAGAAATAAAATAAGATGTTATGATCATGAGCTAATATTGGTGATCTTATCTAGCGGTTTTGATAAGCTAACCCAAACCTAGGGAAAAAACCTTGTACGTGATGGATCGTGTTTTCCAGCTCCCACTTGTCCACATTTGTATATTCTTGGGATGGTTTCACCTTAGCTTCGAATTTTGAACCATCTCCTCTGGCTTGGGAGATCCTCCATTACATGGGGTTTACATTTAAGAAACCATGGGCACGCATGCCCTACATTTTATTGGAAGAAGGCACGTAGGCCAATGAATTTAAATTAAACAAATTTAAATGAAACTATACACACATAAAAAGGGTCTTTGTTCTAGATCATGATCATCCATAGCATGCAACAACATTTACGCATATTTAGAATTCAAATTCTTTTAATCATTCTTTCATTTAAGATAAGTCGCACTCGAATTCAATTAATTATGATCTTATAATTAATCAATTCTTTATGTTAAATTCCTTTTTGAATTTCCTTGAGATTCTTCTCATCCATATTCCTTGTACAGGTCCTTGTACTTTTGGAGTAAACCTAGTGAAATTTCTGGAAATTACACGGCGTGTTGTTAATATTTACACGGTGGGTATTTCTTTTCACCCATTATCTAATGTACACACCGGGGGCTTTGGCGTGTTTTCAGTAACATGGAAATTTTGGAGTACACGGTGTGTAGATAAATCATACACGGCATGTACTTAATTTATATGTGGTAACTGGCCTGGAAATCTTGTGTACATGGTACACAGCTTCTCCTTTATACACAGTTTCACTTGGGCTGGATCGGACTACACGGTGTGTTGCTCAAAGATAAACGTCGTGTATTCCTATTCCCACATGCCGTTCATTTCTAGTCAACACAGGGTGTTAAATGATTAGGTGTAATCAATTCATAAGGCATGGTTTGGCGGACTGGTACCGGTTCGTTGAATCTACGTACACAGTGTGTAGGTTTAATTACACACCGTGTATTCCCATGTTGTACAGACAGAAAGAGCATCTCCTATGGATATGTTCCTCGTTTTTATTTAAATCAAAAAAAATTAAAAGGTCATTTCTATTATACGAATCGAGAAACGAAGGAGGAAGAATAGATCTCGTTTATTTAGATTATAGAATGATTTATCTTGTATTGAATCAAATATAAATGCGTAAATTATCAATGAAAATTAAATAACTATAATCAACGTTGTAACCTACTCTGATACCAATTGAAGGTTCCGGGCGCAGCAGAAGTGCGTGGGAGAATGTCCCAACTTGGATTTTTGTCATTAATAATGCTCAATATGGGATCAATACGAAGATAAATTCCAGTCTCCATGGATCGAATCACAAAAATAGACAAAAGAAAAGGAAATTACTGGAACCACAAAGTAGAATCGTCACAGGTTGATTATAATTAATTAAATCAATTGAAAAGAAGTACCTTTTGGTATTCTTTCTTCATTAATATTCTTGATCATGTTCTAATGTGATTTGTCATTGCGTCACAGAATCCAAGTGTAGACTTCCTCTAGCGATGATCCACACGTGCACCTCGTATCTCTGGACGTCACCAATGGAGTCTCCGGGTGCTAGCATGGAGAAACCTTTACTTGAGTTGACTACCATAGATCATCTTGATCTAATGGAAGAGGATCTACCTCAGTCTTGATAGTGTTCTTGGAGGAAGATATTCTTTTATCCTTGAAATATTTCTTTAGAATTGTTGTGCACAACGATTCTCTTGTCTTGGGAAATGAGTTGGGGTTCTGAGGATATTTATAATCAGGTTTGAGGTTGTATAGTTATGACAATAAATAAACGTGTTACGGATTTTATTTATTTCATTAAATACCTTTTCAAAACCCCATGTTCAGTCATTAATTCCTTGACATGTTCCCACACTAATTATAATAAATATCTTTTAATAAAATGACATTTCCTCAAAATCCCGACAGGAAAAACTACATGGCATGTATTAATAAATACACGGCATGTATTTTTTTTTCATTGAAAACTACACGGCGTGTACATTCAATGTAAACAGAGGGTATATCTTGTTTTCATTTATTCATTTCCTTTCAAAAATGAAAACTACATGGCATGTACATTTAATAATAGATGGTGTGTACTTGTTTTCAGAATAAAACTACACAGCTTGTAATCATAGATACACAGTGTGTACTTGTTTTATTTTATTCTTCTTCCAACATTAAAATGATTTAGGCTTCCATGAATAATTATTAAACCACATATGGGAATAATCTTTATTCTACTTGAGATACTTGAATACACTTAGTGTGTGACCCTATAGGCCTATTTCTCGTTGGCATTAGGCAAGCTTGCCTAAAGTCAAAGATTACTATCTAGCAATGGGACAAGGCACCCAATAGAAAGAAGTTGACACAGCATTGACGTATCACCTCATACGTACGCTTAATGTGTAATTTAATCCCTTTTTTTCAATATCTAATCATGTAGGGTTCATGACAGTGTCATAAACCTATATGTTTGATCTGTCATTCTTTGAATTCTAGAAATAAACTTGTCATTACACCATGGACATGGAATTTGGGTGACAGTTCTATTTCAATCAAAGGGCCCGAGATATCTACTTCCATAAATATGGAATGAAAAAATCCTTCCTCGACTTATCCATTAAAAACATTTCATTCATAATGCACCCAACGTACCCTACTTCCCGGCAACTGTCTATGTAATGGTTTTCATCATCAAATCTAAGTGCGCGAGTCATGACATGAGTTGATGATAATCATCCAGTATAAGGACCATTACACACACTCGCAGATAGAAATATCTGATGACACCAAGACATGTGGAATTACAACTTGCGGGTCTATTCTCATAATATACCATCTTGAAGATTACCAAGTGTGAACTCGATGAGAGAGAGTCTGGTCTTCTTACGAGTACTCGTACATGACGGTCTGTATACTATGTGTCCTAATATAGTATGTCATCCAACCACGGAACTTTATTTAAAAATATTGTTATATCATTTCAAGGTTCTCATCATAGCAGGGACCTTCCATGACCTTATTAATGCAATAAATATTCTATAACATTATTATATTATAGTGATGTAGAACAATGAACAATATACAAAAAGTGAACATTCATGTAATCAAAGTACAAATAGTTTGATCTTAGGACACCAACACTAACAAAATTCTCATTTTTATGCTTATTATCTATGTATACATGACACCTACTTTTACATTATTTTTCTTATTTAATAGTTGGAAATAGAAGAACACATGCCAACAAACAGTGTGATAGGGAATGTGATGATTTCTATTCTAATATGCCAAATATGATAGGAATGGGTGGTCAAATCATCATTACAGTACTTGTTCAGTTGGCTCAAGTTATGAATAATAATGTGAATCTTGTGGGACTTCCTCCTCCTCCATGTAAAGTGTATGATGTAATTTATTACTTCATGTAGAAAAGGCCTCCCTTGTTTAGTGGTCGTCGGATCCCCTCCTTGTGGAATAGTGGATTAACTCCATTGAAACGACACTCTCTGTCCTCCGGTACTCAGAAGAATAGAATGTTTTGCTGGCGGTCAATCATTTTGATGGTGAAGCTAATAAATAGTTCACAATGATCAAGAATTTGATGTCCCAAAAATAAATTGAATCCATAGATAGGGTGGAATTCAATAAAATGTTTTTCAATCAATATTTTCCTGAACCCTCAATATCAAGATGGAAAGACAGTGTAACACCCCAGAATGATAAAGTGTTAAATGACTAAATGATATGACTCATGTCAACAAGGTGCACCTTCTTTTTTGGGAGCCTACCTGGTTAGAACTCCACAATTAAGCGTGCTTGGCCTGGAGTAGTGTTCAGGATGGGTGACCTCCTGGTAAGTTTCCTAGGGTGTGTACGAGTGAGGACAAAGCACGCTAGAAAGGACATGTGTTGGCCGGTGGGGACTATCATTAGTCAGATAACCCATTCAGACATGTGTGTGGACACTAGGGTGGGCCCCACATGTCTGTGGGGAAACTGGGGGTACCTGGTGGGCAAGGACCCGACGGCCATGTTAAGGCAGGGTGGCTGTGCTGACACCGGGACCTGATTGTCACATTTGGTATCAGAGGAGGAACCCAGCCTTAAGTGCACGGTGCACTTCCTGGGTTGATATGTAGGGCCCACAACGAGGGCGTTGTGCCCTAAAGGGGGGGTGATTGTAACACCCCGGAATGATAAAGGGTTAAATGACTAAATGATATGACTCATGTCAACAAGGTGCACCTTCTTTTTTGAGAGCCTACCTGGTTAGAACTCCACAGTTAAGCGTGCTTGGCCTGGAGTAGTGATCAGGATGGGTGACCTCCTGGGAAGTTTCCTAGGGTGTGTGCGAGTGAGGACAAAGCACACTGGAAAGGACATGTGTTGGCATGTGGGGACTGTCATTAGTCAGATAACCAATTCAAACATGTGGGTGGACACTAGGGTGGGCCCCACGTTTCTGAGGCTAGCAGAGCAGGACGGTACCTGGAGGTGGACCACTGGGCGGGACGTACTCGGAGTGGATGGCGGGACCCGAGGAGCAGTGGAGCTATCTGTACCCACCCTTCATATGGGATTTCCAGTGGACAGCTCGGCCTAGCGGCTTTACTTTACAGTTGTTGTTTTCCCTTTCGAGTTGTACTTTACAGTTGGGCTTGTATTTCCGGCCCCTTTTTACTTTCCGCACTTACTGTTGTACCAGTTTTTACTTAGTGTTTACTTTTCCACTTGCTTACTCTGTGGTACTTGTTTACTTTACAAAGGCAATGCCTTCCCTTTTTACCGGGATTTACGCCTTGGTGCTAGTCGCCAGCCCCTGGCCTATGGAAGGCGGGCTTGGGGTAGTCACGGCATGGGCCCCGAGGACGGGTCGTGACAGACAGTTTCTCAAACATAAGTAGAAGGAAGATGAGTCCATTACAGTGCATGAAGAAAACCTAACAATTCTTCCAAGATAATCCTCATGTATTTTCATGAACACCTAAAAAATTATCTCTTAATTTGAAGAATGAAGTCGAGTCTATGAAAATAATTGGTGATTTAGGACTTTGATAGTTATGATGAGATTTCTCATTGTGCCCTAATAGATGAAATTGTGATCGGAGACTCTCATTAGCCTCATGGGCCCACTGAGAAAAAGTGTAATATGGTGTCTAATATGAGTGATTCGGGAAATAAATAACATGATGGAAAAAATATCATACATCTGATGTGTCAAAATTGTGGGAAGAAGCCTCATGGGAACTGTCTAAAGGGAACCATGGATTTATTCAATTGTAGAAGAATGATACATCTTCCTAAGAACCGCCAAAGGAATATGACGAATCCCACTAATGTGGAATAATAAAGGATGGTTAAGATAAACACTCTATGTGTAGTATAATGTTACAATGAGAAGGAGCATGGGAATTATGTGACCAAATTCCCTAATCCAGTGGTTGTCAGAGGAAATCAACAAAAACCTCCAAGGCATCAAGAAAGGGATTATGCTATCACTAATAATGAAGTGGATTCAGACACCTATGTGCTGAAATTTATGCTTGTTATTCATTAAATAATAGCGAACAAAGTATTTCATTCTTGGTCTATGCATTCTTTCATATCATGCATGTTTTGAAGAAAAATTCAAACATAACTTCAATATTAAGAGATTGAGTTATCTATGAGAATATAAAATGGGGAAATTATTTCATCCATGTTTTATAACTCCTCCTTGGTAAATGGTCATGGATTAAACCTCACATAAATTCTTTTCATACTTCTTTTAGTGGAGTTCCATGTTTTCTTGGGAATGTATTGGCTATATTTATACAATGAATACATCAATTATTAGGAAAGAGAGATCATTATTCACATATGGAAGCATCCTCAAATTCATAAAAAGTGTATAGAGGAAGATGAACCTCTTTTAGAATCATTGTCTCATGTGTGGATATTACATCCTTATGATCAAGAATGTCTAACTAAAATGATTGAGATAAAGGTGATGATACTTCTCAATAATATACCCATCACGAGGGATTAAACAGATGTATTCCAATAATAATTGTCAGGTCTTCCTCCTGATTGAGATATTGTATTCTCAATTGAACATATTCTATGATCCCTACTTATATCAATGACTCCTTATCGAATGGACACTATTGATATGGGAGAGATAAAGAAGTATTTATAGGATAATATGGAGAGGAGTTTTATATGCTTGATTGATTCACATATGGGGTTATATATTCCTCTTAGTTATGAAGAAGGATGGATCAATGAGACTCTGCATTGATTATCTTGAGCTTAATAAAATCATGATACTGAAAAAGTATTGCCTACCTCAGATATGTGACATGTTTGATCCTCTTTTCGGGGATAGTTATTTCTCAAAGGTGGACCTTCATTCATGAGATCACCAATTAAAGGTGAGGAAAGAAGATATTCCTAAGACTACCATTTGAATGTGGTATGGAAACTATGAGTTCATAATGATTCTATTCAGACTAACTAATGCTCCAAAAATATTCTTGGATTTTATGAATAATGTATTAAGAGACTACCACGAAAAATTAGTGGTAGTCTATATTGATGATATTTTGATATATTTATGGAGAAAATAAGAACCTGAGGAGCATTTTAATAATGTGATGATGACATTGAGAATGGAGAAACTTTATAATAAGTACAGAAATTATGAGTTCTAGATGGAGGAAATATCATTCTTTTGGAATGTTATCACTATAGAAGGAATATCTCTAGACCCTAAAAAGACAAATACAATTGAAGAATGGGACAACACAATATCTATAATAGAGATTTGCAGCTTTCTAGGTTGATCCGGGTATTATCAATAATTTGTGAAAACATATCATAATTTTCAAAGGCAATGACCAAGATGACATGGAAGGGAGTAATGTTTTTTAGACTCAAGAATTTGAATATTGTTTTAAGGAGTTGTACAATATTCTTATCACTTCACAATTACCCACACTCCCAAAAAGTGGAGAAATAGTTGTGGTGTATAGTGATGATTCAATGAATGTCTTAGGTCATGTGTTGATGACAACTGATTAAGTGATAGCTTACGCCTCAAAGAAGCTAAAAATGCATGATAAAAACTATCTAACGCATGATCTGGAGTTTCCATCTAGGATTGTTGTGTTGAAAATTTGGTAGAATTATTTATATGTGGAGAAATGTGAGATATTTACTAATCACTAGAGTATCAAATATATATTCACATAGAAAGATCTTAATATGCACTAGAGAAGCTGGTTGGAGCTCATGAACGATTATGAATTCTCAATCCACTACCACCTCGATGAGGAAAACAAGGTGGAGGATTCTCTTAGTAGAAAGGATCTCGTATCATTATCAATGATTAGAATTGAAAAGGATTTATTCTTCTTATATTTTTAGAGGTTGTACATGGGAATCATTAAGGGAGGACCATTATAAATACATTATTAAATGATTTCTTAGCCATCCCTCATGGAGAAAATAAAGGATACTCAAAGAAAATTTGTGAAAATTATGAAAATAGTGGAAGATATTAGAAATGGTAAATCATATAAGTTCATGATTGATTAAGAAAGAGAATTATTATTTGGGTCAAGATTAATAGTACCATTCGATCCATAGATAATGAAGGTTCTTTTGAATGATGCACATAGCTCAACCTTCTCTATTCATATAGGGAGCACAAAGTAGTTTGAAAAACAATTGATGGGATAATAAAAAGAAGCTTATTTTTGAATATACATCAAAGTGAAAGGTATTTTAAGAAGTGAAGGTTGGAGGAATGAAGTATAAGGGGATGATGCAACCACCACCCATACCAACATGGATGTGGGAGAACACCACTAAGTACATTGTCACTATACTTCTAAGGACATCTGGAGGAAAAAATACTATATGGGTCATTATGGATCATCTTACAAAGATAGATCACTTTATTGAAATTCGAGAGGACTTCTCATTAGATCAGCTTGCATGGATATATATTATATAGGTGGTAAGGATACATTGAGTACCACTATATATTATATTCGATAGAGATCTGAGAATCACCTGAAAGTTATGGAAAAGTGTCCAACATGCTCTAACCACTAAACTGAACTTCAATAAAACCTATCATCCTCAAAATGATTTCTAATATAACGGAATAATTCTAACACTAGAAGTAATATTGTGAGCGGGTTCTATGGACTTCAAATTAGGATGGTACCAACATCATCCACTGGTCGAATTCTCTTACAATAGCAGTTTCCACTCAAGCATCTGAATGGCACCATATGAAGCCCATTATCAGAAAAGGTACCAAACAATGGAATGTTGGGATGAAGTCTATGAGAGTAAGATTCTAGGGAATGAAATAGTCCATAAAATGGTGGAGAAGGCGAAGACCATTAAGCAGCACATCAAGGAATCCCAAAGTCAATAGTAGAGTTTTGCGGACAATAATTGACTAGAACATGAGTTCAAATTTGAAGACATGTTATTTCTCTCCATATCTCCATGTAATATGGTCATGATAATTGGGAAGAAAGTAAAACTAAGTCCTAGGTACAATGGCCCCTTCTAGAGTTTTGATCGTGTTGGAGTTGGGGCCTATCAACTAGCACTTCAACCTATAATGTTCAATGTACATGGTGTCTTCCATGTATCCCTATTAAGGAAATACATACCAGAACATTCACATGTACTATCTTCAAGGGTGATATAGTTGGAGAATGATCTTTATTATGAGAAAAAACTAGTGAAGATCTTTGATCATAGAGATAATATTTTATTCAACAAGACTACTCATTTGGTCAAAGTACTATAGAGGAACCATATGATAAAGAGGAAACATGGGAACTAGAGGAGGTAATGAAGTAAATGTACCCACACTAATTTAGAGATTAGAATGTAAAATGAAATTTTGAGGGAAAGATTTCATAATAGGAAAAATATTTAGCAAGTCAATGATCAATCAAGGGAGATTCCCCACCCCCATTGAATTAGGTTACGAAATCACAACACATTGAACTAACAAGTACTTTGTTTCCTTTAAACATAATATTTTCACTTCTTGGATTTGAATTTAGATAATATGACACACACAGTTGTGATTAGAATGTTATTTGGAGTTTGATAGGATCATCCTAATTTATGGTGAATAATAAATTATCCTTAAAAATGTAATGTACCCTTATAAAGAGTAAATTGTGACTTCGCTTAGAAATTAAATTTATTATATATATAATTTTTTTGAGAAATGGAGTTTATTTTTGGTTTCTACATGTCAAAAAAAATTATGGTGTATTTTAGAGATTTTTCTAAAATACTTCAATTTTTGTTAAATAGTAAAATTCAATAATTAAGGAAAATGATTAATAAATCAATTTCTACATCATGATTGAGCCATGAATGATGTAAATGGACATTATCTGAAACTAAAATGCACTCTTTAGTATTTTAGATCACAATAATCATAAATTTTCCTAGTCTTGAGCATAAAATATTAAACTAATGATTAAAATAATGGGAAACCCCTCCTCTCCACCACTATAAATACCAAAAATCTTTACCTATTTCTTCACTCCTCTCAACCTTTGTTCCTTGCCTAAATTCGACCCAGATCTCTCCGTAATCCACTATCTAACATCAAAAATTACTTGGTCTCTTCAAAATACAACATCCTCTTCCCTAAAGGGGTTCTCATGGAACACATATTCAAGAGTTAAATTCCTCTTTTCATTTCTTTTATTTTATTTCATGTTCCTTTATTTTATAATTCTTTCCTCTCCTCATTTCACCCAATTATAATGATAAATATAGTTAATTACATATACTATAATGTTGTTATGATAATGGTATAATTTAAAAATCTTCTCCCCTCTCTCCTCCTTTTATGCTTGAAATGAAAACACTATCTGAGATTTGTTAATTTAACACATTCAAGGACGATGGGTTTTCAATTTCTATTACCATATTCAATTAGGGTCCTGAAATCCTTTTTATTATTTAAAAATACCATAATATATTTATTATCTATAATTTATGGTTATTTAATCTTTTATACACATATTTTTAATTTATAAAGGAAAATTTGTTCGATGTGATCAAAAACTCGTCAATTAACCATGACAATTATCCTTAAATTTTATATAATGATTCATCTTCACTCCAAATAACCAATTGAATTTTATAACCATGTAATATTATGTATATTCACTAACTCCTATTATATAAAACCATTCTAATCTTACTTTATTATCCTTACATGTATATAAGTAAACCAATCATGAAAACCAAGAAAAACAACGCTCTCAAACAACAAAATTGATCTTCTTAACCAATCCAAAACGTCTTGAATAAACATAACAATGAAATATTAAATAAATTAAATAAATAAGAGGTTATCAAAATATTAAATATTGAATTTAATTTGGTTATCCAATATATTATGTTCAATTTAATACACCTTCGGTGTTATGGTAATTGATTAAACCCAAACCTCCGTTATTCTTTTAGCTTTCCCTATCATTATTTATACCCAAATGAAGTTATATTTTATTTTTATGTAGATATTCTAAAATAAGTTTATTTTCTTTAAAATTAGGTTTAAATATCCATTCATCAATCTCTTTCAGGATATACATTTTTTAATGATTCCCTCCTCAATTTTCCCCCTTAAGCAAGCATGTATGAATGTAACTTCCAAAATTCATACCTAATGTCATGTACAATATATAATATGTTTTAATCCATAGTTTTTTTAATAAAAGTAGTCTATATATTATGAAAACCTTATTTACTATCTTCTGGTTTAATGTATATGATTTCCCCCTTTTCTTTTTTAAATACACTTTAGTATTTTCTTTAGAACCACACTAAAATGTTTTAATGCTAAAATTTCATAAACACTATTATGAAATGTTTTCACTTATGTTTGAAATCACATACCATGATATATGCATTTGAATGTCCATTTAGGTTTTAATCCCATTATTTCATGGACACTTTTATGATATGCCGATTCATTATGCTTTATAACATGATTATTATAACAATTTATTTACGTGGGTACCCATATGTTTATGTATGATTGTTTATGTATGATTATATATGTGGGAAGAATATTCAAGAATATGTTATGATGGGTTCACCCAAATAGAAATCTAATTAATTTGGAAATGTTCAGTCTCATGTGTTGTTATGTGTAATGGTTTTGGATGTTTTTCTTGACTCATCCTACCATATGCATGGGTCTTGGTGGATAACCTTGACTTTTTCTACACTATGTCCAACAAACATTGACTCATTCTAAAGTCATTTTTTATGTTAGTACCACATTAATATGAATTCATGTTTATATAAAACCATGTTTATATGTTTTTATTCTATATATTCCATTCCTTTTTATTTAATTATATTATACCATCTTACCCATGTTCAAAAGCATTATTGGTTATGTTTATTCCCTTGCTGAGCATTTTAGCTCATCCATTTTTTTCATGTTATCCCGAGGTTATCCTATGAGGATGTTTGAGAAAAATCTATTTTAGGATCTCTTTATGAATACTAAAGAAAGAAATGTTTTTTTGACCCATGTTTTACCTTTATTTACCGAGTCTTCCAAGGCACAAGACATTACGATCCTAGGATTTTAATATGATGTTTTATTATTAGTAAATTCATGTAATGTTATGTTTAAAAGGATAGGGACAGAATATTACTTTCTAAAAATCTTTTTGTAAATTGTAGAATTTTGGGTGTGTGTTAGTGAAAAGTAATAAAGTTTACATATTTTATTTATTTAGACACAAAGTAATGTAATTAAGTTTATTTATATTATAATTTCATTAATAGAAATACCAATTTATAGGAAAATGACTACGTTGATACCTAATACAATTATAGCTTCATTCAAAATATGAATTCTAAACAATGGTGTCCAATTAATTCAATGTAATATAATGAATTTTAATAGATTCCACAATATTATGTTATCACGCATTTAAATAATAGTGTTGATTAGTAAAATAAATAGAAATTTATAAAATTATATTGGAGGTTAACCTTTATAAGAATGGAAAATATAATATTTACATTTTTAATTATAATATTTGAAAGATAAACAATGAAAAAAATGAATTCATTAACGTTTTTTAATTAAATTTTGAGGCTGAAGTTATGATTTATAAAATTCTCATCAGGATCATGTGTACATTAAAAATATAATGACTTATCCTTATAAAGATGATTAATATATAGATGAGAATAATAAATTAAAAACCTTACATTATTAAGAGGATAAAATATAATTTTGAAATGGTAGAGGTTGATTATGAAATGTTGGAGGTTGATATTGATAATTTTTTATCATTTTTGAAATTTCTACCATTTGTTACGTATTTAATTGAAATCAATTAGAGATAAAATTATATTTTATGTTGTGGAAAATATGTATTAATACGTTAGCAATCATAAAAAAATATTATGTTATATAGAAACCTTCTTTTAAAGGATAATCATATGACTAAACATTTGTTACATAGTAGAATTTATAAATAACTTAATGTTAATAATTATAAATTGGGAGTAATTTCAACAAGGTTATTAGTAGTGAAAGAAATTTACATTATATTTATACTAAAATATAATATTATAATCTAATATTGTTGGTAGATAACAAGTTGATTTTAAATAAGAATCAAAATTTTATATGAAGTGTATAATTTTTAATGTAAGTGGATGTTTTTAATTTTCACTGAGAGAACATGAAATTGGTTTACTGAATATTAGTGTATAAAAAATGTAATACTTTATAAGAAAGATAGAACAACCACAATTAAATTAAAAATATGTTTATAGGGTTTTTTTCTAAGAAGATGAAAATACATTTTCTTAGTCGGAAAGTTATTTTTTTGAACGATTTGTATGTATTTATGAATATTTTGTTTCAATTTTGTATTCATAATTTTCTATTCAACCAAAATTATTTTAATGGAATAACAAACACTATTTCATTCATGATAATTTTTATGCAGTGAGGAACATTATTTTCGAATGTATCCTCTTTGACATGATTGAAGGAAGAGTGGTATACTACATGGGGAATTTCATTTACTATTTATTTTTTATCTACTTAAGTGTTATGAATACATACAAAATTATATGTTTTAGGTAATGAACCATAAAATTTACATTTCTTAAATATTTATCCTATATAATGGGGAAAGTACAATTTTAAAATAGATGACTACTTCATCAATTTGGCTAAATATAGAAGTTATATATAAGAAATTCTAAACTCATATCATTAATAACAAATTTATAATAAATTTATAGTAACTGATGGATTAGTTTACATAACTAATGATATCTATTTTTTTGAGTTAATGAGTACATATGTAAAGACCCTAATTTTTCAACGTATTTTTCTTAAAATTATATGGAAATATTACGAGTCCGAAAAAATTGATGGCACGTGATTCTGAATCCCGGTGCGCTCGAATGGAATATCTAATATTTTTTCTGGTTTGTTCAATAAACATGCAAGCGGCATTTTAAAATTTTCAACTGGTGCTCGGAATTGAAATCTGAGGACACCGTTGAACTTACAGCACCAATATTCTCTTAAGGATACCATCACCTCGACCACAGTAGGTCAAGGGTAAAATTTAGTTTTTTGGATTTTTTGTTGGATGGTTATACAAATAATAAAATAAAATAGTTACTTTTATTTTATTTTTAAACCCACCCATTAGAATCATAAATGTGGGGACCATACAAGGGGGTAGTGCATTTAATGTTGGGTATTAAATGCCTGGTTACATAAAATATGTGACCACATTCCACTTTAATAAATAGTATTCATTAATTCTGAATTAATGTATCAACATCTTAAGTAAGAGTTATTTTAATTAACTCTTGGAATTTCCAAATTGATGTGCCAATATTAAATCTTAACTTATTAATTTGGAACCACACCTCTTGTGGGGAAAACGACTAGAAGATGATAGCCTTTGGAGAAACATTCTCAAATGAAGAAACTCTCTAACGAAGAACGCTCTCCGAATCATAAACTAGGAACCAACTTTGGAGCCTGTTGTGGGAGCGATGGATGTTGGTGACTTCAACATATTCATCTCCTTCATCATGCCATCTTCAACGAGAAAACAAGGTAGGGATGTTTTTCTTTTTGTTTATTCTTTGTTATGAATCGTTGTTTCAATCTTTTAACAACATGTTACCGACTTAACGTGGAGGGTGCGGGTCAAATGAACACGGCCTGATCCCTCTGCAACTTTATTATTTATGTGTTCCTCATGTGTTACGATGATGGTGGTGTCACAACCGCGCCGCCAAAGGAGACCATGACCCATCATCCACAGTGGTTAGAAGACAACGCTTGGCACACCGGCCAACCACGAGGAGGTGGGGTGGCTCACGTCTACGCCACCAGTTGAGCAGGAGGCCATGGCCCATCGGCCGTGGTATAGTTGGGGGAGACTGACTTTCGGTCATCCACGTGGCGGAGCAGTGGCATGTGTCTGCGCTGCTGGAGCTGGAGTCTGTCGCTGCTTGGCCATGATAGAAACTCGAGGGTGCCTAGCACCCAGCCAGTCGTGGGTGGAGCAGCGGTGCGCGATCGCACCACTAAGAGGAGAACCATCCAGGATACCGACCAACCTTGTCACATTGTGTGAGACTACTCCGGATGTCAGGTGTGCCATCAGGGCAACCGAACGGCCATCGGGCCCTTCAGAATACCAGGGGTACCTCCCCCCGGTTTGCGGTTAGGGAGGACCCACCACGGCAGGCCACCCGACCGCCGTCCACCTAGCGGGCCACGCCCAGTGGACTCGGCCGTGCCAGACCACGGCCCAACGGCTCGGTCCTGCCTTGGCATGGGCCAACCGTGTCGGTCTGACCAGGTCGGACTGGACCTGAGCCCATCCGGACATATATACGTCTTTTTGTTCGTTACTTGAAAACTGGGCATCCATTTACAAACCATCTGCAGCTTTGTGATCCTTGGAACGAGACGCTCCTTGTGGAATACTCTACTTTTCTTATTGTTAATATTAGAGTATGGCTGGGTGGGATCAATCCATGAATCCAACCTAGCCCTCAGAGTAGAAATGCTAATAAGTTACAGACTGAGCATCTGTTTGACATGTCGTCTATTGCATTGGGTTTCTTATGACTTGATGAACCTTTGAGTTACTCCTTTGTGGAGATTAGTGGTGGTTGAGGTGTGACTGATATCTCTAGGGATAGATTTTACCGAACTCAATTGCACCGGGTGCAAGGAATCCAGTGGCTGGAAGTGAGGTGGAGGATGGAGACGGATAACATGGAGTTTAGTTACCTATCGACTCTAGGAGGGTTGGATACTGTGTTGGTCATTTTGGGGGTTAGTACCTATCGATCTTGTGTGGGTTAGCGCTCAGGGATCTTGTGTGGGTCAGCGCATACCAATCCGGTGTGGGTCGGATCCATTGTGTGTCAGTGCTTATCGATCATGTGTGGGTCAGAACATAGTGATCCTGTATGGGTTAGCGCATAGAGATACTGTGTGGTTCAGATCATGTGTGGGTCATCGCTCAACAATCATGTGTGGGTCGGCGCATACTAATCCTCTGTGGGTCAGATCATGTGTTGGTCATTGCGGGGGTTAGTACATATTGATCCTATGTGAGTCAGACTCTGTATAATCAGCAGCAGTGCCTCTTGATATAATAAGATGATCTATCTTTGTGACTGATCATCTATACATATATACATCACTTATACCTATGTGAACTGAGTATTTACCTTTGTGGTGTACCTATGTGGTACTTATATCTTCGTGATATTACTTGTGTGGTACTTCAACCTTGTGGTGTACCTGTTCGGTACTTATATCTTCGTGTTGTTAACTGTGTGGTACTTATACCTTAGTGGTATTCCATCCTCATGTGTGAGGTGTGTTTATATTAATAACATAGTTATATGTATGGGAATATACCTTAGTAGTGTGGATGTATATTTCTTCGTACTTTGAGATTGAGGTCTTGTTTTGTGGTTATCCATTGTGGATTTTGAGAGATATTCAGGGGTCTCGGGGTCCCTACTGAGTATCGTTATACTCACCCATGCATGGGATTCAGATGAACCTTGATGTGTCTTGTGTAGATGATGGACAACACAGACCGAGGACAAAGGTACCAGGACTGGAGGCTGCTCGGGGGTGGACATTAGACAAGACGATCCACAGAGATGACCGAATGAGAGTAGTACCTACCCTTCAGGTAGGATCCTTGATGGGTGTTCACAGGGGATGATATGCAGTTTTAATTGTACATTCAAGTGTGTCTTGTATTCTATCCCCTTTACATTTTGTAAACACCCAATTTACTTTATAGTTTTCCTTGAGATTGTATCTTGTTGTGTGATTGGTTTGGGTGAGTTTATAGGTTTTGAGGTAAGGCCTTCCTGATTTTAGGGATATTCCTTTCAGGTGCTAGTCACCAGCCCCTGGCCTATGGAAGGTAGGCTGAGTGTAGTCACAGCATGGGCACTGGTGGACGGGTCGTGACAAATGGGTATGAGAGGAGTTCGGTTCTACTAAAGAACTAGGACTTTGATTTTTTTCTATGTGGCTATAGTGTTAAGTGTGATTACTGTGGTTTTTAGTTTGGGGAATCCATTGTTTGTGCGGTGACCGACATATCCATTCACCAGGACCCTAACTTATGATTTCTAACTAAGTGAATGAAAACAATTATAGCATCTGTGTTTTTAAATGTTTTCTTTGTGATCGATTTGAGTCATCTCACCAGGTATAAGTTATTAACCATGGAAAACATGTTTCTTTTAGGATGCCTCCATGCGGCAAGCTAGCTAGGGTTCTGGGTAGAGTATGTGGTGATAGCCCACTGAGTGACGAGGCTTTGGTGAAGGTCCCCATTACAGTAGTTGTAACATCGAGTGGTGTACCAGCAGCACGACTACCCATTGGGATGCTGATACCACCAGCCCCATCAGCAAAGGGTACACGCCGCATGAGCATGTTTCACGAGTTCCGAATCACGATTCCTCTGAGTTTCTATGGTGATATGGATCCACATGTGGCCGAGGACTCGCTGGAGGTCACGGTAAGAGTTTTATACTGGTAGGGACACCAGCCGATCTCATGGTGATCCTTGCTACCAGTCTTCTTCGGGCAGCAGCGGGCATATGGTGGATCTTGATGCTCTAGGTTCACGACGAGGTGACTCTAATCTATGAATATTTAGAGAGGCTTTTTAGGGAAGAGTTTTTCCCAGTGACCTTACGCGAAGTGCGTACGTATACAGAATATTCTCCACTTATAGTAGAGTAGCATGATTGTGGCTCAGTATTCAGTGGGGTTCACCGACCTCTCATGCTACTCCAGAAATATTGTGTGAGACCCTTTCATCAGGGCCCAAACCTTCTATCTGAGGCTCAGACAGGACATCAGAACATCAACGGTTTCTCTTAGTATCTTGATGCAGGATGGGGTGCTTGAATGAGCACTCTTAGTGGAGAGCTTCCTTGCTGAGCAGTCATCGGTAGTGAGACCCACGATCGGACAACACTTAGCAATGTCATCGGCAGCTGTAAGAAGACAAATGACACATATGTGTCAGAGGACCAGAACTACAGGTGGATGACCACAGGATACAGGGTCAGTGGTGCGGGGTTCTCGAGACAAAGCAGAACAGGCGAGGATCTGGTAGTGTTACTTGTGCGGCAGTCAGGATCACATGGCTTGTGACTGCCCAACCATCTGTACTAACGACCACCAGACAGTCTAAGGACTGCCAGGGTAGAGTCGAAGATTTGATCAAGGATGTCCACAGGCAGGAGGTAGACCTGGCAGAGGAGTAGGTCATGCAGTAAGAGGTGGGCAGCGATTCATGTTTCTACCGCCACCGCCCCCAGGTTGTCCACCTTGACCATAGGGAGTGAGTGGAAAGGGACGATCTCAGCTCCAGGCAGTTGAGACCTATGACCATGATACTTCAGAGATGATATGTGGGATAGTCTGTGTCTAATACACCCTAGTTGCAGTACTTCTCAGCACATGTTCCAGTCACTCATTTATTACCACGAACCACGTTCAATGATCGAAGATTCTTGTGGAGTCGTTGGCTCGATCCTTTCAGGTAGAGACTTTTATGGGAGAAGATTCGACAATTACGCACTGTTTCTGGTAGTTTGTGCTTACGCTATGAGGCGAGAGAATCAGCTGGGATCTTCTAGTAGCGGTGTTTAGTCCTTATGACATCATATTGGTTATGGACTGGTTATCTACAATACATGCTTAGATTGATTGTGTTAGGCGTAATGTGTGGTGTGTCCACACAGGTGGGACTAGGTTTTCCTTCACCGACAAGAAGGGAACCTTTTCAGTGTACGATAGACATAACTGGAGGAGGGAGTATCCAATCACACATCAGTTTTCTAGACTTACCCTTATAGATATAGATGTTGAGAGTCTGAGATATCCTATAGAGGTGGACCAGTACACTGATGTTTTCCCAAATGATGTTCTGAGTCTACCTCCTCGCAGAGATGTGGACTTATACATCGACTTGTAGCCCAGGACATCACCAATATCAACACCATCATTTTTAATGTCTCGTGCAGAGAGACGAGAGAAGCGAGTATAGCTGGAGGACTTCTAGAGCAAGGGGTTCATTAGGCCCAGTGTTTCTCCTTGGGAAGCCCCAATTTTTTTCACCAAGAAGGTCGATGGGAGTTTGAGACTCTGTGTGGACTATCGGCACCTGGACCAAGTGACCATGAAGAAAAAGTACCCATTACCGAGGATTGATGATCTCTTTGATCAGCTTAAGGGATCATGTTGGTTTTCGAAGATTGACCTCAGATCAGGCTATCACCTACTCAGGTTATAAGATGTGGATGTGAAAAAGACGGCCTTCATATGATGGTATGTCCACTATGAGTTCTTGGTTATGCCATTCGGCGTAACCAATTCACATGAAGTGTTCATGGAACTCATGAATATAATCTTTCATGTAGATACCCAAAGCATGATGTACATAGACATTATATTACTTTTGCGGAATATCTAATACATAACAAAAACAGACACCAATGTATCGTAATAGTTTATTGTCTTTGGAAACTCGGAATATAATCTTCTAATCTTGGTTGAAAGATCTTCAACATCTCACATAAAGAACTTCTATTTTTTCATACCGAAAACCTTTCTATATATCCTGTGAAAAAGAAAACATATAAAGGGTGAGCTAAAATTCTTATTAAGGGAAATAATAGAGAAAATAAAACAAACCATAAACATTTGAACTTCAAAACTTGAACATAATATTTAAACATCAAAATCTTGAGCAATGACATAAAACATGGCAGTACGTAAGGCATAGATCATAATGGATCATCAATCATGATAAAATAACATGGGAATAAAACATATAATTGCGTAAAACCATTAAGAACATGATATGATTTCCATTGAAGCCAAGGTATTGCTGCCAAGACCATCTTAGTGGACAAAGTCCCTTTCTGAATCGAGTTCACTCCTTGTTCCAGTCATGTAACACTGAACCGGATTAACTTACCGTTCCAGCCATGTCTATCTCATGAGATATAAATCTTTACCCAATTCATTGAAGGGATATATAGGTCCCACCCATCTCATAATGAAATCATTCTTATGTGTTCCACAACATAAACATAAATCATTCGTCACAACCCAAAGAATAAAATGGGTTTCATAAACATTATCCCATCATAACAAAATCCATATAAAATAAATGGATAAAATTTCATCCTAAGAGAAGTGAAACCATGTAAATTATAAATACATTATACTTGAAACATAAACATATGAATTAAGGTCATCTTATATGGAAAATGGTTTTGATAAAACACTTGAAATGAATTCTTGAAGAAAATATCCTTTCTTATCCAAAATCATTTTCTATTCACAAAATGCCATGCATTTTTTAAAAAAACCATTTTGCTGAAATTATTCATGAAATATTGTAGAGTAATTTCCATGAAAATAAGGCATTATGAAAACGTAAAAAACCATTCATGCCGTATAAGTTTAAAAAACATTCTTCTCGTACCTTTGCCGAAAAAGTCAAAAAGTTACTCGTATGGTAAACAAAAGAAAGATTACTTACATACCATGAAGTAAAAGTAAAAAATGGGTAAAAAGGACATTAAACATAGATGAAACCATTTTTAGAAAAATAGGTACATGGATGGTAAATATAACCCCAGTAAATACTTACGAATAAACAATCTCGGATAAAAACGAGATTGAAAAAGTAGTCCCTTACCTTATGTCTAATATGCTTTGTATGTATCTGAACCTCCTATATAATGATTTAAATAATATCATTGACATATTACATAATCATATTCATTGTTATGATATCATATATGGTTCACTTATGACTGTATATTAACCATTCTTTTGTAAATTACATGTTAAAACAGCGTTTTGGGTAAAATCGTTTCAATTATCGTATGTGTTTCAACATGTTGTTCTTGATATTATTAATTATATATTGATTTACTTAATTCAATATTGTAAAACATGATTTATATATAATATATATTCATCATATAAATATATATATGATAGATCAATAAATGGAATGAAATACACCGTTCATAGAGACAGTAGGTCGTACGTAAGCATGAACGTTGTTTTTGTTTCCTTATTGACTTGAATGGAAGTAAGTAGATGACATATATACCTAAATACTGTAGATTTATCTTTTAATATATTTCATTATTACTTGTTATATATACTTTATAATCATTCTTGAATGGTTAACATGGAGAATGAATCTCATCGCGTCATGGAGATGGTAATCTGTACATACGCACGAGCGATGATATCATTCCAATAATTATTCAATTAAATTGGAGTGGATGATATAATATCTCAGAATCAGTATGATGTAATAATAACCATATATAGTTATTCTTTACACCATTATACCCATCCAAGTAAGGTGGGGGAGGAAAGATAGATTACACCACAGCGTGGAGACGGTATTCCGTACATACGCACGTGCGGTGATTTCATTTTCCGTAGGATGGATAGTAGGTGAAATGATGTTGTTTCATATTTATAATATCATATCAGTATATTAGTGATACTGATTGTATTACTTTACAATGAAACAAATAAATAATAGGATGTTGAAGAATAAAGAAACTTGAAAGAATCGGTAGGAGAGATTACCTCTTCTTCGATGCGCCTCCTTTAAGCATCCTCTTAAGGGACAAGAGTTGGTCTTTTGAGAAGACCAGAACCTCTAGAATGATGTTAGGGAAGTGTATATGTGAAATGGGTAGGGTTTGGCCAATCTTGAAAGCTCAAAATTGTGTAAAGAGAAGAGGGAAGATGTGTCCTTTTATAAGGGAGGAGAGGGGAACCTTTGGAAAAACATAAAATATTATTTTATAGTAAAGTAATATTCGGTTTTTAATTGCTCCAAATTGATTAATTTAGAAGCTAAAGTGGGGATGGGATGAAATAGTCTCAACCAATAGGTTTTAGACAAGTTTAGGTTACTATTTTAACCTTATCATTTAGATTTAACTCTAAGTTAAATAATTTATCTTTTACCGTGTCTTCTTGTTTTCTTACACTATATGGTTAATAAACGTACTATAACAAGTCAAACGAACCCCAAGTGGTTCATTATTAATATATATAACCTTATCAAAGTCATTTTTCTGAACCTTAGATTTTAGAATTACAATAACAATTAATAATATAATATTTGTTTTAAAAACTAATTTATGTCAATTTTGACACTATTTGGTAATTGATTTTTGTGAAAATCATAACAGCATGATTAGTTCCAAAAAAGTTAATTGAATCAATAATAACAAGTCATATTAACATAAAAAATTAGTTTAATTCATAAAAAGTCTCAAATTACATTTATTTGGGTATTTATAATGTCAATTGTTTTAATATTTCATTAATAAGGTAATTACCGCATCATCATTGTGTCATAAATAAATTAAATTATTTAATGTCTAAAAATTATAAAAAAATACCATTATGTATGAAATAATTTTATCTTTATAATGAATTTTTATAGTCGAATTTATCTTATTTATAACCCTTCATTAAAAAATTTTTAGTTATTAAACTTTGATTTTAACTATTTTAACTCCTCTTTAAATAAAATAATAATAAATGTCCTAATCTAATCCATGTGGACCTAAAGGGTAATATTTTATTCCTAAGGTTGTTTTTGGTCGAATTACACTTATCCAATAGAATTAAGACATGTTATATGGTAATAATAATATCATTTTTACCCTTAATTTCCCTATTAACTTTTAACCATGGTAAATAAAAGTAAAAAGTTATTATCCACCAAAAAATATTTTTATCTTATTGAACAATATTTTACTCCATGATATTAACCATGTCTCTCGGATTTTCGAACTTCCACTCATAGAAGTAGTAAAATTAATTTTTATGTAAATTATCAAATTCTCCTAGGAGGTAGGTAAAAGACGGTGAAAAGTTCAATAAAAATTTTATATATCTAGAATTATTATAAAATGACTCCAATGAATTACATTTAACTTATATTGGTATTATGTATCAATTTTGACCTAAAATAAATTGAAAAAATAATTAATTATTTATTTATGTAAAAAATCATTTTTTAGATAGTAACCCAGTGTTTTCACTATTCATCAAAAATTGAAAGTTTTCAGAAAAATAAAAAAAAATTAACCCTAGGATAATTTAGATATTCTGAATTCAAAAATGAAGTCCATTTTGAAAGATAAAATTTATAAAATTTCAAAAATTGGTTATTACTATTCATAACAGCAAGTTTATATAAAATTTTAATAATATCTCGTTTTGTGAAACTCGGTATTGTGTACTACACCTACTATCAAAGAAAGTATTGATTGCGTGTAATGCAAACCAAGTCAGGGCTGTGTGTATTGAAATATCCGTTTTGTGTTGCATAAAAAATAATTAAAACATATTAAATTTATACATTAAACAAAATATATACTTAATGTTGCGTAGAATAATTTCCACAAAAAAAACTTGAAATTGTATATAACACGAGCCAAGCATAGTGTTGTGTAAACTACAAGCTAATATGGTGTTGCATATAGTACAAGATAATCTTGGTTTAGCATACAACACAATACATCAAAGTAATTAAAAATAATATTTCTCATAAAATCTCGGGGTGTTACATTCTACCCCCCTTAAAATGAATTTCGCCCACAAAATTTGTAGGGGTTATAAATGGTTTACTACATGAAGGTTTCTTTAATAAAAACCCACATCGTAAAAAGGAATACCAAAACTAAGCATTAAAAACTAAATTATGAAATGTAACGGTTACCAAAATTAACTAATCATCGGGTTTCCACATAGGAGAACATAGTTGAAAATATGGATATGGAAGAGAAATCTTACCATCAAATTCTGATGGAGAGTGGTAGAGAACATGGCTATGAAAAATCCAACAATCAAAAAGCCATAAATTTGTGATGATCTAAGGTACCATATAATTCATCAGATATAAGGACATTAGGACAAAATTTTTGGTTTTCAATATCATTTCCCAAAAGTTGAAAAAATTGGAATTAGAAGAAATACTTTCTTGATTTTGGTACAATATCACCATTGGTCATTCCATGAACAATTTCCACTTCATCTCTTAAAGAAATGAAGTTGAATTTTTCCTTCGTGAAGTGTTAGCAGATCATACGATAGAATGATAGGTCATTCCATCTGTCTCAAACAAATGGTTAGAAAAAGTTATTAAATATACATAAGTCCATATATAGTGAGATTAATCATATATGGTTCCTAAAATGGACTTATACTTCATATGTCATACCGCTTAATATAATATAACTAGTTTCTACTAACCAGGGACTTCCTGTAGTCCAGTGGTAGGCGATAAAGGCCTGTCGCACTTCGGTTGTGGGTTCGATTCCCATAGCCTTGTCCGACGCGACGGGTAGTCGCACGTCCTGTAGGTTGTCCCTATTTCTAAAACTACATTATTATAAAATTCCTGTAATAATATCGAAAAAATATCAATCCTTAAACAATACTATCTTTTGTCTAACATAATTCATTCCAATATTTTGGCTTATCCAAAATACTTCGATCCAAGATCATAGTATAAAGAAAACAATTAGTAGAAATGTCATCTGTCGAGCATGTGAATACCATAATTTATCTCCCATATATCATAAAATATATCTTGTTGGTAAAATTACAAACATGTGAATAACTTAATCATGTATTCTCTTAAAAATTAATACCCATTCAACCTTACTGAAAATATGAATGTTGTCAAAAGATAACTCTTTCCACATACTAAAATCCAAAAATTTCCATATACTCAAACCATGATATCACTTTATCCTTATACCAGTCATGAGCTTATGAATATTATCAAAAATCTCATTATCTACTTATCCATTCATTATGAACATATCATCTACCTTCCAAAAATATTTGAATAACCTTTCATGGTTACCGGTACCATTCATCATATACTTTCAAAACTCAAGCGAAGGCAACAGTGTAACAATCCTTAGATTTTTCATTATTCCATAGTACCATTAAATTACCTATACAACATAACTCATGATAAACATTAATCATTCCACTAACTTCTTAAGCCATTGACTGAGCTTCATCATTTTATTACTCAACACATCTTTCATCTCATATATCATTTGTCGTCTCTTCATCATCATCAATATAAATACTACTCATACGACCATGTTGATTCTCTTCATGACATTTTCCCTTAGGGAATTGGTTTTTATTATGCTCGTACATCCCACATTTAAAACATTTAACCATTTTTGATGTCCTAGAAATACCATTATCCTTGTCCATGGTGTTAACTGAACATTTTCTTTTGCACTTACTGCCTTTGTGTCCTTATTTTACTCACCCAAAGCATCTTCCAGTTCCTTTGAAAAATTCTCCTTGATGCCTCTTCCCACATGATTTACATGGGGGAAATTGAACTTTCGTTCCTCTATGACCATCATGAAACTCCATCTTTCTCTTATTAGCTGAGTCAGGAAACATACCAAAGTTGATTTTATTGATCATATTATGATATTGCTGATTAGGAATTATAATGATGTTTGGACTTTGAAATCCTGTTTCATTTGGTTTCTCAGGAATAATATCATTCCATTGTCCATCATATCCTCCATTATTATGAATCTTCATGTTTCCATCCATTTTCTAAAACCCAAAAAAAAATAGTGTGAGAGGCAAAAATCATGCTAGGTAAAACAACCTAATAAAGGGGGAGTACCTTAAATATCTAACATCTTAGGTTTAACTCTAAGATCATTATCGTAATTCTAGGACTATAACCTATACTGATACAAAACCTTAGGGACATCCCTAGACATACCTTAGAAATATCTCTAGTGATCTCACTAAAGTTTTTGAATCCTAGATTCCAAAGGATAACTAAACCTTTCCTCTGATACCAACTATAGAGACCCAATGCTTGACCTACATATATATTACATTACTTTTGCGGAATATATAATACATAACATAAACAGACACCAAAGGATCGTAATAGTTTAGTGTCTTTGGAAACTCGGAATATAATCTTCTAATCTTGGTGAAAGATCTTCAACATCTCCCATAAAGATTTTCTTTTTTTCTTACCTAAAACCTTTATTTAAATCCTGGGGAAAAGAAAACATATAAAGGGTGATCTCGAATGCTCAGTAAGGGTAATCATGGATAAAATAAAACAAACCATATACATTTGAACTTCAAAACATGAATATAATATTTAAACATCAAAATCATGAGCAATGACATAAGACATGGCAGTACGTAAGGCATAGATCATAATGGATCTTCAATCATGATAAAATAACATGGGAATAAAACATTTAATTGTGGAAAACCATTAATCATATGATATGATTTCCATAGTATCCAAGGCATTGCTGCCAAGACCATCTTAGTGGACAAAGTCCCTTTCTGAATCGAGTTCACTCCCCGTTCCAGTCCGATAACACTGAACCGGATTAACTTACCATTCCATCCATGTCTATATCATGAGATATAAATATTTACCCAATGCATTTTACGGAGATATAGGTCCCACCCATCTTATAATGAAATCATTCTTACGTGTGCCACAACATAAACATAAATCATTCATCATAACCCAAAGAATAAAATGGGTTTCATAAAAATCTTCCCATCATAACATAATCCATATAAAATAAATGGATATCATTTCATCATAAAAGAAGTGGAACCATGTAAATAATAGAGACATTATACTTGAAATATACACATATGAAATAATTTCATCTTATATGGAAAATGGTTTTGATAAAACCCTTGAAATCTATTCTTGAGGAAAATATCTTTTCTTCTTCAAAATAATTTTCTTTTCAAAAAATGCCATGAAATTTTAAAAAATGTATTTTTCTGAAAATATTCCTAAAATCTTTTAGATTAATCTCCATGAAAATAAGGAATAATTAAAACATAAAAATATGTTCATGCCGTATAAGTTTTAAAAAAAAAATCTTCTCGTATTTTTGCTGGAAAAGTAAAAAAGTAACTCGTATGGGAAACAAAAGAAATATTCCTTACATACCATGTAGAAAAATTAAAAAATGTGTAAAAAGGACTTTAAACATACATGAAACCATTTTTTTAAAAACAGAAACATGGATGATAAATATAACCCTAGTAAATACTTACAAATAAACAATCTCGGATAAAAACGAGATTGAAAAAGTTATCTCTTACCTTACGTCTAATATGCTTCATATGTATATGAACCTCCTGTATAATGATTTAAATAATTTCATTGACTTATTACAGAATCATATTCATTGTTATGATATCATATATGGTTCACTTATGACTTTATATTACCCATTCTTTTGTAAATTCCATGTTAAAGCAGCTTTTTGGGTAAAATCATTTCATTTATCATATGTGTTTCGACATATTGTTCTTAATATTATTAATTATATCCTGATTTACCTATTTCTAGAATTTAAAACATGATTTATATATAATATATATATTCATCATATAAATATATATGATAGATTGATAAATGGAATGAAATACACCGTTCATGGAGATGGTAGGCCGTACGTACGCATGAACGCTGTTTTCGTTTCCTTATTGAAATGAATGGAAGTAATTAGATGACATATATACAAAAATCCAGTATATTTATAATGTCATATATTTCATTATTATTCATTATATATACTTTATAATCATTCTATAATGGTTAACATGGAGAATGAATCTCATCACGTCGTGGAGATGGTAATCTGTACGTACGCATGAGCGATGATATCGTTCCCATAATTATTGAATTGAATTGGAGTGGATGGTATAATATCTCAGAATCAGTATGATGTAATAATAACCATATATAGTTATTCTTTATACCATTATACCCATCCAAGTAAGGTGGTGGTAGAAAAATAGATTACACCACGGCGTGGAGACGGTATTCCGTACGTACACACGTGCGGTGATTTCATTTTCCGTAGGATGGATAGAAGGTTAAATGATGTTGTTTCATATTTATAATATCATATAGGTATATTAGTGACACTTATTTTATTACTTTACAATGAAACAACTAAAAAATAGGAAGTTGAAGAAAAAATAAACTTGAAAGAATCGGTAGAAGATATTACCTCTTCTTCGATGCACCTCCTTTAAGATTTCTTTTAAGGGACTAGAGTTGGTATTTTGAGAAGACAAGAACCTCCAGAATATTTCTAGGTAAGTTTATACGAAAATGTTCAGTGTTTAGATGAGCTTGAAATCTCAAAATTGGGTAAAGAGAAGAGGGAGGAGGTGCCCATTTATAAGGGAGGAGAGGGGTACCTTAGGAAAAACTTAAAATATTATTTTATAATAAAGACATATTCGGTTTTTAATATCTCCAAATTGATTTATTTAGAAGCTAAAGGGGGGATGAGTCTAAATCCTCTCAACAAATAGGTTTTACACAAGTTTATGTTACTATTGTAACCTTATCATTTAGATTTAACTCTAAGTTAAATAATTTATCTTTTATCGTGTCTTCTTGTTTTCTTACACTATATGGTTAATAAACTTACTATAACAAGTCAAACGAACCCCAAGTGGTTAATTATTAATATATATAACCATATCAAATTCATTTGGCTGAACTTTAGATATTTAGGAATAGAATAACAATTAATAATATAATATTTGTTTTAAAAACTATTTTATGTCAATTTTGACACTATTTGTTAATAGATTTTTTTGAAATCATAATATCATGATTAGTTAGAAAAAAGTTAATTTAATCAATACTAACATGTCATATTAACCTAAAAAATTAGTTTAATTCATAAAAAGTCTCAAATTACATTTATTTATGTATTTATAATTTCAATTATGTTAATATTTCTTTAATAAGGTAATTACTGCATCATCATGGTGTCATAAATAAATTAAATTATTTAATGTCTAAAAATTGTAAATAAAATACCATTATGTAGGAAATCGTTTTATATTTATAATGAATATTTATAGTCGAATTTATCTTATGTATAACTCTACATTAAAAATGTTTTCGTTATTAAACGTATATTTTAACTATTTTAACACTTATTTAAATAAAATAATAATAAATGTGCTAATCTTATCCAAGTGGATCTAAAGGGTCATATTTTATTCCTAGTGTTGTTTTTGGTCATATTACACTCATCCAATAGAATTAGGATATGTGTTAGGGTAATAATAATATCAGTTTTACCCTTAATTGCCCTATTTAACTTTTAACCGTGGTAAATAAAAGTAAAAATTTACTATTCCCCAAAAATTATTTTTATCTTATTGAACCAAATTTTACTCCTTTATATTAACTGTGTGTCTTGGGTTTTCGAAATTTCTCTCACAGAAGCGGTAAAATTAAGATTTATGTAAATTTTCAAATTCTCCTTGGAGGTGGGTAAAAGACTGTGAAAACTTTAATAAACTTTTTATATATCTAAAATTATTTTAAAATGACTCCAATGAATTAAATTGAACTTATATTGGTATTATGTTTAAATTTTGACCTAAAATAAATTTAAATAAAATAAATAATTATTTATATAAAAAGTCGGTTTTTAAATAGTAACCCAGTGTTTTCACTATTCATCAACAATTGAAAGTTTTCAGAAAAAATCCAAAACATCACCCTAGGATAATTTCGATATTCCGAATTCAAAAATGAAATCCATTTTGAAATATAAAATTTATAAAATATAAAAAAATTTGTATTACTATTCATAACGGCTAGTTTATATAATATTTTAACAATATCTCGTTTAGTGAAACTCGGTATTGTGTATTACACACGCTATCGAAGAAAGTATTGATTGCGTGTAATGCAAGCCAAGTCAAGGCTGTGTGTAGTGAAAGCTTAGTTTGTTGTTTCATAAAACATAATCAAGACTTATTTCATTTATACATTAAACAAAATCTATACTTAATGTTGCGTAGAATAATTTCCACAAAAAAAAACTTGAAATTGTATGTAACACGAGCCAAGAATAGTGTTGTGTATACTGCAAGCTAATATAGTGTTGTGTATAGTACAAGATAATATTGGTGTAGCGTACAACACAAGACATCAAAGTGATTAAAAATAATATTTCTCATAAAATCTCGGGGTGTTACTTTCCATTCACACATCGATCGCTTTGTAGTAGTCTTTATTGATGACATCCTGATATATTCAGCGACAGAGGAGGAGCATGCCTATCATCTGCTGATAGTTCTGGAAACACTCTGAGAGCACATGCTTTATGGTAAGCTCTCTAAGTGCCAGTTCTGGATCCGAGTGGTTCACCTCTTGGGACACATCATCTTGGAGGCTGGAGTTGTGGTGGATCCAGTGATGATTGAGGATGTACTTTCTTGGGAGCCACCCAAGAGTGTGACGGAAGTGTGGAGTTACCTGGGATTGGACAGTTACTACCAAAGGTTTGTGCCTAACTTTTCCAGAGTTGAGGTACCCTTATTAGCGTTTACGCCGAAGGGGAAACCCTTCATGTGGTCGGAGATATGCCAGCGGAGTTTACACGATCTGAGGTAGATACTGACGAGTGCCCCTTCATGAGGCTACTGGAGGAGGGAGTTGGGTACGTCGTCTATTGTGACGCATCAGGGGATGGACATGGATGTGTCCTGATGCAGGAGTGAGAGGTGATCACGTATCGTTCTTGATAGCTGAGACATTAAGAGAAGAACTACGCTACCCATGACCTGGAGTTTGTAGCTGTGGTATACGCCTTGAAGATGTGGTGACATTACTTGATTGGAGAATGTTTTGCAGTCTACTCTAATCACAAGAGGCTCAAGTATATCTTCTCTTAGAAGGACCTGAACCTGAGACAGTGGTGTAGGCTTGAGTTCCTCCAGGACTATGATATTGAGAGAGTAATTACTCCTAGGAAGGGGAATATAGTAGAATATGCACTCAGTATGAGATATGGTATATAGTTGATGTGTGAGACAACAAAGAAGTTATTCGCTTTGCGGATAACCTACGTGGACCGAGATGGAGCTACTTATCTTCAGTCTCTGATAGTCTGTCCCCCACTTCTTCAGCGATTCAGGGAGGCGCAGCTTTGGGACACTAACTGTGAGGCTCGACATGCTCATATATCTATATGATAGGAACCTAATATATTTTCTAAAGTTTGGGAGAATGTCATCCTCTTTAGAGTGCGTAATACAGTACCAGTGGAAATTAGAGAGTATGTGTTGAGGGAGTTCCATACATCCCCACAAGTGGTACATCCAAATGTTGCGAAGATGTACTAGGACTATCGGTGTCCGCACTGGTGTCCAGGAATGAAGAAAGAAGTGGCATATTTTTTCTCACGGGGCCTCACATTTTAGCATTTGACGGCAGAGCATCAGGTTCCAATAGGCTTAGTTCAACCATAAGAGGTTCCAGAGTGGAAGTGGGATGAGATTACCATATACTTTGTGACAAGACTTCAACGCATTTCCAAGGGGAATGATTCTATCTGGGTGATGATAGATCAACTCACCAATTCGGCCCACATCCTACCTATAAGAGATCAGGGTTAAGTAGAGATCTTTGGAAGCCTCAATGTGTAGTAGATTGTACGGCTTCATGGAGTGCCATCTAGGATTATCTCCGATCGTGATACAAATTTCACTTCCCAGATATTGAAGGGGTTACATGAGGAGTTAAAAACACAGCTTTGGTTGAGAACCACCTTCTATCCTTAGACAGATGGTCAGACAAAGAGGACCATTCAGACCATTGATGACATGTTGTGTGTTTGCGTCCTAGATTTCAGCTGCAGTTGGGAGGATCACATGCCATTGGTGGAGTTCACATAAAACAACAAATATCATTTCAATATCATAATGTCTCCATTCTAGGCATTGTATGGTTGACCATGAAGATCACCTCTGAGTTGGACTGACCCATGGGAGTCACCACTCATGGGACCAAAGATGGTACGGGCTTCCCCGGAGAAGGTGCAGATCATCCATGAGCAGATAAAGACTGCATTGAGTAGGCATAAGTCTTATTATGAGAGGAGATGGAGAAGTCTTGAGTTCGAGGATGGTGTTCACGTCTTTCTACGTGTCTCACCTCAACGAGATTTGCAGAGAGTTGGTCGGGCGACAAGTTATCTCTGAGGTTTGTTAGACCCTTTCAGGTCCTCAACAGTGTCTGTGAAGTTTCTTACCACATAGCTCTTCCCCCTCAGTTGCATCGGTTTCATGAAATTTTCCATGTACCGTAGCTGAGAAAATTCGTACATGATCCTTCACACATCATAGACTGGGACGAGCTGGACATTGATGATGGGGTGATGTTTTTGGAGGCTTTAGTGGATATTGGGGATTGACAGGAGTGAGTCCTCCGTGGGCGGTCGATACCTCTTGTGCGAATTCGTTGGCAGCATGGAAGCCTCCTAGAGAGTACATGAGAGTGGGAGGCTCAGATTCATGCTCACCCCCCCCCCCACTTGTTTCCATAGTTTGTGTTTTGGCTTTCAAGGACCCAAAGCCCTGAGGTGGGGAGAATTTAAAGACACTAATTTATCCATGTAATTTTTTTAAAATTTTATAGGAATATTACGTGTCTTTGAAAATTGATGGCACGTGATTCCGAAGCCCGGTGCACCAGAAATGAATTTCTGAACTTTTTTGGGTACGTTCACTAAATGTGTGAGCGACCTTTTGTAACTTTTGAACCGGTGCTTGGAATTGAAATTTGAGAACACCATTAAACTTGGAGCACCGATATTCGCTTAAAAAACCTTCACCTCAACTACAGTAGTTCCAGGGTAGAAGTTAGTTTTATGGATTTTTTTTGGGAGGGTTAGACAAATAAAAATATAAAATAATTACTTTTATTTTATTTTTAAACTCTTTCATCTGAATCAGGATGGTGGGGTCCACACATGGTGGTCATGCATTTAATGTTGGACATTAAATGCCCGGTTACAAAAAATATGTTACCACATTCCACTTTAATTAATAACATTCATTAATTCTGAATTAATTATTCATCTTTTCAATTATTATTTATTTTCATTAACTCTAGGAATCTCCCGATTGACATGCTAATATTAAATCTTAACATATTAATTTGGCACCACACCTATCATTGGTAAAATTATTGGAAAAGGAGAGATTTTGTAGAAACATTATCCAACGATGAACCTCTCCAACAAAGAACGCTCTTCGGATCAAGAACGAGGAACTGACTTTGGAGGTTGTTGCGGGAGCGACGGACATTGGTGACTTCATCATCTTCATCTCCTTCTTCACGCTGTCTGCAATGAGAAAACAAGTAGGGAAATTGTTCTTTTTTTTATTCTTTGTGATGAATAATTGTTTCAATATTGTAACAACCTATGACCGACTTAACACGAAGGGTGTAGGCTGAAGGAACATGACCTGATCCCTCCGCATCTTTATTATCGATGTGTTCTTCGTGGGCCGTGATGACGGCGGTGTCGCAACTATTCTTCCAAATGAGACCGTGACCCATCGACCGCGGCGGTGAGAAGACATCGGTCGGAATGCAGGTCGTCCATGAGGGGGTCGATCGGCGTGTGTCCGTACTTTAGGATGAGAAGGAGGCCGCGGTCCGTCGGCCACGGTAGAGTTGGGTGGATGCTAGCATCCAAACGGTCACAGAGCAGAGGGGCGGCACGCGTTCGCACTGCCGGTTCTGGATTTCGTGGCTGCATGGCCGCGGTGGAGGCCAGATGGTGGCCAACACCCGGTCGGCCGTGAGTGGAGCAGCGGCGTGCAACCACGCCACTGGGAGGAGAACCATTCGGGAAACCGGTTGGCCTCGTCATGCCTAGTGGGACGGCACCAGCGGTTGTGCATGCTAGCATGGCGACCGAACAGCCATTAGGTGGTTTGGAATACCGAGGGGTGGGCGCCTCCCCCCTGGATGTGGCTAGGGAAGACCCCGCCGTGGTGGGCCCCACGACCATGGGTTGGGCCAATCCACCCCTTCGCGGGATAGTCAGGACTGCGGCCCAGCGGTACGGGCTTGTCGCGACCCCGACCAACCGGGTCAGACTGGACCCAGGCCCATCCAAACCCAGATACGTCTTTTTGTCCATAACTTGAGAACCGGGAGTCAGTTTGATGATCTATCTAAGGCGTTGGGATCCTTTGATCGATATGGTACTTTTGTTATACTCCAATTGAGTTTTGGATAATGTTGGAGTACAGTCGGGTTGGATCAAAACCCAAATCCAACCAGGCCCTTGGAGCAGAAACCCTAATAGGTTACAGACCGGTCATCCATTTGACATGCCACCTATTGTGTTTGGTCCCTTAAGATGTGACTGGACTTTGGATTAGACATTTGTGAAGCTTATTGGTATTCTATGTATGACCGATATCTTGAGGGATATATTCTATGGAACCCGAGCTCACTGGGTGCGAGGAATCCAGTGGTTGGCAGTGAGTTGGAGGTTGGAGACAGATAATAAGGTGGTTAGTAACCTATCGACTATGGGCGGGTCAGATCGTGTGTGGTTCATTTGTAAGGGTTAATACCTATCAACCTTGTGTGTGTTAGTGCTTCTCAATCCTATGTGGGTCAGTGCATACTGATCCTGTGTGGGTTAGATCATGTGTGGCTCAATGCTTAGCGATCCTATGTGGGTCAGTGCATACCAATCAAGGGTTGGTCAGATCCTATGTGAGACATTACGAGGGTTAGTACCTATCGATCCTATGTGGGTCAAACTCCATATAATCAGCAGTAGTGACTCTTGACAGAATAAGATGATCTAACTTCGTGGCTGATCATCTTTACATGTATACTTCACTTATACATGTGTGAGCTGAGTCATTGCCTTTATGGTGTACCTGTGAGGTACTTATATCTCCGTAGTGTTACCTATGTGGTAATTTTACCTTGTTGTGTACATGTTTGGTACTAATATCTTCATGTTGTTACATGTGTGGTACTTCTACCTTGGTGGTATTCATTCCTCATGGGTGAGGTGTGTTTATATTGATAACTTAGGTATATTTTTGGGCATATACATAAGTTGTGTTAACATCTATTTCTTCATGCTTTGAGATTGAGGTCTTTTTTTGTGGTTATCCTTTGTGGATTTTGAGAGTCCTTCAAAGGTCTTAGGGTCCCTACTGAGTATCGTTATATGCACCCCTACAAGAACTTCGCACGCACCTTGTTGTGTTTTGTGCAAACGATGGAAATCCCTAACTGAGGACGAGGGTACCAGGACTAGAGGCTACTCAGAGGTGCACATTAGAAAATATGATCCTCTGAGATGGTCGTACGAGATATGTACCTACCCTTCACCTGTGATCCTTGATGGGTGTTCGTAGGATCTGATTTTCAATTATATTTGTACTTTCCAGTTGGGCTTGTATTCTGGCCCCATTACATTCTCTACACACCATGTTTACATTATATTTTACCTTGTACCTATCTCTTTTTGTGTGATTGGTTTGGGTGATTTTACACCTTTAGAGGCAATGTCTTCCCGGTTTTAGGGATAGTCCTTTCTGGTGCTATTCGCCAGCCCCTAGCCTATGGAAGGCGGGCTTGGGACAGTCACGACATAGTCCCTGGGGGACGGGTTGTGACAACATAAACATGAAATATTTGAGAATTTAATTTGATAATTATGATTGATATTATAATTAACTGATGTATTTTGATTATTTAAGAAACTATCATGTAATAATTCCAACTATAATTTAAGATCATTTGTGAGTAAAAAAATAAAAATAAAAAAAGCTAAAAACAATCATTTCTTTATTAAATCTGGAAAAAATGTAATTAATATTCCATGGACTATAATTATTTTTTATTTCATGTCATGGGTGAAATAAATAGTTATAATATTTTCTTTGGGTTATATTTATTGGTAATTGTTAGTTTGAGCATTCATTTTTTAAATGATTAGATTTCAGTACAATACGACATTTTATATCTTGACTAAAAAAATTAATATTGGTGTAAATTTATTACTCGTGTTATGGATTGTGACAGGTATGACAACATTATATCATAAATTAAAATCATTCAAAAATTCATATTAAAACCATGGTGTAAATATACATATGTTTTTAATTATAGGGGTTAATTGAAAATTATTTATTCAAAAATATATTTTACATATTTTATGATTTATTATTGTAATAATATTATTTTATAATTTGTTAAAGCATTCTATTAATAAGATTATTTTTTTATTTTATTTTTGAAGAAAAAAAATGTTCTTTGAGATTTATTTTAAAACCCAAAGTAGTTTAGAATACTACTTTTTCTTCCCTGATTTTAAATATGATTTAATGATTTTATTAATAATATTTAAGTTCCATTAAAATTTCATATAGTTTAGAATTGAAAAATTAAAAAAATTAAATTAATTGATAACATTTGATTGAAATTTTGAAATAGATAATTAATAACCTTGTTAAAACACCATAAAAATGATATATATATATATATATATATAATTAGTCTAGTTAATGAATTAAAAAAATGGAAATTTGTATAAATAATTACCATTAATATATAATGGAACACTATTTGCTCATATTCCCCAAAATATAGATATACTAAAAGATATATGGTTTCATGGAAAATTAGTACATGTCGAGTAATTTAATTCTTTTTGGAAAAAAAATATAGTAGTGGTTTTTGGTTTTTAATATGTGGAGTATTTTGGAATGTAAATAAAAAATATATTCATTATTAAAACATTTGTATTAAAGTTATATGAAAACTACCTAACTATAATTTAACCGTCATGAATTGCTATTATATTAAAACATAAATTAACTAATAATAATTATAACTAGTTTAAATATCAGTTTTAAAATAAATTTATCATTCTAGATAAAATAATGGAATAATATTCCTAACTATTAGAATATTAATATTTCAGTCTAGATAAAAATTAAAATTATAACCGAATAATAATTTTTATTTAATAATTAAATATTTCATAACTAGAATATTTAGTTCTTAAAGTGTATTTGAAATTTAGTTTTATGAAAACTATAGCATTTCATGGATATTATTTAATAAAATTTTCAATAGAAAAATATATTGGGGATTAATGAAATGTATGAAATATGTTATATAATATAGATATTATTTATTTAAATGAAATCATGTAGTATATAAATGTGAATCAATTTGGTTATCAATAGATGAAAAATTATCTATAATCAAATAAATAATCAATATTATTTTTTAGAATAATTAATATTTTTTTAATTTTTCTTTTCATAATCCTCTCATTTTTAAATACCCATGTATTCACACTTTTCCCTCACAGAAAATTCAAATTTCAATCGGATTTTTCTATCAAAAACACTCTCATAGAGTTGTCACTCAAATTTAGAGAAATTAAGATTTCTCTAAGGACTCAATTTGAATATATAACCAGTATTAATGTAACAGGTTCTTTTCTTCTCAATCACCTCCTTATATTAATGATTTCATATTTCACTTTCTATAATTTTTTAATATATAAATTTTATTCTATATAAATTTTATTTTGATTAAATTGATTTATTATACATATTATTTACTCATTACATTTACATAGACTCAGTTCATAAGTCCATAAATATATTATAATAATTATTCATCATTCTACTGATACCAATTTTATTCAATCCATATGTATTCAAAATGTAGATTGTATTCTATGAATGTGAAATATCTTATTTTGGGTATCTAATTTATTCTAGGTATGATATATTTGGTTTATTATTTACTTGGAACCTAGTGAACTATTTATTGTATTGGAATAAGTAAGTCATATATATTGATATCATAAATACTTCTATTTAATTATTGATTAATTTTTTTATTCTTAATGAAAATCATATAAATAAATATATGAGATACATAATAAAAATTTTAGAAGGAATTTAGGGATCATTGTGTTTTTCTTTCAATAAGGATCATCTTTATATTTAAACATCCTTTCAAAGTGTCATAATTAATTAAAATTTTGAAAAATAATCCTAGTAACCATTAAAAAATTCTATGTGTTTATATTTATCAGGAACCCTAAACTATTAATACCTTATTGTCAAATATTATGTGCAATGTTTATTGGTATTTAAATCCAAAATTTTAAAATTTTTAGAGAAATATTTCACTATTATACATTGAATAAAATTTTATTATAATCCTTTTTTAATATTATATCATCTATTTATATGTTTTAAAGTATTGTGAATCATGTTTACTGTTTACCTTATAATATGGAATTCAGTAGATTTATAAGTTATTGGGGGGTTTTAATAAATATATCATGCCAGAGTAGTGTACGTGAATATAAGTTAAAAAGAGATAATGTAATTTCGGAATATTTATCCTTTAAAAAGACCCTAAATATAAAAGGACTTCATTTTATGATCATCATATCAAAAAGTATGAATTGCAATATTTATGTGATCATTATTTTATTTTGATAGATCCATTTATATATATTTTTATACTTTTTTTATTTCATATTATATATTAAATGGTTATTCCTTAATTATTGTGCAATTTTTCAATAAAATCACATGAAATGTTACACATTCTGAGAATATGAGTGCCCCTACATATTATTTTTTTTCATTCCTCCAAATAAATACATATATTCTATAATCTAATCAATGAAAAATAATATTAACAAATAAATTTTAATTCTAAATATACTATATACATCAAATAAATATGGTGAAAATGTAATAATTATATATGTATCTAGTTTTTTTTTATAAAAATATTATATATTCTAATTTTATGTTGTATATTCATTATTATATAATAATTTACTCACAATATTAAGTGACATGATTTATGTAAACTATAGTTGTAAATAGAAAAGTTTAGAAAAAAACTTAGGAAATATATTCACATGAAAATTGGAAATGATAAAAGTATTTCAATAATACCATTATATAAAATATAATTTTCTTTCTAGAATAGGATGGAAAAATAAATAAATAAATGTAAAATTAATTCATTATTGTAATAAATGATGGTTGTGTAATGATTTAGGATTGATTATGTTAGTTAAGAACTAATAAATATTTGGAATTTTTATAAAAATACATATTCTTAGATAATTTAAATTATTACCATAAATATGATTACTATAGTGATTTAAATTTTTTTTAAAGGGAATGAAAACATTCATATTGTTTAATAAATAATAAATATTATATTATATTTTAATTATCTTACTTAACATAGTCATTTCAGTATTTCGGTATGCAGTTTTTCATCAGCATGACATTTCTATATTGGATTGCTTCATGAGGAAACACTTAAAATATCATGGTATTATTAAATTAATAAAATTATAATTTCTATTTACATTATAAAATTTTATTTATAAAATAAATATTTTAAAAAAATTATTTTGATTATGACATTTATCATTCCTGATGTTTTTAATATTTTAATGTTAGTGTTTGGAAACAGTATGTTGTGGAGAAAATCCTAGAGAATAAATTTATTCTATTTTTTATAAATATGATTTATAATAATGTTATCGTATATCCCACATTTTACCCAGTATATTTCAACTATGCTTCTATTGGATTAATGATTGAGGATGTACATATGTTTTTGACACTTAATTAGTGAAGTTCAGTCAATAATGATGTGGTTCATAAATTTTTTTATTTAAGATGTGGAAATATATTTTCTGTGGTCTAATGTTTTTGAACATTAAATTAGAGATCCAATGATAAATCCATTTGAATTGAGTTGGAGGTTTTACCCTCCCCTCTCCCTTTTTATCCCATCACCCAAAATGCATGGACATCTAGTGTTTTTTTATTTTTACAAATATATGTTGGAAATCCCTTGAACTCCACAGGATATGAATTTGAGGATGAATTTTATAAATTCATCATTATATCCGCATATGATGGAAATTTTTCTTCTAGAAGAAATATTTGGTAATAGATAGACGAGGACACTTTTTCATTCATCGTTTCTATAATGGTGATTTGTGTGATCAATTTTTTATCAATTGTACTAATTTAAAGTCAAAATTGGGAGTTTTTTGTTATATTAATTCAGGTTTCCTTTTTTGAATTGACATATATAGCTTTGGAGTAATATATTTATTTTGATTATTTTTATATTTCATTATTTTTATATCATGGTTTATAATTTAAAATTAGTTTTTAGTTCATTTTTTTAATGGTATTGAGAATGATATTAGTTTATTCATATAGGTGGGGTCTACCCATCATGTTGTTTAATTATTATATTTTTATAATGTGTCACTCAATATTTTTTATTAATTAAAATTCAATTTAAATAATTAATTTATAAATATAAAATAAATAATAAGTAAATAAGATATTTTTATAAGTGAAACTTGTTATTAAATAAGATAATTGAAATTTATATTGTAACCTGAGTATGATTAATTTTTTTTTAAATATATTTTCATTTTTACCATCATTTTTTTCCCTTTTGAATGATTTTTTTCAAGAAACCAGATACAATTATCATTCATATCATAATCATCTGGAAAACAAGTCTATTTGTTTAGAAATTTTATTCAATTTTGTTGATATTCAAAATACATTATATATCATTTATTTTAATTTATATTAATGCAAAATCCTATATGTGATTCCAATGATATGTTTAATATTATTCATGTGTATATTTGTTAAACAAATCTCAGTGATTCCATGTGTCACTTAGAGAATACATCAATCCTATATATCAATAACTAGAATTAATTACAATTAAACCAATGAAAAATAATATTCAATTATGAAATTTTATTAGTAGTGGTGGAATGGTTAAATGTTTAGGTTACCTTTATCAACACTCCTTGATCTACATATGAAAACAAATTAATTTTAAATAGATTTTATACCAACAAAGGGAAATCATTCTATAATATTCTTTATTTTCAATCATTTCTATAAGTTTAAAATTACATCTCACAAATTCTCTCACAGTACAATGAACAAAAATATTAAATTCATTATGTAATAGCTATATAATACACATACATTAATAAACATGTGAATATTTCTATATAATTTAACCACACTAGACCCCATTGTATAAATATTATAAGTTATACACTTTTTTATAACTTATAAAATATAAAGAACTTAAAAGAGTGGGATTGAAATACCCAATTTATGAGAAAACTAATAAACGTCTCATCAAGAATCACATCATAATTATTTGAAAAAAAACAAGATAATGGGATAAATTTCTTATTAGAAAATATTGAATAATAATTGTTGTCTAAAATGAATGATTGGATAAAAAATAGTCCAAAATGATGGATAAAATACCTTGAAATAGGAGTACTGAAACATGTGACAATAACCATGATATATGAAAACATTAAATTAGCATAAACCATTGAAATTATTTATATGTAAAAACATAGAAATTCATATCATATTGTAGAATTCATCAAGATAATATTTCTAAAGCATAGTGGGCTATAGTGTAAGATTATGAAATTTTTAGGAGAAGTCTCATTCTCATTTAAAGATGCATTGTGGTTTTTATGTCTCCTAAAATCCCATTCATTATGATTCAAATATAAAGTTGATTGATTATCTTCTCATTGGTTTTGGTCCTATATTTTCAACATTGATGTGATTTCAATCATTCTTTATCAATTGGGATGATTTGGTTTCGCAGACATCCATCAAGAACCATAAGGTAGGAGGTTTAGATTCTATATCCTATACTCTTGATTATAATTGCTTGTATTTAATTGTTAAATCACAATATCTATGTTATAAAAATGAATTCAAAGTTGAATTAGTTTATTAATTAATTTTTCCAATGTGATAATGAAATCAATTGAATATATAATAATGAAATTGGTGAATAATGGGATCATAAAATTGATTGATTATTGGGTTCTAAAATAGATAGCAACCCATAGGTTGTATCAATATGATTTAAATGGTTTCCACCATTATGATGTACTGATAAGATAAAAATTAAATTTTTTATATTATTAGTGGATAAATAATTTAAATTTAAAAATGAGTTGAATGATGAATCATGATAATGGAAATAAATTTTTGGATATATGGAACCTTGTGATGTTATATATTTTATTGAGTTGTGTGATAGGGAATCTCTCTCTAAATACACATGTGGTTATAGACTACAGCTCTACGACCCCAATATATTTATGTATTTTTTTTGATAACTGACTTGTGGGATAGGTAATGTAGCTCCAACTACACATAGGGTTCCAGGAAACAACTATTTTCCCCCATTGTATGAATAAGTTGTTTAAAATAATTGACTAATGGGAACCCATTAATTTATGTAATTTGATATCCCTTTTTGGATGGTTCACACTCTATCAATGGCTAACGTAAGTATTGAGGGTTATGGATTTTTTTTAACCCATTATTTATGTGGTTAAATAAATAATAATTTGATGTGAAAACTATTTACCTTATATAATATACTTTATTCATTATATAACTGAATACACAATATTAGATAAGATATTATTTTAGATGTTAATGGTTTTGGCCTACAGATTTGTACTCACACCCTACTCATGCTTCCTGAATATTACTTCAATAGACATCATGTCTGTAGGACATGATTGGGGAAGATTATTATGTTAGATATCTGAGTTGGGATGAATCATGGATGAGAGAACCACACTTGATGTTGATACCTACGTGGGATTTGGAAGGGTATTTATTTTGGTTTATCATTTGGCACATTATAAATTAATATAATGACATATCTACTTCTTTGGTTTGGATATGGATTTATTATTTTGGTTTATCATCTTATACTAGTATGTATTGGTTATGGTATTATTCAAGTTATTGTCTATTATCATTTGGATATGGTTTTTTATTTTCATTGTTTTTTTCTTTGACAAAGAGGGAATAGTCTCCCACTGATATATATATATTAAACCCTAGCTACTAGTCAGTAGCCTCTAGAATATAGTGATATGCGCCTAAGGTCGTATAACCAATAGGCTCAGGAAACTGGTATGTGGCCCCCATGTTCGGATGTTATAAATTGGTATCAGTGGTGGTTTAATTTTTTTAGTTTTTTTACTATTTTGGAATGATATAAATGATTTTAGGATGATTCTTGCCTTATTAATGAGTTCATGCATGGTATTTTATGACCCATGTATGGGGGAGAACCCATGTACCTAATGTCAGATTGTTGAAATTGATGTTAATGTTACAGTTGAATGTTATTTCAACTCAATTAACGCACTTGTTTTGTGATGTTATTAATTTTATCAAATATTTTAATCATGGCCCCATATGTAATGAGGTTTGAGTTTAAATTATTCACTATGGGGACTCATGATATGATGTGATAAGAATAATTTTTGGAACGCACAAAAAAACATGTATTGGGTGTGTTGTTTAAAAGAAAATTCTTTTTTTTCTACTATAATTTAAATGAAAAGGTACACAATATGAAATGATAATAGTAAATGAATCTAAATATGGTTAATTTTATGTATAAATTGGGTTATAATGATAAAATTGAACAATTTAGGGTTTCTTACTCAGGCTTTTGATTTTGGTTTCCTACTTCGGCTTCCCTCATGTGTCGGCAGTTGTGAGGCCTGAAGGAAGGGATTTATGGTCCTTCCTGGTTGTGGATAACTATCAAGGAATGGTTTACATATTTCATTTCTCTGGATTGAGGTTCCATTACTCCCCCATAGTGCAGTCTGTGGTGGTGGTTCCCTAGAGGATTTGGGATGTGTCGAGCAAGCGGAAATGATGTTCCAAGAGGCTTGACTAGCATGGGATTCCCCCTTTATTTTTGGTGGATATACATTATATTTCGTTGGAGGTCCCTCATGATGATCGTCTATCATCTAGTGAGGATATTTGTGCCAAGGGGTGTCAATGATTTTCCGGTTGTCATCAATTTGATGTTGCTGGTTCGTTGTGCTGGTTTAATGCTGACATTCGCTGATTCAATGTTTTCACACTTTTGGTATTTGAGTTTATGAAATTTGAAAATGTGTTGCAATTTTTTTTGTTAAAAAAATTGGAGGGAAATGTATGAGTGTAGTGATAGTGCCTTGTTTTTGTTCTTGGGGTGAGGTATTGAGTTTTAATTGTTATGGTTTTTTATGATTTCATCTTACAAAATTGGGTAAATGATGTATTTTATGTCTAAATACATGTGCATGTAATTTTAGTGATATGCCTCCAAGACAATGCTTATTTATAGGACAATATGAAGACAAGTATGGAAATGATCCTTGTGTAGTTTAACAAGAAGCTTTGATAGTGTCAAGTAAAGGTGACTGAGAAAATTTCCATGAGAATATCGGTAACCTTGTGCAGTTTATGGAAAGATAACCAGATCTCATTGTGCATAATTTGTTTGACTTGACTTGATAGTTTTAGTTATAGCACCCTCCAACATTCATCAGAGAGGGTGTACATAAGAAATCTATGTTCTAGATTGATACTATCCAGATATTTCGTGACTACATATATAATTATTCTAATAAGAGGTTCATGTTGAATAATTACATGTTGTGTGGTCAATAAATGTGTTGGTAGTTTATTCAGATATGGTATGGATGACCGGAGAATACGATATGGAAAAAAAATTAGGAGAATTTCTTGCATAACATTTACCCTGAGACACTCAGTATGGATAGGAAAGCTGATTTTATGAGGTTGACTAATGGGAGTATGTTCATGATGGACTATTTTGGTCTATTTACTGATTTTTAATTCATTTTTACATATTTTACACGTAATGAGGCTTTAACAATGAAGCATTTTCATGATTGGATCAAATGTGAGATTAAGTCCCACGTTAACATATTCAGACTATTGAGGTTTTTGAAAATTGGTGAATTGGGAACTCATTAATGAGGAGAACCTAATGTAGGGATACTGTGGATTGTAGGTGTCTTCTTCGGATGACAAGGGGGTATGACTTCCAATAGTATGATGCATCGATTTGAGAATTTCAATCAAGAATATAAAAACTAGTGGTCATGGAGAAGGATTGGTTACTTAGAGTAGTAACCAAGTATACTAACACCAATGTGGTATGTTTGAACACATTCATACCCAATGTTCATGACCAATAATGGAGTGTTGATCTAGCGACAGGGCATGTAACTAGTAGAGTTATTGTAGAATCTCTCAACCTACGGGTAGTGATAGAGGATCCATGTTGATTCAAAACACTAAGAGGGAGTATTCTACACCATATTAGTCTAGATGTTGGAGTTATACTATTCATGGTGGTCGAGGTAGTGTACATTTTACTTCTATAAAATATAACATGTATTATAAGACTGCTGCAACCTAGGGAAATTAGACTGCAACATTGGGAAGTGTGGAAGGACAGTTGCATGTAGTTCAGCATAACTACTTGGTATCGAGGTTGGGCCATCAATAGTATGAGGTACAATTCATGTAGCTTCTACACATTTTACTTCCAAAATTGATATAGCATCCTCTTATTCTTTTTTATATACATAAATTTTGAATGGTCTGAGTCCAGAGGTGGAGTTCCTAAGTGGGGTTCTGAAAATCGATACACCATTGAGAGTAAGGGTGAGAGACATCTGTTTATTCTTGGGTTTTTCACTCGACATTTGTGAGTATCATTAATGATGAGATCTTTACATACTTCAGATGTCGTGTTTTTACTAATTTTATCATATGCATTTTTTGGTGGTGTACTGATCCCGGATAGATTTTTACAACTACGGATTAACATTTACATCACTAGAGGGTGACTATTTTGTTCAACCTATAGAGTATTATATTTAGGTAGGCTCATCTTGGAAATCTCAACAACATTATGGGGAGCTTACTTCTTATGTTTCAATCCATCTTCTTGAACATAGTGGGGTGAAATAGAGTGTCTTTTCATTCATAGTAGACCAATTATAAGAAATTTTCTGTGGTGACTTCTAAGGGCATCAACATGAGGTGGGTTGTATAGTTTATGATTTAGATCATTCCGAGAGCTAACACAGTTTCTATCCTACCATATAGAATGGAACCAATATATATTCATGATCTTAAGAATTGGTTGGAAGATATTATTGATAAATGATTTATCTACACGAGTATGTCTCCTCGAGGTTTTCTGATTTTGTTTATCGAGAAGGATTATGGGACTTTGGGATTCTATGATGATTACATTATATTGAACTCATTGATAATGAAGAACCAATATCCTCTTCCACAAAATAAATTATCTATTTGACATGATTGTAGGATCTTGTGTCTTCTCCAAGGTTTACATGAGATCAAGATATCATCAATTGAGTGTTTGATCATCTAATATTCTATAGAAAACATTCATAATTGGGTATGTCCTATATGAGTTCATTGTGATTCCATTTGAGCTAATCAACACTCTTTTGGTGTTTATAGACATTATTAACATAATCTTCCACCCATACCAAGATCATTTTTGGTTGTTTTATGGATGATATCCTGGTGTAATCTAAAACTCATGATGATCATTCCCAACATCTTGTTATTATCATGAGTATAGTAACATAGCATAATTTAAACACAAATCTATCTACATGTCAATTATGTGTCAACATGGTACATATTTGGCTTAAATAAACTCATAGGAATGTGGTTTAGTGGACCTAGATAATGTTCTAGTAGATTTTTCTTAAGAGAATCCTGCGTATTTTTTGAATATCTGTAGATTTATGGGTTTAGCGGGTTATTATCAAAGGTTCTCCCAAGACTATTACCACATGGAGGAATCAATCTTGGGAATGATCAATAAAGTAATAATGTTCGGATGGTTTGTATAAAGTGAGAATTATTTCACAGAGTTACATAAGTGTATACCTACTATAACAATTTTAATCCTACCTGAGTCGGATGATGAATATAAAATGTATAGTGATGCATTCAGGATAGGACTTTGAGTAGTGTTAGCATAGGTAGGATAAATTTATGGAATATGGGGCATGGATTTTTAGGCCACAGTAAATGAATCTCCCTATGCATGACCTCGAGTTAGCTATAGTGGTTTATGCTTTAAGTGTTGGGACCATTGTCTTTTGGTTGAAAATATTATTGTGTATACCAAACACAAGAGCCTACAGTATATATTTTTTTAGTGATTTTGGATCCTCCGATATCATTTATTGGTTATTTATATGCAATATTTAAAAAAAAATTCTAGTATATACACCTATAAATGGAAATAATGTTGGTGAGGCTTTGAGAAAGAATACACAGACTCAGACATTTCAAGAATCTAGTTCCAAGTGGAAGATAGTGAATTTACTACCTAAAAATATATTTTGGTTTATAAGTTATAGGAGATGATGAACCTCATATTAGTAGTATTGTTTTCAACACTTTTAAACTGATCTGATAGAGGAAGTATGAGGATTCGAAGTGTTTTTCCTTGAGGGAAATCCTTTAAGGTCGGGAGTCACCTTTCAAATTAACTATTAATGAGGATGGGATAATCTATGTTTACTTTCATTTGGTAGTTCCAATGAGTATATGTGAGTAGATAGTGCATGATTTTCATGACTCAAAGTGGGAGATACATCCTTGTTTAACCAAAATGTATCATGACCGATGTCAACAGTATTAGTGGTCAGACATGAAAAAGGGATTATAGGTTGTGACACGATGCTACATCTATCAATAGGTCAAAGCCATGAATAAATGAAAATGGATTACTAAAGTCATTACCCATTTTTTAATGGAAATTGGACTAGGTTAATATGGATTTTGTGGTAGGTCATCCAAGTGAACCTTAGAATAATGATGTTATATGGGTTGTTCTAGTTTGGCTGATGAAGGTATCCCATTTCTTGCCTAGCTGGGACACATGATCCAAGGAGAATTAGGGGTAACTCTATGTGTTGGGGATAGTCAATATTATTATGGTTGAAGAGGGAATAACTTAAAATTGTGACTCACATTTCACTTCATACACTAGGAAAGGCTTACAGATGGTTCTTGGTACACCGATATTTCCGAGTACAGACTTCTACAAAAATAAAGGTGGTCAATAAGAATGTACTATTCATGTTTTCGAGTATATTTTATGAGTGTTCATTATTGAATTCCAGGGGTATTTATATTAATACTTAGATATCATTGAGTTCTCCTAAAATATTATTTATCAAGAGACTATTCATATGGAACCATATGGTTCTCTTTATGGTAGACCTTATAGATCACCTCTATGATGGATCGAGGAAGGTGAGTCAAAGTTGTTGGGACTGAGTCTTTTGCAGGAAACATCAAAATTTTGGGACTAATTATTTTGCAGGAAACATCGAAGTAGGTCTAGTTGATTAGGAAATATATGGCTACAGATAAGATTATGAAGATGTTGTATGTTGTTCAGCATGGACGGCCACTTGATTTTATATTGAGTGATCATTAATTCCATTGGTTGTCTCCAAGACTGGGTCATAATAGGAATCAGAGACATGGCAATCTAGTTCCCATGATTGTTGGGCCATTAGATATTGTGGAGGGAATTAGGATGGTGGTATACCGATTATCCATTCCCCAAAGGTATAGTTATATGAAATATGTTTTTCAAGTGTCTTATCTTTGGAGGTATCACCCCAACCATTCTCATGTGATTCATGTTTATTATGTTAATCTTGAGAGCAATGTGTCCTTTGAGGAGAATATGATTCAAATTATGGATCATTGTAGGAAAGTGTTGTCAGGAAAGACCATGTTAATAGTTTGAGTATTTTGAAATCATTGACATGTTTAAGAGGATACTTGAAAGAGATAATAAGATATATGGGCATGGTGTCCTGATTGTTAACCTTGAAATCATAGTGATTATTGGGAGTATAACTCAATTATGATTTGTTATAAGGTGGGGGATTATAATATCCTAACCTTTTACGGATATGTCTTATTCTCGTTTACAGATCCCAGTGGGATTCTAAGGATCCTCCAAGATCATTCTTGATGAATTGATGATCGAGATTAACAATGAGATTCTCATTTTTTATAGTCCTAGATTTTTTACCCCATTATGATTTTCATATTTCCACTTCAATTTGGGGAATATAAGTTTGCTAAACATAATAAAAAGACCATGAGTTAGGTGTTTTAATTTTTAAATCCCATAGTATGGATTATAATTTCTTGTATGTCAATTTTAAATATCAATTACCATGTTGGGAAAGTACATTCTAAATTAAATTAATTAGTTGATTGATTTAACCATGTGATAATTAAATTGTTTAATTATGTGGTAATGAAATTAGTGAATAATTGGATTATGATATTGATTATTAATGGGTTATGAAATTTATAGTGACCCATGGGGTGAACCGATATGATTGAACTATTTTCCACCCATGGGTAGTTCTGTTATGATGCACATTATGTTCTTTAAAATTTTCTTGATTAAATAATTACAAATGAGAATTTGGTAGAATAATAAATTATGATGATGATGATAAATGTTTTGAGAAATGAAACCATGTCATGTTATATATTTGACTGAGTTTTAGGATTGGGATTGCTAATCCAAATACCAACATGGTTTTAGAGTGCTTCTCTAGGGCCTTAATAAAATTATGTAATATATGTGATCATTGAGTTTTGGGATAATTAATACTCCTGTAAATATGAATGGGGTTCTAGAAAACTACTCTAGGCCCCCATTGTAGTAATATGAAGTTAGAATTAATTGATTAATGGAACCCCATGATGGAATGTATTGTGACATACCATTGGGGACAGTTCAGACTCTATGACGTGATGAAGCTGGTATTGATGGTTAGGGTGTCATTGCGAACCTAATATTTAGGTTTTTAAATAATAAATAATTTAATGTGATATTTTTTACCATATATATTTTACTACATTATATATATAACTACACATAATGTTATTGATTGTATATTATTATATAGGTTGTTGGTGGTAGCCTACTGAGTTGAACTCACAAATTTCTTTGGATTTCTTATTGAAACCCCGATAGAATACATAATTGTAGGATATGATAATCTCAAGAAACATATGTTAGATGAATGATTTAGGAAGAATCATAGCTGAGGGGGCCACACATGATGTCAGGAGCCAATTGGGAGTTATCAGTTTCTATACAGGGATTGAATTTGGAACTTGAAACTTATTTTTCCATGATATATCTACTTCTTTGGTTTGGATATTGATTTATTATTTTGTATTATCATGTGATTCTAGTTAGAATTGTTTATGGTGTTATACTAGCTATTATTTCTTATCATTTGTATATTGATTATTTATCTCCTCTATAGTGTGACTTTGATAAAGAGGGTATAGTCTCTCCAAGATACATCTATTAGACCCTCAATTATATTCAGCATCCTTTGGTATAAGGGGAGGTTCACCTGATGTAATATACCCAACCATCTTGGGGAACCAATCAACAGAACCATGTTTGGGACATTACGTATGGATAATAAATAGTTCACCCTCATGAGCACAGGCTAATAACTCATGAAACATATTGTTCTTGGGATTACAATAAATGTACCCTTAGGGGAATTACATACTAGTCATGTGCAATTTTTTATCAAATGTGATATGAATCATCAACCAACACATTTGAGGTTGATATTTTACCCCTATAATGAAATAATAATATTCCATACTTATATATTCCATGATAACCTGAAAGAGTCCATATTCTAAAATATAATTATCATCCCAGGGAAAAGGAATGGGCTCAATTAAAACATACATAGAACATTTCATAATCCTTATAGAGAAATAAGGTGGATCATGGGATAATATAGTCACCCTAGTGTATTATAAAATGTATTACATATACAGAAAAAGAACAAAAATTCATTATTATGATCACTAAATTTATCAATTTTAAAAATAATTGAAAACACATTTTTTCAGATTCATTCAGAATTAAGATAATTTTGGAAATATCTTTAAAATAATTTTAAATACTATTTTATTGAAAATAATTTTTATACTGAAGAGATAATGTATTCATATGGAAAACGTTTAAAAGATATTCTAGAGAACGTTTTATGATTATCATAAAAAAATGATATGAGTAACCATAAAATGTCTCTTTATTGTGGTTGACATGTAGACATGTTTTCCAAACTTTTTTGGAAGAAAATATCTATAATGGACTCTATATAAGAAAATAATTATTTTTAGAGTAAGTGTGTTTTGGAACTTAAATCATGTGATCGGGAATGGAAACCCCATTTTTAACATTTTAAAAAATACATTTTTTGAAACCCACATCATTAAAATATTAATAAATAATTCAATTGAAACAAATTAAATAATTACTTGAATATCACAAATATAATATGATTTTTTATTTCAAAATAACTATGTATAATTGTTTTGGGGTTTTAGAACATGGTCATGGAAAATAAAGAGATTATTTGGCGAGGATATGAATTAATTATGACTTCATTATATTTTTTTCAGAATTAAATCAATCAATGTAAATATTACTTGTTTGATAATTCCATTCCCCATAAAATATGGATGGAATATAAGATTTTATTATAATATGTTAGAATAATATAATCCTATAAATAAAAATTCAATGTGGAATAATTAAGATTCAATAGAGGATGTTGAGTTTAGAAAACCAATTTGGTTATTTTTAATACATAAATATAAAAACTTCTGAAGAATAGAGCATATAATATATTTTTTAATAAATTCAATTACATGAAATTTATGATAAAAGTATTCTATATTTTAATATAAATTGAAAAAAGTGGTGAATATGGAATACGTCTCAAACAATGATAAAAGAGATTAGGAAACCCCCATATACACATTGTAACAAAACCCCTCAAAAAATTTACATGAATTAGAATATTATATATCAAAATTGTAGAGGGAATAATTACTAAATATTTCAAATAGTAACATTATAAACTGTATAAATTGAAATTTGTTCACATTAACAATCATGTCATAAAAATGAAATTTTATACGAAAACCCCTTATCATTAATCTAGTTGTAAATGGTACTGATTTATACATATATATCTAAAAACCATCTTAATAACAAATTTAAAATCCATATTCACATATATATATTTCCGTATATAATATATAATTATAACTAGTCATTATGTATTCATCAACTAGCTAAATTCCATTTTCATCATCAGTTGTTAGTAATGTCGATTATTTATATATGTCTTGAAATATGGTTATTTATTATTTTTATTGTCACAAAGTTATTCATTGATATTTTGTTAAATATTATTTAATAATATTTATTTACAATTTTATTTTGTTATGTATTCAATCCATTTAAATTATATGTATGGTTCCTAAAGGCGAAACTCGTAACGGGCATGTATGGGTAAATTTTAAGGAATTGATAGTGGAATCTTAATAATCAGTTAAATATTAATATATCCTTTCCAAAAACATATATAAATATATTTACTAATTAATATACTATATAATCAGTAATTATTATTCTTTGTTCAACCACTATAGAAATTTATATCATTGATGATGGATTTGGTTAGTCTAACTCTAACAAGAACATGCTATAATTACTATATATGTGTGATTATGGACAAATATATTTATAATATCATTATTCTATAAGTATAATAAATAAATTTATTTGTTTTTAATGTGTTAAATCTTTATTGGGAAGATTAATAAGATGAATCTAATTGATATTATTCTACTACATGGAAATAACAAATTATTTTTTCTTATTGGTATACTCATTTTAGAAAGATAAATTTACTTGACCACTTACTATTTGATATTTATAATATGATGAAAAAATTATCTATTAATAATATTAATCATTTAATAAAAAATATTAATTTATTGAAACAATTATTTAAATCAAATATTTGGGGTTCTGATAAAAAACAGAACGATCCCAAGAGGGTGTGGTCCATAAGTACACAAAGATAAAATTTTCATTTTCCAAATAACATAAAGAAGTTATATATTTATTTATAATTCATGAATCACAATAATGATATAAATATATTTTATATTAAATAAATTCACCCTTTTATCCATACATGTAAGGTTGTTTTGACAAATTAAATAAAGTGGTTTATAAAGGTGGTTTTACACATATACAGACATATAACATTTTCATTTACTCTAAGTAGAACAATAGATAATTGTTATTATGGTAACATAAAAATTTATTAAAATAAAATTAATTATTTTATTAAATTTCAACTTGTAGAAGATATTTTATATTCCATTTAATTACCTCACTAAAATTGATTATTAAAATATTTTCTCATCAAAAATGGGTTATAAAAATAGGAATAGGGATATATGTCAATTAAAATGGTTATAGATTCAATAGAAATATCAATTTTTGTGTTTATGTAATTGGGTTGTGGGATTATCATATTGTAATTTATTTGAGTGGAATTTCTGAAATAATATGAAAGGATAAGTCACTATTAATGGAATTAGAGTCTAAGACATCATAAAAATTGATGTTTAATGAGAATTTGAATGAAAAAGTCATTTTCCAAAATTTTATAAATATGTTTTAATTAATTTTAGTCATTTAATCCTTCGTTATATCATTTATCGTATGTTTATTTTATCATGGGAAATAATTTTTTAACACTATTAATTTCAGTAAACCAAATAATAAATGTTGACCATGTTAGTAACAAGAAAATTTGTTTCAAAAATATTTTAATAAATTTTTTAAATAAGATATTCAATGTTGATAAATTTTAATATTAACAACAATGCACAAATTCTATCAAAACTATTATTTAACTGGTTTTTTTAAATAAATTTTCTAGAAAATGTGGAAAACCACACATAAGAATAATAGAGGTTCATTAAACAAATATATAAATTATATAATCATTCAATAATGGGAAAATATTATTAGAAAAAGTCACTCTTTATAATCTAAATTGTAATTTTGTTACCATAGTATTCACATATTCATATGTGATATATTTAATATGTCTGAAAAACTAATACAAAAAATGAATGAATTAATGAATTTTAATCTTCTTTATATTTAATCCTTATACTGAAATTTGATCACTTATGTTGATACATAACCATTAATGATCATTTATTTTAATATGGATCATTCATTCATTGATATGGTTACCCAACTCCTTTGTAGTGTTTATATGAAAATATACTTTCGGGATTTCTTCTTATGAGTGGAGAAAAATCTCCATGAATTTTTATGTTTCTACATCCACTATGTTATACATTATACTTGGGTATTGAAAAGGATATGATTTTCTGGGAACTACATTATTAGAAACTTTTTTATGCTCTGGGTCCTTAAAAACCTCACCCAATTCCAAGTGGTTAATGTTTTATGGATTAATGTATTGTTCGTGATTTTCCCCTGCATGTTCCTTTTGAATTTTGTTGTTTTAATTTCCCCACCCTTTTTAGATGACCTTGTCTCCATTAACATAGGAAATTAAGAATAATCCTTACTCCTTTTTTTCAACTTAAGATCATCATGACTCCTTTAGTCCCGGGTTACTTTCTACCTCCTATTCCATAGAGGTCAATAAAGACTACTCCATGAATTTATTAAACACAGTTAACTGTGAATTGACTTGACATATCATCTCTAGTCATTTTAAGATCATACACTCCATCAGAATCTAGTTAAGATTATATTTCATAAAAACATTCCCATGAACCAATCTGATCTTTGGAACCTTTACTCTTACTTTTCCGCTTAGGGATAACCTTCTGAAATCTTTCCTGATGAGAAATATCAACAACCTATTCAGCTAATTCATGGAACCTATTCTATAGTTAGCCTATTCTTAGGGATTCACACCATTATGAGATCCCCCATAATATATATGTGTAGCCAACTTCTTGATTATGATGTTGTCCTAAAACAGGGGAGTCACAATGATTAGAAGTCTCCCATATTGGAGTCTCTCTATTAACCTCTTTTGTCAGATCATTCCCCATTTTTTAGTGGGAGGTTAATTCAAACGAATATGTTCATGCAATCCCCACCCCATGCAAACACAATTTGTGTGTAGGAAGGATCATTTGGAGAGGAATGAAAATTAATTTTCCCTTCCCCCAGGATATAATATATGGACTCAGCCAAAGCGAGTCACAAACTAGAAGTATTCCAAGACTCATTCAAAAAAAATTGTCGACCCAATATTCTTAATATGATGAACACTAAAACCATCATTATTTGAGATACATTCAGAATTATTCTCATTAGGTACAAATATTAATTCAAATATAGTTAATGTTTGTCTATGTGATGAATGCAAATCCTATTGAAGATGTCCCAAGAGAAAGCACGACACACATAAATCAAACTAGTTCCCAAAATCCATTATTTGATGGCAGCATATATTTTCATAAAACTAGGTCAAAAATTCATCAATTGGTTTATTTTAGACCTAGACCTCCTAAAAAATATAAGTCATAATTGTAATTCACATAGACCTCGATCATTCATCCAAATCCAGGAATCTTCTAACAAGGTTGCATAACATTTGAAGAATTATAGGTTTTTGAAAGGAAATGGGAATACCTATGAAGCTCACCCAAATTGTTGCAAGGGGGTACCACTTACAATGTAATTCATATTTAAATATAATAATAATTAAATTGTAACCTTTACAAGATCAAAGAACACTAGACTACATATTAGTGAAATCATCCACATTGGAATACATCAAAATCCAGTGGGAAGGATCCAAACACATGTCGATGACAAGATCATATAGGTACATGTTCCATTGATGTATCGGTATAAATATTCAATTCATGGGAATAGGTAGAAAAAAATTGATCTATTAGTTAAATCCCATGGAGAGACGATGACGTTGAGAACTCCTTGAGGGATAAAGGAAGTGAAGTAAAAAAAGGAACATTTAGTCAATTAGTGTTCACAATATTATTTCATATCATCCAAAAATTAAAAAAAAATATTAATATATTTATTCATATATTGAAATGTTACATATTATTATAGTAATATTTTAATATTGATCAATTTATTTTATTATGATTAAATAAAAATCAAATAAAAAATAATTTTGTAAAAAATTATATTTAACATTACAGGATATTAATTTTTTATTCACTGATTATATAATTTGTTGATGAGTTTATTTTTATTAAATAGAGGTTTTATTATTCTTAAATTTTTTATTATTGTCTATATAATTGGATACATATTTATTTAATTCATTATTACATGTGGAAGATGTTGTTTAATAATGTATTTTTTTAAAGGGGAATATATACTTAAATCTTAGGATGTTACATACCCCCTATACAAATTAAATAATCATAATTTTATTTATTGGGTTGACTTATTTCTAAAAATTTCCTTTGGTAATTACATGGGCCTTGGAGGTTTCAAAATGGGTTTCATAGGAATTCTGGTGGCTAGGGAACTATTTTGGCCATTTTGAGGGTCACCATTCTACGGTGGTTAGAATATCAATGGGTATTTCAAAACATTCTTGGAGGATTGAGTGTGGGTTATATAGTTTTGTCCATGAGTTATTTTAGGTTCTCCATTGAGTTTTTAATTTCACTATGGGGTATAAAATGGTGAGTGGAATTTATTTCAAGGGTGTTTTATAATTAGTTTTGACAGGAGAAATCACTTTTGAGAAACAATGTAGTGGAAATTTCTTACAAATATATTTTGTGAACAGTATGACGGGTGTGTTTCTTGGTGAGTATCATTGTTTCTAATGTGTAGTTTGTATCTCACCATGATGTAGATCAAGGTTCAGTGGTTTTAAAATGGCATAAAATTCTTCCCCACACCATTGTGGGGGTAAAAAATACTCTGGCATTAATTTAAAAGGCATGAAATTAGTGTGATTCAAATGCCTTAAAAATTGATCACACATTGATCGGTGGAACCAATGGTAATTTAGTAGTTCACCACACCATGGTGACCATATTTCTAATTCCCCAAAAAATAAAATATCAAGCTCCGCTATATTATAATTTTTCATTATTTATCAATCCCTAGATGATACCTATGCCTCTCATCTCTCTCCATTTGGGCCATGAATAGTATAAACACATTGGTTCATCTAGATAGAATTCATTAATAAAGGTGACCACATATTTCCCAATTTATCCTAAGTTCTCATATTATTATTCTTTACCAAAATATATTTTTTTGGTTTCCATCTCTTTTTGGGACATAAATTGAGTTTTTTATGTTTCCTTGCAATTCAACGGTTCTTGTGGTGCTTATTTATTTTTTTGGTGATGATTCCTTCAATGGTGGTTGTTTCTTAATTTATTATTCTCTCAAAATAAATTTTGATATTCTAACTGAGTTAGGGTATATGTTATATATCCTTATTTTGGTAGAATCCTTAACTAATCACGCTTCTTATCATTTTCTAATAATGTGTGATTGGAAATAAAAAATAATATTTCAAACAATAAATAACACATTGAATGATTATTGAATAACCAATAAATTCTATTGCGATGTATTTTTTTCATAATTTTTTTAAATATAATTGTTTATATTAACTATTGGGATTTCAGTGATATTAGTTATTTAATAAGTAATTGAATTATTAAATTAATCTCAATTTTTATCTTATAGTGATTGACTTTGTTAATAAGGTAATTAATCATATAAAGTTGAATAATCTCATGTTTCAATGTAATAATAATATTTTTCTTACAATTAAGAATGTGTTAAATTTATGAAGCTAATGTATTGAAATAAGCATTATCAATTGTCAAAATAATTACAATTTTACTAATATAATTAAATGAATGGTTGGGTAGTGATCAGATGTGCATGGGTTTTTTCATACTACAACTTATCATTTAATAGGTTGTGAGATATATGTTATGAATTATTATTTTTATTATTTTATTATAATATCTAATTTTGTGAAATTATAAACAACATATAGAAATATGATAGAATCATTAATATAATGTGATTGAGAATAGTAATTTCATATATGAGATTGATTATATAGTATTTATTCCAAAAAAACATGATTGCTTTTATTCATAGTTATGGATGGTTATTTCTATTAGGTTTCCTTATAAAGATAATCTAGGATTAATTAACCTATTAATTGAAAATGTATTTAAAATTTATTCAATTAGAAATAAATATTTTGAGTTAAATACAAAATTTTATTGTTTGATGGGTGTAAATTCTTTGATTCCATATCCTTTGTGCACTTTTTAGTGCATGGAAAATAATTAATGTTATTTTTAATATATGTAATTATATTTTTAATGTGATGAAGAAAAATATTTTTATTTATGTTCCATAAAGATTCAAGGGTTTTAAGTCCATGGTTATTTGATTGACGATTGATTAAATGAGAAATATATTGGGTGAGTTGGTTGTAGATATGGTTAATGCCAATGATGGGGATATAATTTATTTTTTTCTCAGTTTTTTAGGAAACCGATAGGTCATGGATGACTTCTAAAGGGGAATTTATCACAAATATATATATATTATATTTCATTCTGCTCATTTTATGGAATGATGTCTAGATGATATTTAATTGATCAATATATAGAAGTTTGATATTTCTTGATTTTATTCATAGTTCGTGAATTTTTTAAGTTGTGGTATTGGATAAGTCCTAGAGTCCCCTAAATCTTATTAAATGATAATTTATCATGTAAAATAATGGGGATACATTATGGTTCTCAAAGATAATGACGACATAATTGGGAATATTTTCACAAAATTCATATTCCATTACACATAGATTAAATGAATTAAATGATGAGATTAGAAATTAATATGGTAATAATTACTCAATGGGTAATTAATTAATTGATTATAGACATCACGGCTGTATGAATATTTGATATCTAGACATTAGAAGTGGAATTCATGGGTCTAGTGAAACAATAGTGGTAGATGATTCTAAGGATTAGTATATTCCTATTGTGTGGTTAGTTTTTTATATTGTTATATATTTTCTGATTTTATATGATACCTAAACCTTGTTTGTTGGGGATACAACACCCATATGTTTTAGGGGTGTTTCTATGAATGTTTTGTTGAAAAGTGAAAAAATGGATGACTTCTTCTTCTCCCTAACTCTCCCCCTAGACATTGATGAGTAGTTTTATCCCGCGATATAAAAAATTATGTTTTTGGGTGAATTACTAAATAGGTTATGATGGTGTATTTTTAATTGTACATTTATATGAGGGTTATAATGTCGTATAGAATTTCAAATAACTGTATTAGAACATGGTGGTATTATATTATCAGTGGTGTACATTCATGGGTAGTGATTTCTTTAGGTATAATTAAATCCTAAATGATAAATTGGATTCTAGGAATAAACCAAGTTAACCTAGGATAAGATATTAATGTGATTTATGATATATATGATACAATAATGGCTTTTATGCTCTTTAATGATGTGCATGATTATTTATAGGATGCATGTTTCCAAGATATTTCCATTTGGTAAAGATAGTGAACACCACTGGAGTAGTGGAATTAGTGTATATTCACAATACCACACACATGAATTTCGCATATAATGTTTTACTTCATTGAAATATTTTTTTAGTTAGGGATGTTGAGGATAATAAACCAGTATATATTGTTATGTCAAATTAAGTTTCGTTTTTTTAATTCACATAGCATGACTTCATTTAATTTGTTTAATAGGTTATAGTGAGAAACCTTATCTATAAAAATATTATTCACACCATACATATATAAATATTTTTATGGTTAATAGGAATATATAGTTTATTCAGATATACATTAATATCTCAAAGTATTTATTATGAAGCTTTCATTAGTTTTGGAGTTAAGGTTTGTTTTATAGTTTTAATTTTCATATATTGTAGTTCCATTCAATTTATATATGGGATTAGATTAATTTTTATTACTTATTATATTTATTCAACTTGTTTTTTGGTGGTACATCTCATCTAATATCTTATTCCACAAATATATAAAGGGGTAAATCCTCACATGTGTGTGATTTACATGTGTTTGATGCTAGTCACCAACCAATGACTGTTTAGAGGTGGGCTGTAGGAATAATTATCTCTCTTTATTTAATATTGGATCTTGAGGTCAATCATTAGAAGGAGTTCACCAGGAAAAACTGGTATTAAATGCTATTTTTGATATATAGGATAATTTTTTTGATTTACGCTCTAATGAGGATGTTTGGTTGGAAGGTAATGAATGTCACACATCCTTATTATGTTCTTTAAACAAGGAATTCGAGATATTAGATTCTAGTTTAGATCCATCATTGATCAAACATATAGATCTTCAACATTACTAGACACACTATGTGAGTTGATGCATATTGTTGGGTAATGACTTAAAAATGGATCATGACTAATGGTTGTCTATGATTTTATTTGAATATGGTATAATATAATAAATATGTTAATATAAGTTATTTAATTAACTAATTAAGCATAAAAAATTATATCCTATGCTTAGGAATCAATTACATTTATCATTTTATATATTTTTATCCACATTCGTTTCCACATCATGTTTGAGAAGAATATGTTAAATAGTATTTTCCAGATGATCTCTACCAAGTGGAGGTCAATAATGACGACACATGGAGAGGGATACCCTAAGAGTTCCAATTCTTGGGTATGAAACTGTAAAAATGGCATTGTGTCATATCATGATATAGGGAATTAAATGAATTATGTGGAGATATACTATAGTTCTATACATGAATAGGAATTCCTCTATATTTCATTATCCACGATGATGATAAGTGGGTGAGTGTGTCAGTGCAAGATTATGTTCATTTTGGATTTTGAGAAGGCTATATGTTCATGGGAAATGATTAAGGATTAGTATCATGATTAGATTTTATCCTCTACCCCTTGGGAGGCTAGTTAGACGGAGATCCATACCGTTAGGTAGGGGAATTCTTTTGTTTAAGAGTTTAATATATTGTACAAGAATCATATTCTATATGATTCATACCTTACACAATATGATGATGGAAGGGTAAGGCATTATGAGGAGGTTTTTCAAATAATGATCCATTTTCATATCACCCTATTTACGTTGATTTTTCTTATACGGTATAATAAAATATAGAATTTATTATCATGAAAGTTTATAAGATCATATAATCATGATATGGGAGTCACCAAAAATAATTTAGAATACATATAGGACAAATAGTTCTTAGTTTCCGCAAATATAAGATGTACTGTTAGCCAAAATAGAGTATGTTGTATCCAAATTTAGCTTCGTAAAATAAAAGTAAAAGTTCTGAAACTCATTAATGTTATTTGGAAATTATTTATTCTCTTTTTTGGATTATTTAAATTAGAAAAGGTAGTTTTTTAGCATCCATGTATATTGAAATGTGGATATTGGTATGATTTAGGCCCACTAATTGTGTCATTTTTAGTTGATTTCGTAGGATTAGTAGATAATAACATCCTATGATTCAATGAGATGAGATGCAGAAGGAAGATGAGAACCCCTTTATATCCCTATTCTATTCTAATAGTGATTAGAACAATGATGTAGAGTCGGTTTCCCTCAGGTCATGAGTATATGTGTGGAAGGATATGCTCTGATGTAATATTTTTTTTTTCTAGTGTTAGGTGATCCCGAAATTATACATGAAAATATCTTCTTATTTTTTTGTATTATAAATTACATTATTAAAGAGTAATACACACCATTCTTTCATCCACTATATCCCATTATATTAGAGTTTAGGTAGAGAGGCTTCTAGTTCCCCTGGATTTGACAATTATAATTGGGTGTCGATCTAGATTTTTTCTATGTGCGGATATTTAATGATGGGTTTTATAACATCTTTTTTGGGATGAATAACTTTGATTTTAGATACATACATATGACACCATCCTCAACATTGATTTTCCATATTCATTTTATGCAATCATGAATTTTTTTCAGATTTTGTTGCATATTATACAATACTGATGAAGACCATGGGGTTATTGCAGGTGATAGAGACCCATATATAGGTCATAGATGTGTTGAGTATATTTTACTTGATTTCTTGTATGATTATGCCTTTACTTAGGGATAAACCATGGGATTTTTATTAGGTTTTTGGGGAGTACATTGTTTTATTTCTTGAAGAGGATGTGATGTTGCCCCATTGATGAAAGATTGAGATTAAAATATAGATACATATAGGGGTTTCTTTGTCATCAATGTCACCATATCAGGGTTCACATATCATTTTTGGGAACTGATGATATTGGTCAGTGACCTATTGTAGAGAGGATTCATTTCATCAAGGGTGTTTCCTTTTGGGGATTCAGTAATTTATTCTTAAAAGGAAGAAGGAAGTATGCCATTATGTGTCGATTAAGATCATTTTAAATAGGTTATAGTGACAAAATATTATCATCTTCCATCGAATTACAATTTATTTGATTAGATGAAGGTATAATGTGGGACGCCAAAAAACTATATACTCTTTAATTATCATTGGATGTGAATGAAGGATTAACAGATCATTATTCCAACATTCATATGTCGTTATGTGTATTATGAGATTGTTGTGAGGTTATTAAAGGTAATTAATAAATCATCTATGTTCATGGGGTTGAGGAATAGAGTGTTCGCAAAGTTGATAGGAAATTTAATTATTTTATTTATCAATTACATCCTTCTGTGTTTAGCTTAGTGGAGGATATAACATAGCATATAAAAACCATGTTGGGAGTTCTTTGATTACATAATCTAATTGAAATGCATTAAATGTGTGTGTTATAGAATCCATATGTACATTACATGGTGAATTTCAGGTCACAACCTTGATTATCCTTTTAATCTTTTAATATTGAGGATATGGTTTCTTGGGTATCCCCCAAGAATGTTTTATAGGTGAATAGTTTCATCGGTTTTTCAATAATCTATTGGTGGTTCATACCCAATATATCTCATATTTTGGACCCTATACCAATATATACTATTAATGACCTGTTATTAATGTAGAATGACTATTACCATAATACTTTTGTATATTACAAGGAGAACATGATCAGTGGTCTGGTTCTTCATCTACTAGATGAGGTAATTTTATTTGAGGTCTAATATGATGCACCAAATCATTAGATGGGTTATATGTTAATACACCATAGGGATGATATCTATTATTGGTCTTATATATTAAAAAGAAATGAATGTTACTATGTGACCCATTATTTTGTGGGTATTGAGATTTTTTTCCCTGTTGTAGTTGTGATACTATTTTCTCTAGGAATATTTTATGTTCTTTTTAAAAAAATATCTTGAGTTATATCTTATCCAAGGTAAATCCCAATTTGAGTGGGAAAGTGCTGAAGATTCTGAATATTTAAATAACATGTGTTTTTGTGATCATTAATTTTGTTACATGATTGATGAGGGAATGATCTTTTTTTGAGCTAGCTAATAACATTATTGTGCGTTTTATTTTTGCTAATAAACTTTTAGAAGATTTTCTATTGGATGGAATATCCTACTTATATCATCTCTTTGGAAAAAATTGAATTTTTAGAAGTGATGGTGGATGGACTATTTGTAAGACTACTACATCATGATATATTTTACACCTAGTACTATGAATGTTGTTACTGATTTTTTGATACGAGTGTCATATGGGGTTGTTTTTCATGATTTTAGAGATTCATGGTGTAATGACCCTATGATTTATTAATTAAATACCCATCTTATAAGTATGTATTTTTCTATAATCACATAATATTACTTATTGAACATAATTAAAGCTTTTTAAATGAATAATAAGTGAAATTAAATGTATATCTAGATGTTAAGGAACATATACTGATGCAATAGTTACATGACCTTTGGAATAGTGATGTGACTCTTATGAATAGTAAACCAGTCAATGTAATAGTAACCTCAAATATAATGTATACATAATATATATCCGTCTTATAAGTCAAAATTTGGTATAATTATTTCATTTGATAAGTAAATAAATATTTTTAAAAAATATTAATAAGGTGTTTGTTTTTTTGTAAGCCATGTATTTTTAATTACAATTTTATTAATAATTTACTAAATTAAAAGAAAATTTATTTTCATAAAATAAATTAATAAATTATTATTTTTATGTTTTATTATCATAAAAAATTATGAGACCTTATTTAATTTTTCAAGGTGTTAGAAATGTAGTTTTAATATTAAAATTTGTACTTTATAAGTAAATTACAATTTTAGTTAAAAATTAAAAATCTCATATATAGAAAATAATTTTGGAAAAATGGAGACCATTATTGGATTCAAAAATTTGATTAATTTATGTTGTGAATTATTGGGATTTTTCTAAAATACTTGAATTTTGGGTGATTAGTAAAATATGATAATTTACGATAAATGCTTGATAAATGAATTTCTGCATCATTATTGAGACATGGATGATTTAAATGGACATTTTTACTAACTAATATGACTTATTTACTATTTTGGTCTCATTAATCAAGTCTGTTTATTTTCATCAGCAAAAATATTAAACATATGATTAAAATAAAGGGAAACCCCTCTACTCCCCGTCTATAAATACCTCCCATATTTACCTCTTCTCTTCACTTCTCTGAAGCCTTGTGAATAGTCTAAATTCTTCTCAAAAATCTCCCTAGGAACATCTACCATGTCCATCATCCCTTGTTCTCTTAAAAAGACTAAATACACTTCCCTATAGTAGTTCTCCAGGAAGATATATTCAAGAGGTAAATTCCCATTTTCATTTATTTTATTTTCATTCATGTTCCTTTCATTCATTTCATTCCTCACATTCATTCATCAATATTTTATGATAACTCTAGTACCATAAATTTACTATTATATTTTTATGATTATGGAATAATTCATCAATATCTCTCATTTCCCTTCCATTTATAATAGAAATTAAAACACCATCCATGATGTGCTAATTCCTCACATTAAAGAAAGATGGGTTTTCAATTTCTATTACAGTCATTAATTCATGTCATTAAACAATTATGATTGTTTAAATGGACTATAATATACTTAATATGTCTAATTTAAGATTTTGGAATCTTGTTTACACAAGATGTTAATTTATAAATTAAAATATCTTCGTTTTGATTAAAAACTACAAATTAACGAAAATAGTTATCATTAATGTTTTAAATAATGATTAATATTGACAAAAAATATCCAAATGAATTTTATAACCAAGAAATTAAATGTATGATCACTAATAACATATAACATTTATTCTTGACAACGATTCTCATTTCACATGTTTATCCTTACATGTATACATGTAGACTAATCATGAAAACCAATGAAACAAATCATGAAATTAAACCTATTAACCCATCAAAAAGGTCAGAAATAAACATAATAAGGTTATAATATATCAATTACATGAAGAGTAAATTCTGAAAATCAAAATTAATTCATTTAATTTTTTTATCCAGGAAATTAAGATCATATAAAGGACACCATCAGAATTAATGTAATGGATTCTACCCGAACCTCCTTTATTCCTTTGAGTTTCTCTATCTTTATTTATTCCTAAATAAAGTTATATATATGTTTTATGTAAATATTCTAAATTATTTTTATATGATCCAAACTCATGTATCATTATTCATTCATCATTCTCATTTAGAGATTAACATGTTTTCAAATAATTCCATTCATAATACTTCCTGATAAGAAAACATGTTTAAGGGAACTTTCTGAATTCTTACCCAATTTCATGTTTTCTCAATAATATATTTTAAGAAAACATTATTTTTATAAAATTAGAATATCTATAATTAAAACCATTTTGGTTCACTTCTTATTTTATATTATATATTATTCTCTTTTCAATTTTATTGATTTTTAGTATTTTCCTTAAAACTTCACTAAAATGTTTTAATGATAAAATTTATTAAATAATATTCTAACATGTTGTAACCTCAATTTGAAATCAATTACCAAGAAATATGACTATTTTCCCTTATTAATATCATTTTATTTGTTTATTCCTCTCTTTCATGGAAACATGTTTGAGAATCCCATTTTTTATGCTTTTTAACATGATTATGATACCAATTTCATCCCATAGGTACCCTTATGTTTATGTATGATTGATTATGTATCATTATATATGTTGAAACCACATTCATGAACATGTTATGATGGGTGAAACCATATATAAATCCAATTTATTAGGTAACGTTGAGTCTCATGATATGTTATGTGCAACAATATTTGGTGTTAACCTTGACTTTTGCTCCTCTATGTGCATTGAGCCATGACTTGTGATAAATTCATATTTTCTTTTGATTTAAAATTACAATGAATCCATGTTAATATGATCCCATATTTATATTTTATGAATTCATATATTCCAATAATTTTTATATCATTATATTATGCCTTATTATCCATGTATTAATGCTTTATTCTTATGTTTATTCCCTTACTGATCTTTTTAGCTTATCCCTTTGTTCTAGTTATCCTCAGGTTATCTAATGAAGATGTTTGAGAAAAATGGATTTCAGGAGCTCTTTAGGAAGAATAAATAAATTAATGTTTCTTTTAGTATCTTTTTTTATTTTTTTATTTTTTATTGTACCTAGTCATCCAAGACACTAGACATTACGAGTGTTGTCTTGTAATATGATTTTTATTATGCTTAAAGTCATGTAATGTTATGTGTAAAAGGCTAGGATTTCTATAGTTGTTATCAGTGGATGGTATAGTTATTTTTTGATATTAGGAATTGAGAAATTTAGTTTATCCTTAGGAATAATATAATGTAAATGAAAACATCCCTATATTTTGGTAAGTATAGAGTGAGTGGTTTATAAAAAAAATACATTCTAGTCATGATATGAATAAGTGGATGTGGTTATGGTACCAATGTATATAGGGGTAAAACCTGGAAACACCGCTCTGAACTAGACTAAAACAGGAAATTGTGTATGACAACGGGCCTTGCTACACTCCTGTGTTGACTGTCCTAGGGGATATGCATTGTTAAATTCATAATCATAGTACGAACCATTATTGAGAGAATAAAAAGATATCCTATAATAGTATGAGTTAAGAAATATATCAAGGATAACCTAGATTTAAACTTATATATTCACAAGTTAGGATATACGTCTCCTTTACAAATTTATCATTTCATGTTCAATGTTTACTTTATGCTTTTAGGTATGTATTAAATCCCCCTAACTGTATGTTCTTTTTCTCAGCTGATGGACTAAAATTGAAGGAAACATGGAAACAATCAATGTGGTAAGTAATGTTATGTTTTCTCTAATGACATGCCTAATATGATGGGAATGGGTTCTCAAACCATCATGAAAGTACTTGCTCAGTTGTCTCAAGTTATGAATAATAACATGAATCAGGTAAAACACCCTACTCTTTTATGGAAAGAGCAAGTTGTAATTAAATCCTTCATACAGAAATGTCATTCCATATTTAGTGGATCATCATATCCCCTCTTCATTGAATAGTGTAATAACTCCACTGAAAATAAATTCTATGTCCTCCATTGCATAAAAGAATATAAATTAGTTAATGTGTTCTATATTTTTGATGGGGAATCCAATCCTTGCTGGGAACTGACCAAGATTACAATGTCCTAGGAGGAAATTGATTCCATAGATTGGGAGGAATTAAAGAAAATGTTTTCCAATAAATATTTTCATTGAACCCTCTATATCAATATGGAAAGAGAATTCCGCGTACTTAAGTAGAATAAAGATGAGTCCATTGGGGTATATGAATAAAATTTCACATCTCTTGAATGATATTCCACTGTCTTTTTCATGAACACTGATATCATAGTGGATCACTTATTTAGAAGAAAAAAGATGAGTATATGAAAATAGTTGGTTGTTAGAGACATTGATAGTTATGATGATATTGTTTGTTGTTCACTCAATGTTGAAATGGAGATCAGAGAACGTAAATGTTATCATGTGACCAGGAAAAAAGAGTGGAAATGGAGTACAATATGATGGGTTCAGAAAATAAATCCCATTATTGAAAGAATATTGAACATATTAGGTGTCAAAATTGTGGGAATAATCATCCTAGAAACTAACTAAAGGTAACCGAGAATTTCTTCAAATGTGGATGAATGAGACATCTAGCTCAGAACTACTTGAGGGATATAATTAATCCCAATAATTTGGAAGAAGAATGGAAGGATGAGATCAATTCTGATCTTGTAGTGTTGTGTTACAACTGCAAATAGAGTGGGTATTATGTGAATAATTTCCCTAAGATAGGGGTTGTCCGAAGAAATAAACAACATCATCCAAGTAAACAAGGAAGGGATTATGATATCACTACTGATGAGGTGGAGTTGGAAAACAATCTGGTGATAGGTATTCTAGTTATTCATTCAATAATTTTAAATGTACTTTTTTATTCTGGTTTTGCACATTCTTTCATATCTTACATGTTTAGTAGAAATATTCAAACACCACCTCCAAAATTTGGATGTTCTGTTATCTATGAGAATAGTGAATGAGGAAAAAAATTTATCCAAGATTTATAACTCATTCCAAGAAAAAAAAATTGGACTGAACCACCCAGAAAATCATTTCATACTTCCTATGGTGGAGTTCTTTGCTACTTGGGGCATGGATTGGTTGTCTTTATTCAAATCCAACATCAAATGTCAGGAGAGGGATATCACTCATCACATCCTGAAGAATCCTCCAGTTCTATACATGTGTAAGGAGGAAGATGATTCTATTTTAGAATCATTTTCTTGATTATGGATATTTTTAAATTTTTAGAAAAAATATATTCCTAATATGATTGAGAAAAATGAGATAATACTTCTTGATGATATACCTATCTTTATGGATTACCCTGATGTATTCCATTAAAAATTTCTTGGTATTCCTCTTTATTGAGAGGTTGAGTCTCAATTGAACTTATTATTTTATCCATAACTATATCAAATACTATATATAGAATGGAAATCTTTGAGATGGAAGAGTTGATGATGTAGTTATAGGAGAATCTAAAGAAGTGTTTTATGTGCCCGAGTGCTTCGCCATGTGATTCTTTAATCCTCTTCATCGAAAAGAAGGATAGATATGGGTGATTCTACATTGATTATCATTATCTCAATAAAATCATTATAAAGAACAAGTATCCCCTTCCATGGATAGACGGATTGTTTGATATTCACCATGGGTCCATTTATTTTGATTAGTTGGATATTTAGTTAGGATATCACCAATTAAATGTGAGTAAGGAAGATATTCCAAAGAATACCTTTCAAATGAGTTATGGACACAATGAGTTCATAGTGATGGAATATGGACTCAAAAATGATCCAAGAATATTCATGGATTTAATCAATATATATTTTAGATAATTCCTCAAAAAATATTTGGTACGCTTTATCAATGATATTCTAATTTATTCTAATAGAAAGGAAGAACATAAAGATCATTTCAATACTATGCTGACAACATTAAAAAGGGAGAAAAATTATGAAAATTAAATTAAGTGTGAGTGATGGATAGAGGACGTATCATTATGGGGGCATGTTATCAAAAGTAAAGGGATGTATTTAGACCCTTACAAGATAAAATAAGTTGAAGAGGGGCCCAGGAAAATTTCTTTAATGGAGATCTGCATCATTCTGTTTCTAGCCGGGTATTATCGAAATTTTTGATGAACTTCTCCGGATTGTCAAACCGAATGACCAAGCTAACACAGAAGGGTGTGAAGTTCTTCTGGACTCATGTATGTGAATAAATCTTTAAGGAGATCAATAACAGGCTCATCACTACACCAGTACTCACACTCCAGATAATTATAGAACTCTTTGTGGTGTATATTGATGATTCAAATTAAGGCCTAGGTTGTGTGATAATAAAATTGATAATGTGATACCCTATGCCTCAAATAATTAGAAAATCCATGAGAAAAACTATCCCACATGTAATTTTGAGTTGGTAGTTATGATATTTTTGTTTACAATATGATGGAATTATCTTTATGGGGAGAAGTGTGAGACATATACTAATCACAAGAGTCTCAAATATATATTCACACATAGTGAGCTTAATGTGCGCCAGCGAAGATGGGTAGAGATCATCAAGGATTTCGATTCCTCAATCCACTACCATCCCAGTATGTAAAACATGTTTTTAGATGCAATTTGTAAAAATGATCATGCATCATTATCAATGATTAAATTTTTAAAGGATCCAATCTTCTTATATTTGTAAATGATTTAAATGGTAATCATTAAGGTAGGAACATCATCAATACTTTCTTAAATTATTTCTCAACCAACCCTCAAGGAGAAAATAAAGTCTTATCAAAGTAATGATATGGAAATTCAGAAAAGGGTGGATGCTATCAAAAATGGGAAATCCTCTGGGTTCATGATTGATGAGGAAGGAGTTTTAATATTTGGGTCGTGATTATTTGAACCATCTGATTGGTAGATAAAGAAGAATTTTTTTTAAGGAAACACATAGATCAACAATCTTTATTAACCCATGGAGCACAAATATGTATTGAGATCTCCAAGAGAACTTCTGGTGGGACAATATGAAGATGCATATTTCTGAATATACATCAAAGTGCATGGTATGTCAACAAGTGAAGGATGAAAGAGAAAATTGTAAGGTAATAATGAAATCACTATCCATACTAGCATGGAAGTGGAAGAAAATACCCATTGACATTTTTAGTAGACTTATAAGGACATCCAGAGGAAACAATGCTATATGGGTCACTATTGATCAACGAACAAAGAAGCTCACTTTATAGCAATTCAATAGGAATTCTCATTAGATCAAATTGCATGGATATATAACCAATAAATGGTATGACTGTATAAAGTACTACTATATATTTTATCTAATAGAGATTTTAGATTCACCTAAATGTTCTAGAAAATTCTCAATCATTCTCTAAGAACTGAACTGCATTTCATTACGGCCTATCATCCTCAAATTGATTTCCAACCTGAGAGAACTATTCAGACACTAGAAGATATGTTGATAGCATGTTCTATGTACTTAAAAAGAAGATGGAAAATACATATTCCACTGGTCAAATTTTCTTACAAAACCAATTTCTACTCCCACATCTAAATGGAACCATATGAATACCTTTATGATAAATGGTGTAAAATAATAGTGTGCTAGGATGAATTCAGTGAGCGTAAGAAGCTAAGACCTGAAATGGTTAATGAAATGTTTGAGAATTTGAAAACCATTTAGCAGCACATCAAGGAAGCCAAAAGATGAAAAAAATATAGATGTAGACAATTTTTGAAGAGACCTTCAGTTTAATGATGGAGACATGGTATTCTTACACATATCTTCAAGGAAGAAGGTAATGATATTTAGGTAGAAAGGAATGATAATTCCCAGGTACATTGGACCCTTCGAGATCATTGATGGTGTCAATGTTGTAGCTTGTCGACAAGCACTTCCACCTACCATGTCTAAAGTTCACGATTTATTCCATTTATCCATCATAAGAAAGTACATACCTGATACTACACATATACTCTCTTCAGAGGTGGTACAATTTGAGAATGATCTTTCTTATGAAGAGTAGCTAGTGAAGATCTTGGATCGTACAGATAATGTTTTCAACAACAAGACTAATCACCTAGTCAATGTACTATTCCAGAACCATAAGTTCAAAGAGGAAACATGGGAACAAAAGGAGGAAATGAAGGAAAAGTACCCACACCTATTTATCGATTAGAATGTAATACGAAATTTGAAGAATGGACTTTCCTAAGGGGGAGGAATGTAACAACATGATGTTTTATCAATGAATGCCCATTCATATAATTTGTTCTTATTATATAATCAAATAATATTACATATATAACATAATTAAAATTTTTTAAATGAAGAATGAGTGAAATAAAAGGTATTTCTATAAGTTAATAATCATATGCTGATGAAATAGTAACTTGACCTTTGGAATAGTAATGTGACTCTTATGAATAGTAAACTAGAGAATGTAATGGTAACCTCACCACTGAAAGTATAAATATATTATATTTATCTTATAATTTAAAATATTTTATAATTATATCATATTATTTGTAAATTAATATTTTTAAAAATTATTAATAAAATGTTGGTAATTTTGTAAACCATCTATATTTAATTACATTTTTATTACTAATTTAATAAATTATAAGAAAGTTTTTTCATAGAATTAATTTATAAATTAATATATTTATATCTTATTATCATTAGATAATTTTATGAAACCTTAATTAATATTTCAATTATTTATAAAATTATTTTTGAATTTAAAATTTTTATTTTTCATGCAAATTATTATTTTCATTAAAAATTAAATTTCAGATATTTAGAAAATTATATTCAAAAAACGGAGTTCATTTTTGTATTCTAAAAATTTGAAAATGATTTGGGTTATTGTTTAGATTTTTTCTAAAAAAGTTTAATTTTTGGTGATTAGAAAAATATGATAATTTAAGATAAATTCCATATAAATGAATTTATGCAACATGATTGAGTCATGGATTATGAAAATAGCCATTGGTCTGAAATTACATTCTATCTTTAATATTTTTGGTCCTATAAATCAATATTATTCATAGTTTGAGAAAAAATATTAAACTAAGGATAAAAATAATGGGAAATCCCTCTTCTCTTCCACTATTAATACCACCTCACATTACATATTCTCTTCACTCCTCTCAAGCCTTTTTCCTAGACCAAATTCAGATAAACATTCTCCCTATGCACCACACCCATATCTAGCAGACCTAGTACTCTTAAAAATACCATATCCACTCCCATAATGTTGTTCCCAATGAAGATATATTCAAGAGGTAAATTCCTCTTTTAATTTCATTTATTTTATTTCGAGTTCTGTTATTTTTTTATTTCCTCACATTATTTCACCCAAACATTATGCTAACTATAGTGAAATAAATTTTTGAGAATTTTTTAGAATAATTAAATAATTTATCATCAACTCTCATTTCACCTTCTTTGGTACTATAAATTAAAACTACTTCCATGGTGTGTTAATTCATCACATTCAAGGATGACGATTTATCAATTTCTATTACCATCATCAATTTGGGTCATGAACCATTTTTAGGGTTGAACAAGACTATAATATATTTAATATGTATAATTTAAGTTTCTAGAATCTTTTTTAATCATGATATTAATTTATTAATGAAAATATGTTTGTTGTGATTAAAATCACCAAATAAACCAAAATAGTTATCATTAATGTTTTATATAAAGATTCATCTTCACTAAAAATAACCAATTTAATTTTATAACCATGTAATATACTATATTATAACTAGTAATATATAAATCCATTTATTGAAAACCATTTTCATCTTACATGTTTTTTCCATATATGTATATAAGTAAACCAAACATGAAGTTCAATGAAACAGACAATGAAATTCAACCTTTTAACCCATCAAAAAGGTCATTAAACAATTTAATAAGGTTATAATAAATAAATTACATAAATATAAGGTTATGGAAATATTAATTAATGAATTTAATTTGTTTCTACAACACATTAATATCAATTAAAGGACCCCATCATACTTAAGGTAAGGGATTGTACCCGTACCACTATTATTCTGTGGAGTTGTTCTATCTCTCTTTCTACCCAAATGATGTTATCTGTTATTTTTATTTATATATTCTAAATGTTATTTATATTTTCAAAACTCATATATAAATACCAATTCATCATTATCTTTCATGGATATAAATGTTTTCAAATAATTCCCTCCTCAATAATTCCTGATATGCAAACCCATCAAAGGTAACATCCCAAATTATTACCCAATTTCAAGTGCACTTTATCATCAATTATAAGATACCACTATTATAATAAAATCAGAATTTTATATTATGAAAACCATATTGGATCACTTCTATTCTTATATAAAATATTATTCCCTTTTTTATTTTAAACGCTCTTTTTTATTTTCCGAAAAACCAGGAAAAAATCTATTATTGTGAAAATTTCTTAAATACTCTTCTTTCATGTTGTTGCTTATGTTTATCATCACTTACCATGATATATTCCTGTTTTTTACTTATGAATTTAAATGTATGTTTTAATTCCTTTCTCTCATGGACACTTGTTTGATACTCCAATATATTATTTTTTATGACATGATTATGATACCCATTTCCTTCCCTGGGAAACCTTATGTTTATGTATGATTAATAATGTATGATTCTATGATTGGAAAGAATAATCATGAACCTTTTATTATGGGTTTGACTAGATAGTTCTCCAATTCATTGTCTAAAGTTTTGTCTCATGAGATATTATGTGAAACTATCTGGGTGGTTAACCAGGACTTGTGTTCCCCTATGTGAAACGAGCCTTAACGCATGCTAAAGTCTTGGTTTATGTTATTGGCACATTATTATGAATCCATGTTTATATGTTATTATTCCATATCATCCGAGACATTTTATATTATTTAATAATTCCTTATAAACCATGTGTTAATGATTTATTCATATTATTATTTCATTACTGGGCTTTTTAGAACATCCCATTGGTCATGTTATCCCAAGGTTATCCAATGAAAAAATATGAGCATAAAGGAAGCTAGGAGATATTTATGATGATTAAAAAATTAAATGTTTCTTTTATTTTCATGTTTTTTATTTTATGTACATAGTCTTCCAATACACTATAGTTTATGATCCTTGGTTTGTAATATGATGTTAAATTATTCTTAAAATCATGTAATGTTATGTGTAAAAGGCCAGTGTAACTATACATGGAGATTGATTTATGAGTTTTTAGTGGTATAACTTAATATGGGGGTGTGAATTGAATATGTCTCCTTTCTTAGATGATATTTTATTCATCTTTAATGAATATGGTGGAAGAATCCTAGATTCCATATCCTAATGTAGTGGTTTAGTAGGATTATATTGTTAGAGGATACATTCCTAAGAGATGATCTGAGGATGGAAAACCTTGAGAATTGTTCAAAGCAATGATCTTCATTCCCCTAGTGATTCGTGAGGGTGTTATCCATGTGTTCAACAATATTTCCATAGGAGTATATCCTATGTGATGAAGTTGTATCATTCTCTAAGTAACTATCACTACGAAATATTAGACTTTTTCTGATAGATTGTTTATGATAGATAATATATCTATTGGAAAAAATTAGTAATTCAAAAAGATATTATATTTTAGTGGTACTAATTATGAATACCAACACTAGTTCTTACCAATAGATATATCTATTGAAATTGATTCTTCAATACCAATGAATCTTTTACCTAATATTATACCAATTTTTTAATCATACTAATACAAACATTGTTTTACTAACACATAAATATATTATTAATAATAACTATTACCCAAAAATCAATTTCCATAAAAAAATTGTAACAACAACCCATTAAATAACAATTTTTTTATCAATAAAAAATTAATAGAAACCAATGTTTTTACACAAATTATTATTTTTATGATCAATGTAAATATCTATTAAGTGGTGTAATATTAGAAATATCACATTAATTTATTTCAATTTTAAATTTTATACAAATATTAATAGTGTTTATATTTTTCAATGTTGTAAAATTAATATGAGTTTAACTATACAATATAAATAAATAATTTATATAAGAATGATATTTTATATATTTACATATTTCCTTGATACCCTCTTGATACTTGATAATTTAACTTTTATATTGAATTTCTGGAAATGTAATCAAATCTAATCAAAATAAATTCCAAAAATTATTTATTTACAATTAATAAATTCTAACATAACAATCAATTAAGTGATATTATACTATTAATAAGTTCATTTTACATGTTAAAATTATTCATACAAATATTTTTAAATCTATATTTTTAAATTTCAAATGATTTTTTATTTTATATTTTATTTATTTGATTTTAATTTTATAATTATTATCCCATACCATTCAAACGGAGACCCCAACACATCCCTGACCTTGATCAGTCCCCCCACACCATCTGGGATTCACTATTCCACTTTTAATACATTCTCAAGCCCAAGAAAACTCCCTATTATCCAAAATCCTTACCAAGGACATTCCTAGAACATAAAATCCCATCCTTTTTGGTGCCTTAAAATTTACCAAGGAAAACTTAAATTCTATTCATGTTGTTATTGTACTTTCACTTCTAGTTTTGTTATTCTTCATAGATTTAGAGATTTTTTCCATTGGTTCATATAATATTCTCTTCATGATTTCAATATATCTTCAATTACTATGGCCCTCTATTAACCTAACTTATATTTCACCATGTTTAATTTTTATTCATTTTATCAATTTCTTAGATTTCCCTAAATAATGATTAAACAAATAAAAAATAAATAGTGAATTTTAGTTTGTTTACTTTTTTGATAGAATGTTTCAAGTTTTAGTTTCCATGTTAATTAATTTTATAATATGTATTATGTAATAATAATATTTAGTAATGACATATTTATTTAATATGTAATTTTTTTTCAAAATTGAATAACACAAAAGAACATTTGGAATCAACATATGTAATGATAAGGGTAGGGTGATGTAAAGAGGAACATATCAATGTCATTTAAGAGTATTAGATGTTTTCATTGATATTTCATTTGAATACTTAGTAATATAAAAAATAATTACAATATGGCTATAGTTCATTGATTTTTTTTGTGTTGGTTGCTAATTTTCTCTTGGTTTATAGGGAATTTTAAGGTTTTGATTGATGAATTCAATGAATTGGATCCAAATGTTGAAAATGTTTGGAATCTATATTCTTTTAATGGAGGGATTTATACTCTAATGACACTACTAATGATACTAAAATATTATTTGAGGGTAATGGAACAACCAATGTATTTTAGAGGATATTTCACAATATACAATTGGCGGTCTGAAAAACAACCATTACTCTCCTTCTCACAAAATCCTGAAGGATATTTTTTATACACCACATGATGTTAACAACGGAAAAATGGTTGTAATTATATTGATGATAATTTTATTCTTATCATTTTTGTAGTTAAAAAATATCATGGATGTCATATTCTTAATTAAGGAAAAGATGGGCATTAATGACATTTTGATGAAGCTAGGAATGAATCGTTATTTGGAGAGTTGGAGTTCACCTGATACATCGTTAGATTCTGGAGTCACTACTGTGGGATGTCTTACCTTCACATGGGAATAGACTGAGCAGAAACATGAATTAGTATCTTGTCCAAGTGTCTACTCTAATGTGTTTTTCATTTCAGGTTTTTGGTTATCTTTTTATTTCTTTGATGGTGTAAGATCATTACACCTCATGTTTTCAATGTATAATTCATATTCATTAACAATTTTTTGATGGTAAGGGTAGGTAAAACAACCCATGTATCATTTCAAAGTAAAAGAAACATTATAATGGTTATAATAATATGGTTTCTTATTCAGATGATTGTGTATTTTTTCAAAAGTAAAAACATTTCCATGATAATTTTCCAAATACTAGTGCTCTGATGTGGAAAAATACTGATGATTAGTGCATTATTAAATTAAAAAATGGTAAAAAAAAGTACCATTAAATGTTCCACATCACTTCCCCTTGAATACTAGGTTCATCCCATTAGACATTGACTAATTCAGTATATCATAGCTAATACAATTTATTGAGGTGGTTTAACGAACCCATCCACTCCTTATGGGATCTAATGTAAGGCGTATGATCTCTTGTGTTAAAAAAGGTTTTGTTTATGTTTATAATTTCGTTGGTTCTATTATGATTTCTTATGATTGATTATTGTTGTACACTATGCTAGATCACTAGTGCTATTGAAATATTATTCTATATAGATGGTATTTATGTGGTTATACTAAAATTTATTGGCCAAATTGGGCTACATGATGTTGATGTTTCTAGGGAATTGATGTAGCTGATGATTGGGTGGGTGTTGTTGAGAATCACTAGAGACATTGAAAGAATCTATAAAAGTCATAGAAGTGTCAAATATAAATAATTTTATATTAAATATCATAGCTTGCACCTGGAATTTTAGAACCTTCTATTTACCCGACAGCTTACGGCTAGGGTTCATACCCTCTTCGAATCCATCGCCTTCCTTGGAAACGTCTCTTATCGCACGATTGTTTCAACTATCGACATAGACTCTCAATGGCGTAGAGCCTTCATCTCTATGCATTGGTTGATTATTTTGGTTGTATGTGGTATCAGACATGGCGGGGTCAGGTAGTGTTAAATCGTCTAGATATAGAATCCTAAATCCAGATCTTTTCCACATCTATTGACAGTGACATCTCTCAGTTCAGATCGGTGGGGGTGTGGGTTCCCTGGTGGTGCAGTGGTGGTTTTGGGGGGCGCTGGTCTGCAGATAGTTCTAGGGAACATATATTCATTGGGGGATTCATCTGGTGATGTGGTTTAATTGTGATATCCCAATGTAGATCATAGCGGGGCAGAGGCAATTGTTCTAGAAGTGACATCATCATGGATGAGGTGTCTTCCTTGGGCTTTGGTGGCCTTTTAGCGAGTGAATCTACAGAGCATGTGATATTTTTTTAAGCATACTTCAGCAATGGATAATGTATTGGGATGGTGATTTTGGATGGTAGTGTGAGGATTTGGCCATCTATGGCCTCAATGGTGGGTTGGACTTGGTTATGGTGTGATGCTCAATCATTTGTGTTGATCAGTGGGATTTTATTTAGTTTTGGGATTTCGTTTTGTATTATGATTTTTCCCTTTGGGCCATTGGTTCACTAAACATTGAGGGTATTTTCCTCTAACCTATGGGAAGGTAATAGTTTTCTATTAACCATTTCAAATGGGTTTCCCTTTTTCATTTTGTTTTTTAATAAAGGGTATTTCTCCCAACCTTTCCAATTATATTACATATCAAATTCAGTTTAATGGTTTGACCTTGAATTCCTTCATCTTATTAGTTAAATAATAATGTTGTTGAAAGATTTTATTTTTTAGTTATTTATTCCCCTCGTAGCTTGTTAAACTCTTTCAAAATATTATTTTTAATATCGTAGTATTTTGATATGCTTCAATGGTCATGATGAATGAGACAACTCTGCTAAATTATAGTTTACTTTTCTACATTAATTTCATATTTGAATGTTTTATATTTCTAATATCATAGAATTATACTAAAAATAGTCACTAGGGGGAGTAATTAGAGCTAGATGCAACCCATGGGTTCCCTTAATATATAATGAGTAATTTTTCTTCCTCTTAAATATATCATTATCCATACAGTAATCTATAGAATGTGATCTATAATTTTATCATCATAAACATTCATAGAATTAATAGACCCACTAATGCACTCAAACAATAGCTCACGTACAAGGTTATATCCCTAAAGAATGAGGGATTTGTGGACTATTAGTTTGGATTGATCAACTCCATAATAATGGAATCCAATACCATTTTCATGGGTGAACTAATTCCATATTCTACATAGCTATTCAAGATACCCTTAGTAAGATTACCTAAACCGTGGATAAACTAGTTCTAGAATTTTGTCAAATGGATGAGTGTTGCATCAAACATAGGAATAATTTCATGCATTGGTGCTCATCACATGAGAGTTGTGTTGAACTTCATCGAGATATTGACAAAAATCCATAGAATGGTTTATTTTGTCATTTAATGGTCTCTAACATGAATTTCATAATTTTCATGGTGGTCTTGTCACAATCAATCACTTGGAGAGAATGATTATATTAAATAAAAAATCACCAAGTAGTTCTCCACTAGATGTAAAACATCATTTGATTTTTATATATTCCATTCTTTGAATGAGACCTGAATACCTTAGACACCATACACACACAAACCCATTTCAATCAATTTTTTTATATGTTTTTTATTCTTTTACTATAAAATTTCATTAGATGGCCCAAACATCTATGTTATTTTAGATTTATAAATTAATCCACTATTCAGTTTTCTTATGCTTGGTTGACTATTCTATCTTTTTAATATCATAGTAGACTATTATGCATTAATATCCTATTTAGGATTTTTTTTCATTAATATTAATGTATTTTTTATGTAAATTCTCAATAGATGTTAATTGTATTTATTTGTGTTTTATGTGGTGTTGGAATCAAAGAGCTATGATTTTAGTAGTTCACATTGGATTCTACCTATCACCATATTCTGATATTTTTAGGGTTACACCACAAGGATCATTGACAGAAATGTCAAGTTGTTCACTATTTTTATTTTTCTTTCTTCCTCTATCGCTGAACATAATTTATTTTTGATGGTGAATTTATTTATGAATTCCTTATCATGGTCCACTAAATAATCTATTTTATGTGATTTGTAATTGATACCAATGTAATAGATTTTACATCTGTGACTTATGAAATTTTAAGTGTGACATGAAAGAGGTTTTGCAGGGACATCTCATGGGTAGGAATCTCATGAATAATGTTAACAGGTTTAAAGATCATCAATTGGGATTGGTCTGTTGGGTATTCAGTCACTTTACCCTCCTAGACTTTTTTAATATACACTAATCTTCTTCTAAAACAATCAGAAGAAGCCATCAATTTATCACTAGATTTATCATTTTAGTAACAAGGGGGCCTTATATGTTTCTTATGTTGCAATTATTAGTTTCAACTCCTAATCCTCATGTTCTATAGGGACTGTTGGGTTTCCAGATGCCTATTAGGTATCTGTAACAACATGATAAAATTCACATCAACATATTGTGGAAACTGGGCATAGAGATGTAGGTATAGTTCCAATTTTTTAATTCCATGTTGAATATTTTATATGGGAAAGTATAGGGGAATCTTATTGTGTCAATGTGATGGTTTTTCAGTTAATATGAACTTTCAGAAGAACAGCATCACTATGTATGTTTCAGTTCATCAAGTTAATTTCCTTATGAAAATTATGAAAAAAATCTATTATGTCTTGTATGCACTAGTTATAAAAACATATTCAATTATGAAACAAAAAATGTTCTTTAATTTTTTTATTCTTATTATGTTATTCACATTCATGTCATTTTTTATACTTTCATTTATTTATATTTTGGTTTCAATTCATATATATATTTTTCATGGATGTCTGGATATTTCTATCTGGTTATGTGTGGTGTAGATCCCAGATATGAGTGGTTTGGCATAACATCGACTTAAGGTTCCTCTCCTAGAGTGGTGGGGAGTTTATTTGTTGAGATGCCAAGAGAGATGACGAATAAAAAAATGATCATTCCGTGCATACCATTTTTTATATTATCATTTATTTTGATTTCGGTTTCAATTTATGTATATATTTTTCACTAATGTGTGGGAATTCAATTTGGTTGTGTTTGTTGTATATATTGAAGCTGAAGCGTGTGTTAGAACAGCCACTTGAGGTTCCTCAATGCCACTGGAGTCAACTTGATTTTTTGAGGTTTCAACAGGAATGATGAATGAAAAATATCCATTCTATGTAAATATTTTATTTATAATTTAATTTTTTTTGTTTCAATTAAAATAGATATTTTCCACTAATTTTTTTTATGATCATTTTTTTGTGGTGTATATATTTGAGATGGAAGGTGTATCACAACAACTTGAAGTTACTCTTGGGTACTGGATTTGACATGGTTTCCTTCTTCTACTGACATAATGGGGTTGATAAAAGATCATTGGTGGGAGTAACTATACCTCTACTATTATGGGTAATGGAGTATTGGATTCAAGAGACAGCATGCACTTTTTCATTTTAGAAATGGTGTAGGTTGGAGAGTGGTGGTGGATCCTATTTTTTTGTTTTTTTTTTATCTTTTTAGGTACCAATCAACAAAATTGTGTATTGATTCATTTTGCATTATATTTTATTATTATTATGATTAATATTTTTTAATTTTGACTATATGTGTGAATCCTCTTCAGTTTGATAATTAACCCAATTGTATTTTATATGATAAATTAATAAATATAATATTAATTTTTAACAAAAAATATTGAAATGTTAAAACATAACATCTTATATAAAATATAAATTACAAAAATATATTAATTATTGGTTTTGGTTTTGAATGTTGACAATAATATTACCATCTTATATATTTTTATAGAAACTTATCACAAACCATTGTGAGCATCACATATATTATCTATTGGTATTATTGTAATTGTAACATAAAAATTTTATCTGTCTCAATAACATTTAGTAACAAAGTATTTACCAACAGTTTAGTGACATGAAATATTTTTGGTATAACATTTTACCAATATAAATGTACTTTTACCAATAGATATACTCTTATTGGTGATAGATAATTATTTTGTATTGTAGTTATGGAATTCTAGGATGAAGAATTATATTTCTATGTTTTTCTCTATGTTTTTTATGTTCCAAATAGTGGAGGTTGAGAACTGTATTCCTACTACTTTACATTAGAAACACGATAAACCCTATTAGAAGTGAAAGGAAAATTTGATGGACTTCATAACTCTTTTTTATTCTTATTAGTATGGTCATAAATATAAATTTTTAATGATGTTTTTTTTCAAAAATCTTATTCAAATTCTAGAAATCATGGATTCATTCTCAGCATAGGGTCTATATAGGAATTATCTAGATGAGATAATGATTATTCAAGGAATTATGATTATGATAAACTCTAACTGTGATCCCTGATAATCCTCAAGGATGTACAAATGTATCCATTTTTTTGTTCTTAATTTTGGTTCAAGACTGCATTATATATTTATATGGATTATTAGACAGACTATCCAGGCCTTTGTGGAAAATTTTCATGCATGTGTTCTATATTTTGGAGTGACGTAATTGAAACACCTTCGATGATAGGGTTATACTAAATAATTATTTATCACTCTATCAATAGAATTTATATATTAAAATAAATTTATGATCAACCATTCGGGTCTATATAGTTTTGGATTGAGATCTGAGAGTCAACTATTCATGGAGGAAAAAATATATCATAAGACCAAGAAGATTTATACTCTCTATGAGTGGATAATACTGGTTATGTTCATCATAAGTCATATGTAGTTCATGTGATCTAACCTATAGTTTTTTAAATCAAATACCATATGTTATTAAAGGTGTCTCCACTTTATGTACATTTATGGTTCAGTTATGGTGGTGTTATTTCCATAGGTTTATTGGTCCATTTGTGATTTTTGATTATCTTATATTAATGGTGTATCATATAGTTAGGACGCCCCTAGATGAGAAATTTTTATATCATCTTCAATATAGTAAAAATTTAAAAATATCTTCATGATGACTTCCATGTATTCAAGAGGGGGAACTTGATGTTTAATATGGTGTGGCCTTAGATGAGTGGACAATCATGTTCCTAGACCATTGGGATATATTAGTTGCGGATATGTAAAATACATTTGGTTTATGTTCTATGGTGGTGTGGCTTCATTGAAGGGTGAACATGGTAATTATATTCACATATGAATGTTCAATATCATGATTCATTTTATGTTATTCTTATTTTTGTTGATTTTTTTTTACTTTATAGTGTTTTATTAGATTGTTTTCATTCATTGATGTTTTACATATGTGATTTTCCGTACTTGAGAGGCATCTCTTCAAGTACAATTTTTTCAGATAAGGTTTTAGTTTTTTCCATTTATAAACTCCTTCCATGAATTTTGTTAGACGTTTTTTTTACACTGAGATCATTGAAATGTGTCACTTATTGTGGTTGTTAGAAACCTCATTTTCATTCTTTAAGGGTTAGGTTTTAAATTTTAGAGCGTGACAAGTTTTTATAAGTATCTAATGTATAGTCCCTAATTTATAATGCTAACACCAACATTTTTATGGGGAAATAAGAATTCATGAAGGATTTTGAAGGAGTTACGGTGTCGAGGAAGGTTTTTGGAAATTTAGTGTGTCATAATGACATGGTGTAAATTATAGTGTTTTACATATCAATGATTTATTGAAGTCATAAGTGTGGGGATTTCCATTTTGGGCCTAAATATTTAGAGGTTGGTCATAGAGTTATCCATTTGGTGTTGGAGTTCCCCACTATGAGTTAAACATATTTTCTATGCATATTAAAATGTATATTCCTAATGGTAACATCTATGATAAATAAGAAGGAGGAAATGAATTGGGATTTGATTGGAAGGAAGGAATGTTACACATGACGCCATCTGATTCCAACTATTTTAAAGAATCATTGGGAATATCACCCTGCCATAATGATGGGTGTGGTGGTGCTAAAATGACATAGGTTTCTATGTTATGCCATGGTGGAAGCTATGATGGATATCAAAGGATTCAGTGACTATTTAAAAGGTTCTCAATTCAAGAGATTCAAACTTCGTGGAAACCAGATCATTCATTTAATAATGTCACCGCGTAAATTTTAGGAGTTCATATTGATGGGTTCATAGCCTTAATGATTCCTATATAAATTGATGGCATGATATCACTTTGTTTAAATTTTCTCTCCCACTTTTGGAACTCAGTTGATCCCTAAGCTCTAATAACCCTCTAGACACATCATGAATAGTATAAATAGCTTATTTAAAATATATTTGGGGATCAGATCAAGGTACTCTCTACCATATAAAGTAATCATCATTTCCTATGTTCCTATTATTCTTTTGCCTCCATTATTAGTGGGGATTACAAATATTTCAGTGGGAAATAGAGTTTCTATTGATAATAGGTTACCATGTTTAGTTTTTTTTGTTCCCATTGGTTTTGGTGGTTTTTCCTTTTGGTGAAGATGTTTCTCAGTTTTTAGTTTCTACATTGAGAATTTTTAGATTCTAACTAAATTATGGGAAGTGAAACCTTTCCATTATTATTTTATGGTGTCAATTAACCATGATTATAACCTTCCTTAAATATTGGTGATATTATTGTTACTAAGATAAAAACCCATAATGAGAATCATACATTGAACGGTTATTCACTAAGATGGAAATTATAAAGATAGAATTTTTTTCAATCAATTATTTAATCATATGTTTTGGAATTAATTTTAGGAAATTGAATAATGTTTTGTTATTAATTAAAAAAATGAATTATATTTTGAAACACATTCAAATTTTTAGAGGGAAAATATTATTAAATATAAGAATTAATGGAATGATGAGTAATATTTTCATGCTGTTGTGAAATCTTATTTATTATATTATGATTATAATTATTTAAATTACTAGAAATAAATTATTTATAATGGATTTTTTACAATTTATAGTAATTAAAATTTCAAGAAGAGAATTAAATGAATATTTTGGATGTGATCACGTGCCCCTAGTTCCATCATAATACCTTTGATTATTTATTAGGTACTATGATATATGTTTTGATTGTATTTAGTTATATTTTATCATGGTTAATTTCTTAAAAATGTAGAAATCATAAATCTATAAGAGGATAAAATTAATAGAAGAGGAAAGAGTCTCGTAATTACTACTCCTCTTGTATTTGTAATATGGGATTAACAATTGAATTCATGACTATGTTTATTTATATCTATGGTTAGTGATTTTCATTAATTTTCCATGTATAGATATTATATTCATAATGATAAGACTATTTCAAGATATAATTCAAATGTTCATATACATATAATAACTTTTTGTGTAATGAACATGTATATTCCTTGTGTGGGACTGTGAATTCCTCATTTCCATGGCCTCAGTAATTTTACTTGTATTTGAAAGAAACTTTATAATTTTATTATGTTGTAGGGAACTATTTACATGATATGTTAATGATTTTTTTTTTTTGATATTCCTTGATGAGAAATTGGATTGAGGTATAAGGTTATTTTATTTAAATTTAATTAGATATCAAATATTCTAGGTTCATGTGCTACAGTGATAGTTGACACAGATGATGGCAGAAATTTTTATACTATATGAAATAGAGTGGGTCACCAAGTGTTTATTTAGAGTAGGGATTTCCTATTTATTTATATGTAATAGTTCATGATTCTTTCATTATTCTTTATTGATGGCCAGTTGGCGTGATTTTATAAGCATGATCAGTTTCAAACTAATTGATATAGTTTGATGTTATGCACTACAAGTACATCTTTTAATTGTTAGATTTTTATGAGTCCAATAGTACTCTAATAATAATAAAATTATAATTGAACTAATAGAATAATTTTATATATTAATAATATTCATAGATGATGATGGAATACTTTAGATAATTAGAAAAAGATTAGTATTTCTTTCTGCACATGGTTTAATTGATTTAAATGTTACTCTTGGAAATGAAAATTTATATAATTATTAAATTTTAAATTAATTAATTATTAATGTACATGATTATAATATGGTTGTTGAAATTTTTTTATCTAAACCATAACAGTGTTAGCATAGGGTCCAGTGCGATGATAGTGGTAGATAAATCTAATTCTTGGTAGTTTCCTATTGTGAATTTTGTGAAGGATATTATTCAAAAATTTATGATTTCATATTCTATCCCACTTTTCTTAGTAGGGAATTATACACCAAATAATTTTTGGGTGTTTACTAAAAAAATTAGGACGGTGAAGGAATAGATGGATGATTTATCCTTCTAACCAACATTCACTATAGAAATAGATGAGTTGGTGTATCCCAAACTATAATGGTTTCTGATTTTGGGTGCATTCCTATAATGGTTATAGTGGGTCATAATTATTCTATAGATTTATGTGCATTGTATAACATTATTAGGTATAACACATACTTATAGCAAGAAATAGTTTTTTCAGCTTCTCATTAGTGTAAAATCATGTTCCCGGATGGAATGAGTTTAATTCATTTACACATGTTGTAGCATCATTTATGAATACACATGGTTACTATTTGGATATGTTGATGATGTGATGTTAAGATGAAAAAGATATAGTAATAGATTTTATACTATTACATCATCTAAAATGTTTTGTATTGGAGGGAGGATCACATTACACATTCATTGGGGTGTGCGAGAGAAATACCAATTAAGAAGTGGATATAATGTACCATCACACACCCACACCCCCATATCGTTTTGATATAGATTGGATTACCTCAAGGTTATATTTGGTGATTAATATAATGTGACTTTAGGAAACTTTTGTTACCAATTATGTGATGTGTTAGTTCCACTAGTTTATTTTTGAAGTTTTTTTATGTATATTTCACATTTTTCAAAATACTTTTTTGAAAGGAGAACTAATGAGGATAAAAATTATGATCAACCTATATATATATTATTTTTAGGTCATTATTAATAGTTTGGTTATCATGTTTGGCGTTACTAGTGAGGAGGATCTCTAGAATCGCTATTATGAGTATCTATAGTTTGTAATCACTACATATTTTTACATTTTTTTAATTGTAGTTCCTTTCATTTTTGTTTTGCATTAAATGTGTAGGTATTTCAAATTTTATTTATGGATGTTATTTTTTAGTTGTTTTTAATTTCATATCTCTTATTTCACAACCACAAATAGAGGTTTACTGCTACCATGTCTACGATTTCTATAACCTATGTAAAAGTTCCCAACATATTTCATATTAGTGCTGGGTTTTAGGGAACATTATCTATATTTATTCATTTTAATCCCTAGAGGGGTACATTTATAGGGAGGGGTTGTGATATTAATTACTACCTATTAATAAAAATAAATAAATGTATAAAAAATATTTACATACTTGAATATATAATTTATAAAGATATATCATTATCACTATCCTTTATATGACAAGGAAATCATTAATCCAAAACATAATTCATTAGGAGTTACAAGGGATATACCATTTATAAATTAATTTTCATTATATTGATTTCATATAAATATAGAAACCAAAATAGTTATGATAATATGTAATAAAATCTAACTAAATGTTCATATGATTTAGAAAAATCAATATTATCATGTCTTCTTTAATGATACATTCATTTCAAACTATGATAATTTTGATTCAACTGTAATATAATTTCATCAAATGATGAATTCATTATATTCACCTAGGATGTCCATGATTTTATGGATATTATGTTCTGTAACCTCACATGTTGTATATTAAATCCCTAATTTCCATTTAAATCCTTTTTAATGGTTTATAAACAGAATGTGAATCACCAAAACGTATCCCCATGAGTGTAAAATATGGATTCTATTTATAAATCATTCTCTAAAATTAGGTTAATATCTAGTTAATACGCAATTATACTTTTTAGTTATACTATCCAATTGAATAACTATGATATGATCTATATCAAAATTCTAAATCCTTAAAGATATTTCATTATATGTAAACCACAAAATCTCTAATTTACAAAAACAACATGATTTTATCCTATAATGACACATATCAATGGGGTTTTAAAAAATATTATCTAGTCTTGATCCACCTAAATATCAAAACTACACTTAGATTCCATGTGATGCTCCAAAGACCAACAATCATAGAAATAGTGCTAGAAACCCCTTAATTACTGATGGAATTGATATCAACTGTGCATACCAATGCTAAACCTATCTTTATTTTACAGAATTTCAATAATTCAAAAATTACATCTCAGAAATATTATCAAAATCCCAATAATAAATCATTATTTATCCTTATGGATTAGTTAAATTTGAAACATATTTTAAAAACATATGAACATTTCTCTAAAATATGACAACACTTGACACCTTTATAAAATTCTCAAAATTGACACAAATCTACATAACCTATAGAGTGGAAACATAATACAGGGGTTATCTCAAACACTCAATAATGGAAAAACACTATACCATTTGATAAAGGGTTACATCATAAGAATAAGAGAAAACATAATCTTAGAATAAATTTGTTATTATAAAGAACATGTAAAATAAACCTTTTACATAGGAAATAATATAATTACCTCTAGTCTCAACTTATCTTTCTTATCCTATGTGATTTGAGTATAGAAACCTTGGAAAACAAAAAATGGGCTATAGAAGAATGTAATGATAAAATACCATAGATATTTCACATAATGATAAGAATAAGATAAAATATCCTAGTGGATTATGAATTACTACCTGATCATGAAAATGTATTTTGATTAGGATAACAAAAATAATACAATATTATGATTGGTTGAACAAACCATGTAAACCCTTGAGCTTAGGATAACAACCTAGGTACCCTTTTTGACTATGGTTACTAAACATGATATATTTTTAATCTCATGAAATATATTGTTACAAAAATGTATTGGTGGGTGATATTAGACCCTAATGGTCATATAATAATCATAAATATATTTGTTTTCAATGATAACATGAAAATATGTTATATTTCAAGCACCCCATAATGAGAAGTAGAAAATAGATGGGTTTCATGAAAACATCCATAGTGTAACACCCCTGAGATTTTTGTGAAATATTTTTTTCCAAATATTTTAATCTTTTTATATTTTCCATTTCATGCAACACTAAAAATAGTTTTTTCAAATTTTAAATCACTAGGTAAAGAATTATTTCACAAGGAACTGACTTGTCTTGCGCTACACACAACACCGACTTGGTGTATGTTATACGCAACACAGAAAATATATGAATATTTATTTTTATAGTTATAATTATTTAAATGAGATAATTTTAAGACAGTTGTTAAAAATAGATATATGAATAGTAATAACTACTTTTCAAATATTTTTTATAATAATTTTATAGGAATAAAATATATTGATTATGAAAGATAAATTTTTTGGAAAAGTCCTTATGTGTTTTAAAATACTATTTTCTAAAATGAATTTTTTCTGTACTATTTTGAAATATAATAAAAGTAATCCTATTTATATTTAGAAATTTAATTTGAAAAAAGAAACCAAAAAATTGAATTTATTAGGTCATTATTTTTTATGGGTTAATTTTTGGGTTTTTTTAGAAACATCATTTTTGGATGAATAGTAAAAGATTCCAAACATTAATTCAAAAATTGTATTCATCTAATTAATTTATAACATTAAATTATATTTTATTTATTTCAACATTTAGTTAGATATTATTTCTATCAATTAATCTAATTTATGAAATTTGAATCATTTTCACTTTAAAATTACGTATAAAAACATAGGAAATGTTTTGATGGTTTTACTTTAAAAACTCATATTGTCATCCTATCAGCGGAATTAATTTTAAATTAATTTCATCCACATATGTGATAACAATTTCTAAAAATGGATTCAATATTTGTAATCATAATGTGTTATAATTTTTAACATTTTCAACTAATTTTTAGACAAAAAATATTTGTGAATGTGGTTAAAATTAATTATAATTGTTAAGAGAAAAAGTATGTCAATAATGTAGTAAACATTAAATTTGAGACCCAAAACGACAAATAAGCTTGTCCAAAACACATTTTATAGACATTATATTTCCCTTAACAATCAATTATTGATTTTTTTGTATTACTTCTTTTCGGTAAAAACATGTTTATACCTAACTTGATCTAAAAAATTCCTAGTGTGTCATTTCCCTTCCCTATAAAATGCCACCACCTCTCTCTTTTCTTCGCATCTATCAAAAAACATAGGATTCAAAAATAATTACCAAATCCACTTATTAACATACCTACCTTCATATTTTATTCCTACCTTTGAAAATAAAACAATCCAAGGAAGCCTTTTGTTCCAAACCAAAAGGAGTTACGCAATTAAGAGGTAACATCTTCTCTCAAGTTCCATTCTTTTATTTTTTTCTCCACTCCCCCAACTCTGATTATTCCATGATTTTATAACTAAAATATTATCTTAAATATAATATAATGTTTCAATTCTAATGCTTTTACCTACAAATACACATACATCCATATAATGGGTATCAAGTATATTGTTTACGTGTACGACGAACTACCACCTCACTAAACGATGATTGTTCATTTTTTAATTACCCCCTCTCACGGTGGACATTATGACTGAAAATATATTTATATATGCAATATATTATATTTATTATTTATTCATGATAATTTAATCCTTTTAAAACTCATAACTTTCTAATTTACATTAGGTGAAAATTTGATGATTTCATTTGAGATGTGTGTACTACCGCCCCCTCAAACCGATATGATTTGTTCACAAACTACATAGAATGTATTATAGATGGATTTACTGAACAAATACGTTATATATAACATTAAAATTCTACTATAATTAAATTATATATATGTATATATAATATTTATTCATTCTTTCAATATGATAATAAAAACTTAAACATCATTCAGGCTTATGTATGACTTACCATCTCCATCAATGATGTACTTTATTTCATACATCTATATTTTAAAGATTATTATAATATAAATTCAATGAATATACATGATATTTATTCCATGTTTTAAATTCTAGAAATCATTATATAAGTATAAGGACCAAATATATAAAAAATTAAGACACATGTGAAAAACAAAGCCTATATTATCTTATGTGAGAACTTAACATAGAATTTTGAATCAAGGTTATTATAAAGTAATAATAAAACCATGTATGGTATTATATATAATTATATTTTTATGTAAAATATGTATGAAAAACATGAATTTATTATATTTTAAGACTGTATGATTATGAAGTGATTCAAGACAAAAGGTATAAGGATTTTATCTAACTTTTTCTTTCTATTAGATACATTCCATGTTTATCACTATTTCCTTTGGAATGGTGTATATAATTCCCATGATTATATTATATTATTATTATTTATATTTATGGGTAATTTAAAATCCATTATATGATCTTATCTTTATGGTGTTTATATTTCAAAAGATATCAAATTAGTAAGATAGTTTTATCCCAATTTACATTCTTTGAGACACATTACATGTTATGTGTCTATATTTTTATATAATGTGTAATTACTGCCTATGGCATGTCATATCATGAATTTCCGTATTTTATTTATATTTTAAGCTTCATGTAATTTCATTTTAAAACATGGGGATTATGGTTCAATGTTACCACGTGGTAAACATTTAATGAAACAATTTAATCACTTATCCAGATTACTTATGATTGTGATTCCATAAATGAAATCTTATGATCCATCACTAAAGAAAATTCATAGATTTTATTATCCTATGTATATTCATGATATATTAATGTAATAGTACCATTATTAAACCATTTGATAAATACGATAATTAATAATATGTTTTTAAGAAAGCCTCAATTTACCCTCTTTTCAGTCGGGGATCTATGTTCTATCAAAACCATGTTATCTAGAAAGTGCTTCCTAGAATATTCTTCAATTATCCTATAATATGAAAAAAAATTACCCTTTTTTATTTTACCAATTTTTAAAAAATGAATCTCCATACCTATTTCCAATGAAGGCATTTTTATACCTTTTTATAGTCAGAGAGGAATGTAATTTTTACCCCATACGACATGTATGGATTTACCCACAGTCATTTCTATGAACCTTCATTTTCATGTATTAAAGGATAATATTTATGATATTTTTTTAACTTTATTGTAAAAAATGTATTTTAAAACGTTTTCATGAATGTTTTTTAAATTTTCAAGTAAAATAGTTTTTGAAATATTTTGAATCCTTATTTATAAGTTTTCAAATTATTTTAATTGAAATGGATTTTAGAATATTTTCAGGATTTCATTATAATTTATCAATTTATTTTCAATTTAATGGGTTTCAAAATATTTTCAATCATTTTTTATAAGTGATAATTTTATTTTTAATGAACTGTTTTTTGAAAAAAAATTCAATTATTATTTATAGGTTTTCAAAGTGTTTTAAAAAAATAGTTGTGAAGGTGTTTTCAATTTTATTTAATAAGTATTCATGGAAAATATTTTTCAAAATTATTTCAAGTCTTATTTATATTTTTTAATTTTTTTATAGTAAAATTATTTTTTGATGGTTTTATATTTTGAAAATAATTAAAGAAGTAATGATATTTTCCTCAAGAAATGTTTATGAAAAAAAAATTAAATTATTTTTTATCTTAGATGAAATTTATTAATGTTTCTTATTCATTCATATGAAATGATCTAGAGGATCCATTATTATTCATTCACATAATGGGTTACGAATGATGTTATGGTCTTTATAAAACATGATTTTCTTTCACAGATTATATGTATACAAAATTTTTTTCTCTTTCACGGTTTATATGTATATGAAATCTGTTTTACATTCATGGGGTATATGCATTTGAAACCTATTACTCTACAATAGTTTTTATTATTTTCAAACCCACATCTTTCAATGGGTTATTATTTCAGGAAGTGATTATGAAAGCTCTCTTTTTTATATGAAATGATGTAATGAAGTGTTAATGATACCCAATTAATTTCATGGTTTATGATTATATGATTATAAAACCAATCTTTTCTAATGGGGCAGACATGCTGAATGTTTTATTTTTTGGAACATGTATGGATGATGTTTTTATGATATGGGTGTGACCTATACACCACTCCAATGCATTGGATAATGATGGATGACTCATGAAAATAAATGTTATTCATGAAATTAATTACATATTCACAATGTTATGAATTGACTCGGTTTCATGTCCATAAGTTTATGTATTACCATAATTACATATTCACAATGTTATAGTGAAAATTATTATGTGATCCTAATGTTATATGTTAAACTGATTACATGTTCGAAATTTTATACATAGACCTAGTTTCATGTCCAAAATTTTATATGTGAGTCTGATTACATGTTCACAATTTTATGTGTGGGCCTGGTCTCATGCCCATATGTCTATGAGAGGTCATGATTTCATGTTATTAACATTGTGTTTGAACATATTTATTTGTATACAAGTCCGTTATTTTATATGATGATTTTTATTCCATAATTTCATTTCTTATTCCTATGTTATGATTTCATTGTATTAATATCTTGATTTCTGTATGATTTATGTCTTATGAACTGTAAATATTCATTCCATGATTCATGTTTATGATCTTTTTTTTGCATGGTATTATCTTATAATAATCTTGATCCTATTGTTATACCCTTATGTATATGGTCTGCATGGGAAATTCTTTTATTTACCCTTACTGAGCATTTGAGCTCGACACTTTCTTATGTTTCCCTTCCCCAGGATATAAAGAAATGTTGTTTAGTATAATTACGAAGGGGGAGAACATTGTGGGAAATATTAATGATCCTTCATTGAGAAATAATATTTTTATTTCATATAATCAAATGAATTAAACTAATATGGTCATTGGGAATTCATTTCTGTAATGTTTTAAGTATTCCATAATAGTGATGTAATGTATATGTATAAAAATATTGGGTCATTATAGTTGGTATCATAGGAGAGGTTTAGTGAATATTTTGAGACTATGGTGAGAAGACTTTAGTTAGATCCCTATGTATATTTCTAAGGAAATGTCTATTGATGTATATAAGGATACGTATAAGGATGAAATAAAGTTTAGAATAATTTTCATAGAATTTTGTTAAAGTATATAGTGAATAGATTCCTAGAAATACATACTTGAATGTATATTACAAGTGGATGTGGATGTTGAACAGGTGTACCAAGGATTAAACACACCATCAAGATGTTTCGGTCCAGACTCGGGGTTATCTGGTACACAATAATGCGCTATGCCTTACACCTCATTTAATAATCCTAGGAGATATAATTTGGGAATTCATGTACTCTTCACACGCTATCATAATGTATTTAAAAAAATTGGCTATGAATAACATAGGATAAAACTATGGTTTCATAGATTAATGAATGTTTTATAATTTAGACATACTATAAGAGACTTTTCATGATTATGTGGATTCTCATTATGATAACTATCTCTTACTATATGCTTTTTGGTGTTATTAAATGGATAAACCCAAAGGAACCTTGTTTATGGTGATTTTGATAGATAATGGAATGATTATTATTCTAAAGATTCAAATGTTATGGGAACTAGAATACAAGACCACATTGTTATACACTCACAGCTTTCTCAAGCTATGAATCATGCGAAGCATCCAAACAAGTAACGGAGTGAAAAATGTTCTGTTGAGTCCTTCATGAGCCAATATCCACCTTCTTTTAGCAGGTCTTATGATCCTCGTTTATTTGAACACTAGATCAATACCGTTGAAAATATTTTCTATATTTTCTAGTTTACAAATAATTATAATGTCATCATGGATTTTTATTTATTAGAAGCCTAAATAGACCCATGATGATCTCTAATAAAAAATATGTGGAAGAATTGTGAAACTGAATCCACGGATTGGGATGAGTTCAATAACTTGTTCTTCAATAAGTACTTTCCTCATGTTCTTAATATGAAAATTGAAAACGAGTTCCCTGAGTGGTAGCAAAAGGATGATGAATCCATCAGTACATACGAGGTTAATTTCACAAAACATTCGAGGTACTCTTCTAATATTATAATTCAAACCAAAATTAAATTAGATAGTTTCTTCATTGGATTAAATCGATGTCTCTTAAACATGATTTTCTATAAATTAATTTACTATCTATGAAAATATTCTCCGTTGGGAAATCGAAGATGAAATAGTGGTTGGATTTAAGTATCAATCTCAGGGATTTAATAAAAGATACTTATTGTGTTAAAACTATGGATAGAAGAAAAACTTTCCAAATCCTTTATGCCAAAACTATGGGAAAGAAAACATTGGAGATTGACTACAAGGAAAAAGAAGGGGTTTTAGGTGAAATAATTCTAGCCACCAAGAAAAATAATGTAGAAGTTATGAGAAGTGGAAAGTCTATGAAATGAGTGGAGATAAATCTCATCAGAATGAACCACCCACACTTCTGTGTTCCAAGTGCATGGAGTTTGTGAATTTAGCGAATAAATAACCCAATCCATGGGAAAATATCGTTGATAAGACAAGAAATCTATATGGAAAAGGGTGAAGGGAATGATTTTTCAATCGCAATGGATGAAGTGAATAATGAAAATTTGGGGAAAACGTATTCTTTTCCACCCTTAGTTGGGAATTTATGGATTGATTTTTTCTTAATAATCCATATCCCAATCTTAATGTTCATCCTTTAGTGAATTTTTATTTGATTTTATCCCTATATATGGATTTTGGAATAATTAAATCACATTGAATGTTCTATCGGTGCAATGATGAACCCATGTATCCAATAGAAATGTTTTTGGTATGAGATAATATCATATTTAAAGAAGAATGGGTTATGTGTATTTTGGAAGGGTTATAAAGTCTAATATATATGGAAATATTAATTAAAACATCAAATAAAGTTTTTTAGATTAATTTATTATCTCATCACATGAGAACATATTCATATAGGATAACCTATTTTTGTTGATGGTAACTGAAGACAGATGGGTTGACTTATCATGGATCTCATGATATGTTAGTACTTCCAGAATGAAACAAAATCTAATTCTTTTATTAGGGTAAGAGATGAATAGGAAATCTATCATGGGACATCAAATGTGTGAGATTGTTCATATAAAATTGAATAAAATCAAGAAAGTCTAACTTCTCATGAAAATTCATCATCGTTAGGGAAAGAATGATGAAACCAAAATGCTTATCCCAGTTCATTATTTTGTGATGAATCCAATGGTTCATTGGTTCATTGTAGATTTAAGGAATTGTGATTGTTTCTATTCCAGGTCTATGTTTTCACATGCCACATACGTTATCATATGTTGAATCCTAGTTATATATACATTTGGATAACAATTATTGTTACAAATTTATGTTTTTAAAGGAAGTTTTAGTATTCATTTTTACAAAATAGGTTTTTATGAAATTAAATTTCAAGTATTAAACCATTGATAAACCTTAGAAATTTCTAGGGAAAATTAATTTTAAGGTGGGATGAATGTTACACCATGAGATTGTGTGAAATATATTTTTTTGAATTAATTTATAATTTTTTATTTTTTATTTCACGCGACAATAAAAATAGATTTTTTAATGTTAAATCACTAATTCAAACATTACAATCACACTAATCCAACTTGTCTTGCACTAATTGAAACATCGCCATGGGGTATGTTACATGAAAAAATGAGTTTCTATGATGCATTATTTTATTTGTTATAATTGTTAAAAATATATAATTTTAACCGTGTCATTAAACATTATAATGTAAATAGAAATAAAGATTTTTCAAATAATTTTTTATAATGGTTGAATAAAAAAAACATATTGATAATGAAATTTATAATGTTTGGTAAAGTCCAAGAATTTGTGAGAAGGGAGATGGGCCCGTAAGGGGCGAAGCGAAGCAGAGCAGAGCTAGGTCTTCTCCAGTCGTCGTCGCCTTTCCTCATCCCGCTCAGGCTCCGATCTTCCTCCTTGGTCCGCTGTTTACGACAGTGGCCTCCTCGGCTCAGTCCTTCGGCGGTACGCTTGATTTGGCTGGTCGTTTTCTTGACTCCTCTATCCGGATAGGGATTCACGGCGGCGTTGCTGTCCAGAGGCCGAGTCCCAGTTTCTATGGGTTGAGGGATCCATTATTTAGTGGATACGTGCTATAGGGGGTTGAGCGTGTCCTCTGTGGTCTTTTCGGATGGTGGTGATGGGTGATTTCTTCTGCTTTCTTTTCATTTTTAAGTTTTGAGTAGGGTTTCTTATGATTTTCAGAGCTGCTGTTAAAATGTTGAGTTGATTTCTTTGGATTGGGGAATGTTGTTTTGTGGGTTTCTTTGATCTGGTGGTGGTTTCTGTGTTTTTGTCTTTGGCCTGGTGGTTCTTGGCCCTGGTGGCCTGGTTGATTTTATGTGTTGTGTCTGTCAAGGTAGTCCATTGTTTGAGGCAGTGTTGTTCAGACGTGATGGGTTCATTTCTCAAGACGTGATGCAGGGTTCGCAGTTTGAGGCGTGGCTGGCGGTGTGTTTGAATTTTGAATTTTGATGGTGTTTTGGAATTTTGAAAGTGTAATGTGGATGTTTCATGAGTCATGTTCGGGTACCGGGAACCCTTTAACCGGCCTCTAGAAAATATAAAAAAAATGGTTGCAGTAAGTCAGTAAAGTCCTAATATGTTTCAAAATATTATAATCTCTAATGAACTCCTTTTAAAGTCCTTCTTTAAAAAATAATAAACATAATTTTTAACAAATTTTAAAATTTAATTTGATAAAATAAACATCATTTTTGAATTTATAATGTATAAATTATCATATGAAATATTTTTGGGATTTCTATAAAAAACTTTATTTTTGACGAATAGTAAATGATACCAAATTTTAATTCAAAATAGCCTTTTAATTTAAATTATTTATATGAATAAATTATATTTTAATTTTTTTTATTTTTAATTAGGTAATTTATTAATCAATTAATCTAAATTATATCATTGGAATATATTTCAGTTTTAAATTAGTTATAAAAGCATAGCAATCGTTTAGACGTTTTTACGTTAAAAACGTATTGTGTTGTCCTATAAGTGTAATTAAGTTTAAATGAATTACATCCCCCAATGTGATTAGAATTTGGAAAAATGGATTAAATATTTTAAATCAAAATAAAATATAATGTATAATAATTCCAACTTAGTTTTTTACCAAAAATGATTAGTGAAAGGGATTAAAATTAATTACAATGGTTAAGATAAAAAAATTGTTAATAAATTACTAATCATTATATATAAGACCCAAAACGACCTAAAAAAATTGTCCAAAACCCATTTTCATGAAATTATTCATCAATTAACGTTCCCTTATTCCGTTTTTGTGGTTTGGTAATACTTTTTTTGTTAAAAACGTTGGTACACCTAACTTGTACTCAAAAATGCCAAAGGTGTATTTTCCCCTCCCAATAAAAGGTCACCACTTCTCCCTCATATTTACCCTTCTCAAACCACATAGGTTTGGCCCTGATAATCGCAATAAACTTACCAAAATACCTCTATTTTATCATGAATCCTCCCATTTGGTAGAAATAAATCCAAATAACCCTTTTGGTACAAACCAAAATGAGTTTCACGATTAAAAGGTAATGCATTCACTCAAGCTCTATTCTTTTATTTTCTTTCTGATCTAGCCCAACTCTTATTATCCCATTCTTTTATAACAATTCCATTATCTTGAATATAATATATATTATTTATTATAATGGTTCTACCTTCACATACACACACAACAATTTGATGGGTAACAAATATACAGTTTATGTGTATGATGAACTGTAGCCTCACTAAATAATGATTGTTCATTTTTATGTTACTACCTCTAATGGTATATATTTAATTTGAATTATTACATAATGTGAGAATATTGATTTGAAATATGGAAATAATTTTATCCTATAAAATTTTCTATATGGATATAATTAAATTTTATTTTTACAGAATATAACACATAAACTATTTTTACACAAAATGTATGTTATTTTCATCAAATTAAAATTCATAACATCATAAATTTAACTTTTATATAAAAATAAAAGGATAAAAAATTATTTTCTTGATAAAGGACCGTTCAAACATTATGTGGTGTCAATATTATTTCATATCAACAACTAATTATATAACTATTAATATATTTGTTCATTCATAGAATTATTTCAAAATATTAATATAATCTTTTCAAAATGGCCAAATTTATTTAGTAGGATTAAATAAAAAACAATAAAAATCCATACTTTGATGAATATTATTTTTTAATGTTAAATCATAGTATTTATTTAAACTCATAACTTAAGAATTTTTGAAAAATTAATATTTATTTATTTACTTGTGCTGTTATTTTTATTATAATTTTGTAAATAGTTTTAATAAAAAATATCTTGGTATTTAGTTTGATGTTTCATGTGAAAAAAATGATAACATAATAATTTTTTAAGAATATCAATATTAAAATATCAGGGAGATTTATGTTATGTAGAATATTATGGGATTCATTAGTACCATAAATTTATTATAATTTCCAAAATATTAATAATTAATTTTATTTAATTTTTTAAATTAAATATCTTATAATTATTATTTGTTCAATAAAATAATTATCTATTAGTTTGTAACTGGTATGGAGTGTGATATTTTTGTATAACCTTAGAAAACCAATGAAATTTTACCATGGACATATGTTGTCAGTTTGAGATAGTTATAGGTTGTCGTTTTTATGATTACCATGAAAATTGTTGAATATAATTTTTTCTAATTCAATTGTTGCTCATTCATTTACATTCATCATATTATGTATCCCATATAAGCTGTATTTTTTTGGTTAGGTAATCTTAAATTAAATAAATTTTTTCTTTTCACTTAGTGGCCTTATTCTATTTTGGAAATATTTTTTCATTATTCAATTCAGACATTCTTTTTTATTCTTTTATTATGATAGTTTTCATTATCGTTATTTTTTACAATAAGTATTGGTGTGAGTTTCATTATATGAGGGTGATGATATTAAGGTTGGGATACATTGGATGATCTTTGGTAATATAATGGTTATATGGGACATGGTATTATGTGTCCCTCAGTACCTAGAGGGGTTTCACTATGTAATAAAAAAGGATGGGGATGAAGCCTCATTATGTTATTAAAGTCAAGATATGACCTTTATTGACTTGGTAGAGGGAGACCCAATACATAGCTCGAAGATCCAGTGGTCATGCATGTAGTGACTTGGGTTTTGGACCTATCAGACTTTGGAATATTCCTATGAATGATTACAGAGCTGGGCGTGAAGACGGCGTTCGATTCCGAGGCCTTCTGTGCCTGGAATTAATTTTATAAAAATATTATGTTTTTTTTATACTATGCACATGGTGGGGGTGTGATATCTCTTAAAATATAACTCAAAATGAGAATCTTAGGGCACAGTTGTGTCTGAATCATGCCGTTTACCCTAGGAGGGGTGTAAACTTTGTGGGCGTGGGCCTGGTGTGAGAAAATCCACCATGGAAGTTTTCTTAAATAAATGGAAAAGTTAATTTACGAGAGTCGGCTCGAATAACTTCTCAACGGAGTCTCGGATCGAAAATCTGAGTCATCTGTTGTGTTCAGAACACTGAGTTTACCTGAGGCATGACATAATTTTAGTCAACGTCGGGTGTCGGGTTGGAGGCGTGTTGGTGGGGAGCTCAAATGAGGTTTTTATTAAAAAAATTAAAATTAAATTAAATCTATCCCCCCAACCCCTTGTACGCACAGGCGATGAAACCACTCCCTCTATCCCACCGTTCTTCATCGAATCGAGCCGCAAACGTATTTTTCAGCGCTGATCGTCAGCGGATCGAGCTTCAGGGCGTCGAGGGCGTCGTTCGGCACCCAAAGATTCTGCGATCCGCCAACAGGTAGGCGTTTTGAGTTTTAAAACCATGGATCCCATTTTGGTTGGTTTTTATCATTCTGAGCCTGCAGATGCGTAGATACGGTCTCGGGGGTCGCACAGATGCCTTCAGATTTGTGTTTGGACCCCTGGGGTGCCCGCGGCAGCGGGCCACGGGAATAAACCAGGACTGTCGCACTGCGGTGGTCCGACTTCAATTACCGGCGACCCCTGCTATGGGGGTTAGCCAGGCGCATGCGCGGGCTGCGCCGCGCCGTGGCGGAGTGGACCGCCGGCCAGAGCGGGCGACAGTGGTGGCGGCTGGGTCAGCTGGGGCGGGCCGGCCCAGGCCGGTCCGACCCTCTCTTGGACACAAGGGTTTTAAAACACCCGTATCATGCTCCCTGAAGATCCGAATCGTGTTCCGTCTACGACGACGTGACTCGGGAAATGACGTGAACCCCTCGGTGCGGGTTCGGGTGTTTCAAAGTTCTGGATCTTGGCACAGGTTCTAGAAATGTCAAATAAAATAATGACATTTTATTATTATTCGAATTCGGGCCGTCGTATCTTCTACCCAAAGCATCCGATTGATGTGCCTTCAGTGGCACAGAGACCCTGATGATACAGAAGAATTTTCTTGATGGTTTTCGGGTGTTCTGACCGAGAATAGGGTGTGGGCCCCATGAGGCCGGGTTTTGGCATTTTTGGAGAAAGATAACTTTTCTGCCGAGTGTCGTTTCGAACGAACGAGTAGTCTATCCCATCTATTTTTTTTCGAGAAAATCGCAATGGTGTGCTCCTCTTGACGAGTTTCGGGATCATGGTGTGGGCCTCACTCAGGATTGCTTCGTTGAATACTACCTTTTTCACCAGGTGTCGATTTGGGACGATTGAGTAGTCGATCCCTTGAGTTTTTACGATGGGATCGCAGTGGAATGATCTGCATGATGAGTTTCGGGATCGTAGTGTGGGCCTCACATGGGCTACCTATGGTGAATAGTGCCTTTTCGACCAGTTGTCCATTTTTGGAGAGTAAATAGCCTATCATACGTTTTTTTTCTTGTGGATCGTGATGGTGGACTCGATATTGGCCTTGGAGGTGAGCAGTGTGGCGTTGTGGCAGGTCGCTCGGGTTAGCGATGATTGGACCAACAGTGGTCGAGGGTACTCTCTTAGTTCATTCCTACGAGGGTTCACATGGGATCACAACCATAGTATAGTATTGTGATCCTCTTGATGGAATGTTTAATCTTTTAGAGTTGTGGAATCACTCCGATGGGCCCGAAGCGGGATCCTCTAGCATTGTTTCCCTAGATCAGGTTCTTGGTATCGCTGTGACCGCTTATCCATAGGCGGCGATCGCCTATCTAGCTGGATAACTCCATAGGGTTTGTGGCATCATCGGGAATATGATCCCCTATGCAGTGGGCCATGCTCAGTACGGTTGTGGCATCGTCTGGTATACGATCCCCTAATCAGCATGAGGATTATAGTAGGGTTACGGTATCGTTGGTTATATGATCCCCTACTCAGCCAGTGGTTTCCGTAGGGTTGTGGAATCATCAGTTCGATCCCCTACAGCGTGAGATGTACCATGTAGTGTTTCAGTATCATCGTGACCATTGTGACATGGGTGAGGATCCTCTATCTGAGTGACATGTGTCTGATGACGGCCAGATCGGGTTGTGGTATCCCCCAACAGATCCTGGGAGTGATCCCATATATGTGAAATCTACAACTGCCAGATCGGGTTGTGGTATCCCCTAGTGGACTGTGGGAGTGATCCCCTATTCGTGAGATCTTTGAATACCAGTGTGGGTTCTAGAATCCCCTAGCAGACCCTAGGAGCGATCCCTTAACAGAGGAGTTTGGTGTTTATGTTGTTTCAGTGAGGTTTCCTCAGTGACGATATGCGACGAGTGTGATCTCTCAGGTGAGCATCTAAGACGTTTGTGTGGGACCTGATGTAGTGTATCTCTTGGACGAGTGTCATCTGGGATGACAGTGATCGTGGAGTGTTCTCTCCTGGTTGTGAATTTTTTTTGGTGATGAAGTCGGTACCTCATGTGGCTTGGTGCGTGAGCTGAGTATATCTGGATTTCTCATGGTATATGTATGGGTAAATATCTGAGCGGATGTTCATGGTGTATGTATGGTCATACACCTGTGTTTAGCTGACAAGTTGTGTTTATCCAAGGATGGTCACAAGATGAAGTTTCTCTCTCGTCTGTGTTCCCTCTAGCTGGGATGAGCGGAATATTGCCTTTTAGTTGCTTAATTTTGTTTTGTTTTTTTGTGGTTCCAACTTAGTATTTTTATACTCACCCATACATGAGCTTTTCCTACACATTTTTTTGTCTTGAGCGGACCATAGGCCTTTCGACGGAGTCCCAGGAGGACCTAGAGCAGGTGGAGCTGAGTGTGCGAGACTGACCGTGGAGTCTTACCAGAGTTGTGCTGAGGAGCTTTCCAGTGTTGCTTTTGGAAGCGTACCCCTTCTTCCGAGCAGGTTGGATGCTTCTGTATTTTTCCTTTTGTGGGCCCTATTTAGTCCTTTTTGTACTTATATTGCAATCTGGTTTGTAATAGATATAAGCATGCATTTTCTTTTTAGTTTTATATATCTTTGTACTATTTGATGGAGGTGTATGTGGGTGCGTGTGTATAGGTACCTTAGGCTAATGCCTCCCTTGCATGTGATAGCCTACTCGGTGCTAGACGTCAGCCCCAGGCCTATTGGAGGTGGGCCTGGGGAGTCGCGGATCAAGCCCCATTGGGTCGGGTCGTAACAGAGTGGTATCAAAGGGAGGTTCCGCCTTTGGGATCTCAGAGCATATATGATCTAGCTGTGAGTTTGGTTTGGGTTGCATAGCGGCAGTGTCAAGATTTTTCGAGTTTGGATTTCAGGCCAGGGACTCGAGTGTTGGTGCGGAGGCCGATGTATCCATTCACTAGGACTCAGATAAACTGCCTTTTGACTAAGGATGTTTGGACACTAGTCATAGGGACAAAACGGTACATGCATCATATAGGACTGGATTTTCATGGGTTTCCCGTGCTCTTCTTGAGTCATCTCTCCAGATATAATCATTGAACATGGAGGGTCTTGATTATATTTTAGGATGCCTCCACGAAAACATCCAGTGAGGGTTCCGCAGCGGGATTATGGTGACTATCTTCCTCGTGTAGATGTTGTAGACCAGGGCGCAGGTTCTGAGGCTGCACCTCCAGGTGGTCTTCCAATTAAGCCACCACATGTCGAGTAGTTGGTTGTGCATGGAGTTTAGGATGTGGTTGCGCGCAGGCTGAGTGCGTTGCACAAGTTCCAGAGGCAATGACCTCTGAGGTTATGGGGTGATCCAGACCCTCAGGCAGCTGATGACTGGCTCGAAGCAGTCACCTGTGTTTTCCACCTAGTGAGGACACCTCCAGATCATATGGTGGTCCTAGCAGCGAGCCTTCTTCAAGGTTTGGTTGGGTGATGGTGGATCCTAGTGACACAGTCCCAAGATGAGGAGATGCTCATGTGGGCTGAGTTTGAATAGCTCTTCAGGGAAGAGTTCTATCCAGTGACACTAAGGTTGGTACGGATTCAAGAGCTTCTACAGCTTTGGCAGGAGGGCATGACTGTGTCGGAGTACTCATCAAGGTTTATCGATCTGTCGCACTAATCCCTAGATATGGTTTGAGACCCGTTATTTAGGGCTCGGACCTTCGATCAAGTCCTAAGCAGAGACATCCCGGTTGGTGTGGTTTCTTTGTGTTTTCCAACCTATGCTGGAGTGCTGGAACGAGCCTTGGTGGTGGAGAGATTTCTGGATGAGCAGATTCATCCCATCAGGGTTGGGCGTGAGGTAGTTGAGACATCAGCAACTGGTATCTGGCGACAAGAACAAGGGTCTGGACGTGGCCAACATTTCAGGAGGTTCCCACATGATAGATGATCTGAGGCTCAGGGATCACTGGGCTCGCAGGCCAGTTTTGGTCAGCTGTTGGAGAGGCGGTGTTATTCTTGCGATGGTTGGGGACATCTTTCTGGAGATTTTCTGACCCATCATGCTACTGAGAGGGAGCCAATTGACAGGCCGCCTTGGCAGCAACAACGTCTCGAGAAAAGAGGTCTGCAGGGTGGCGGACGTGGAGATGGAGCTTGAGCAGCAGCGGGAGGTGGTCGACAGTATCATATCCCACCACCACCACCCCCAGGTGGCCCACGCCAAGCTCAGGGAGCTGGAGGGCGAGGGCGAGGATAGATTCATTCCCTAGAGGCTGTTGACCAAGAGGCCCTGCGGATGGATTGAGGTGCTCCTTGTTTCCTTTCTACTTTATACAGTTGTTTGATGGACATTGTTTGGCGGTACTATTCCCTTTCCATTTCTTGCACGTGTTTTGTTCAGGGCGTTGGTAAGACCCTGTTTGGGTGTTGTTCGGCCTGCTTAGAATTCATGAGGATGAGGGATCCCTCCCCCATTGAGACACGTTTTTTTTAACATGATCAAAACCATTCGGGCGAGTCAGTGCTTCCCAAAGCGGGTAGTATTGAGGTGTGGTGGATGAGTCCCTCTGACTTATGTGTTTGAGCAGGGGTGTTTGTTGGTGAACATGCTGGTGTGGGAGACCCACTTGAGAGTCCAGTTGCTTTCCATGTGCTTATGGATTTTCGGAGACGAAAAGTTTTAAGGTGGAGAGGATGTAGTGACTCGGGTTTTGGCCCTATCATACTTTGTAATTTTCCGACAAATGTGTCCAGAGCTAGGCGTGAAGACGACATGCAATTCCGACGCCCGATGTGCCTGGAATAAATTTTATAAAAATATTAAGTTTTTTTTATACTATGAATGTGTAGGGGGTGTGATATTTCCTAAAAGGTTTCTCAGAATGGGAATCAGAGGGCACAGTTGCGTCCGGAGGGTGCTGTTTACCCAAGGCGGGGTGTAAACTTTGTGGGCGTGGGCCTGCTGTGAGAAAATCCACCAGGGGAATTTTTGTAAATAAATGGAAAAGTTAATTTATGAGCGTCATCTCTAATAACTTCTGAAAGGAGTCTCAGATCAAAAATCCGAGTCCTCTGATGCATTCAGAACACCGTGTTTACCATAGGAGCAACATAATTTTAGTCATCACCTGTCACGACCCGTCTTCGGGGCCTGTGCCGTGACTACCCCAAGCCCGCCTTCCATAGGCCAGGGGCTGGAGACTAGCACCGAAGGCATAAATCCCAATAACTGGGAAGGCATTGCCCTTATAAAAGTAACAAAACACCACAGAGTACAAGAGGAAGTAAAACACTAAGTACAAAAAGAAGTGTTGAAAGTAAATGGGCCAGAATACAAACCCAAAAGAAAGTACAACTACAACTGAACAAAGTACAACAGAAAAAGACAATAGCTGGAGGGACGGAAGCGGCTCCTGGGTCGTCCTCCTCGGATCCTACCTGAAGGGTAGGTACAGATGGTGCAGCTCCTGGATCGTCCACCACGAATCCTACCTGAAGGGTAGGTACAGATAGCCTCCTCCACGCTCTCGTCCGTCAACCTCCTCCGCGTACTGACTCATCGTGTAGTCCACCTCCGGGTACTGACTCGTCGTGTAGTCCACCTCCGGGAACCGTCCAGTCCTCGAACACTCGGCCTCCGTCAGCACTGCCTGTCGTCTGTAACCAACACAACGAGGTGCGGGCATGGCCCGTGCAGGGGTGAGTATAACGATACTCAGTAGGGACCCCGAGACCCTCAAGGTCTCACTAAACCAACAAGGTTAACCACAAAGAAGATCTCAATAGATAACCTCTACTTAGGTATATGCCAATACATATACCTAAGTTATCAAGTAACCCATCTCAAAAGTGAGGAAACACAAGGATTATGAAATCAACGGATAACCACTACCCAGGTATATGCCCATACATATACCTAAGTTATTAAGTGACCCATATCATTCATGAGGTAAACACAAAGGTCAAAGATTCAGCTCAAACCGGGATTTCTATTATCGAAACTGTAACTGCTGGAGAGATCCATCTCTGGAGTGTACAGTGGTCCTATCACGACTCCGAGGTACTGCTCACTAACCTAAGACTGCTGAGGTACTCCTCCTGTCGAGTACTGCAGGCCTGCCACCTCACACAGTAGTGCTTCCCGCTGGGGTATGCCACTCAAACACAGTAGTGCTCCCCCCTCATAGCCTACAGAGGTACTCCTCCTGTCAAGTACCGCGGGTATGCCACCTGACATAGTAGTGGTCCTCCGCTGTGGTTCTGCCACCTCACAAAGTAGTGCTCCCCACTGGGTTACGTAAGTCACTCCGAATCGAATCGGACAAGCAGTCTTCAGGTCTCTGCCGGCTACACGGTCTCCGTACTCCGTACGCTCGTCTCCGGGAGGGTCCTCTCCACGAGCTACAAGTCGATACTCCAAGTATCTCAAAGTCCCACAAAGAAGTATCTCAAAGGACTGCCTCGTCATAGGGGTCTCAACGCAACAGACAACGCGTCAATCGGACGCCCGGTCTGTGAGTTGCTAGCCTTTTCGTCCCAGGGGCCCGGTTGGTTTCGTGAGCGAACCAATCCGGCCGTAACTCAACTATACCCCGAACACTCATAGGGTATACTCATAGGGACTGTTTCTCAACGAGATCACCAATTCCGCTGGCAGTTCGTCAAAAGGACGTTCTGTCAGAAAGGTATCAGCTTTTCCGTTCCAGGGGCCCGGTTGGATTTCGGTGCGATCCAACCCGGCCACTATCCAACTGCATCCAAAACTCAGGTGGAGGATGCCAAAAGTTCCATCTCAACAAGAGGAAAACAACGAGACATATGATGCGTCAATCGGACGCCCGGTCTGTGAGTTATTGGCTTTTTCGTCCCAGGGGCCCGATTGGTTTCATGAGCGAACCAACCCGACCACACTTCGACGGCATCCAAACCCCGAGCAGAGTAAGCCAAAAGATCCGTCTCACTTAGAGGAAAACAACAAAGTCGACAACACATCATTCGGACGTCCGAAACTCGAGTTACGAGCGTTTCCGCTCCGAGGGCCCGGTTGGTTTCGTATCCGAACCAACCCGGACGAACTCAAAGTAATCCGAAACCTTGAGTGAGATATACCGAAACGACCGTCTCGATCCAAGGATCGCGTTGCCGCTGACGGAGAGTCGTTTGGAGGCCCGTAGATCATGTTCGGGGCATTTGACCGAAAGTGGCCCGAAAACGGGGGTCTAGGCCCGGGCCGACCCGGCCCGACCCCCCCTGGGTCGGCCCGACCCGGGTCCGACCCAGCTAGACCGGCCCGGCCGGCGCGGCGCGGCACGGCCTGGGCGCGACCCGGCCGAATCGGCGGGTCGGCTCGGCGGCTACGGCCGAGCCGAGGGCGGGGGGCGTGCTGCCCCTGCGGATGAGAAGCGCGGCCCCTCGTGGGGCCACCCCGAGTCAACCGGACGTGGCGGCTGGGCCGCGTCCCTCCACCGGTTCCACGCGGCCGTGGAACCGCGTCGCCGCCGCGGCTTCAGCCGCGGCGGGTTTTGCCGGCGGCGCGCCGGCAGGAGTTTCCGCGGGACACCGGACGCACTTCGGTGGTCCGTTTTGTGTGCGGTCTTCGCCAGTGGTCCTCCCGGGACCCGATCTTCACTGCGAGGCTCTCAAATCGTCTTCGCGGCCCGCTTCGTCGCCACCCGACAATCCGCACGTCAAAACGAAACATGCCGTCTTCGCGGTTCTCTGGCGCGGCGTGCTGGCGCCGCGCCCCTTTGTCGTGGCCTGACTCCATCCGTGGATATCTTCGGGTTTCTTTGACGCGGCGCGACGGCGTCGCGTGCTTGTTCTTCCTTTCACGGCGCGGCACGATGGCGCCACGCATATCTTCCACATGAAACCGCATGGTGCGACGGCACCACGCTTTCTCGTACCAACCACAAGAAACCAACACGAAAAAAAGGAGGGTCGGCCGTGTTGGTGCGGTCCAACCCCCTCGCGTTATTCGATAACAAAAGGTTTTAATCCACGATCATCATCAAGTTGGTATTCACGAACAAATATAAATAATTGAATACAAACCCCTACCTTGGGTATAAGCCGATCGGAAGGAGGCGTCGTCGTTTGAGGTTCGTCGCGGTATGGCGTCGCGAGGATGACGACGTCGAAGGGGGACGTCGGCGTTCGTCCGAATCGAGGGAAGGCGAAGCCGTCGTCGCTCGCTACTCGATTCCGCTTCCGAGCTTGTTCGTCGATCCGTTGACGATGAAGGGGAAGAATAAGATCCGTTGAAGAGTCTCGCCGCGGAAGGGGAGAAATTCCGTGGAAGGAAAACGAGCGTTCTTCGTCAGAGGTGGCGCGTTCTTCGCGTTCTTCGTCGAAGAACGAAGAATTCTCCCTCTGCTCTCCCAAAGGTTTTACACAACACAAACCCCTCAAAAAAAAAAAATAAGTCCTCAACTTATTTTATTATCAACTTAAGAATTTGAAAAACAAAAGATAAGAAATGAACAATTAATTCGAAAAATTAATTGTAATACTTAACTGCCCAATTAAATTGGGGCGTTTCTTAACCAGAAAAACGCACGGTTGACTTCTTTTAATAGGGGGTGCGGGTGCGTTACTTAAGAAGAAAAGAAACAGTGGGGATCGTGTGGGCCCCACCTCACCAATATCCTACCAAGTGGGTAGGATATTTTGAATTGCACCCTATCCGCTTCAACCTAGCTTAAGCAGCTTTTAAGTGGTCTTTAAGCGGCTTTAAGTGAAATAAAATAAAATTGTTATACAACTTTATTTTATTTTTTAACTTAAACCCCAAAAATTAAAAAGCACAACCAAGTAAACGCAACTCCGAAAGAGGCGTTTCTAAGCAAAAACCGGCGCTGCGATTTCATTGGTTCCCTCAGAATTCGATTCCGAGCACTGGTTCAAAAGTTAGAAAAACCCGCTCGTTCGTTCACTGAACGTACCCGAGCCAAACTTCGGAAATTGATTCCGGGCACACCGGGCCTCGGAATCAGGCGCCGTCAGAAACTACGTTCTTGTAAAATTCCAAAGAAAATTTAGGAAAAAATTTCCCTTGAAATTTCCGGGTCTTTACAGCACCGGGTGCCGGGTCGGAGACTTGTTGGCGAGGAGCCCAAATGAGGTTTTTATTAAAACAAAAATAAAATAAAAAAACCTCCGCCACCCCAAACACCTTGTAAGCGAAGGTGATGAAACCTCTCCCCATATCCCACTATTCTTTGCCGAATTGAGCCGCAAACGTATGTTTTGAGCGCCAATCATCAGCGGGTCGAGCTTCATGGTGTCGCGGGTGTCGTTCTGCACCCGAACCTTCGGCGATCCGCCAAAAGGTAGGTGTTTTGAGTTTTAAAATCCTAGATCCCGTTTTGGTTTTTTTATCTCTATTTGGAGCCTACATATGCGTAGATCCCATCTGGGGGGCGCACAGATGCCTTCGGATTTTTGTTTGGACCCCTGGGTTGCCTCCGGCGGCCCTTGGAAGGTCCGCCGACACGACACCGGCGCGACGGCGCCGGCCGAGGCCGTAGGCGGACCGCGGGAATAAACTAGTACTGCCACACCGCGGCGGTCCAAATTCAATTTCTGGTGACCCCCACAATGCGGGTCGGCTAGGTGCACGCGCGCACTGCGTTGCGCCGCGGCGAAGCGGACGACAGCGGCGGCGGCTGGGTCGGCCGACCCTCTCTACGACACAGGTGTTTTAAAAACCCTGTATCATGCTCCCTAATGATCTGAATCATGTGCCATCATTGGATATGAATCCCTAGAAATGAGGTGAACAGCTCGATGTAGTTTTGGGGGTTTTAAAGTTCGGTATTTTTTCCCAGGTGCTAGAAACGTCGAAACAAATAATGATATTTTATTATTATTCGACTCCAGGCCGTCATATCTTCTACCCGGAGTGTCCAATTGACATGCCGTTAGTGGCGTTGAGACCCTGATGATATGGAAGACCTTTGATGATGGTTTTTGGATGTTCTGACCAAGAATAGGGTGTGGGCCCCATGAGGCTGGGTTTTGGCGTTTTCAGAGAAACTTAACTTTTTCACCGGGTGTCTGTTTTGGACAAACGAGTAGTTGATCCCATGTGATTTTCCATGAGGCTCTCAATGGTGTCCTCCACATGACGAGTTTTGAGATCGTGGTGTGGTCTACACCTGGTTTGGCTTCAGTGAATAGTACCTTCTTCACCGGGTGTCCATTTGGGACGATCAAGTAGTTGATCCCTTGAGGTTTTCTGAGGGGATCGCAGTGGTATGATCCGCTTGATGAGTTTCAGGATCATAGTGTGGGCCCCACACAGGCTAGATATGGTGAATAGTTCATTTTCCACTGTTTGTCCTTTTTGGGCGAGTTAACAACCTATCCTACGTTTTTTTCCACATGGATCGCGATGGTGGCCTCGGTATCTGCCTTGGAGGTGAGCAGTGTGGCGTTGTGGATGGTCGCTCGGGTTTGCGATGTTTGGACCAGTAGTGGTTGATGTTACTCCCTTAGTTCATTCCTACGAGGGTTCATATGACATCACAGCCTTAGTATAGGTTTATGATCCTCTCGATGGGATGTTTAATCTGTTAGAGTTGTGTCATCCCTCCGGTGGGTCTGGAGCAGGATCCTCAATCATTGTTTCCCTAGATCGGGTTGTTGGTATCGTTGGGACCACTTATCCATGGGTGGAGATCCCCAATCTAGAAGGTTATCCCCATAGGTTTTGTTCCATCATCGAGAATATGACCCCCTACGCAGTGGGCCATGCTCAGTAGGGTTGTGAAAATGTCGGTTATTTGATCCCCTACTCTACATGAGGATTATAGTAGGGTTGTGGTATCATTGGTTATATGATCCCCTACTTAGTGAGTGGTTTCTGTAGGGTTGTGGCATTGTCAGTTCGATCCCCTACAGTGCCAGATGTACCATATAAGGATTCTGTATCATCGTGACCATCGTGAAATGGGTGATGATTCTCTATCTGAGTGACGTGTGTCTGATGAGTTCCAGATTGGGTTATGGTATCCCCCAGCGGATCCTAGGAGTGATCCCCTATTTGTGAGATCAAAGACTGCCAGATCGGGTTGTGGTATCCCCCAGTGGACCCTGGGAGTGATCCCTTCTCTGTGAGATCTTCGAATACTGGTGTGGGTTCTGGAAGCCCATAGCGGACCCTAGGAGCGATCCCCTATCCGAGGAGTTTGGTGTTTATGTTATTTTAGTGAGGTTTCCTCAGTGACAATATCTGACGAGCGTGATCTCTCAGGTGAGTGTCTAAGATGCTTGTATGGGATCTGATGGAGTGTCTCTCTTGGAAAAGTGTCATCTGGGATGACAATGATCATGGAGTGTGCTCTCCTGGTTGTGAATTGTTGATGGTGATGAGGTTGGTACCTCATGTTGCTCGGTGCGTGAGCTGAGTATATCTGGATTTCTCATATTATATGTATGGGAATATACCTGAGCATATGTTCATGGTGTATGTATGGGAATACACCCGTGTTGAGCTGACAAGTTGTGTTTCACCGAGGATGTTCACGAGATGGATTTTCTCTCTTGTCTGGGTTCCCTCTGGATGGGATGAGCAGATTGTTTCCTTTCAGTTTCTCTTTTTTGTTTTGGGTTTTGGGGTTCCTACTGAGTATTGTCAAACTCACCCCTACACAGGCTTTTCCCACACATGTTTGTGTCTTGTGTAGACCACCTGCCTTTCAATGGAGTCCCAGGAGGACCCAGAGTTAGCGGAGCTAAGTAAGCGGGACTGACCGTGGAATCTTACCAGAGCTGTGCCGAAGAGCTTTCTGGTGGTGCTTTTGGCAGCGTACCCCTTCTTCCGAGAAGGTTGGATGCTTTTGTAGTTTTCCTTTGGTGGGCCATTTTTTCCCTTTTTGTACAAATGTTACACTCTGGTTTGGTCTAGATGTATGCATGCATTTTCTTTTCAGTTTTATATATCTATGCATTGTTGCATGGATGTGTATGTCGGTGCGTGTGTACAGGTACCTTAGGTTAATGCCTCCCTTGTGTGTGATAACCTACTCCGCGCTAGACGCCAGACCATGGCCTATTGGAGGTGGGCCTGGGGAGTCACAGCTCGAGACCCATTGCGTCGGGTCATTACAATTCATCCCATTACATGGCCCATAGCCTATAATGTTTTGGCCCAAGGCCCCTTATATGAATAGTACTTCTATAGTACCCCCATGAAATAATCACATAGTACCCGCCGCTACTACAGTGTCCACCGTTTCTATAGTTATCTTTATTGCTATAGTCCCTCCTCTACAATAGTACCACTACTATCCTACTACCTTAACTACATCTGTAATATGTTCCACGCATGGCATGAACGATTCATATCACATTGAGGGAGCGGAAGTCCGCACTTCCTCAAATGATATTATCATGATTACCCATTATGGAAACCATAAAGGTATGCAATAAATGAAAAATATATAAGTATAGAGATAGTATAAATAAATTATATGTCACATATAAATACAATTTCATCATAATGTCCCCCATAATATGTGGTGGGAGAAGATTGAACTATCATCGTTTCGTGAGTTAGTAGTTCATCTTCCACAGAAACAGTATGGTTTTTAACGATTAGATGAAGGTGTGTGTCAGTGAAGTTGGAATCCTTCTCATAAAAAAACCAAGTATATTTATGATACTGTTTTTTTAGAAAATAAATGAATAAAAAGATCTTATGGGGTTAGAGAAGTAAAATAAATGAAAATAATTTCAAAGAAGATGTTACCTTTAAATCAGGTAACTCTCAATGGTTTGAACCAAAAATATTTCTTAAAGAGCCTTATTCCTCAGTTAAGTCTTCTAGTTGGAAGATAGGAATCTTGAGAGTTGATTTTTGTAGATTTTGGATGAGCAAAGGGGCTTGAGATGTGTGAGAAATGGGTTAGAGCTTTGGGCTTTTAATAAGAGAGGAGGGGATCCTTATGAATGTTTGAAAATATTATTTTATTATATAATGATTTTCATTTTCTAAAGGTCCAAACCTCTTTTGAGTAGAATATAAGATGACTCTTTTTTGAAATAAAATCATCCAATAATAATTGGACAGGTTTTAGATATTGTTTCATATTTATAATCTTATTTATTTAAATCATTCATTAATGAGGTAAACACATCATCATTATTGTGTCATAAATTATTTTATTTATTGGATGTCTACAAATTATAAATAAAATACCATGATGTAGTAAATATATTTATATTTATAATTAATATTGATATTCCAATATATCAATTATATAAACCCGTATTAAAATTGTTTTACCAAAACAATACATGTTTATGATATTTTTATTTTTACTTTAAATAAAAAGTTATTAATATCATTACCTTTACCAGGTGGCTTTCAAAGGCCAAAAGTCTCACAAAAGGATTTTACTAGTCATCCATTACTCTTCCAATAAGTTTAGGATAAGCTTTAAGGTAATTTTATATCATTATAATATTGTTTTCACCTTGAATTATCATATTTACCATTAACTGTGGTATATAAAAGTCAAAAGTTACAATTCACCACAAAATTATTTTTATATTAATGAACCACATTTTACTTACTAATAACAACCATGTATGTAAGAATTTTGAAATTCAATTCACAGAAGCTGTAAAATTTTATTTAAATGAAAAAGTCAGCATTTCATCTACTACTTAGTGTTTTCACTATTTCTCAAAAATTAATGTTTTTTAGAAAAATAACAAAAATTAAGCCTAAGATATATTTGATATTATGAATTCAAAAAGGATTTATATTTTAAAAAATATAAAACATAGAAATTTCATTAATTTATTTAAAATTAATTCCCACTGTCAAAACATAAAGCATGTTTTTAAGAAATAATAACTTTAAAAAGATTGACACTTGTTTATGTCCAAATTCAAAGTGAAATTACATCCAATGACCAATATTGTATTAAATGGTAAAAATATAATTTAAATATAGTTTAAAAATAATTAAAAATATTATCTAACCATACAAATACATTATATTAAAAGGCAGTTTTGAATTAAAATTCAGTATTTTTCACTATTCATTAAAAATGAATTTTATCAGAAAATTAAAAAATTTTTACCCAAAGTAAATTTGGATGTCCCAATTATAATGAAGAATTTTATTTTTCAAATAGAACATATAAAAGTGAAAAAAACTAGATTTAAATAGGGTTCTCCATTAAAAGGCGGTAAATCAACCTTTTAATGAATATTAGAGTATTTATGCTTAAAATCTGATTCTTTCTTCTTTTACGACTCTAACTTTTATTAAATAAATGTAAAAACATTTAACAAAATTTTATAATCATATTTTATTTAGTTATATTCATTGATACCAATACAATGGCTAGGTGTTAACTACCATTTAAGTAATATTATATTTTTATTTTTCAGTATGACGAAACATTATGTGTAACATTAGACATCAATGAAACTCATCGTTGCGTATCAGGTATTCCATCCAACATAGAATTAAAATTTAAGTAAAATTAATATTTATTTTAAAAATATTAATAAATATGAAAATATCATATTCTTTATTTACCTAGGATGTTATATCCTCCCCCTTTTGGAAATTGTGTCCGCGCAATTTTTATTCACGTATCAAATAAGTGGGGGTATTTATACCTTATAGAATTTTTAGATTCCAATGTAGCCTCTTAAACCATATACTTTTTCCACAAAACCATTACATGATGAATTACATTATTCTGCAACACTTTCTCACTTTGATCAAGAATCTGGACTGGTTGTTCCTCATAAGAGAGATTATCTTCCAACTGAACTACCTCTGGGATCAAAACATGAGATGGATCCAGCATATACTATCTCAAAATTGAAACTTGAAAAAAATTGTATACCTCAGATAAACATGGAGGTAAATACACTCTATATGCAATTGATCCAACATTCTCTATGATTTCAAAACGTCCAATGAACCCTAGCCTCAACATTCCTTTCTTACAAAATGCATCACACTTTTCCATGGATAAACATTGAGAAACTCATGATCATCATTATCAAAAGAATGATCCTTCCTCCAGTTATCTGTATAACATTTCGGCCTGCACTGAGCTGTTCTCATGTGCTTCTGAATCAACTGAACCTTTTCTACCATTTCTTCTACCAATTCTGTTCTCATCATCTTCTTTTCACCTACTTCATCCCAAAAAGTTGGTATTGAAAATTTATTCCCATATAATGCCTCAAATGGAGCCATCTGTATACTCGAATGAAAATTGTTATTATAAGAAAATTCGACCAAAAAATTATGTTGGCCCCAACTTCCCTGGTAATCTAGTGAGCAAGCACATAGCATATCCTCCAAGGTCTGAATATTTCATTCGGTTTGTCCATCTGATTGAGGATAAAAAGATGTAACAAAATTTAATTCAATACCAAATGACTTCTGGAAGACTTTCCAAAAGTTAGAAGTAAACCTGGGATCACAATCAGATACAATAGATAGGGGAACTTTATTACACCAGACTATCTCTTTAAAATACAACTGTGAAATTTTATCTAGAGTCAAAGTATCTAAAATTGGAAGGAAATGATCAGATTTAGTCAACCGATCAACAATAACCCAGACTGCATTATTACCGTGAGATGTCTTTAGTAATACCACAATGAAGTCTATGGATATATTTTCCCTTTTCTTCTCTGGAACCAGTAAAGACTAAAAATTCCCTTTCAGTAACTGCCTCTCTACTTTAACATGTTGAAAATTCAAACACATCACAATAAAGTTAGAAATATATCTTTTTATACCATCCCACCAGTAATACTTCTTAAGATCTATGTACATCTTAGTACTTCAAGGATGAACTGAAAATAGAGAACTATGAACTTCATGTAATAACTCTTCCTTCAACATTGAATCACAAGGAACACATAATCTCTTCCTAAAACTCAAAACACAATCATTATCAATGTTAAAATCAGGAAACTAACCATTATGAACCAACTCTATCTTTTTCTGCAACTCAATATTTTTCTTCTGTACTTTCTTAATTTAGTCTGATAGAGATGAGTTCCTTGACCCTTGAAACAAAACAGAGGGATTTCCTGCACCAACAACTTCTATACCAGTGTTCATCATTTCAAAAACCAAAGGATCTCATTCAAAACATAGCATGGTTATTGAAGAATTTATTTTTCAACCCAAAGCATCGACCTATTTATTTTCCTTTCCTGGATGATGATGAATCATGAAATCATAATCCTAGATTAATTCTAGCCATATCCTATGTCTGATGTTCAATTATTTCTGAGTGAATTTATATATAAAAGTTTTGTGATCAGTATATATTTCACACATTACTCCATAAAATGATGCCTCCAAATTTTTAAGTCAAAAACAACATCAACTAATTTTGAATCATCTGTAGGGTAATTTAACTCATGAAGTTTCAACTACTATGAAGCATAAGTAGTTACCTGATCATTCTTCATAATGATATAGCCATGTCCTTTCAACGAAGCATCACTGTAGATAAAAAACTCACCATTTCTAGAATGCATTTCCAAAACTGGAGGATTCACCAATCTTTTTTTTTCATTTCTTGAAAACAATCATCGCATTATTTTTTCCAAATGAATTTAACACCTTTTTGAGTAAACTATGTCATTATACTAGATAACCGTAAAAAATTCTCATCAATCCCCCAGTAATAACCTACTAATCCAAGAAAACAACAAATCTTTCTGATGTTGGTAGGTTTTGGCCATTCATCAAGAAATTTTGTTTTAGCGGGATCAATATTTATGCCATTTTTTGAAACAATATGACCAAGGAGTGAAATTTACTCCCACGAAAACTCACACTTTCTAAATTTACCATTCAATATATTTTCTTTTAAGGTTTTAATGGAAACCCATAAATGACTTTAATTATCCTCTTTATTTTTAGATTTAACCAAAATATAATCAATAAACAGAACAAGCATTTATCTCCTGAGTCAACTGAGACATCACAACAACAAACTATCCAATTATGATTCTGACCATCCTAGAATTCTGATTTGAAAGTTCATTTCCCTTTGTATTCCTTCCCAACATAGCATCCCTATTTCCTATATGAAAAACCATTCTAAACAAATAAATATCTTAGGCTAAGGAAAATGGTAATCTGTAAATTCTATATCAATTCAATATTACCATAAATTAATTTATGGATATTAATTTAATAATATCCTAACTCTTAATTTTATCTAAACTGACCAATGATACCAACTATAAAGACCTAGCCTTAAAAAATTATATAATCTTGAATTAAATGGATAATTCTCATTGATTATCTTTTCAGGTTTAGAGTTTTAGAGAATTAGGTGATAACTAATACATTACATCTCAGAAATTTACAAATTAGACACTTCTACTCAGTTTATTTTTTTTCATAACAAAAAAAACTCTTGAAAAAAGAGTCATGTCAAGTTCATGTTTTAGACAGCATGACTTTTCCTTGATCCCATCCTTCACCCTATTCATCTTTAAGTCCTATGAAAAACATTTCAAAACTACGGATGAGCATAAAAATATCAGTAAGGGTTATAAAACAATGAAAGAAAACATTAGTTCATCAATAAATACATAACATAATCTATTTAACATACCTCATGAAATCATAAGACTTACGAATGACACCTAAAAATCAAAAATCAAAAAGGCAACTTGTGGAATCCATAACATACTTATGGTGTTGCTTTCACAACTACATAGGGAGTTATATTTGGAATTCCAATCACAGTATATTCCCTAAATCTCATAGGATAAACCTTATCATTTACCTTGGTCATTTTAGCCAATTCATTGGAGAGCTATATCGGGCTCACCCACCCTAGGTTTATCACGGAACTACCCGTATATGTAAACAATGTCAAAGAAGCATAAAATATTCATAACACATAAAACAAACATAAAGGAAAGATAACATTTCCACATGCCAATCACAATATACCATTTAAATATATTGACATAAAAAATCATTAACAAAACCATTTTCAATACAAAAATATGTAAAAGAGTATATGGTATTTATTTTCCTTTCAAAATCATTACGACTTGTAAAAGAAGCCATAGATCAAATAATACTCGTGGTGGCAGAAATGTCGTTATCACCACATATGATAAAAAGAAACATTCTTTTTTGTCATTTAGAAAAACGCTACATTGAAAAATATTTCCTTTGAAGGGAATGCAAATTCAACGATGTTTATACGCCGTATAAAATAAAGTCGTGTATAAAAAAATATGCCACAATGAAATGAGGCTGTGAGGAAGTCCCTTACAAAAATTTGGCAGCCTAACGACATCACTTTAAAATTTAGAAAATCAGTTGATTAGGGAAAAAAGGGTATCTCACCACTTTGACATAATATGTACAAAAATAAGGATATAGAATAATATATCCTAACATAATATAATGGAAATAAAAATACATAACATAAAAGAAGAATTTTAATAAAAAATGAGGGTGAAAGGTTCCCATACAAAGAACATGTCATTAAATTAATGATAAATCAATGAAATAAATATGTGGGTCAAAAATAAATACACAAAATATGACTGGATATTAAGTGTAAAACAATCAGAGTTCATTCATACATATTCATATAATGAAATAATTAATATGTAGAAGTTTAACCCAAATAATGGAAATTGGGTTAAGAAGTCTCTTTACCTCGTGTCCAACTTGACTCGTTCATTCTTTAATATCCTGAATAATAAAATAAACATAATTTATACTTGATTGTGAACATTTTTTATGTTTATTATTCCTTTTATATAACTTATTACCATGTTATAAACATTATGTAATCATTTAAGTTAATAATGATCATTTTGTCGATATTTGGTTCTTGAGTCAAAAATGAAATCGTAATATTTACAAGTTGTATATGTGTTTAAAAGTTCATTATTTCCAGAATTATATTCATAATTTAGATAACATATATATCTTATATATACATTAAATATATGTATTTATAATAATACATAACATTTGGAGGTAATAATAGAAATGCATCGTTAATGGAGACGGTAAGTTGTACGTACGCATGAACGCTACATTCATTTCTATTTCCTATTTTTAATGAAATGAAAACATAATTAAAAATAGATATATTATAAATCTAGTATAATTTCATTAACTCCATCCTTTATATGTTACACGTATGGCATGAATGAGTCATATCACATTGATAGGGCGGTAGTGCGCACTACTTCAAATGAAATTACCACATTTACCAATTATGGAAACCATAAAGGTATGCTATAAATGAAAAATAAAGATGCATAGATACAATATAAATATACTATATATCACATATAAAATTGTTCCACCACAATGGCCACCATAATAGGTTGTAAGAGAAGATTGAAAAATCATCGTTTTGTGATGCAGTAGTTTGTCGCCCATAGAAACAATATGTTCTTTACCCATTAGATGGAGTTATATATAAATGTAGATCAAATAATTATCATAAAAACTACATAGTATATTGAGGATATTGGTTTAGTTATAAACGAAATTAATAAAACATGTTTATAGGGTTGGAAAAGTAAAATAAAAGAAAAGAACTTAAAAAAAGATGTTATCGTTAAATCAGGTAACTTCCATTGGTTTAAACCAAATAGATTTGTTTAAGTGCCTTCTTCCTAAGGTAAATCTTCGTGGTGGAATATATGGATCTTGAGAGATTATTTTGGTAGAGGTTGGACAAGACATGATCCATTAAAGGTTTGAGTAATGGATTAGTGGTGTGGGATTTTTATAAGGGGGAGGAGGGTCTTTTTACGAATGTTTGAAAATATTATTTTATTATATAATACTTTTCAGTTTCTAAAGGTCCAAATATTATTAAATTTAGGTTTACAATGAATATTGTTTGAAATAAAATCATCCAATAATAATTTGATAGGTTTGGGATATTGTTTTAATTTATATAGTCTTCTTTATTTAAATCATTCATTAATGAGGTAAACACTACATCATTATTGCGTCATTAATAATTTTATTTATTTTAGGTCTAAAAATTATAAATAAAAAACCATGATGTAGGAAATATATTCAACTTTCTAATTAATATTTATAGTAAAATATTTCATCTATATAAAACCAAATAAAAATTGTTTTAGCAAAACAATACATGTTTATGATATTTTTATTTTTACTTTATATAAAAAGTTATTAATATCATTATCTTACCCAAGTGGATTTCAAAGGCCAAACGTCTCACCCAAGGATTTTATTGGTCAGATGTTACTCATACAATAATGTTAGGACAAGTGTTAGGGTAATTTAATATTATTATAATATTTTTTTACTTTGAATTACCCTATTTACCTGTAACCGCAGTAAATAAAAGTCAAAATATACTATTCATCAAAAAATATTTTCTTCTTATTGAATCACATTTTACTTAATAATAATAACTATGTATGTCATATTTTTGAAATTCAATTAACAGAATCTGTAAAATTTTATTTAAATGAAAAGGACAGCTTTTCAACTTCCACTCAGGGTTTACATTATTCATCAAAAATTGATGTTTTTCCAAAAAATATCAAAAAATAATTCTAAGCTATATTTGATATTCTGAATTCGAAAATGATGTCTATTATATGAAATTAAATACATTGAAGTTGCATTAATTAATTTAATATCAATTCTCATTATCAAAACAAAAAGCATGTTTTTATGAAATAATAACTATCAAAAGGTTGACACTTGTTTATGTCCAAATTCCAAGTGAAATTACATCCAATTACCAACATTGGATTAAATGGTAAAAATATAATTTAATTTTAATTTAAAACAAACTAAAAATATAATCTAACAATATAAATTAATTATATTAAATGGAAAATTTGAATTAAAATACAGTATTTTTCACTATTCATTAAAAATGAATTTTATCTGAAAAATACCAAAATTTTACCCAAATTAAATTTTGATGTCCTGATTCTAAAAAGGAATTTTATTTTGTCAAATATAAAATAAAAATTTGACCGAAACTAGATTTAAAGAGGGTTTTCCATTAAAAGGTGGTAAATTAAGCTTTAGTGAATATTAGAGTATTTATGCTTAAAATCAAATTCTTTCTTATTTTAAGCCTCTATCTTTTATTGGATAAATGTAGAACGATTTAACAAAAATTTATAATCATATTGTTTTTATTTTTATTCATTCATTTCAATACAAAATCTAGGCATTAACTACCATTTAAAATAATATATTATTATTATTTTTCAGTATGGCTCATCATTGTGTGTAACATTATACATCAAAGATACTTTTTGTTCTGTATCAAGTATGCCATAAAACATAGAATCCCCTTTTATGTAAAATTAATATTTAGTTCACAAATATTAATAAATATGAAAATATAATATTCTTAATTTACCTCAGAAGTTACATTGTCCCTTCTATTGGTTATGGTGTGGTATGTGAGTTCCTTGGGGAATGATTTTTTATCTTCTTTAATGACACCTCCACAAGTTAAATCGATTATATGATATAGAAATAAAAATAAGGGCCATCGTTTTGTCTTTTCATTCCATCATAGTTGGTGGATTATATTTTGGGTGTTTGTGACCTATGTGGAGGTTTTTGTTCCCCATCTATCCTATGTAGGATTAACGTTGATTGCTATAGTTTTGAAATAAAAATTATAAATATAATGGCATGATTTATTGATTGATTTGATTGTTTGTGAATATGGGTTTTTGAGAAATTTTTTTTTCTTTTTATTTTGGTAAAATGTATGTATTTTTAAATCATTGTGAAATAAATATTTGAATTGGTTTTTAATGTATGTATTTAATGAAATTTTATAGAAATTTTAACACATGGTAAGCTTTGGGTACTTAGGTGTATGTTTTAGTAATATGCCTCATCTGTTGATACCATCAGGGGGTTCACTGATGGGGTGTTACTCTCCTCCCTCGGAATGTTTTTCTAGGTTCTTGTTAGACACTATTTGGAGGTAAAATTTTTAGGGTTTTCTTCTACTCTCTAGATTCAATCCATATGTATATATAACAAATGTGTATGATTTTCTAGGTTTGTATGCAGGTTTTCTAGAAAGAATTGCCTATAGATATCCCCCATGTAATGTTACATATGCTTTTGGTTTGTACTATTCTGTATACGATAGGATATGTTATGCATTCTTTGAACCTCGTAGAAATATATATGTTATTATATGAAACTAGTTTACATAGATTATTTTGACATGTGGAAAAGTGAAATGTTTTAGCACATGTTGATATAAAAATAGTTTCATTGAAAATCATTCTTTTTTAATTTATAGATGAGAATTCCTGTATTGTTGTATAGGCTCTCATTATGGAACACTTTGGTTGGATCCTTCTAAGTATGTTTAGCTCACAACCAATGTACCACTTCAACATTATATAGACCTTATTATGTCTTTCAATGTATAAAATGTCATGCATCAATAGTGAGGTGGAGATTTTTCTCCCAGTTATGTATGCTTAGATAATGGATAGATGGTGGGGTTTTCCCATGAAATCATATGAAGTGTCTATTTGAAGTTTTATTGGGTCCTTTTATGTTGGACATGTACCTGGGTGTTTGATTAGCTATTTAGAGTTATATGGTTTCTGCTATTTTCTTTTATGTAAGGAATATATATTTGATTATGTTTTCTCTTCCAATTTTTCTCACTCATACGAATATATATTCCATGTTGTCTACTTCTATTGGGGACAAATCATTCCCTATTGGTATTGTTGATGTTAGGTTATATTTGGAAGCCCATTGAAATTGATAATTCCCTTTGGGTACGTGGAAGATTGTGTTAGGTTCAAGGTTGGAGGTTAACCTGGTTCAGTTTATTAAAAATGTTATCAGAGGCATGTTATTCTAATTATTTGAATGTTGGTATACTAGAGATTGAATTTTCAGGATTTGAGAGGGAGCTTGCGACGAGTGTATAGCCAGTACTTGTTGTAACCAGACATAAGTGTGATTGGAATGTGGGTATGTGTGTCTCCTATTTTACATTCATTATCTTAATCATAATTGTTTCTTATGGTTGTTTAGTTTTATAAGATATTTTTCCAATCATCAGATAATTTATACAGTTTTTTGGTGTGCAGTGACATGCCTCTAAGACGTCTTCATCAGGTTCTATAAGAGGGTACAATGGATTCGGGACAAATTATTCTACATGCGGATCAAATTATTAAAGAGACTATCATGAAATTATTATTTTTTCAATTGATGAAAATGTATTACATTTCTAGAACATAGTTATTTTGTTATATCAATGAATTTGGGGAGAGATGTAATGATCATGCAGATTTTTATGAAATAATTCATTAAACATTAAGGGTATGAATGATACCAAAGTGGTAGTAGGATTTTTGGATAGGATTGATTAGATATTTGAACACTATTAAACACCTAAGAATATGAAGGTGATGTGTTCTGTATTCAGACTCATGTTACTTAATAAGAAATGGTGGGATTTCATGGTACATTCAAATTTTCATGTTGGAATAGACTAGAAGAATTTCAATACCTTATAATTAAGAAGTATTATCTAAAGACTCTATTTATGGTAAATAATCTGGAGATCCTCTCTTTTCATTATGGACATCAATTATAACGACCCAAAAATTTTAAGGAAATTTTTTTCATAAATTCTTTGGAATTATAAGAGACCGCGAAATCTAATGGCGCGCGATTCTGAGGCCCGGAGTGCCAGGAATGATCCATCGAAGTTTTTTTAAACTTAAATTAATGTGTGTAAGTAGTTTTCCTGAAAAATTGTAATAACTCATAAAAAGGTTACTTGGATCAGAAATCTTAGGGTACTGTTGTGCTCAGGATGGTGGGTTTAACCTAGGCGTAACTTAAGTTTAGTCAGCGCAGGCCTCCTGTGTGAAATCCCAAAAATGGCATAACTATAAATAAAATAATTAAATAAATTATTTTATTTTTCAAATTATTATAACTCAAAAATGGTAGCTCGGATTAAAAATCCAAGACCACCGCTGAACTCGTGAGGGCGTTCTTCATTTGGGCATGTTTCACCTCGGCAGAGCCTAATCTCGACCAGCGCGAGTCGAAGGTGACTGATATTATTTTTTCCAAAATTTTTTCGAGTACGTTCATTGAACGCACAAGCGTCATTTTGTAACTTTTGAACAGGTGCTAGGAACTGAAATATGAGGGAACCATTGAACTCGCAGCGTCGGTAATTTCTTAGTGAGACCTTTAGCACAGTTTCATTCTAACGTGGATGGAAGATATTTTTCAGGGTTTTTAATTTAGTTGAATGAAAATAAAGTATTAACTTTATTGTTATTGGTGGTGGTTAAAACCACCAAGTGGTGGTTGGTGGTGGGGGACACCACACCATAACCTCCCATAAAAGGTTATCATGGTGGGGGCCCACCCACCCATAACCTCACTTGTGAGGATAATTGTGGCGGGGACCACCCGGGCATAACCTCCCGATTAAATTGTAGGGGTGGGGACCACCCAACCCCTATTAATGGAGGAGGATAAAACTTCCTCAAATCTTCATTAAATTGGGAGAAACTCCTAAACACCTCTACTTAATATTTTCCCAACATTTATGGAGAGCCTCTTGACTTCCACCCGAATTAATGTGACACCACACATGAATTAATTGTTGGAGCCTTCTAATTTGATTTCTTCTTTTTGAAATCGGTGTGCCAACCAAATAATAGGCAATATATTATTTCTCTTTGGTGGGAATTTCTTTTGTGGAGAGCTAAGGAGAGGAAAAGATCTCAACAAAGAACCGTTCTTCCAGCGAAGAACACGAAGAACGCTCCTTCCATCGAAGATCGAAGCCAGCTTCTTCTTTCTTCAATAAAAATAAAGGAAGGGGAGACGACGCACGGGAAGAACATCGCCAAAGACATCGTCACCTCCTCCCGACGTTGACGAAAAGAGGACACCATCCTGAGTCTTCATCAAACGACACCGATTATAAGGTATGGGAATTCTTTTTGTTATTTCAATTATGTGGGCAAACCCTCCTTCTTCGTCTATCATGTTATGGTATGAATCATTGTTTTTATCACCGTAATGAGGAGGGTTCGGGCAGCACTAACACGGTCCGACCCTGACCTTGTTTGTTCTTGTTTGGGGACGACGAAGGCGGTCCATGCGGCGACGGTGACAATTGAGGCGAACAAAGGTCGCGCTACTCACAGCCTCTGTGAAATGCGTCACCCCCGCAACGCCCCGGTGCGCAACCCGCACCCCCGCACCCCCCGCACTGCCCGCGCCCCTTGGCGTACTTCCCCGCCTGCCTGAATCCCTTGGCGCACTGCCCGGCCTGCCTGGCGTCCCCCACGGTGCCCTGCCCGTTCTGTCGGCGCCCCGTGGGGCCCTGCCTGCGCTGCCCGGCGCACCCCGACGCACCCCGCGGCGCCCTGTCGCCTTGCCCGATGCCCCCCAACGCCCTGCCGCCCTGCCCGCCGTGCCCCCGACACCCTACCGCGCTGCCCGACGCACCCCCGTGCACTTCCTGTCATGCCCCCGCCCACTGACCGGTGTTCGACACCGTGCCCGGCACCCATGCGCCTTGCCCGACGCACCCGCGCCCTGTCGAGTGCATCCACAACCTGCCTGGAGTCCAGCCGGCCCTCCTGCGCCCCGCGTAGCCTGCCCGCTATCTTCCTGGCCACCGGCCTGCTGATCCGACCCGCGGCACCCCTGCGGTGTCACTGGCTGAACCGGACTGGTCTCCCGGGCCGAGTTACTGAGCCGCCAACATCGCGACAATCGAGCTGAACCGCCCTCACGGTCTCCTGGGCCAGGCCCAGCGGACCGGGTCAAAACGTAGCGGGATGACCCACCCAATGGGTTGGGTCAGACCCAACGAGTCTGACCGGTTCGACCCAGACCGGGTGGGCACAGACTGGGTTGGGCCGAGTCGGTTCGACCGGGTCGGACCGGACCCAGACCCATTAGTGACCCTTTACCTTCTTAGGCCATATATTTGGAACTGTACGTTCGTTTGACGAACCGTCAGCGGCGTCGATATTCTTGGAGCATAGCTGTCCCTTTAAGTATACCCCATGGGAATTCGGGGTAAAGTTGAGATATGGTCAGGTTGGTTCGTACACGAAACCAACCGGGCCCTTGAGACTAAAAGGTTAATAACTCACAGACTGGGCATCTGATTGATGCGCCGTCTTTTGAGTTGAGATCCCTATAATGAAAAGAAACTTGACATACTTCTACTCGAGTCTTTGAGATAGTTGGAGTATCAACCATTAGCTTGTGGAGAGGATCCTGTCGGTGAAGAGCATGCGGAGTGAGGTGACCTAGTAGCTATAGACCTGACGACTGCTTGACTGATTCGACTCGGAGTTATTCGACTAGCCCAGTGGATGGAGCGCCCGGTTTGGAGGTAGACCCACGGTCGATGGAGCACCTGGCTTTGCAGCTAAACCGTGGTACTCAACAGGAGGAGTACCTATGATGGCTATTAGGGGGAGCGCCCAGTTTGGCGGAAGACCCATAGCAGACGGAGCACCCGGTTTTGCAGCAGACCCATGATACTTTACAGGAGGAGTACCTCAGTAGTCTAAGGTTAGTGAGTAGCGCCTTGGAGTCGCGACAAGGCCACTATACTCGACAGAGGAGGAGTTCTCCAACAGTCGTGGTTTTGATATTGAAAAATCCTGGTTTGAGTTGAGTCAATGACCTTTGTGTTTTTTTCTTCATGATTGAGTTGGGTTACTTGATAACTTAGGTATATGTGTGGAAATATACCTAAGTAATGCTTATACATTGAGATCATACTTTGTGGTTGATCCTAATTGTATTTTTTGAGACCTTGAGGGTCTCACGGTCCCTACTGAGTATCATTATACTCACCCATGCATGGGTTATGCCCGCACCTCGTTGTGTTGGATGCACACGATGGACAGAACTGACCGAAGCTGAGAGCGCCAGGACTGGACGGTACCTAGAGGAGGACCTTACGATGTATCGGTACACGGTGGAGTCTGATGGACGTGGAGTGCTGAGGAGTCCATCTGTACCCACCCATCAGGTATGAACCCCGAAGGACGATCCAGGAGCTGCTCCCACCTTTCAGTTGTTTATCCCTTTTTAGTTTTACTTGCTTTCAGTTGTATTTGTACTTTATAGTTGGACTTGTATTCTGCCCCCCCTTTACTTTCAATACACATGTTATTTAGTTTTTACTTAGTATTTGCTTTCACTGGTACTCTAGTTGTGTGTGTTTACGATTTATAAAGGCAATGACTTCCCACATTTATGGAATTACGCCTTTTGTGCTATTCGTTATCCCCTGGCTTATGGAAGGTGGGCTTGGAGTAGTCACGATGCAGGCCCTGGGGGCGGGTCGTGATAATTGGTATCAGAGGACGTCAGTTTTACCGCAGATCTTAGGACTCTGATATTTATTTTCTATAAAGCAATAGTGTTAAGGGTACTAAGTGTGGTTTTCCATTTAGGGAGTCCAGTGTTGGTGTGGGAGGCTGACGTATCCATACACCAGGACCTAGACTTTTGTTTTCTGAATCAGTGCACGAAAAAACTGATTGCATGTGTGTTTTCAAATGTTTTCTTTAAGTCATATCAAACCAGGCCAGCTCACCAGGTATAGTCTTTTGACTGTGTCGCATCTGTTTCATTCATGATGCCTCCCCACGGATGACCAGCTAGAGCCTCAAGAGTTGTACGCACTGACAGCCCACCGAGCGATGATGCCTCAGTACAGGGCCCCTTTCTAGTGGAGGCACCCGCAGTACCACAACCCGTTGGGCCACCGATGCCACCAGACCCAGTAGTAGATGATGCACACTTCTTGAGTGCGTTTCATGAGTTCTTGTGCCAGAGGCCACCCAGGTTACGAGGAGAGATGGACCCACAGGAGACTGAGGATTGGATGGAGGCTATGGTGAGAGTCTTCAGAATGGTAGGGACATCATCCGACTTTATGGTGATCCTTGTCACGAGTCTCTTTCAGGCAGTAGAAGCATACAACCATGGAGCTCTGAAAGCAGGTGGATAGGATCATGATAGGTTCTAGGCATATAGGCCTTAGTTCATGATTCTTCTAGCTTCATTGATTTCATTGTTTGTGGTTTCTTTGTGTATTTTACTTTGAGCTGCAGTAATTAATGACACTTTTCCTTGTGACATTTTCTTCCCTACCTTTCGTGTGGTTAATACTAAGAGGTTTCAGTTAAAATCATTGACTTGACCCTCACATTCGAGATTCCTACTGGAGGAGACCCAGTAACCACACAGTGATGCCGACAGTGTGACTCAACCCTTGGAGGTGAAAGTAACAGTTGGATCTCTTGGTAGTAGTTTCGAGGCCTTACGATGTCGTCCATGGAATGAATTAGTACCGTTCATATCATGATTGACTGTATTAGGAAAAGTATGTGGTTTATCCAGTGGATGAGACCATATTTCTCTTTTCAACAAAAGAGAAATCTTATCATCTCTTGTAGAACGTATGTAAAGAAGGATGTAGTCAAGTTCTTAAAATTGTCTAGTCTCACCCATAGTTTGTTGAGAGAATGGTTTATGGTTTACTCTAACTTCAATAGCCATAGTTGTGTCTTCTCTCAGAAGGACCTGAACCTGAGACAGTGGCGATGGCTTGAGTTCCTCCAGGACTATGAATTCGAGACAATCTATACTCCTAGAAAGGGGAACGTAGTAGCAGAGTTTGTCTCAAGATTCCTCACTTGTCAGTAAGTGAAGGCGGAGCACCAAGTACTATTAGGAAAAAGTCTTATGCTGATAGGAGACGGAGACCACTGGAGTTTGAGGATGGCGACCACGTCTTTCTACGGGTCTCACCTCGACGAGGTCTACGGAGATTTGTATGAGGCGACAAGTTATCTCCGCGATTCATCGGACCTTTCCAGGTCCTCAGTAGAGTAGGCGAGGTGGATTAACACTTGGCTCTTCCACCCCAGTTGCACAGGGTGCATGACGACTTCCACATATCCCAGCTGAGGAGATACGTGCAGGCCCTTTCCACAACATCGACCATGGGGAGATGGACATCGATGACAAAGCTACTTTCAAGGAGGTTCTAGTAGATATTGAGGATCGTAATGAACGGGTCCTATGTGGATGGTAGATACCTTTGGTGTGCATTCACCGGCAGCACAAAAACCTCCAGGAGATCATATGAGAGCGGGAGGCTCATATGCATGTTCATTACCCCCATTTGTTTCCCTAGTGTGTGTTGTAGCTTTACAGGGACGTAAATGCATGAGGTGGGGGTAATTTAAAGATCCTAAAATTTCATGAAAATCTTATTCTTAAATTATTTCAAATTTTAGGAGTCCGTGAAATCTGACGGCATGCAATTCTGAGGCCCAGAGTGCCCGGAATGATCCGTCAAAGTTTGGTTAAGCTTAAATTAATGCATGTAAGAAGTTTTCCTAAAAAAGTGGACTAAATCTTAATAGGTTACTCGGATCAAAAATATGAGGGTACCATTGCACTAAGGATGACGGGTTTACCCTAGGCGTCACTTATGTTTTGTCGGCGCGGGCCTCCTGTGAGAAATCCCAAAAATAGAAAAACCGTAAATAAAATAATTAAATAAATTATTTTATTTTTTGAATGCTTATAACTCAAAAAAGGTAGCTCAGATTAAAAATCTGAGACCACCACTGAACTCGTGAGGGCATGCTTTATTTATGCTGATACTAACTTTGGTCGGCATGGGCCACCAGAAAAAGTTAGTTTTTGGCCGCAAATAAAATAATTAAGTGACAATTATTTTATTTTAAAATTAATAACTTCTAAAAAGTAACTCGGATTGAAAATCCGAGAGTACTGTTGGGTTCCTTGCGGCGTGTTTCACCTAGGCAGAGCCTAACCTCGATCAGCGCAAGTCGAGGGTGACTGATATTAATTTTCTGAACTTTTTTTCAGGTACGTTTTGTGAATTCCCAAGAGGCATTTTGTAACTTTTGAATCAGTTCTCAGAAATGAAATTCGAGGGCACCATTGAACTCACAACATAGGTAATTTCTTAGTGAGACCATCACCGCAGTTGCGTTCTGATGTGGATGGAAGATATTTTTTTGGGTTTTTAATTTAGTTGGATAAAAATAAAGTGTTAACTTTATTTGTATTGGTGGTGGTTAAAACCACCAAGTGGTGGTTGGTGGTGGGGGCACCACACCATAACATCACATGAGAGGTTATGGAGTTGGGGCCCACCCGCACATAACCTCCCTTGTGAGGATAATTGGGGCAGGGACCACCCGTGCATAACCTCTCCATTAAATTGTAGGGGTGGGGACCACCCGACCCCGATTAATAAAGGAGGATAAAACCTCCTCAACTCCCCATTAAATAGGTAGAAACTCCTCAAATCCTCCACTTAATGTTTTCCAAACATTTATGGGGAGCCTCTTGACTTCCTCCCCAATTAATGTGACACCACATAGGAATTAATTTTTGGAGCCTTCTAATTTGATTTCTTGTTTTTGAAATCATTGTGCCAACCAAATAATAGGCAATCCATTATTTCTCTTTGGTGGGCATTTCTTTTGTGGAGAGCTAAGGAGAGGAAAATCTCCCATCGAAGAACCGTTCTTCTAGAGAAGAACGCGAAGAACGCTCCTTCCACTTATGATCGATGCCAGCATCTTCTGTCTTCCAACGAGGCAAAGGAAGGGGAGACGCCACCTGTGAAGAACATCGCCAACGACAACGTCACCTCCTCCTGACATTGATGAAGCGACACCACCATCTCGCGACTTCGTCAAAAGACACCGATTACAATGTAGGGGAATTATTTGTGTTATTTTATTTATGTGGATAAACCCTCCTTCTTTGTCTATCATGTTATGGTATGAATCTCCGTTTTCTATCACCGTAACGAGGAGGGTTCGATCCGCACTAACATGGTCCGACCCTCCCCTAGTTTGTTCTTGTTTGGGGATGATGAAGGCAGTACACACGGAAATGGCGACGAAGGAGGCGAACAAAGGTCGCGCTACTTGTGGCCTCCGTGAACTGTGCTGCCCCCACAGTTCCCTGGTGTGAAACCCGCACCTCCGCACCCCACGTGCTTCCCGCGCCTCGCCGGAGTGCTGCCCGCGCCCCCTGGAATGCTGCCCCGCCTGCCCAAGCCCCCTGGCGCGCTGCCCGGCCTGCTCGGCGCTCTCCAGCGCCCCCCGTGGCGCCCTGCCCACGCTGCCGGTGCCCCACGGCTTCCTGCCTGCACTTCCTGGCGCACCTCGGCGCACCCCATGGCATCCTACCGCCCTGCCCGGTGCCCTGCCGTGCTGCCTGGTGCGCCCCCGTGCTGCCCGGCGCGCCCCCGTGCGCTGCTCGGTGCCCCGACGCCCTGCTCGGCACCCCGTGGCGCCCTTCTGCCCTCCCCAAAGCCCCTGACACCCTGTCGCGCTGCCCGGCATGTCCCTGCGAGATGTCCGGAATCCGACACCCTTCCTGGAACCCATGCGCCCTACCCAGCGCGCACACACCCTATCTGGTGCAGTGGCCTGCCCGGAGTCCAGTCTGCCTGCACGCGCCCTGTCCAGCCAGCCCTCTGGCCTCCCGATCACTGGCCAGCTGAGCCGACCCACGACGCCCCCACGGTGTCACTGGCCGAACCGACCCAATCTCTCGGGCCAAGTTACTGAGCCGCCTACGTAGTGACAATCAGGCAGAATTGCCCTCACGGTCCGCTCGGTTGTGCCCAGCGGACCGGGTCAAAATGTAGCGGGCTGACCCACCCAATGGGCCAGGTCAGACCCAGCGAGTCTAACCGGGTCGACCCAGACCGAGTCGGCCCATACTGGGTTGGGCCGAGTTGGTCCGCTCGGGTCAGACTGGTCGTGGACCCATTACTGACCCTTTACCTTCTTGGGCCATATCTTTGGCACCGGACGTTCGTTTGATGAACCGTCAGCGGTGCCGGCATTCTTGGAGCTTATCCATCCCTTTAAATATACCCCATGGGAGTTAGGGGTATAGTTGATATACGTTCAGGTTGGTTCGTACACAAAACCAACCAGGCACCCGGGACTAAAAGGCTAATAACCCACAGACCGGGCGTCTGATTGACGTGTCGTTTATTGTGTTGAGATCCCTATGACGATATGGACTTTGAGATACTTCTAATTGAGTCTTCGCGATAGTTGGAGTATCGACTAGTAGCTCATGGAGTGGATCCTCCCGGTAACGGTTGTGCAGAGTGCGAAGACCTAGTAGCTGTAGACCTGACGACTACTTGACCGATTCGACTCAGAGTGATTCGACTAGCCCAGTGGATGGAGTGACCGGTTTGGTGGCAGACCCATGGTGGACGGAGTACCTGGCTTGGTAGCAGACCTACGGTACTCGACAAGAGGAGTACCTCTGACAACTATTAAGGGAAGTGTCCGGTTAGGTAGAAGACCCATGGCGGACAAAGCGTCCAGTGTGGCAGCAGACCCACGGTACTCGACAGGAGGAGTACCTCAGTAGTCTAAGGTTAGTGAGTAGCACCTCAGAATCACTATAGGGCCACTTTACTCGACAGAGGATACGTTCTCCAGTATTCGTGGTTTCAATAATGAAAAATCCTAGTTTGATCTGAGTCAATAACCTTTGTATTTTTTCCACATGATTGTGTTGGGTTACATGATAACATAGGTATATGTATGGGATATACCAAAGTATTTGTTATCTGTTGAAATCACACTTTGTGGTTGATCCTCATTGGATTTTGTGAGACCTTGAGGGTATTGGAGTCCCTAATGAGTATCATTATACTCACCCCTACACGGGCTATGTCGGCACCTCGTTGTGTTGGATGCAGACGACAGGAAAAACTGGCGGAAGCCGAGAGTGCCTGGACTGGACGGTACCCGGAGGAGGGCCTTACGACGTATCAGAACACGGTGGAGTCTGACGGACGCGGAGTGCTGAGGAGGCCATCTGTACCTACCCTTCATGTAGGAACCCTGTAGGATGATCCAGGAGCTACTCCCACATTTCATCTATTCGTCCCTTTTTAGTTGTACTTTCTTTCAGTTGTATTTGTACTTTACAGCGGGGCTTGTATTCTGGCCCCCCTTTATTTTTAGTACACTTGTTATTCAGTTTTTATATAGTATTTTCATCTGCTTGTACTCTGGTTGTATGTGTTTACAATTTATAATGGCAGTGCCTTCCCAGATTTAGGGAATTACGCCTTTGGTGCTAGTCTCCATCCCCTGGCCTATGGAAGGCGGGCTTGGGGTAGTCACGATGCGGGCCTCAGGGGACGGGTTGTGACATCAATGATTTTCAGTATACAAAAATCGGTTCATAAATTCAGATCTTTTTTATCTAGATGTAGTAAAAAATAATCTGCTAAAAGCTCAGATGGACATTCATTAATTTCATATAGATATATGATCCTTGTTATTAATGATAAATCATTCTACATAGGCATAGACAGAATATGAGGAAATTATGGAAGAGATTGATATGAAGGGTATGGTTGGATCTTGTGGAACTTCTCTTCAACCTAGTTCAAGATCCAGTGGTTCTCATAGAAAGAATATGAAGTGGCATGATTATATTTGGGGTGGTGGAGGTGGTTCTCGGTACTAAAATTATACTACATAAATAGTTATAGCTATTAGTGTTCCCCTGACTATCTATCATTGTGATAAGGTCTAGCACACCTATCATTCTTATTACATGCCTGCAATGATATGAAATAGTTTTTGACACTATGGCCTTTTAAGAAGGTTCTATGAGGAATTTCCTACACCTCTCTGTCTATGTATAATTAGTTAAAAATGTCACTCAAGTGTAGTCAAATGAATCCAATATAATAGGGATCCGTCCATATGCCTTGGGATTTATTCACCTTCATGTAGTGTATGTGGTTTTTACGGAAGTTGATGCGGGTCCTGTGACAATGAGAGGTACCATATTTATTTAATCTTCTTTAAATATTAGATGATTTTGATATCAGTTACACTTGAAAATTTATTTCTAATAATTTTATTGATACGATTAATATTATAACAGAACTCATGTATTTTTTTACTGTTTTAAAGATAACTCTGGGGATGTTGAGAGTGATGGGGTTTTGGTGTTATTGTTTTCTATTGATAGATGATGCAGAGTTGGTCTGGGATTTCCATGTTCTCAATATGGATCTATATTATATTATAATGGGGATGGATTATATTATCAATCATCGTCATGATGTTGAATTATATTAATGGAGTATCATCTTTTATACTAATTATGGGAGTTATCATGAATTTTATGATTAGTGGGATCACCGGATTGGTTGTGCCAGACTTTTCCACCTGGATAATAGGTGTTTTTTTCTGTTATCATAGTTGTTTCCAATGAAATTAATTCTATTTTTGATATTAACTTGGTTGTTAATGAATTTCAGGATTTTCCACAGAAAACATATATATTATTCCTCTAGAGAGTTTGGTGAAGATCATAGTTAATCTATTATTGAGTACGTAGCTAATCATTATTCTCTTTTTTGTATGGAACTAGTGGACCTAATACAGATCAAGATTTAGTTGCATGATTTTTGGGAGAAAGGTTTTGATCTCCCGAGTGATTGTTCTTGGAAATCCCCTTTAATAATTTTTGACAAGGCTGTTGATTCGATTTTTAATTCATGGGGTATCTGAAGATTAATCAAGTGATGTTTAAGAATATGTTTATTTTTCCTCCAATAGATTAATTTTTAGATCAGTTAATGTTTGAAAAGTTTATTTCAATGATCAATAATTAGTCGGTTACACATCAGCATTTGGTTCAGGAGTTTGATATACTAAATACTACATTAATGAGAAATTATGGCCATTTTTAATATCTTTTTATTCATTTAGGTCTCACAAACACTCCTTCAGTTTTTATGGATTTGATGAAATGGGTATTCCATCAGTATCTTTAATTATATTATATCATTCTCATTGATGATATTTTTATTTATTCTTATAAACAACATGATCTTGACAACTATATGAGTTTGGTTTTAGAATTCCAAAGGAGTCGCCATTTGTATTGAATTATTTTAAAATACATTATTTAGACTAAAGATGTGAAATTCTTGGGTAAAGTGATTTGTAAACATGCATTCCATATTGATACTAAGAAGGTGATTACTTCATTATAATGGGATTAGTCACGATGAATCTTTGAGATTTGGTACATCCTGTGCCTTTCTGGATACAATCAATGATTTTTCAAGGATTTCACATAGAAGGTGTAAAATTTGATCTCTCTTTCCATGAAATGGTTGAAGTTCACATGGGATTTGAAATTTTATTTTTCATTTGATTAACTAAAATGAATTCCGACACCAACTTCAATTTAGATCTTACCATAAATTGGTAAGTATTTTGTGGTGTTCTATGATGATTCTTGTACTATTTTGGATTGTGTGCTTATGTGGGATTTTCATATTGTATCCTATAGATATTTTTCATCTTTGAATGTATGAGAGGAATTACCCCAATCTTAATTTTTATCATTCTATAGTTATGTAGGTGCTAAAATGTCTGTGGAACTATCTCTATGGGGAGAGTTACATAGTATTTTATAAACCTAATATTTTTACATATGCCTTATCACAAAAATAATTGAATCTTAAATAGATGTAGTGGGTCATATATCTACATACATCTAAATTCAACATTTTCTGCCTACCAAAGAATGTGGAATATCATATTAGATGCTCTTTTTATGAATTTTCCATCACAAACTATTTTGGAATTTACGAAAGAGTATAAAAATAATGTACTCTACCCTTAGTTGCATCTACATTCGCAATTGGATGTTTCTAGAATGGTTATTACCTATGTGAAGTTATCATAGTCTCTCTATTAGAAAATAATTTTGTACCAACAATTGGATGATGTGTTCAAAGAAATTAGAGATACAATATATAGTGGGGAGATGGTTTCTAGTTCTTCTCTCTCTGTAGATGGTAATCTCTGCTGTAATGATCATTTTTTATTGCATTATCTATCAGGATGTAGTTTTTTTTAACTAAAATAGTTTTCTATAGGCTATTCTTCTAGGAAGTAAAATGGTGTATTATGATATGAGATGGTGTTTCTAGTTTCTAGTTTTTAAGAATGAGTTTGCTTATTATATTTTCTTCTATTACTTTTTCTAACAAATAAAGGCAGAGCATCTAAAACCATCATGTTTACTGTAGGCCCTTCTAATTATATTTTTTAAATTTGATGAAGTTTCAATGGACTCTCTTATTGGATTACCGTAGACTCTCTGAGGAAAATAATGTTATATTTTATATTATTGATCTGTTTAAAAATCAAACCCATTTCATTCATATTAGGGAACCACTAACATTTATGATCTATGTTAGGTGTTTTTTGAAGAGGTTATGAGGTTACTTGGGGTTCCCTATTCAGTTGTTCTGGATAGGGATCCTAAATGTACATTAATTAACCTGAATTTTTTCTAATAGGTGATGGGGAATCAATTATGTTTGAGTTAAACATACCATCTATAGAAAAGTAGTTAGATAGAACATTCTATTCATAACCTAGAACATTTTCTCCATGGTTTTGTCTTGGGCTTTGATGGATAATTGGATATCCATTCAGGACGAGTTGAGTTTTTTTATACCAAAATATATCAGTCATCAATCAAAATTTATCCCTTCAAGGATTTATATAGTCACCCATGTAGGTCAACTATTTTGATGTAGAGGTGTGAAAGATTCATATTATGGGTCCATATCTTCTGTATTATATCTTGTTGAGCATTTAGGATATACGTCGACATCAAGAAATATCTCAGATTCAGGGAAAATCATATGTGTGTTGTCAGTATCACCCTTTGGAGTTTTTCATTGGTTGCCAGATTTTATTTAATTATTCTCCTAATTGGGTAACTATTGAAATGGAATGTTGGGAATTCTATGTAAAAATTATGTTGATAAATTTTAGGTTACTGAGAGATAAGATAATGTTTCGCATCAGTTGTAAATACTAGCTCAGTTGAAAAATATTCAAGAGGTATTCCATAAATCTTTACTCCATAAATATCATCCTATTCCATCTTATGTTATTATTTCAAAAGATATTGAGTAATAACTAAATGTTTCTATCATAAATAATCTAGTAGAGATTGTTGAATCTCTTATAAAGGTCTTTTAAGGTAATTTTATCCCATTATTCATCATGTTATGGTGACACAAGTGAGATTCTCATGGGACATGGGAGCAAGAAAGGCCGGTGAGAGAGAAGTGACCTCACTTCATTCTAGATCAAAATTCATCCACATGAATTCCAAGGTACATAAATTCTTATGGTGGGGGTCAGTAAAATTTGATTACCTTTTTTGGTATTAAATGTATCTCATTTTCATTTTGGTGGGTTTTAGACCATTCATGTTTGAAAATCATTTTTTGTGGAAAATGAACTAAAATCTAGGGTTTTATGTTTGATTGAATTAGTGGAATTTGAGTAAAAATATGATATATGATTTTGGGTGTGATGGGATTTTTCTCAAAGGTATTGAAATATTTTAGTGTTTTAGATTCATGTAGGACCATATTACATTGTAAGACACATTTAAATATTAAATTTTTCACTAGGAAGAAGCTACAAATTCTGTTTAAGGTAAAATAATCATATACGACAGACATCCTATTTTTCACTATAAATTAATTTCTCACCATAATAAATACATTAAAATTGAAATTAAATATTGAATGAAAGCAATAAAATCATAGATGATGTGTTATTTTTCATACTTAACTCATGGGGTTCTTATGCTATAAAAGAGTAGTTTAGACTAAAAAAACAATCATCCTTATAAGATTACAGATGTAGAGATTCTTATTATTTTCATTATTAGTGTATGATATCCTCTCCCTTGAACTCTAGGTTCTCTCAAAAATAATTTTGAGTATTTATACTCCTTACAGATCACATTTTTTTAGGCTCAATCATAATTTTTTTGCATTTCACCTGTTTGGGTAATCGATATTTCAACTTCATCATTTCCATTGGTCTTGGTACCACCTTTCCACTATTATTTTTCATCCATTGATCCTTTTTTATGTTATTTTTTTTTATCTTTTTTAGATTGGTTGTTTGATCTTTCCCAGTATGATATCCCATAGAATAGTTGTCTGGCTCTAAGTGAGTTCCTTGAGGCATGTTTCATTTAATTTCTTCACTGACCATGTATCTTGTTAAATCGAATCAAATATTTGGTAAACAATTTTATGTGTTCTTCTATTTCCTTTGAGTTCCTTCATTGTGGGTGGATTCTGTTACATGAATGTGAAACATGATTTTAGGTATTTCATACCGTCTCATTCCTATTTTTTAGGAATCATTATTTCTCTAGTTTTGATAAATTATTTTTCAACTAAAATGAAATATTGATTGTAAATTTCTATGTGTGTGTGTGAAAATGGGTGATTGTGAAATGGTGGGTTTCCCAGAATATATTAAAAGAAAATTTATTTCAATGAATTTTGAACTGTATTTATGAAATGGTTTACATATCATGGTTTTAAAGAAATTGTTTGGAAAATGTGGCACATGGGAATCCTAGGGTACATATTTTAATGGTACGGTAATAATACATATCTATTGATAATATCTAGGGGTTTTCTCATGGGGTGTTCTACCCCCAATTCCTATTTTTCTAGGGAAATATTAAACAATATATTGATGTTTACTTTCTGGGGTGTTCATCTACTCTCAACTTTTGATGCATATGCCTGGAGAAATGATGTCCACAATTTTCTCTGTTTAGGTTAGAGTGTTTTATATATCATGACATGTAGTGATAATTCACATGATTCTACATGAGATTTTGGTTTATACTATTTTGGATATGATATGATATGTGATTCATTATTTGATCATTTATATATATATATATAATTCTTCGATAATCTTTTACTTAGACTATTTGGGACTATTGAGAATGGGGAATATTTTTCAATGCTTTTGATATAAAAATTATTCCCTAATTATCTGTAAATAAATTAATTTTTGAATTACACATTTATTTATTTATTTTAAGTATATAATGTAATTAAGTAACGTTTTAGAAGTATTGGAGTAGTTTTGGAATGTATTTGGATCATTTCTAGGGGTGCACAATTTGAGCACAATTAGTAGAAATCTGAAAACACCTCCTAAGAAACTGTGCAACTAAAATAGATGGAATTAGGAAATCATATGGTATGTCTAATATATGTGGAAACCCATTACAAATTAAGAATATTTGGTAAGAGGGATTCATCATTGTTGGTTTATGGTATGAATAACCATGAAATAAAAAAATGGAAGGGGTTTTTGGAGGGAATGGTTAGTGCACAATTAAAGAATGATTTTCATAACTATGCACCCTAACCTGTCGCATTTAAAAATTAGATATGGTTTTTGTGGATCTTACTCAGTTTAAAAAATTAATTCATTTTTTCCTTAATCCATCCATAACATGAATTAATTTCACTCCCAAAGCTATGTAGACCCTTCCCATCAATCTGGGAGAAATCTATTAGAAAATCATGGTGCATTACAGGCCTAATTCCTTGGTAAGTGCCCGTTCTTAGACATTTTCCTTAGCATTATTATTCAACCATATCTTATATTCATTAATATGTTTCTTTGGGGATATAATAATTTTGTTTCATGCTAATTATATTGAGATATTTGTTTTTGATTATATGGATCATGGTCTAAGGAATTTTTTGAGGATCTAGTCCATATATTTTGGAGTTTTGTTTTGTTCTTCATTTTAACCTATGTTATGAGGTATGAGGATTCACTCTCAATTAATATTATTAAAAAATTATGTCTTGATTTCATATTGTATTAATTGATTAAATTTTATTTTCAAATTTATGTGAAAATATTGATAAAAACTTTTTTTAGTGATGGTCTGTGAAATTTTGTTAATTTGATATTGTTTAAAGTGATTTGTTAAATTATTTTAAAATAATGATTTTTAAATGGTTATTTGGTGTTGATACATTGAAAATGTGTTACAAAATATATTCTATAAATGGGAAGATTTATTGAAATGGTTTGTAACAATTTTTTTTCTTTATTTTTTGAGTAAATTGTTAGTATGTGTTCCTATGCATTTTGGATTGATAAGGGTATGATGTTTCCCCAATCAATTGTGGGGCTGAAAAGTGTATGAAAGTTACCCCACTAAATGGTTCACCAAGTGATATCTTGGTGAAAGGATCAATCAAACTCAGGGGAAGAGGGAGACCCATGGTTATATATACATTTTGATGTGTAGATATGTGGTATGGAATGGGTTTTTCCAGAATTGGATTTTATAAACATTTTTAATGATTTTTTTTTCATTCCATGGAACAATGTTGGATTTTATATAAACCATTGAAATTATTTTTAATTATTTTATATATATGTGATAACATGTTCTATCCTAGTAGTGTGAGTTAGGAAGTCAATGGGGAAATCCTACTGAGTTTTATACTCACCCCATTATTAGGAAATTTGGTTTATTTTTTTTATGTTGTTTATCGAGACATAGATAAATGAAATAAATCCATGTTCATTATTGATGCATCAGGATACCTTGGAAATTGATTAATGAGATGGAGCATGAATCTTTTTTATAGTTTCTCCAGGATGTATTGGTTGTCTCTGAGTTTTGTTTGTTTAGATTCCACTTTGTACTCTGATATATTTCATTATTCAAATTTGGTTTTCTTTTCATCGATTTATACTTTGAATTGTATTAAATTCTTATCATGCATCATATGGAGGTTGTTTATTTAGCTTATCCTTGGTTGGGTTATTATATTTTCAAATGTAAAATCATACCACAACTATATATGAAGGCCTTGTCATTTATTTCTAACATTTGGTGTTGGGATGTGACCAAATACCATGTAATGTCTTCACCTATTCCCAAACCAATGGGTGAAGTGTAGGATTTAACATCATGACCATAAAAATTGATCTTATATGATGGTATGACGTTACGGGGCCTTAACAGACATCACCAAGATGCCAAAGGATGACAATAAATTCTGAAGGGATTCAATATATGTGGGGAGAGATTTTCCTTTTGAAAAATAAACAACCAACCAAAAAATCATAACTATGAAACCACTACATGATGCTTGTTATCAATGAAAGGAAACTCAAAATTTTCATTTGTATCAAAACAAATCAAAGAGTACTATAATAGAATACTGCAAAACACCCATGTACATAGTAGAATACAAAACTATCAAAACTCAATGACAACCCAAATACTCCAAGGATCCAAAATCTCCATTTTCCAACTCCATCAAAAACCAAAGTATCACAGAGTACTACTAACGATGTGTGAATCATTACATATTCCTATGTCTCGATAAATAACATCTTCCAAATCAATAATTTTCCAATGTAGGGGTGAGTAATGAAACTCATTAAATTCTCCCCAATGACTACCCCACTCATTCCCTAAGGATAACACATTTTAGAAACATAAATATAAAATAGTTTATATAAAACAATTTCTAAAATAGTTTATATAAAAATAATAAAAAGTTAAAATATAATCATTTTTATCAAAAGAATATAATGTTACAAGGAAAAAAACAAATCAGTACATTAATCCATTTCACAAGTTCCATTTAGGCATAACCATTCCATTCCCCAAATACACAAATCCTACCATGCATTCATATTTGTGAAGGTTACATACTCATTAGAGGTTTCTAATCAATCTAAAAAGTCATAACAATAAAATTATATCAAATTATTCATTACAAATTAGTCCCCAAGCACCAAGTCATCTTTCAAATGAGTATCATAAATTTAATATGAACTCACACCAACCCATTATGCTAAATCATTCCCAAACCAACATTTCAACAATTTCAATGAAACCGCCCTTTTATTAAAAAACTTTTAAATACTATTTCAGATAAAATCAAAATTTCATTTAATAGGATTTCCCTTGATACAAACTGGAGCCATCATTTTAAAATCAACATTTAAAAATCCAGTTACCAAACTCACTTTCAAACCGAAAAACCAATTTTCATAATTCCAAAAACCGCCAATAAAGATGGTTTTCAACAAACAATTAATAGATAATGAACAATCAATTTCAATCAAAACAATAAATATAAAAATAAGATATCAATTTCTAAATATAGTAGTAGAGTGTAAAGACACCTTCATTGGTTTTATGGTGAAAAACAATAATAGTCCTCAAAAGCCAATGAAAATGGGCTGAACCACCAAAATCCCACCTTATATATCTTCTTTGATAAAAAAAAAGTTTAATCATATTTTTCATAAACTATGTTGGATCTATCCAAAGTGGATGTAGATATAATAAGTCAATAGATATAGGAATGAAGATCTAATAAAACCACCAAAAATGACCAACAATGATGACTTATCGCAAGAATTCGACATCCAAAAACCAAGAGAAGCCTTCATATCACCTCCAGATTTATGGGAGAAGTTTACATTACCATTGGAAAAAGAGAAAAATGAGTTAGGTAAGCATTGGAAGGAGAAATATGTTGTTATATGTCAAAATGAGTGAGATCCACAATTTTGTAAACTCACTTTTAACTCTTTCACAGTTAGTCACATGATTAGGAAAACTGTGTGCTAACCGTGATCTAACCACTACCAGAAGGATGAAACTTACATGGATGGATGACACGGTTAACAAAATGTACACTGACCATTCCATAACTCATTGCCTCAACATTTCTCCAATTATAATGGTTCTCCAATGTTGTCACATAGTTTCGAAAAATCATATTTAACCCATGTGCCTTCCCTTTAGCCCATATTTCATTGTGTATGGTTTTGTGTATGTGTTTCATAGTTTTTTCAAATTGTGAACTAACCGTGACCCTATTGAATATCCATTAAATCATTCCAAAAGGTTCAAAAAATTCTCCCAAACATAACCCAAACACATTATATACTTAAAATTCATAAAAGAATAACTGCTTACAAGAAACTGGGGGTGCTACTTTCTCCCCACCATTTGCCTTTTAGTCCCTAGAAATTAGAAAAAAAATGATTACATGAAAACATTATGGAAATTAATTTTTCATTTCATTATCACGTTCCCATGTCTCTTCCAGGATATGATGATGATGCCACGAAACCCACACTAGACTGATGCTTTTTCAATACCGGATTTTCTATTTCTTATCAACAAACTGCATTAGGATGTGTACCAATGATGTATCTAGATCAAGTTCTACATGATCCGAATGATCCACATCGTCAGGATCAGGCTAATACTTTTTCCACTGAGATACATGAAACACGTTATGATCAGTAATGAACCATGGTGTAAATTCCACCAAATATTCCACATCACCATGTTGTTCTAATATCTCTAAAGGGCATGTATGTCAAGGTGATAACTTACCCTGCTTTCAAAAATAATAATTTCCAAGCCTTAGAGATATCCTAATGAACACATGATCACTAACTATGAAAGAAAATGGAAATTGAGGATGATTTGAATATAATTTCTGATGACTCTAAGCCATCTCCATCCATTTCAGGATCAAATGAATTTACTTCTTCATTTCTTGGAGAAGGTTCAACCCAACAAGTGAAACCTCACCTATCTCCACCCATCAGATTGAAGAACGAAAAGGATACCCATAAAATAATTCAAAATGTGATATACATATCATGGACTTATAGTTGTTGTTATATGATAATGCCACTAATGGTATTTTTATCTTCCCATGAGCCACCAAAATACATTACAAAATCCCGAAACATATCATCCAAAAAATTTAATCGTTGTTACGGATTGGACATCCTTATGAGGATAATACATTATACTCATAATCAACTACGTCCCAATATCTATCTGTATGGGTTTAAAAAAACCATACCTAAACTTCAGATCTCGGTAAGATGTGATCATTATTGGTATTCCATGTCCCTTTACAACTTCTCATATATTGTTCATATCCTCTACCATATGTTTTTTATGAATAGTGATGAAATAGTACGACTTTGTGAGCTTATCCATAATCACCCATATGATAACTTGTTTATAACCCATTCTTGGGAGACCTATTTCAAAATCTATATATATATACACTCTCATTTCTAAATAGGTATTAGTAAAGCCTGAAACATACATACTGGTCATTGATTCTCTTCCTTAACTTTCTAAAAAGTTAATTATCTTAAAAAAACTCAGACACATTCCTTTTACATCGATCTATCAAAACATTCCTTTAAATGCCTTATACATCTTTTTTATTCCAGGATGAACAACCTATCTCAAATAGTGGTAAGAATGAAGAAGTTTATCCTGACCAGAATAGGTACATCCATCTGTCTTCGGAACCAAAATACTGAAATACCATCCAACCACAATCCTTTAATGTTCTCCCCACCATTGAGTATTGACCTCATAGCCATGCATTCTCCATCAGATGATAGTGACACTCTAACCATATTCACTAATCCAAGAATAATAGAACATGGAATGAAAACTCCATCTTCACCTCGATCTTCACATTCTTCAAGCTTATCAGCTAGAACTAACATCAACTACCACTCATCAGAAAGCCTATTTAACTAAATGATCATTCCAAATTCTTATTAATCTTCCATACACTGAATTTATTTTACCCAGTGTATTCATCAAGCTAATGTCAAACATTTACAGATATTCAATGCATATTCATTGTCTCTGATTCAAATATATTTATGAGAAAATATGTTTCAATATCTTATGATCCATAAAATATGTAAATTTATGACCAAAGGGACAATGATGCCCAATCACAAATCATACACTATGGAAGCTAACTCCAAATAATTTGTGTAGTAGTTATTCTCTTGCACTCATAATTTTCTTGATCCATAAAACAAAACAAGATCTCCCTATATGAGAACACCTCCCAAACTGGATCCCAATGCATCACAATACACCCCATACCCTTCTCAATATTCTACAAAAATCATGATTGGTGTTGATGTAATGAAGATTTTCATCTCCTAAAAATATTTTGACATACTTCTCTCCATTAGAGCAGAATTTTCTTCTTTTTCAATGTTTTTATAGGTGATTCTATTCATGAAAAATCATGAACAGTGAATCTGTAATGACCACTGAGACCACGAAAACCCTATACGATAACTATCTTCATTTGTAGTTTCTAAGACATAAGTGCTTATATAATTTATGGGCCCATGAAAACACCTCTTATAGAAATGAAATTGAAAATAAATCATACCTATTTTATTAAAAAATCAAACAGTGATATTTTTTAATATAAGTGATGATCTTTTACTTTTCCCAACATTGTCACTATGTGTTTCTCCTGCTCATTCTTTGTCCTTAAATAAACCAGTATGTCGTCCACAAAACCACCATGAAGGAATCAAGATACCTCTAAAATATCAAATTCATAAATTCCCAAACTTAATTTGTTGAATTCATATTACCGGAATGAATTACCACATATTCATAATGGAAATATCTTCTTTGGAAAGTTTCTTTCAGGATATCCTCCTTCAGAACACGCAATTGGTAATATCCTATGTGAAATTAAATATTTGATATCCACTTATCTCCCCTAAATTGATTGAATATATTTTCAATACAAATAATTGTATATCTGTTCTTTATCATAAAATTCGTAAGCTTAGAATAATCTACACAAAACCATAAAGTTCCATCTTCCTTTTTCAAAAATAAGACAGGTGCTATCCATGAGGATACGCTCAGCCGAAGGAACCATTTTCATTCCACATCTTCCAACTCCAATTTCAATTATCTTATTTATATTTGTGTCATCATATAAGATGGATGTAAAATAGGATTATTCCCTAGAAGGAGATAAATCGTAAATAACACATCCCTTATATGTGGTAAACCTGAAATGTTTTCATGAAAAACAACTAGAAACTGATCCAGCAACAATGGAAAACTCCTTGTCTCAATATTTCTTATCGATTCCAAATACAATGCTACCAATTGATACATGATCATTCTAACTATTAGTGCCAAAAAATATTTTACATCTTTCTTTAAATTCATGGTCACTCTAAAGAGATGCTCGACACCATCCTCATTGATAAAATCTAACCATTGAGTATAATAGTTGATGTGAGCTTTGTATGTTTTCAAGCAATACATAGACATGATTATATTAAAAACATCCATCTAAAAAATAGTTATATCTCATATCATCCAAGATCCATTAATGGTTATAAGAACATTCTCTATACAAAAAATCTCAACAATCTCTTTAACCAAGCAGAGTTTGATGCTTTATCACAGAAAGCATCATCTAAACTTTTAAATGCAACAAATGAACAACATAAGAAGCAATAAATTAAATGGGACACACTCATATAAAAAAAACATACATAAGGGTATAATTCAAAATTATTGTACATTGCACTATATATGGTCCAAGATGATCGTCCAAAGTCATTTGGTCAGCTTTATATAATTTCTTTTCCATTGTACTTTGTTCTCTATTTTGCTATTGAGATTTCCCTTATTGAGGATTCATGTTTTTCCAAAAATCACCTTGGATTTTCTGATGGTGATGAATTTTCATCTATCCTATTTATATTCATGAATACAAACACTGTGAAAGGAGAGTTTTTTAAACACCCATCCTTGGAGCATTATGACAATAGGTTGAAGATTCCCCATCTTGTTGAAATTGTGTCATGATCTCGGTGGTTCGGTACACTTTCTCTTCATGTTACTCAGTGAACCACACTAAAAACATCTTGGATTTTTCTTGGGTCATGTAAGAATATTACTTTATCTATTGTTCAGATTCTTATGTGTTCCAGCTCCATGATAATAAGTGTCACTCTTCCTTTTTCTCTTAGTACTAGATTTATCACCTCCTCTTGTGAACACAATCAGGCTTCCTCCAAATGGATTTCCAGCAGTAACATATATCATAAAAAGCTTATTTGGTTGTAGTTCTGAATCAGTAGTTTGAAAATCTTGAGTGATTCATTGAACTATCTATTGATTCAAAAATGGCTCAGGTGCAGACACATTCTCAACGACCTCTTCCGATCCATTCCTATGACATCTACATGGTGCCATTTTCTATAAACAAAACTATATTCCAAAAATATCACTCTCTATTAAGTGAAGGATTCACAATTTCAAATTATATCCTTTCATACTATATCAATATTTAATTAAAAAATTATATATTTACCAAGTTCAACTATTTTTGAAAAAAATCAAATTTCTCTAGGAAATCAATCCATTTTTTAAATACCAAAACCATGCCATTTTTCAAAATCATTCATTTGAAAAAAATTTAAAATTTATCACAAATAAACATTTTCACTTCAAAATCATAAATCATTAATCAAAATTAAATATGAAATACTAGTGGGAAATCATTCCTCTAAAGCATGTCATGCTTGTCTCATTAGAAAAAACCATGACAATGAGTTTCTAAAATCTATAAAGTGTCTCCAAAACACTTATGTACCCAACTACTTGATAAATTGAAGTTCAACATAAAAAAGACTTCTATGTATTTTAATGCTCAAAATTTCATGTCCTGACCATCCTAATTTTTTCTAACAACCCGACACAATGAATAGACTATAATGAATATAAATTCCAATGTCAACAAAAAATACCATGTCAATGCCGAATTGTTCATGAATGATATTCGAAAGGACCAAGATGATACCACTTGTAAATTCCCACCCCTTATCATTGACATTATTTGGGACAAAAATGATACATAGTCTTAAGAGACATCCCCAATATTCCAAAGACTGGAAATACGTGTTGATGTACTTCAATATACATGGGGGATGATTTTACCTTTGTAAAATAAACAATCAACCAAACAAACCATAAAAAATTCACTATATTATTCATGAGATAAATGAAAGACAACTAAATCATTTAATTTATATCAAAACAAACCAAAGAGAACAACAGTAGACAATAATAAAACAACCAAGCTCACAGTGGAAGAGAAAACAATCAAAACTCAAAGATAACCAAATTAATCAAAAGCTACATATTATCCATTATCCAACTCCACCGACAACCCTTGTGTCATGAAGTACTACTAAATATGGGTGACACCTTACATTTACCCATGTCTTGGTAAACCAAATCTTAAAAGGAACCAATGTTCTAAAGTAGTGGTGAGTAATGAAACTCGGTATATTTTATATAATTACATCCCTACTCACATCACGAGGGTAGAACATGTTAGAAACATTTATAAAAAAACTATTTAAAAAAAAATTAAAAACAGTTTATATAAAAATATAAACAAGTTTCAATAAATCTATTTTATCAAAAAAGAATATTTTCCTTAGTAATCAACAAAAAAAATACATTAAACCCTTTCTCATATTCCATTTAGGTATAACCATTCCCTTCCACATGTCTACACATCCAACCATGAATGAAAATTTTTTACAGTTCTATAAACATGAAACTTTTCTAGTCAATATACTAATTCATCACAAAGTAATTATATCCCATGTTCCATTACACCTTTGGCATCAGGAACCATCTCATATTTCAACTGGGCCTCATAAATGAAATATGAACTCACACCAACACATTATGTCACACCATACCCAAAAAAATCATTTCTTCCTTTTAAAAAAACCACCCTTTTATTGAAGAACTATTATAAACCATTTTAATAAAACCACAATTTTATTGAAAGCACTTTCCCATGTTTCAAAACAAAACCATCATTTTAAAATTAAATCACCAAAATCACATTGCACCAAAACACCCAATTTCGATAATTCCACAAATATTTACTCAGGAGGGATTTCTACAATCATTTCATATAAAATAAACATTAAATTTATATCAAAATAATCAATTTGAATCTATGTATTTATGTTCTAAATAATGAAGTCTAGAGCGAAGCCACCAACCTTTGGTTTTATGGAAATAATGAATAATGGTACTCAAAAATCAATGAAACCTAGTTGAATCTCCAAATACATGCCTTTGGTATCTTATCCTATAAAAAGTAAAATTTAATCATATATGGAATCAAATATCTCTAATCTATCCAAATAGGATGTAGATCAAAGAAACCAATAGAGATGAAGAACACGATCTAAAAAACCCACCAAGAACAACCAATAACAGTTAATTGCCTCAATAATATAGATTCAAAATAACATGAGAATCCATCAGATTGCCTCTAGATCGATGGAAGAAGAACAATTTTCCATTAGAAATTGAGAAAAATGATTTATTGGTTTATTAGAGGAAAAATGGGAGAGTTATAGTGGAAAATGAGTGAGATAAAAAAAAATTAGGATCTCACCTTTATCCTATATACAGTTAGTCACATGGTTCGGAAAATCATGCTCATACCATGTGTTGGCCACTTCCTCAAGAATGAACCTCTCATTCTTGTCTCACATGGTTACCAAACCATTCACCAACCATTCCAATGATCATTTTCTCAAAATTTTCCCTCATAGCACAGTTCTCTTAGGCTTCCATTGGGAGTATACAAACCATGGGCCTCCCTTACACCTTCTCTTTAGACCGTGTTTCATTATGAATGATTTCTTGTAGGTGTTTAATTGTTTTCCTATAACTTGATCAACTTTAATCTTATAGGAAAGTCACAAAAATCATCCAAAAGGTTTTCAAAATCTACCAAACATAACCCAAAAAATTTATATACATAAAATAAGGGTTACATACCTGAAACTAGGGGGTTTTACATTCTCTCCATCATTGGAATATGTATCCCCAAAATATTAAAAACCATGTATGTTGTGAATTAGTTCCAAAAATTAATCTTTCATTTCATTCTCCCATTACAAAGTCTCTTCCTGGATCAAACCATGATGCCAAAAAAACCCAAACTAGACCAATGATTTCTCCAAAAAATAATTTCTCTTGAATATACACTATCTGAATCAGAATATGTACCAAAAACCCATATGGATCTAGTTCAACATGATCCTATAAAATCCCATGGTTTGGATCAGGCTGATTGTTTTTCAACTATGATACCTGAAACAAATTACACACCATCAAAAATCTATAGCGGTAATGAAATTGTTATGAAAGCTCACAAACTCATTCTATCATCTCAAAAATTCTTATATATTGAGGATATAACATTCCCTTCTTTCCCCAACACTGATTTCCATTACTTAGAGATAAACTCAAGAACACATGATCATTCACTACGAACAAAAATGGTTTTCGATGATTATTAGCATATGATATCTGATGACTCTGAGCTGTCTCCATCCATTTCCTAATCAATTGAATCATGTTCATTATTTCATGGACTATTCTCATCAAAACTAGTGAAGTCTCACCTGTCTCCACCCAAAAAAGTGAAGAACAACAAGGATACCCATGAAATAAATCAAAATGATCTATATATATCAAGGCTTACTAGTATTTGTTACCTGAGAACTCCAATAATTGTTTGTGCTCATCCCATGATCAGGAAAAACCTGTTTCCCAAGCCCGAAACATATCATCTGACATTTGAATTTTCCTTTCAGATTGGTTGTCCTTTTGAGGGTGATACTCCCTACTCATAGACAACCGAGTCTTAAGGGATTTCAATAAGGATTTATATAAATGAGATATAATCCTTGGATCACTATCTGATATGGTAAAATAAGGTATTCTATGTCTATTTACTAATTCTCAGATACATATTTGGAAAAAAATCCTCTATCATATAAGTTTCATGGTTGTGGATCAAATGGGAAGACTTTGTGAGTCGATCCCCAATAACCCATATGGATTCATGTTTCTGAACTATTCTGGGGAGTCCAGTTACAAAATCCATATCAATCCTCTTTCATTTCCAAAATGGGATTGGTAAAGACTGAAACATACCAACAGGTCACTAATGAACTGCCTTAACTTTTTGATAAGTTAATCATATCCAATTAAACTCATCCACTTTTCATTTCTGGTTGATCCACCAAAATAGTTCTTTCAATTCCTGATACATATTTTTTATTCTAGGATGAAAAACACATATCTATTAGTGGTTATAATAAAGAAGTTTTTTTCAACTAGTTGTAGCTAAAACAATCTAACATCTAAACCATGACATTGAACTCCCTTCCAACCTCTATCCCACAACCACAATTTATTTTGACCTCATAGACACACATTCTGTATTGGATGGTTGTGCCACTCTAACTATCTTCTCTAAATCATGAACAATACCAAATTGAAAGAAAATTGTAACTTCACCTCTGCCATCACATTATATATTCATGTTGTCTAGGACTGACATAAATAGACACTCATCTAAATCCACTTTTGAAAATTGATCATAAGACATTGGGAATAATGTTTTGGCCACTGAAAAACCTTTACCTAGTGTATACATCCTGTCAATGTTTTGAGTTTGGAGATATTCCATCAATATTTCTTATCTCAAATTCGAAATTCATTATGAGAAAATATCTTTCAAGCAATTATGATCTGTAAACAAAATAAATTTCCCACTAAAGAGAATATGACACCATGCTACAAAATCATTAACTATTATTTCTAACTCCAAATAATGTGTTGGTTAGTTCTTCTCTTACACTCAAAACAACCTGGATCCATAAACAACAACATGATCTCCTAGCATGGGAAAACCTCCCATACCTAATCTCGAAGTATCAAAATACACAGCACACCCTTTTATGGATTCTAGAAAAATCATTATTTGTGAGGATGTTAGGTGACCTTTAATCTCTTAAAAACATTTCATATATTCCTCACTCCATTGGAATGAAATGTTATTCTTTGTAAAAACATTCATATGTTATGATAGTCTAGAAAAATCATGAACAAAGCATCAGTAATCACAATCAAAACTATAAAAATTTCATATCCCAATGATATTATTTGGAATTTTTAAAGAGATAACAAATTCTATCATTTTTGGGTCCATAGAAGCACATAATTCAGAAATTACATGGCTAGGATATTGTACCTATTTTATCCAAAAATTCACAGTTTTATTGTTTAGAATTGAAATGATGATATTGTAATATTACCAACACTATTTCTAGGGGTTTCTCATGCTTAGCCCATATCATTGAATACACCAATATGTCATCCAGAAACAACACCAAAAAAGTTTCTATATATCTCTAAAACAACTAATTCATCAATTCTATAAAGTCCACTAGTTCATTTGTATGAATGAAAGGCATTGACACATATTCATAATGTATATGTTTTCTTATAAATGATACTTTCGGGATATCCTCCTTCAAAAATAATTGTTGGTGATACCTCGAGTGCAAGAAAATATTAGATAAACACTAAAATCCCTCAATAGATCAATAATATCACCAATAAATCAATGTTGACATATTTTGTTTATTCTTACTTGATTAATCATAATATATTACACACATAGACTTATATTTCCATTCACCTTTTTCAAAAACAAGACTGGTGCTGCATATGGGTACGTGCTCATCTAAAAAACCCTTTTCTTTCTAGATATCTGAACTGAACATTCAGTTACCTTAATTCTATTTGTTCCATCCTATATGAAATAATTGAAATAGTACTGTTCTGTAGAGGTAGATCCATCGTAAACTACACTTCCATTATATATGGTAACCCTATGTTTTTGGGGAAAAACATCTAGAAACTTATCCAAAACCACTGAAAATTTTCTTGCCTCGATCTTGTAAACCAATACCAAAGGCAATGTCACCAACTAGTTTGAGATCATTCCACTTATTGATGCTCACAAGAATATTATACCTATATTTACATTTTCTCCTAGAAATAGATGTACGAAGGCATCCTTAGTTGCAAAACTATCCCTTAATGTATAACAATCGATATGAATTGTATACATTATCAAAAAATCAATACCCAAGATTATGTAAAAAAATAAATCTTAATACTGGAGAAAATTCATATCATTTTGGGACCATAAATGGTTATAGAACATTCTCTACACAAAAAATCTTGACACTCACTTTGACAAATAAGAGTTTGAAGTTTTATCATAGAAGGAATCTTCTCAACTTGAAAACATAGAAAATAGATATCAAAAGAAGAAATAATGAAAATGGGATGCACTCATATCAAACAATGCTTTCATAATGTTATAATTAAAAATAATCATACCTTGTAATGTAGATGGTCATGGATGATCATCCATAATCACCAGCATAGCTCCATAAAATTCCTTCTTCGCTTCACTTTATTCTCTATTAACCTATTGATATTTCCCAAACTGAGAATTCATGTTATTCCATGAATTAGCATGGATATTTTTCTAAAGAATACTATTGTATTACCCCTTAACCATCAAATCATGAGATGTTTTCGACATAAGTAGAGTTTTCTGAACACACGAACTCATAGAAATGTGACAATAGCGTTGAAGAGGCCCCATCCTGTTGCAATTTTGGAATCCTCTTGGTGGTGTGTTACACTTTTGATTGATCTAACTCATTAAACCAAACTAAAAACATTTAGTAATGTTTGTCAGAATTAGAGAAATATTACTTTTTTTGTATGATTATGATGTGTTCCACCTCCTGGAGAATAGATGCCCATCTTCCTTTTGCACTTAATTCTAAAGTTCCCACCTCCATTGATGAAGACAGTTTTTCTCCCTCCACATGGATTTCCTATAGGGATAGATATCATAAAAAGAGTATCTGGTTTCTTTATTGACTCAATGGTTGAAAACTTTGAGCAATGCTTCGAACCAACTATTGGTTCACCTGTGGAGTAGGTGAAACCAATTTCTCAATGACCTATTTTGATCTATTCTTATAATATCTACCAAGTTCCATTTTCTATAAACACAACTAAATAAAATAATTCTCACTACCTATTAACTAATGTCTTCAAAATTTCATATTCTATCACAGTATATTGTCACAAAATTTCATCCCAAAAGTTTAACTTTAACAAGTTCAATTTTTTTTTAAAAATTTAACTTTCTTTTGAAGATAAAACCATTTCCAAAATAATATAAATATTATCTATTTTAAATTCATTCATTTAAAAATAATTTCATAATTTTTTAAAAACTACATTTTCACGTGATAATAATAAATCATTATTCCAAATGAAATATGGAATCTAATAGGGATTCCATTCCTCTAATGCATGTAATTATCATATAATTGGATAACCCCATGATGATTAGAGTTCAAATAATATAAGTGTCTCCAAAACATTTATAAACCCAACTCCCATGTAAAATGAATTTCAACATAAAAATGTCAAAAATCATACTCATTTCTACGAACCAAACACATAGAATAGACCAATATGAATATCAAATCCAATATTGAAACCAATACGAATTCAAAGATTACATCTTCTAGAAAGATATTAAGAATGACCAAACATATACAACGTGTAATAGCCCACCCCTTCACATTTCCTAGAGTTGAGGTGGAAATGTTACTTGTCCTAAACCGATATCCCTATGATGCCCAAGGTTGGTAATAAATTCTAAAGGGATTAAAAATATGTGGATGATAATTTACCCTTTAAAATTAAACAACCAACCAAAAAAACCATAACAAGAAAACCAAAACATGATGAATGAAATCAATGAAAGATAACTCAAACGTTTCAATTATATCAAAAACCACCAAATATTACCATAGTAGAAGACGAAAAAACTACGAGGTACACAACAGAAGAAAAAATTTTCAAAACTCAAAGACAACCAAATAAATACAAATATCTACATTCTCTATTATCCAACTCCACCAAGATCCCAATTATCCCGAATTACTACATAATATGTGTGATATATTATGATTTTTCATGTTCTAGAAAACAACATCTACAAAAGCACGAAAGTGCCGAAGCAGGGGTGAGTAATGAAACTCTGTAGATTTTCAGCAATGAATTACCTACTCATTACACTAGGATAAAACATTTAAGAATCATTAATATAATATATTTTATATAAAATAATATTTAAATTAGTTTATATAAAAATATAAATAAGTTAGAGTGAAACCAGTTTCTCAAAACAACATCAAGTTACATGGAAAAAACCAAAAAATACATTAAACCATGTCATAAGTTCTATTTAGGTATAAAAATTCAATTCCACATATCTACACATCCAACCATTCATGAATCATTATAAAAGTTTCATACTTAGTAGTGGTTTCTTATTGATCTACAGATTCATCAAAAGCTAATTGTATCACATGTGCCATTACACCAATGGCACAAAGCACTAAGTCATTTTTTAAACTGGCCTCGTAAATGAAATATGAACTCATAATAATCAAACCATTCCAAAACCATCATTTAATCCATTTCAATAAAGCCATATTTTTTTAAAACATCTTAATCAACCATTTTAATGGAATTTTTTTTATTGACATTGTTTTCCAAGCATCAAAACCAAACCATCATTTTAAAATCATGTTATGAAAATAACATTTAAACAAAACACCCAATTTATATAATTTAAAAAACTATCAATCAAGATGGGTTTGAAAATTATTTTATAGAGAATAAAAAACAAATTTAAATAAAAAAAATCAATTTGAAACTATTTTTTGACATTCTTACTATAGGAGTCAAGAGTGAAGCCACTTACCTCTGGTTTTATGGAAAAATCAATGAATATTGCTCAAAAGCCAACAAAGATGGGTTGAATATCCGAAAACCTATGTTATAACTCTTATACTATCCAAAAAATCCAAATATGATCATATTTTCATCCAATATCTTAGATATAACCACAAGGGTGTAGATCTAAGAAATTTATAGACATAGAGAAGAAGATCTATGAAAATCCACAAATAAAGACTAAGAATGACTACATACCACAAAAATATGACATCCAAACACGAAGATAATCCATCAAATCACATTTAGATCAATTGGAGAAGCTTTCTTTTCCAATTGAAATATAGAAAATCGAGTTAGGGCTTCCTGGGAGGAAAACAAGGGAGTAATAGTGAAAAACATGTGAGATCCAAAAATTTTGCTTCTCAATTTTAACTTGTTCATGGTTAGTTGCACTATTAGGAAAACCACCCTCTAACCATGTGCAAGACACTACATTAAGGATGAATCTCGCATGGTTGGATCTTATGGTACAAAAATCATTCACCAAATGTACCAAAAAATGACAATCTCAACAATTCCCCTCCTAGCATAGTTCTCCTAGGTTGTCATATAGTTTGGACAAACTGTGTTCTACTTGTGCACATTCCCATTACCCCATATTTCATTGTGAATAGTTTCTCAAAGGTGTTACATAGTTTCTACAAACCATACACCAACTGTGCACCTTTACAAAAGGCCTAAAAACATTCCAAACGGCCCCTAAACACTCCAAAACATAATTAAAACTTATTACATTCATAAAATACATAAATTAAGTGTTAAATACATAAAATAGGGGGTGCTATATGCTAAGTTAAAAGAAGGTATCAATCTTTTTAATATAGGAGTTAAAAAACATTATTGTATAGTCCTTTAGTTGGGATTGTATAAAAGGCATGGAACATCCAAAATTGAAATACATAGAATAAAGTGGCATAGATAATATTTTTATTTTGTACTTCTTGTTTACATGGAATTTGGGTACATGAGTGTTTTGAGACACTTCTAAGAGTTATAACCATATTTCCATGGGTTTAGGTGATGAGAAGATAATTACATGGTCCCAACTGGGCATTTTATTTCACACATATAGAATATATATTTTGAAATACCATTTTTAAATAACATGTAATGACTAAATCATTCCAAAGGAAAACATAATCATCAAAAATAATAATACCACACAATTCAAGGGAAAATCTATTCCACATTTAAGCCCAAAAAAACCCTTTATGGAATGAAAACCCTCTTTTATCATAAAATAAATCACACTTTTAAAACATAAATTTTCTAAAAATAATAAAAACAGTGTTGTTTATTTATAAAAACAACCCTTAGTATTTTATCAAGCATGGGGAGTTAATAGAATAAATCTTTATACTAATAAACCATTTAGAGAATGAAATACCACCCATTGAATGTATGAAATATCTCAAAATAAATAGATATTTTATTAAAAAAACCCCCTATAGATTCCACACCATACATATCTTGACCAAAAAAATATTTTTAAAATCAATGAAATAATTGAACTCTTGAATAAAAGAAATTGAAATGGTAACACCTACCTCAAGTGGTGATCCCCTATGATCTTAGATAAAATCCATTTGAAAGGTTCTCCTAGCATGTATCATAAACCTTCCAAAAAAATACACATGACCTAGAAACCATATCCAATAATATCATCCATTAATGAAAATTTAGATTATGGTAATTGGAGAAAAAGTGGAGAAAATAAGTGGAATAGAAGAGATGATATCATGCCTTTTGATGTGGATTAAAAATCACCAATACAACACCTATAATACATCAAGGAGTATCTTAGAGGGTGGAATAAAACCCATAAAAATAATTGGGTCACATTGTTTCAATATGAATGACTTGGTGTAAGGATAAAATAAAATAAATAGAAAACCCCAATATACCCAAACATGGGAAGGTTTCATGGTTACACCGGACAGTTTTTCATACCATGTCGATCACCTATGTTAAGATATAAACTATATATACACATAGAGTGAAGTGTTAAATAATTTTAACCCTAACTATTATCTCTAAAAAAACCACTTCATAATGTGCATGGTTTCCCCTTAGGGATCTTCAATGTTTAATAACTTTTTACCTCAACCTGAACCACTAGATAATTCTAAAAACCTTTATTCTTTGATCAAATACACCCCAAAATAGAAATGAAAAAGAAACCACTAAATTAAGACAAAGAAAGGGTCACCTCTATGTGTCTAAAAATCCTAACCATGACACTGATCGTACCACGATTCACTGTGTCATTTTCACCCTTACACCATTGTATTAAACTAAATTTCTATTGTAAATTCCAAAAATAATAACAAATTTAATCCCATGTTTGAATAATTTATTTTGTGTTTATTGATATTAAAAAGGCCTATGTTACTTGTCTTGAAAATTTCATTGAAGTGAAGGTGATTTAGAGGGCCCACGATGATGTCCAAGAAAAATGTGTCAAACTGCACAGGGTCCAAGCACACCAGTGGGTTAATATGCACACTTCTACTAGACCATGCATCCGATTGGGATGAAATTATGTGGACTTGTCCAAAACGAATTGTTATACATTTCATATGAATAAAACCAAGACTCATTCGGCCATATGATGGCCTTTCTGAACTGATCTTTCCATCACACCAAATCTGCACGGATTCAAAAGTGGTGTGTTGTGATCTGTCCATATCCCAGGATATAGGTGTCCAAAGTGAGCCAAACATTCGGTGGAGACATCCCAGAGGTGGGGATACAACGTTTTTATTTTATACAAATCAAGATAATTCTTTCAGCATGTCGAAACACCTGTGACACGTGGTTTTAATAATTCTATGTGCTCACAACCACCTTCCCATTTTCCTATAAAATGGAACCTTGGGGTCCTCATTTTCAAGTTCAGTCAGGAGGAAAGGTTCTGCCATTTTGGAGTCCTCAAGGAGTCTTATCAACCTCCCTCGAAGTTCTGGAGGCGATGGGAAGTTCTACCCCAACATCTTTCTCTTCCCCCTCTCCCATGGGTTTCTAAACCCCTTGTGATCACCCGGGGAAGAACGTAATGTAAATCCCAAGCTTCATGTTTGAAATATTTGAATGATATTTGGAATTATAGGTTGTTTTTTTGTGTTTCATCATCTTCTATTCTTATTTTATTGAGTTATGTACTGGTATTTCATTCTCAACTCATTTGATCATGTCTGGGGGTACCCATTTATGTGATGTTTCACACACCGTTCACCACATTCTTTTCCCCCTTTCAATTGCGGTGTTTGTGTGGTTCATATTGGTAAATTGAACTCACATAATCACTATCAAGGCCATGTACATTTATGTCATGGTATCAAAAAGAAATAAAATAAAAACCTGGATAGCGCATCGAGTTCTTCATGTGTTACTTTGGTGAGTTTTGGTTATGGAGTCAAACACAATTCACCCAATCATCAGCGGTGTCCGGTGAATCATTGTGTGTTTTCAACTGAACCCTAGGAGGTATCCTCGTATAAACTCAGTAAAATTCTGGATATAGATGTTATAAACTAGGGATTATAAGATCATAACCCTATATCATAAAGCGATGAAGGATAAACATCATTAGAGTACTCCGGGTTGATCACGCTTAATTAATTCTGTTAATCTCTACATTGTTTTATCGCTTTCATTTTCTATTTTAACCTTAAATAATCAAACTCCCAAGTTTTACAAAACCTCATTCACCTTCTAAATTCGTAATCAAAACCCTATTTTTAAATTAATGATCTAACGCTCCGTCGAGAGACGACCTAGGGTTGCTGCTATACTGCAGAAATTCTAGTCAAAATTAAACAACTAATTTGATGCGCTCGACAACATGATCAAATTTCGGTGCCATTTCCGGGGAGCCAAGATCATTTTTTTCTCATTATTTCCTTTTATTTATTTATTTTACTTCTTAATTAGTACTCATTTAAATACCCCACCCCCATTTTATTGTTTTTTTTTGGGTTTTGTCTTTATTTTTAGTTGTTTTGGGGTGTTCTTTCTCTCTCTCTCTCTCTTCTTCTTCTCCATCCCCCTCTCTATAATTCCGAATTATAAAATTATATTCTATTTTCACCCTTATTAAGTGATTTTATCCATATTAAAAAAACAAACTTCACAAATTATTTTCATGACCCGATCTGGTAAAGAAACACTACTTGAATTTGACCCTGAAATTGAAAAGTCACTTCACACTCAAATCAAGGCATCTTGAGTAGGTCAATCATGTAACATTGAGGAACCCCTGTTGGAACCTCAAGTTGTCCTAAATAAATCCAAAATTGAACCCAATCAAACCCAAGAAAACATGGCTACAAATAACCGAACTTTAAAAGAACTGACCACCCCTGATGTGGAGTACCAACTTGCGTACATCCAATATCCCGAGGAAGCCTCCAAATTTGAGCTGAAATCAGGTCTCATCCAAATTTTTCTTAAATTCCATGGTCTTCTCGGTGAGGACCCTCATAAACACCTTAAAGAGTTTCACATAGTGTGCTCCACCATGAAACCCCAAAAATGTGTCTGAGGACTTAATCAAGTTTAGGGCCTTCCCTTTGTCCCTTGATGGTGTAGCCAAAGATTGGCTATACTATTTTCCTACCACTATTGGGGACTGGAATGACCTTAAAAGACTCTTTTTAGAGAAGTTATTCCCTGCCTCCAGAATGACATCAATTAGGAAATAAATCTATGGAATTAGGAAATCACAATGAGAGACCCTTCATGAATACTATGAGAGATTCAAAAGACTTTGCTCAAGATGCCCCCACCACCAGATTAATGAACAACAATTAATCCAATACTTCTATGAGGGACTTTTTCCCATGGATAATGGAATGATTGATGCTACATATAGTGGTTCCCTAGTTAATAAAACTCCTTCCGCCACTCATGACTTAATAGCCAACATGGCTCAAAATGCACAACAATTTGGTACACGAGCAATTGCACTAACCCGAGGAGTTAATGAGGTAAGTAATTAAGCCCTATAACAAAAGGTAGATACTAAAATTGATGAGATACATACCATTCTAAGGCAATTATCTCAAGCACAAGGTAACTCACACTCTTCTTATATTCCTTTACATTGTGGTATTTTTTTTTCTGATAACACTCATTTTTATGACCAGTTCCCATAACTTCTAGATTCATCGGTGTCTTGTGCAGCTGTGTTCCCAGGGCGTCCATTCCAACAAGCACCTCCCTTCAAGAATGAACAATTCAGGCCGAATCCAAATCTAGGGTGGCAAGAAAAACCCCAATATTGGCAAGGAGGAACCTCAAGCTACCCCAAGAAAAATTGGTATCTACAAGGACAAGGTATGAAACCTTCTTATCCATCAATATCTCAAAACAATCCTTCTCTACACAAATTTGAACCAAGCCTCGGGGATATGGTGAAGCAAATGGAAACCCAGAACCACCAGTTCCAACAGACCACATAATCGGAAATTCAGGACCTACGAACTCAAGTGGTACAATCGGTGAACACCATCGGTGAGCTTAAGATGCAAGGGTCTGGACAACTAACATCCCAACCCATTCCCAATACAAAGGATAAAGGTAATGTATGTTCAATTACACTTCTTAGTGGTAAAGAAGCTTCTCCTTCTACTAATTCTATGAAATAGGTATGTCCCCGTCTTGAAAACACTCCTTCCCAACCCTAAAAAATTTCATGTAATGAAAAACAAATTAAAAAGGGAAATCAAATTATCATTGATGATTCAAATGAACAATCCATTCCTCTTCCTTTCCCACAAAGACTCTCTAAATCTATGAAAATTTTTGATAATGATATTGATAATGAGATAATGGATACATTTAAAAAAGTTCAAGTTAATATTCCTTTATTTGATGCAGTCAAGTAAATTCCCCGTTATGCCAAATTTCTTAAAGACCTTTACACCCATAGATGAAGGCTGAAGGGGAATGAGAGAGTCAACTTGGGTAGGAATGTCTTCGAATTGATTCAACCAGCAATGCCAACCAAATTAAAGGATCTGGACACATTCACGATAACGTGTACCATAGGGGAGACCTTCTTTTCTGATGCTATTCTAGATTTAGGTGCTTCCATAAATGTAATGCCTCACTCTGTGTATACTTCTCTATAGGTTGGAGAGATTCAACCAACAGGAATTGTTGTGCAACGTGCCAACCAAAGTACAACGCATCTAAAAGGAGTGATTGATGATGTCCTTGTTCGAGTGAAGAATCTCATCTTCCCCGCTGATTTCTATATTCTTGAAATGGAAGATACCCGAACCCAAGGACACGCTCATCTAATACATGGGAGGTCATTCCTCAAAACAGCAAAGACAATCATCAACGTTCACAATGGTACACTGTCCATGGAATTAGGAGGAGAAAAGGTATGTTTTAACATCCTTGAGGCTATGAAACACCCCGTTGAAGAGCACTCCACTCTTCCTATCTATTCGATGGAAGTGCTCTCAAATAATGCACACACACACAATTCTTTCCTCAACCCAAACTCTGATTAATTTTTGTTTTCTTCACCCATGGATGATTTAAGTTTTTCTTCATGATTTGAGTGTTTTGTGGGTTCTGAAAAGTGTAAATTTTGTGCTTTAATTGATGAGGGTGTTCATTCTGAGGTACCCACAACCGTCGATGATTCTGTAAATCTCATTTCTATAGATTCTATATCTTTAGAGAATAAACATGAGCAGATATTAAGTTTAATGGATCTAAATCCCCCTAAATCCCCTCCCTCAATCCAGAAACCACCGGTATTGGAACTTAAACCACTTATTTCTAATTTAAAATATGCATATCTTGATGTTATTGAACAACTTCCCATCATTATTTCCAATAACCTCTCTCCACAATAGGAATCGAAACTGCTCAAACTTTTGAGAGAGTGTAAAAAATCAATAGGATGAACATTGGATGATATTCTTGGGATTAGACCATCTATTTTTATACACCATATACTTTTGGATGATGAGGATAATCCCATAAGACAATCTCAACACCGGTTGAATCCTACTATCCTTGAAGTGGTAAAATTGGAATTCAGTAAATTACCTATGGTGGGGATCATTTATCCTATATTTGATAGTAAATGGGTTAGCCTAGTGAAAATTGTGCCTAAAAAAATAGGTTTAACAGTTCTGTCAAATGAAAGGAATGAATTGGTTCCAAAACGTGTGCAAAACAGTTTGCGAGTCTATATTGACTACCGTCGACTGAATCAAGCCACGTGGAAGGACCACATTCCATTACCTTTCAGTGACCAAATGTTATAACGATTGGCTGGTAAGTCCCATTATTGTTTCCTTGATGGCTATTCGGGTTATTTCGAAATCCATATAGCCCATGAGGACCAAGAAAAGACAACATTTACTTGTCCATTTGGCACATTTTCATACAAAAGGATGTCATTCGGTCTATGTAATGCTCTTGGTACTTTTCAGCGATGTATGTTGAGTATTTTTCTGAGTACCTTGATAGTTGTATAGAAGTCTTTATGGATGATTACATGGTATATGGATCTTCGTTTGATTATTTTTTAGAACTCCTAGGTTCTGTCCTCCGTTGCTGCATTGAAAAAGATCTTATTTTAAATTATGAGAAATGTCATTTTATGGCAGAGCAGGTGATAGTTCTTGGGAATGTCATTTCAAATACATGAATTCAAGTAGATATCTAAAATTGAATTAATTTCAACCCTTCCATATCCAAAATGTGTTCGTGAGGTGTGATCTTTCTTGGGACATGCTGGTTTTTAACGCCGATTCATTAATGAATTTAGTAAGATTACACTTCCATTTTCCTGATTATTGCAAAAAGATTCTGAGTTTGGGTTTGATAAAAATTGTGAGGATGCATTCAATTCACTAAAAAAGAGTCTCACATCACCTCCCATCATCCAAACACTACGGTGGGATCTCAAATTCGAGCTTATATGTGATGCCTCTAACTTTGCAGTTGGGACAGTTTTATGAAAAATTGTTGAGAAGGCTCCTCATGTCATTGTGTATGCCTTATGTACCCATGACCCTGCCTAGGTAAACTACACAACCACTGAAAAAGAACTCCTTTATATTGCATTTTCCTTGGAAAAATTCCGTTCATATCTTCTTGGGTCAAAAGTGATTGTGATTTCTCACCATGTTGCACTTCAATTTCTCTTAAAGAAACCTGGAGAAAAACCCCGTCTCATACGGTGGATGCTCCTCCTCCAGGAGTTTGACCATGATATTAGAGAAAAGATGGGGGTGGAAAATGTTGTAGCTGACTACATTAGTAGGATTTTACCACCATTGGACCATCATGTTGACTCACCCCTACCCATTGGAGAATTCTTCCCTCATGAGAACCTTTGTGATGTTGTGAACCTTACCCCCTTCTATGCTGATATTGTGAATTTTCTAACAACATCTACAATCCCCATAGATTTCAGCATTTCACAATCCCAGACACTTAAGCATGATTATCATTGGTAAATTTGGGATGACCCATACTTATAGAGAATTTGTACTGATCAAGTAGTTCGTCGGTGTGTCCCTGACCATGAGTTCACCTCTGTTTTGACCTTCTTCCACACTTTGGCATGTGGGGGCCACTTTTCCTCTCAACGTATAGCTCGAAAGGTCATTAACTTTGGAATTTATTGGCCAACTTTATATAGGGATTCCCATAGATTTTGCAAGTCATGTAGATGTTTTCAATTCACAAGGAATATCTCCAAGAGGAATGAAATGCCCCAACAACCCATGTTATTTTGTGAGATCTTGGATGCATGGGGCATTGACTTCATGGGGCCTTTTCCAAATTAATTTGGCTTTGTGAGCATCTTATTGGATGTTGACTATGTATCTAAATGGGTTGAAGAAAAGGCCACCAGGACCAATGACTCTCAAGTGGTTGTTGATTTTGTGAGGTCCCAAATTTTTAGTAGGTTTGGTTTACCAAGATTCATCATTAGTGATTAGGGTTCACATTTTTGCAATCGCAACATGAAAACTTTGCTTCATAAGAATGGGTTTGATCATAAATTCTCTACTGCATATCACCCTGAAACTAATGGGAAATCAGAAATATCAAATCGGGAAGTTAAACGAATCTTGGAAAAAATGGTACAACCCAATAGGAAAGATTGGGGTTTGCGCTTGGATGATGAACTTTGGGCATACCGTACAGCTTTTAAAACCCCAATCGGAATTTCACCATACAAAATTGTGTTTGGAAGGGATTGTCACCTCCCAGTGGAGGTAGAACACCGTGCATATTGTGCTGTTAAATAATGTAATATGAACCTTTCAGATGCAGGTGAGCAAAGAAAGCTGCAAATTCAAGAGTTGGAATAAATTTGACGTGATGCATATGAAAACTCCCGGATCTATAAAGAGAAGACAAAAGCTATTCATGATAGCATGATTCACCAGCGGAAGTTCCATATTGGTGAGAAGGTCCTCATGTACAATTCTAGGTTTAAGATCCACCCAGGTAATCTTTGTTCACGATGGCTCGGTCCTTATACTATTACTAATGTTTACCCTATTGGTGCAATACAGGTTTTGCATGTGCTGAGTGGAAGAAGTCTTACCGTCAATGGGAAGTATCTTAAACACTTCTATTAGGATTTTCTGAAGAATCCGGTGGAGGAAATCCACCTTATCGACCCATCATACCAATAAAACACACTAGGTTTTATCCTTCCTTCTCACATTCTCACTCATTTCAGGGAGGACACTGCACATTCTAGGTGTGGGGGGCGGATACATTCCTGGGTTAGATAGGAATTTTTCTCGTTTTCTCATGTCTTCTCTTTTTATATTTTTTTATGGTATTTTCATTTTTCCCCATCAATAATTTCAAAGTTCGATGATTTGGTGACCATAAAGGGGGGCAAGTAAAAATACCATAATGAAGGATAAAAATAACTTTTGTATGAATTTAACATCATGGAGTGATTTTTAGTGAATTGGTTTTCTTTCAATGATATAAATGGTTGTATCACTGTGAATCATTTGACATAATTGATTCCCCTTTTGTGAGTAGTTTTGGGAAAACTGTTTCACTAATATCTCCATACATTTTTTCACTAAACCATGATTTATGAATATTTCATACTTAATATAAGGTAAATATGTGTTAGGTTAATATTTTTCATCTTTAAATGATATTTTCATACGTTCGTTCCGTATTCGATCTGTTTTATTACTGTACCAGATTGACCTATGCGTGTGTACCTAATGTCCGACTGTTGTACACCCTCAAACAAAATTGTCTCTTTGGCAGGTCAAAAACCACTCCTCCTCAAACTTTGATCTTTTTATAACTATTTCAATTAGTGTCGTGAGGAGATCAAACAAGGGTTGAGAGATGAGTGTAATATTAGTTCCAAATGCAACTTCAAAAAAAATGAGGGGAGTGATGAAATGTGCAACATATGGGGATATCTAGGTCAGGAGCTTATGGTTTGACTTCTGGGAATTCTTAAGTGAGTGGGTCTTGAAATATGATTGAAATGGATGTAGGACGGGTTTGTTGAAAAATCATTTAAAGATGAATAATGTTAAGATAACCTATATTTATTTGATAGAAAGTGGAAAGGATATCATTGAATGGTTTTCACACACACACATGGAGAGTTAGTGGAATGGTTGACTTTTTAATTCCTTGATCATTTTGGTGTCATGAATCTCTTTGAATTTTATTGTGATATGATTTATGATACATCTTTTTCCATTTTCACTAGTAAGAACTCCTTGATGTGGTTCCTGAATTAATCACATTACATTAAGTGAATTAAAATTTCCTCAAATGTTAAATCTTCAGGATGTTGGGAATATTTTTATATGCATCATTTTGTTTGTATATGTGACTTTTCCCAGGAGTGAAAATTTTTAGGTGTGGGGGTGTGATCATACCACGATTCAGACACATTCTACCACCCATAAATTACTCAAAAACATCAGATAAAATGGAAATCCATGATAACCTTCATCCTAGTGAGGACTAGATTGCCACTAACCTCTCAGCCCGCAAACTTAGGGACAGAAGGCATGAAATTAAGAATTAAGGTTCACCAAAGGAGTGAAACACATGAAGACCTCGCACATATTTACCCACCATTTAGGATTTCTATAGCACTGTTGGAACAAAAGATAATTACACCCAATAGAAAGATCATCTCAAAGAAAACACAATTCCACTAACCAAACAATAAGCTCAAACTACCACAAGAGAGTGCATATCCAAAATATTGAGACCAAACATTGGTCTCTCAATGATTTATAATTAATATAAAATAATGGATACACTAAAAAACACTTCCTTAAAAATAATATTTCGGGAAACTATATTTGGGAAATCTGTAAAGGGAATTTGTGGAGCTCTACCAACCAAGGTAAAACAATCCGAGAACAAAATAAGAACATGAGAAGTGAACATACCAATGGTTAAAAAAATAGATCACTAAATAAACATGATTCTATACACCCAAGAAAATCAAGAACAATTGGAATGAATCACTATGAATTATCGGGTTCTAACCTAAGTTTTACAACCAGAATAGAATTGTGTTCTCATCCAACCTCCCAAAACAACATTCCAATGTAATTTCCATAGATATATAGGAAATTGTGGCATCAATCACACATCCAAAAATGAATCCAGACCCCCCAAGAATCCAATCATTCACCCTAGGTCTCACCCATGTCATGAGAAACAAACAAAAAAAGCCTATGGTTTTCATTATGTTGGGTAAAAAAGAAAATATAATGGGGAATGAGAATATCAAAAGACATAAACAAGGACTAAAATACCAATCAACTATTTTAAAATAATATAACTATGTACAAAAAGTATGGTACAATTCCCCAAGATTAAACCAAAATTACAAAATATGAAGAACCCAAAAAAGAAAAACACACATCTCTCTAATTGAAGTGAAAAAATAGAACACCACCTACCATAATTGAGTGAGGTCTATGTATTCTTCTACTGATGCCCAATAATATAACTGAATTTTTAAATGTTACCTTGGTATCCATATAGAAGATAGTTTTTTTGGAACTGATGGTGTCGAAGTTCGAACGTGCATGGAAATCCCACACTAAAAACACACAACTATATTCTACTTTGTTAAAGAAATAATGGAGGGTTGAGAATATGGATTCCCATCCTTTTTACCTTTACATATCTCTTTCTTTCTACATATATATTCTATACTATATCTAGTGGAATCTATAGAAACATTATCTTCAGGTTTCCCAACTAAGAATTCATCGATAATGGTGGCCTTTAAAATCGCTTCCTCACTTTTAGATAGGTCATACTATAGCACTGGAATATTAACCACAAGATATAGGACTCTAGAAATGTACCTAAAATTCATTGAATCTTGATCAGACAACTCTGAAGAAAAAGTTTCATAGCTAGTGAAATGTTAAATATATTCGTTCACTGACTAATTACCATAGAGATACTAAGAATCTATATTTCCATCTCAAATGATGCGTATTCAGGATAATACATCTGAATGAAGGAATACATGAAATATACGTAAGAGAGAACCTTGAATTATTGGGTATAAATAGTTATTTTTGTCTATTCCAAACCCAATACATTGTATAAAGGAATGTTGTGTCTCACACAAGAGGTTTTGGGTGTTCGTAAAAATTAAAAATCACTTAAACCTTTTCTATCCACTAAGTCACCTCATGGATTCCTCGATCACCAAATAAAATGGGAGATATCAGTTTAGAAACTCTCACACATGTTTCATGAGCATGGATGAACATTTCTCGACCACTCTATTATGAATTTTTGTGGGGACAAAAATTATAATGTTAACTACTAGATCACTAGGAAAACCACCTGAGTAATTCCATTCCTGGCATGATGATTTTTTCCTAGGGGAATCCTTAGAAATCATTAAAAATAAAGAAAATATATCAATTGAACCACCCTAAAACATCTCAACTCATGTATAAAAAATTTATCAAGATAAACCAAAACCGGATTTCAAAACAACTGATAAAAGTCACACAAGAAAACCATAACTCAATGAAACCAAACTCAAGTCACAAGAACAATTTCAATGTTAATGGAAACATTTCAAACCAAAACCTAAATAATATTAAAAATAACACAACCTCAAAATTACTTTTGATAAGGTTTAAATTTTTTTTAAGAAAACCTCAAATCACCTAATATATTTCGATGATCACCTTTTCCTTGAATTGAAGAAATCAATCCTTTGAATCCTCACACAACCAAAAACATTTTCACTGGTTCAAAATATTTTTACCTAGGTAACCAATATAACCATAATAGAGTTTTGAAAATAATTTCAAATGAAAAAAATATTTCCTTTTAAAACCATTTAAACCCATAATAACTCTCCTAAAAACCACAAACAAACCCAAACAAACACAATAAGGTTATAAACCCTCAAAATAATGAAAAAAATATCCCAACATTATTTACTAAGAATCGTTTGATCATCCAGTTTTTTAGATCTTGTGACATTCATTATAGTGCAATTTGAGTTTTACCCATAATATATAACATGTCCTAGACATGGTTTATCTGACCACGCATCAGAACCATTCTTCATATTAAATTCTTCCAATTCTTCCATCGAAATGTGGAAATTATCAAGTTGACTCCTAAAAACTCACTATAACTCATATAAATAAAATTCACCCCAAAACATATCAACAAAAATCCAAAATAATAAAAAAATCTATGAAAAGTAATAAAATCCCATGGAAAATAAAAATATAAAATAATAATGAGTTTCCAAGAACCTTCCCAAACCTCCCACACAAGTCTTTAGGGTGATATCTATTTTTATCCACTAATTCCCAAATAACCTGGAGGTGAATCTCAATAACTCAGTCATTTTTCATTAACTGAGATCCTCTAATACCATTTTTTAACGAACCATCCTTGATCTCTATTTAAATCCACACCCAAATCATCCCTCCAAATAACTAATAAGCATACTTGATCCCCACAAGACGATGACAAGAACCAATGGTATATAACATAAAAATTGGAATTTTTTAACCCTCATGAAGCCAAACAAACATGACATCTAAACAGGGAATAATGTAAATAACAAGAACAATCCATAGAGGGAATATCAAATGAACAAAAAATAGGTACATAATAATAAAACTAAAACCAAATCTAAAATAGAAAAAATATAAGACCAAAGATGCCACAAAAAATCTCTAGCCAAATAATTGTAAAAAAAAGAAGGTTTGGTCACGATTTTCACGACACCAGCAAGTCACAATAATAATCCCAACAACCATCCACTTACACAAAATTTGACACATGATCCTACTAGAAATGACCTATAAAAACATGAATACAATATATGCATAAATTTGAGTATATATGGTGAGATCCAAATCTAGTAGAATAATATAATGGTTCAATTTCACTTATTTTATTTAAAAAGATAATTTTTCTAGTTTGAAAACAATATGTCAAAAAATATGTTCTCATTTTTCAATTTAATCAATAGAGAAAAAAATAATATTAAACCATGAACTTCCTCAAAAATCCATTTTTTAAAAACCATTTCCTGAAATTGGTGCTATTTAAAAATAAACCTAACTCTGACGAAAACAAAAAATTTCATAAAACATCAAACATTTGAAATTGAATCCTCATATCGATTAAACTGTTTTATAATCATTATATTACTAAGGTCCATTTTTAAAAACACATTCACATTTTCATTTAAAAGCATACACATAGACTCAACATAGGGTAAAAATGAAATATGGAAAAATAATCATGAAGGAATATGCTAAATAAACAGATGGAAAATACAAGCCAATATCAGGGCTATAACATATGAAAATCAAAGCTTAAAAATAATTCCATCTAAGAAATAAAATATAAACATTCAAAAATATAAATAATAGTTAGATAACATAGTTATGTAAAATGATGTGAAACCATAAGAACTATTAGAACTGAACAAAACATGGAAATATGGATCTATTTTTTGGTTGGGAATGATCACACTTCTATCCACTAAATCTCTATACACAGTCTCCATGGTGAAAACCCCAAATCCAGTTACAAAAAACTATGGGGTTTCATTCTAATAAAAACCCTCAACTATCAATGAAATGTCGCACTAAATCTAACTTTGAAACCTTGTCTACATATTGAATAATTATAGAAGTGGTCTGTAAAAAATAACATCATCACATGAGAATAACATTCCCATGGGGATACCAACATAATGACATCCTTCCCACCTCTTACACTACCTTAAATGTAATCCCTAACATACCAGAATAACATGATTCACATTATACTCTATCCATCACATGGATAATCACAACATCAAAAAAAGAAAAGGGATCAACAAGGGGGACAATCAATAATAAACACACTAGAAGGTTCCAATAGGACGGTTTCTTTTACTCATATAACATATACATTTAGAAATCCATATATTTCAAACAACATGGAATGAACTCATGATTCCAATGTAAAACTTAATCACCGAATACTAAATAGAAAAATTAAAGGAAAAATATATTCCACATTTTGATACCAAAATACCCTTTAAGACATGAAATTCATCCATAATATAATCTAATTTTCGAACATATATTTTCCCTAAAATTGTATAAAAAATTATTTTTCATTAATAAAACAAACCATGAAATATTATTAAACATATGGAGTGCATATGATACAATTTTTCATTGAAAGACTATTTCCAGTAATAAATTCCACCTAATTACCGAATTAAATTATTCCAAATCAATGTAAACTTTTCAAAAAAAACCCCTTGATAGTCCAAAAATTGTCTAAAAAGGCCAAAAATATATTTATAAAATCCATGGAACGACAAAAATCCTGAATAAAAACATTTGAAATGGAAACACCAACCTCAAGATATGAGTCCATGTCACCATATATGAAATAAACCCAAAATGAACTCTTACTACAGATCATAACCCTTACAAAAAAATCACAAAATATAGAAACCCAATCCAAGAAAAACATACATGATTTATCACTAGGGTTAAATGAATTAGTGAAAAGGATAGATAACAACATGAATAGAAGATAGAATCTCATATATCTTCATCTAGATAATGAACCACTAAGAAAACAGCTATAATTTATCAAGGTGAATATTTGATGTGGAAACCCCATTAAGAGAAGTTTGAATTAACTATTTTGAGTGAGGGATGTTTGGGGGACACCTAAAATAAAAAATAAAGTAAAATAAAAAAATAAACCAACCTGGGTAGGGTGCATGGTTACCCCCATACAGTTTTCTAGACCGTGTGGAAACTATGCAGGTTGTATCTATTAAGAGGTACATGTTATATACAACAATGCCAAATGGTTACATAACAATTTTATTTAACGATAATATCCTCATAGAACCACTGAATAGTGTTCAAGATTTCACCCTATGTATAACACATGGTTTATAAACCATGCACCTGAACCATGTAGATTGGAAAAAACCTCTAAAACTCCAAAGTTTTACAAAAAACACTCCAAAACTCAAAAAAAAAAAGATATTGTTTCCAAGAAAGTAACAACCTAGGGAGTAATAGATATATTGGACCTCATAACACATGGAGATACATTATTATTTATCTCAACAACATTTTTTTACCTATTTAGGATTGATTCTTTTATTTCACAAACACTATTTGTCTTTTATTGTCTAAAATTGTTTTTCCATGTTTCATATATCCTATAAATTCAATATATCTATATTTGTTTCTATTTTGGGAAAATAAAAAAAATTGGTGGTTTCTTATACCATGTCTCATATTGACACCCCATAGGGATTAGGAACACCTATCATTCCATTCTATAATCCCAAATAAGAAACTAGTTCAGTGATGACTTGGGTTGGTTCTAGGAAAATTGGAATATAAATTGTTTTTAATTTATAGTGTTCTTATCATGTATTTATTTTTTAGTCAGGTCGTATTATTTTAATGACATTGGGGTTACTTTATAAGAATGTTCACATCCATATTTCTATTTAATGAGCCATATGTTACTATGATACATTAGGAAATGTGTATATTATGTTGATTTATAATATAATTTCAATTCATGTATTGTGTTTTTTCTTTTGAAACAAATATTTGTAAATAGGTAGTTTGTATCCTATATTTTGTTGATTTTGTACCACACATCCCAATTGAAATCCTAAAATACCATATCAGGGGGATAGAGCTAGATTTTCTTAAGGATAACCTCTAGTAAATCAAAATCTTTTTCAGGTAATATTGAGTGGGGTCCATGACATAGAACAATGTGTTGTCCCAAATCTAAATTTGATTGGTAAGTAAAAACATATACTAGATGAAATAAAGGTCAATACCAACACTTATCCAATAGAATTTAAAATCAATTATAGGAACCTATGACCCTTAGTAACTAAATTATAGGTCAGCGAAGAACAAGTAAATATTGTTCATTATGGAAAATATAAATTTTTTTAATGTTAAAAATGCCACCATTATAATTGAAAGCCTTATTATTAGTATGTGGGATATAATAGAATAGAAAAAAACATGATGGTAGGGAGAGGAAATACCTAACGATGAATTTTTTTTCCAGGATCATTTCCTCAAATTGTTAAAGGTTGATTAATCCACATATTTCTTCACCCTTTAATAAGGTGACCATACTATAATGTAATATTCTAACCACTTCAAAAAATTGGTTTATTTATCATGAGAGATTATATCGAATGATAATTTGAAGAACTAGTGGATTCATATTGGAATATGATAGGATATTCAATTTGAGATTTTCTTGCACAACTATTCCACTTATGATGTTATTGTAGATAGATCAGAAAAGGAGGAAATTTACGTGGAATGTAGGATTGGGAAAATTGGGATTCCTCTTCAGCCTAGTGGTTGTATTAATGGATCCCATGAAAATAAAAGTAACTGGTATATAACTCCTAAGGGTGGTGTAAATAAATACTAATAATCTAAATATATCAAATCTTTGGTAGTAGCTACCTATGGACCATTGATATTCTACCACTATTTGAATATAGGGAATATAAGACAAACATTCCCTACACATCTTAAATTCAGTAACTACTAATGACACTAAGGCCACATATAAATGTTTTTTTGGTCACATTATACTCAATGTTCTAATACAGTCTTATAGGTGCATAAAGGGCATATAGTATATTCATATACATAAAACATCAGTTTTATAACCATATGCCTCTAGAATAAATAATTTCTATACAGTGAAAGAGTATATAGTTAACATTTTTGTGGGACCTATAACTCTGAGAGGTAAATTATTTGTTTCATCATATATAATAACTATATTATTTTATACTAGTGAACCTCATTCCATTATATAAACCCACATCATGATCCTTTTTAAACACCTAATATAACTCATTCACATTTTTATGGAGTAGGTGATGTCTGTTAGAAAAAAATATTAACTATGGAATTCGATGTCCCTCATTTCCATTATTGATATTAGAGGTCTATTTTTTTTGGGATTTTCTAGTTATCCATGTATATATATTTTATTTTATCATCAGTATGGATTGGTTAATTGACTATATATCATAGGTTAATTTCTATCATTGGTGAGTTCTCTTTAATACCACTAATTAGAGTACCTTACTATTTCAATAAGAGTATTACTAAAGTCATGTTAATTATACCGTACAAAAAAATATGGAAAAATATTCCTCATTCATTGTTGAAAATAATGATGAGCTTTACTGTAGTGATATTCCATTTGTGTTTAAGGAATTTGTTTATGTGTTTCCAACTAATTTCTTTACTAAGCCTTTAGAGAGGGATGTTATGTTTTTTTATCAATTTAGTGTCACTAAAATAACTGATATACATTATTTTATTTTATAATTTTAAATAATTATTGATGGAATTGAAGCATTAGTATGATGATTTCAATGTAAAGGTATTCAATCATCATGGAATATCTGGTTGGTCAGCCCTTGTGCCCTTACCCAAAAAGCCTGATAAGACTTTTTTGTTGTCTATTAAATATAAAAAATATTAATTTGTTAATTATTTATGAATATGAATACTTTATCTAATATTTATTAATATTTTTATCAATTAAATTTTGAAATTGGTTCTCAAAAATTGACCTTCGGCTTGGATATCATTATAATATAATTTAGGATTTAGATATCATGATGAATGTCTTTAGGATATAGTTTGGCCAGTATAATTATCTTTTAATGAGTAATTTATAGATAATTCTCCCAATATTTTCATGCACCTAGTGAATTATATTTTCCAACCATTCATTACTTCATTATTCTTCATGTAATTAGATGAAATTACGGTTTACACATTAAAATAAGTGGGGCATGAACATCACTTGAAATCTATTTATATACAACTAAAAGACCACTGCCTATATTCTATGTGATTGAAATTTATTTTTTGGATTCTAAAAGTTTAGTTAATAGGATTTTTTTCTATATTACATTAAATATCAATTTATTTTGATATATAGAAAGTTTACTTTTCAATGTAGGATCCATGGAATGTCTTTCCAATTTGAGGCATCAACAGTTGGGTAAGATATTATTTATTGTTTTGAAGGAAATATCATATATTAATCATTTTTTTGCTGGTCTTACTTGGAATGGGGTAAACATCAGTAGATATTATAAGCGTCAAACATCAATTGATGAATTTAATTGACATTTGACCTTTACACCTATTTTAATTTTACCTGAAGTAGGAACATTATTTTTGTTTTTTATTATTAAAGTGTTGATTTTGGCTATGTTATTATAAAACAGGATCATCGAGTGGAATATAACTCTCTTCATCCTCACTCAAACTAGAATAATTACAACACCCATGATTCAAAACTAACAATAGTTTTGTATTCTCTCCAGAATTATCAATGTAAAATATTTTTGTAAATGATCAATATTTATTTCAACCATATATGTTTATGTTATATATTTTCTTAAAAGGACATGATACATATGTAAAGATAATGAGTGGATGATATTTAGTCATTTTACTATAACATTGTTGATACCATTATATAGGGGAATATAGTTACATATGCTCTATGTCGAATGTTTCCTTCTCAATTTATGATGAAATGTTAATGGGATTTCATATGAAACATTTCCTTAATGCACACAGATATGATTACATATAAGTATGGAATTCTTTTGGAAAATTTCAAGTAATATGGCATCTCATTTTGAGTGTATTTTTCTGGAGTGAAACTAGGATAGAGATTTTAGCATTATTTAGTGATATTTATATTATGGGAAGACCATTATTTTGAGGATTTTCTTCCTGTAATGCATTATTTTTTATAAAATTGGTATTTTGTTGCTTCATCTCTGAGGATGTTTATATTGGGATGATTTATTTTTCTCAATATGATATTCATCCTAGTATAATAAATATATTACATTAAATAATTCATATATATTTATGTATAGTAATATAAAACAATATATAAAATTGTGTGTCAGGTTGCAATACAAATTTTTAGATTAATAGCTAACACAAATAGCCCTCTATCTTACTTCATCCTATCCTAGTTCCCTTATAGAAATAAGATGATGTATCCATTGATTTTATAATTAGTTTATCATTGAACACCTAATTTAATTTGAGTGATGATTGATCAAGAAAACATGTTATCTCATTTTATTTAAATTTGAGACACCGACATGGTTGGGGATTTGGGAAAGCTATTTGTTCTGTATATGGTGGGGTTTCACAGGACTCATTCAAAAAGTATTTTTGATAAAAACCCACTATTGAAACCTTTTTTAAAGTATCTTAGAGGTTATGGTATCCCATGTTAAATTTATTGTTGCTTACCATCCCCAAATAGACAGACAACTCAACACCTGAGATTCAGTAATAATTTTCTTTTTTTCATAATGAAATGGTTGAATAATGCATATAACATTTTTCTTGAATTTTATTAAAACATAAATTTCAAAAAAATATTAATATGATGAAATTAATTTAATTTTTCAATTCAATTTGTAAAAACATTTTCTTCTGAATTATTTAGATTTTTCAGAATTAGTTTTTTTTTGGTGAATGGTGAAAAATACCACTTTTACAAAAGCATCAACATTAATGAAATTATAATGGTATAATAATGAAATTAAATTTCATAAATCCTTTTTATAGTTAAAATATGTATTTATGTTTATAAAAATAATAATATTGATATTATAAATATAATGTTATTATTTTATAAAACAAAGTAACATTTTCATTCAAATAAAAATTATTTTGGGTTCTTCCTTATTAATCTAGTATTTTAATGTTTAAAATAATATTTAGATTGGAAAAATAAGGAAAATTTTATTTAAAATATTTAAATTTATCACTTTTGAATTAGAATTGTACTTTATTTCTCTGTGAAATAATTTTTATGATTAATGAAAATATTCTTTATACATATTTATTTATATTTTAAAAAACATATTAAAACAATTTTTTACCGCATTGAAGAATGGAGTCATGAAAAATTTATTCCATATTTTGATTCACCATAATTATTTTTTTTAAAATATCTACATAGTTTTTTTCATAATCGGTAGTAACTATTTGTAAAAGTTATCACTTCTGCTAAGGAAAAAATGGGTTAAAAGAGTTAAAATATGTGGTTAAGAAATCAAATTAACAAACAAATCTTAAAAATAATTTGGTAGTTTTATTTAAAATTTAACCATAACATATTAAAATATATGATAATTGTTTCACACATTTCATGAATATTATATATATTATATAATAATGTATCATGTAATTATATACTCTCCCCCATATCACTTATAAATGCAAACCCCGTCTCATATCTCCTCAACAATAAATGAGCTACATAAAATGACCATAAACTACCATAATACCTTAAAATATTATCACCATATAGGAATTTCTCTTAACTAAATATCACTATAATAAGGATTTTGGTTTATTATAAAGTAGAATTCCAAAAGGAGAGAAGTAGGTTGTTTCCGAAAATTTTCAATTTTCTATCATATTGATCCTATTTTAAATCCTAAATAATTATCTTAACATAAATAAATTTTTATTTTCACTACACTTTAAATTTATTAATTGTAATTGTACATCCATTTTTTGTCTTCCTTCCATCCCATGGAAAATGAATTCATTCCTCGTACATATATATGACCAAAATTCTATATATAGCATTGTAATGTTTTTCATATCCCCATTACATGGAAAATTATAAAGTTTGAATCAATGAATATATATTATATTTATTTAATTTTATTTTTAAATATTTTACATCATTAACTATATGATCCTTTCATCGATTGGGAAATGATAATGTCTCTTGTTCGTACGTGTAGACTACAACCTCTATTAAGTGATGTGATACAGTTCTCTATTTTCATCATTCTTGAATGACTCTAAAATTTTATAAAATATATAAAAAGTATATTAAAAAACTGTTAAAATTCAAAAAAATGACAACAATTTATAACGCCATTAACCATGATCTATATACTGAATGAATTTTGTTGAAATTGACCTAATAAAAATAATTGGTTGATGTTAGAAATAACAATATAATGAATGGATTTAAAATGTTTATAAAAGAATATTAAAAACATAATATAAAATAAAAATCTTCTTATGAATTTATTTAATAAAATAAATTTCATTATATATGAGGATCCAACATGTATAACTATGTTAGACCTAATGTAAGTAAATTCTATTGCAATATCATTTTATTTTTGTATTTTTAGTATTCATATTTCCATTGGAAAACATATATAATCCAAACTGATTAAACCAAATATATTTTATTGTCACCTTGATATGTTTTTTTCATGTTTATATTCCATTTCATATCTTGTTGGAGAAAAAACAATAATTAAGAAACATGTATTGGCCTTTTATTTAATAATCAAGTTTTATTATTTTCATTTGAACTCTTTTTCAACCATGTGGAGGTTCTATTAAATTATTCAATAATTTTATTCATAAAACTAAGATGATTATTTGAATTCATTATCATATATATATATATATATATATATATTACATTCATTACAAATTTCTAAATGGAATCTTTTTTTCAATTTCCAAATGAGTCATTGTTGTACTTTTTTCTAAAATAATCAAAGGAATATTTTTTTTAATGTTTTCCACGTGAATAGAATTTCATGTCTTTACAGCCATTATTAACCTTAAATATTCCTTTACAGGTTTCTATGTGAATTTTGAATGAATTTTTTTAACACAATATTTTGGGAATTTTTAATGTCATCAAAATAAAAAGGGATTATAAGTTAAATAGAGTGAAAATAATTTTTATTGAGATTTATAACATCATTTTTTAGATAACATAACATGGAATTTATTTTGAGTGATTCACAACTATTTTCATTTTATTTTCTAAAACTCTTGGTTTTACCAAGAACCCCTTAATTTTTATGAATTGATTGTTTTTTATCATCCTTTACTGCTTAATTATTTTTTTGTTTAATAACATTCTCATGAACACATTAGTTACCACACTCTATCATTTCATTGGAAAATATTTTATCCTCGATATCTATATTTAATATATCAATGATTTTTAAATCATAATATCTCAAATATTGATGTTGTGTGATCCATATACAATATATATATATATATGATATAAATTTATGGAAACTTACTAAAAATGACATTTCAATGAATGGATAAATATTATGTATTCAACATTCAATACAGTTAAGTGTTTATTTATATAATATTTTAAGAATTATTTTTATTGACCACTTAATATATAACTAATACATTGGATATGAATGTGATGAGTGGGAATTGATAATAGATATCTCCTAGATGAATAGACATGACTCATGAGACAAAATAATTGGTATGTTTTATTATATGGGTATCTGGTTTACTTCATTACATTTTATTATGATTAGGTTACTCGAGGCATTGATGGTATGATTCCTGATATCATAGAAATGGCCATGTTTGTAAGATAATAAATTTAATAATATATTATTTTTTTTAATTATGAATTCAGTTTCAATATTATCCATGTGATGGTTCTGTCAATATTTTACATGAATTCACTTTGGACACAATTTATTGACTCAATGGAAAGTGATTTGATTATATAAATTTCCAAATTATTTATGCCTTATATAATCATCATAGATTCCAATGTACATAACCCTTATTAATCATCTCAGTGAAACCTTTATTTTTTCCTAATAATAATATTTAAAAGAAAGTTTCTTTGAGTGATTTGGGGGATTAATGAAGGTTTTTATTTCATGGTTTTACATTTCCATTATAATAAAGGGATCATGTAAAAATATAGGTTTTTGAGAAAGATAAATTGATAAAAAATTGGTTTTATAATCCAATTTATCATGTTATAATTTCATAATGTAAACAATTTATTTGGGATACAAAATTTGCGGTTGGTAATGTTGGTTTCAGAGAAAATTATGTAGGTATATGGGAACTAGATTTTAAATTTACATAGTTAAAAGGATAAATAAGATAATCATATTGGGCATTTGATAGATTTTATAGTTATAATGATGTTTAATTTATGTACCAATATTCACGATGAGAATGGAATTAATTATTGTGTGCCCTTATTTGAGATTTTTCATAATGAAAGGAAGGTAATGAATTCCAATAATCAATATAAATATTTCCTTAATGAGCAAAAGAAAATATCTATAAATAGTGATCATCAAATTAGGGACATTTTATTTTAGTAGACTCAGGTTCTGAGAAATAATCATCCATGTATGATGCAACCTATTGTTCCATAGAATGATTCACCTATGTATGATATCTAAAATATGATAAAATACCCAAAATTTTATTGAAATTCATATTCATTGATAGTTCACAAAATGGATTATGTCCTTTGAAAATATATTTCTTGAAAAGGGGTGTAATGAATGGGAAATGTTTTTTCTATCAGTATATTATTTGACAATATATATTGATCAAGGGTGGTCATTGACCTAGATTAATAATGAGGTTAATGAAAAAGAAAGTTTATAGTTAGTAACATTTTATGTGGTATTCTTCAAGAAATACATTCCTTGAGTGGAGTGAGCTGAAATACAGTAGATGTGAGTCACATTAAAAACGAAGGAAGAATAATTTGTTTTAGTGAATGAGACCAAATTTACAAGATGATATTTTCATGGTGTTTACTACATACATATCCAAAAAAATTACAATTTCATTGATTGACATAACATGAGTTTCCAAATTGACATTTATTTTCAATTGTTTTCATCATATATTGATAATATTTTATGTTCCATAAATTAAAATAAAAAATTTTATTTTTAATATAATAAATGGAAATAAAGACAAGAAGAGTTATGTTGAGAATCAAGAAAATAGAATTGTGTCATAGAAGAATAAATAAAATATAATATTTGTAGAGACCCGAAGCTTGACGTACAAGGACATTACATTACTTTTTCAGAATACTTAGTACATAACAAAAACACACACACAAGGACCGTAATAGTTTAGTGTCTTTGGAAACTCGGAATGTAATCTTCTAATCATGGTGAAAGATCTGCAACATCTCCCATAATGATCTTCCCTTTTTTTTCTTACCTAAAACCTTTCTTTATATCCTGGGGAAAATAAAACATAAAAGGGTGAGCTCAAATTCTCAGTAAGGGTAAACAAAAGAAATATCAATCACATCATATTCATAAGAACATAACTTTTAGAAATCTTAACGTGCAAAAGAGATCATAAATTCATAAATTGGGGTAAATCATAGTAGTGAAATGTAATCCCAATAATCATAACTTAAATCATGAAACTTTTTGGCATACACACATAATCATAGAGAATCATTTCTTATTAGTCAAGACTCATTTCCAAGACTATCTTAGTGGACAAAGTCCATTTCTGAACCGAGTTCACTCCACGTTTCAGTCTTTTTTTACTGAACCGGTATAACCTGCCATTCCAGCCATGTCTATCTCATGAGATATAAAATATTTACCCAATTAATTGGAGGGAGATATATGTCCCACCTATCTCATAATGATACCATTCTTATGTGTGCCACAAAATCATAAACCATACATCATAGCATAACCCATGTAATAAAAATGGGAATCTTAAACATCGTGACATCATAAAACAACTCATATAAGATAAAGGAATTCATAAAAATAATTCCATCACAACATAATCAAATCAATGTAATAATAGGGATAGAAAAATACCCATTTATTATCTTAGATGGAAAATAATTTTGATAAAACACTTGAACTCCATTCTAGAGGAAAATATCCTTTCTACTTCAAAAACATTTTACTTTCTTAACATGTCATACAATTTTAAAATAAAAGAAGTTGATTAAAAATAAACTTGAAAACATGTAAAGGAATATTCTTGGAAATAATGTTTTAAAATTCTATTTATGTCGTATAAGTTAAAAAAACATTCTTCTCGTACTTTTGTCGGAAAAGTCAAAAAGTACCTCGTATGAAAAACGACAAAAGATTCCTTTCATATCTTTTACTAAAAACTCACTGAAGGGTAAAATTGGATATAAAATATTGTATAAGGATATAAATATTAAATATTGAGGAAACATGTATGTGGATGATAAAATACACCCCAGTAAATACCAAAGTATAAACAATCTCGGATAAAAATGAGATTGTGATACTTTCCCTTACCTTAGGTCCGATTTGCTTTGTAAGTGTCTGAAACTCCTGTATAATGATTTAAATAATGTCATTGACTTATTAAAGAATCATATTCATTTTTATGACATCATATATGGTTCACTTATGACTTTATATTAACCATTCTTTTGTAAATTAATGTTAAAGTAGTGTTTTGGGTAAAATCACCTTATTTATCGTACATATTTGGACTTGTTGTTATTCATGTTATTATTACTTATATCATGATTTACATACTTCAAAAATCTAAATCATGATTTATATATCATATATATTCATTATATATCCAGAATATACAAATATTTATAATAGTACATAACATATGGAGGTAAGAAATGAAGCGCACCGTTCATGGAGACGGTAAGCCGTACGTACGCATGAACGCTACTTTCATTTCTATTTCTTATTTTAATGGAATTAAAACATAATTATACATAGTTATATTATAATTACAGTATAATATCATATATAATATTATTAACCACATCCTTTATACATCCCACATAAGGTATTAACGAATCACATCACTTTGAGGGGGCGGTAGTCCGCACTTCCCCAAATGAGATTATCGTATTTACCGACTATGGAAACCATAAAGGCTTTACATAATTGGGAATTAAATAAGAATAAGGAAATCATAAACATAATATATATTATATATAAATACAGTGCCATCATAATGGCCACCATGAGAGGTGGTAGGAGAAAATCGAACAATCATCGTTTCGTGAGGCGTTAGTTTTCCATCACAGAAACATAATGTTCTTCATCCATTAGATGGAGGTGTGTGTAAGTGTAGTTATAATACTTCTCATAACAACATCCTAGTATATTTAGGATATTGGTGTTGTTACAAAATAAAGGATAAAAAAGAGTTTAGGGGTTGGAGAAGTAGAATAAAAGAAAACAACTTAAGAGAAACTGTTACCTTTAATTTTGGTAACTTCCTTTGGTTTGAACCAAAAGGACTTATTGGAGTGTCTTCTGCCTAATGTAATGCTTCAAGGGGGAATATAGGGATTTATGGAGATTATTTGGGCAGAGTTTGGACGATCCAAATGGCTTGAGAGGTGTGTGGAATTGCATAGATGTGGTCTCCTTTTATAAGGGAGATGAGGGGCTCTTTAGGAAAGTGTGGAAATATTATTTTATTATAAACTTATCTTCGGTTTCAAAAGGTCCCAAAATCATTAAATATGAAGATAAGATGACTCATGGTCGAAATAAAATCATCCAATCAGAATTGGACATGTTTTGGAAAATATTTTAATCCTTTTAATCTTATTTATTTAAATCATTTATTAATGAGGTAAATAATTCATCATTATTGTGTCATAAATAATTTAATTTATTTGGTGTCTAAAAATTATGAAACAAATACCATGATGTAGGGAATCTTTTTATCTTTCCAATTAATATTTATAGTATAAAATATAAATTATATAACCCTTTATAAAAATTAATTACTAAAAGAGTTTTGTTAAAGTCAATTTTGTCTTTACATTAAATTAATTAATCCAAATTGTCATTTTCACTACCAAGTGGCTCATTGGGGTCCCAAAATCGGCCCAAGGATTCCCATGGTCGGCCACTACTCATCCAATAAAGTTATGACAAGTTTCAAGGTAATTTTAAATTATTATAATATTATTTTAACCTTGAATTACCCTATTTACCTTTAACCGCAGTAAATAGAAATTACCATAGTTACTATTCATAATGCCGAAAAATAAAAAGTAGCTTATTAACATAATTTGTACCCACTGATTCCAAATATGGAATCCATTTTTCCAAATTCAATACACAAAAGTTGCCGAAATTAAATTAAAATTAATCCCGTTGTCGAAAGAAAACGGGTTTTTGTTTAAAACATTGCAAAAGATTGAATTGATTTAACCTACGAATTCAAGGTAAAATAAATGGTAATGACATACATTATATTAAATGGTAAAAATATATTCTATTTATACTTTAAAACCATTCAATATTATAATTTAACCACATAAATTATTATGATGGAAAAAGTTGTTTTTAATTAAAATATAGCATGTTTTTACTATTCATTAAAATATGAAAGTTATCAGAAAAATATCAAAACTTTATCCAATGTAAATTTTTATATCCTGATTCAAAATAAGAATTTTATTATGTTAAATTGAACTTATAAACATGTCAAAAACTAGATTTAATGTGGGTGTTCCATCAAAAGGCGGCAAAACTGCATTTTTTGAAAAATACTTATTTTACCCGAAAAATTTATTTTATTCTCATACTATGTTCTAGAAAATATGTAAGATTAATAATAATGTTATAAAATTCAAAATTTAGTTAATACTATTCATAACAGATAGTTCATAATAATATTATAATAATATATCGTTGTTTAGTAAAACTCAGTATTGCGTACAACACACGCTATCGAGGAAGGTCGCGATTGCGTGAAATGCAAGCCAAGTCAGGGTTGCGTGTTGTGCAAGAATCCTTCGTTGTTTCATATAACAGAATCCAACCATATTTTATTTATACATTGAATATATATATATATATATATATATAACACACTCAATGTTGCGTGGAATGACTATTATAAAACGAACTTGAAATTGCGTGTAACACGATCCAAGAATAACGTTGCGTATACTGCAAGCTAATACGGTGTTGTGTATAGTACAAGATAAACTTGGTGTGGTTTATAATAGAAGACATCAATTAAATTAAAAGAATATTTTTCATAAAATCTCGGGGTGTTACATTCTACCCCCCTTAAAATGAATTTCGCCCTCGAAATTCGTCAGGGTTATACATGGTTTACTACTTGAAAATTTCTTTAATAGAAACCCACATCGTAAAAAGGAATACCAAAACATGGCTTTAAAAACTAAAGTATGAAACGTAACGGTTACCCAAATTAACTCATCACTGGGTTTCCACGTAGGAGAACATTGGTGAAAATATGGATATGGAAGAAAAATCTAACTATCAAGTTCTGATGGAGAGTGGTAGAGAACATGGATATGAAAAAGACAACAATCACAAAGCCATAAATTTGTGATGATCTAGGGTACCATATGGTTCATCGGATATAAGAGCACTAGGACAACATTTTTGGTTTTCAAGATCATTTCCCTAAAGATGATGAAATTGGAATTAGAAGAAATACTTTCATGATTTTGGTATAGTCCCACCATTGGTCATTCTTTGGAAAATTTCCACTTCATCTCTTAAAGAAATGAAGTTGAATTTGTCATTTGTGATGTGTTAGCAGATCATGTGATAGAATGATGGGTCATTCCATCTGTCTCAAACAAAAGGTTAGAAAAGTTATCAAAAAAATACATAAGTTCATCTATAGTGAGATTAATCATATATGGTTCCTAAAATGGACTTATACTTCATATATCATACTGCTTAATATAATAAAACTAGTTTCTACTAAACAGGGACTTCCTGTAGGCCAGTGGTAGGTGATAAAGGCCAGTCGCACTTCGGTTGTGGGTTCGATTCCCACAGCCTTGTCCGACGCGATGGGCTGTCACCCGTCCTACAGGTTGTCCTTTTTCTAGAACTAAATTACCATAACATCCCATCAATAATATCAAAAAAAGTTCTATCCTTAAACAATACTAACTTATTTACAACATAATTCATTCCAATCTTTAGGCTTATCTAAAATACTTCGGTCCAAGCTCATAGTATAAAGAAAACGATTACTTGAAATGTCATCAACCAAGCATGCGAATATCATCATTTATCCCCCATATATCTTGTTGGTCACATTCCAATCATGTGAATACCTTAATCATGTATTCTCTTGAAAAATGAATACCCATTGAACCATAGTGAAAACATGAATGCAGTTAAAAGTTAACACTTTCCACATACCAAAATCCTCAAAATTCTATATACTCAAACCAGGATATCACTTAGTCCATATATCAATCATGAGCTCATGAATACTATCAAACATTTCATTTTCTCCTTATCCCTTCATTATGCGCATATCATCTTCTTTCAAAAATATTTGAATCATTTTTCATGGTTACCGACACCATAAAATTATTGAAAACCACAATAGACTAATACAAAAATATTCTAATACACCATAAAAGTACCTCAACAACATTATTATTGAATAACAATACATAAACACTTTAATCCATCCTCTTCAATGATTGTCCTAGAATAAGTCCTTCCTTGATTTAGAAGTAACTTTTTAGGTCAGGGCATTGAGTTGGGTAATGCCCATGTTCTCTACAAACAAGACATTGAACTCCATAACAGTCTGTCACTCTATGACCCTTTTCTCCACACAGATAACATCTGTCCCTCCATTTGAGGTATTCCTCAAGGTTTTTCTTCCCTTCTTTAGAAATCTCAATCTTCCTTTCTTTATGATCCTCAACATGAGAACATGCATAAAAGTCTATCTTCCTCTTTGATGAATTAGGCATACCACCAAATTTCACCTTGTTAATCATATATTGCAATGACTGATTCGGCATAATCACAATATCTTTCTCTCTAGGCATTAAGAAATTTTGTTTCTCATAGTCACCAATTTTTCCATTGGATTCAATGTTAACCGAATTCCTTCTGGTTCCCTCCATTAACTAAAACACAAAAAAAAATCTATGAGAGGCAAAAAACATACAATGAAAAATAACCTAATCAAGGGGGAGTACCTTCGACATATAAAATCTTAGGTTTAGTTCAAATATTGTTAGTGTAGTTCTAGGACTATATCCTATACGTATACTTATCTTTAGGGACATCCCTAGATATACCTTAGAAATATCTCTAGGGATCTCAATAAAGTTCTCGAATCCTAGTTTCCAAAGGTTGACTAAACCATTCGTCTGATACCAACGGTAGAGACACGAAGCTTGACGTATAAGGACATTACATTACTTTTGAGGAATACATAGTACATAACAAAAACACACACACAAGGACCATAATAGTTTAGTGTCTTTGGAAACTCGGAATGTAATCTTCTAATCATGGTGAAAGATCTTCAACATATCCCATAATGATCTTCCCTTTTTTTTTCTTACCTAAAACCTTTCTTTATATCCTGGGGAAAAGAAAACATAAAAGGGTGAGCTCAAATTCTCCTTAAGGGTAAACAAAAGAAATATCAATCACATCATATTCATAAGAACATAACTTTTGGAAATCTTAACCATCAAAAGAGATCATAAATTCATAACATGGGGTAAATCATAGTAGTGAAATGTAATCACAATAATCATAACTTAAATCATGAAACTTTGTGTCATAAACACATAATCATAGAGAATCATTTCTTATTAGTCAAGACTCATTGCCAAGACTATCTTAGTGGACAAAGTCCATTTCTGAACCGAGTTCACTCCTCGTTTCAGTCCTGTTTTACTGAACCGGTATAACCTGCCATTCTAGCCATGTCTATCTCATGAGATATAAAATCTTTACCCAATGCATTGGAGGGAGATATAGGTCCCACCCATCTCATAATGATACCATTCTTATGTGTGCCACAAAATCATAAACCATACATCATAGCATAACCCATGTAATAAAAATGGGAATCTTAAACATCGTGACATCATAAAACAACTCATATAAGATAAAGTAATTCATAAAAATAATTCCATCACAACATAATCAAATCAATTTAATAATAGGGATAGAAACAGAACCCTTTATTATCTTAGATGGAAAATAATTTTGATAAAACACTTGAACTCCATTCTTGAGGAAAATATCCTTTCTACTTCAAAAACATTTTCCTTTCTTAACATGTCATACAATTTTAAACTAAAAGAAGTTGATTAAAAATAAACTTGAAAACTTGTAAAGGAATATTCTTGGAAATAGTGTTTTAAAAATCCATTTATTCTGTATAAGTTAAAAAACATTCTTCTCGTAAGTTTGTCGGAAAAGTCAAAAAGTACCTCGTATGAAAAACGAAAAAAGATTCCTTTCATATCTTTTACTAAAAACTCACCGAAGGGTAAAATTGGATATAAAATATTGTAGAAGGATATAAATATTAAATATTGAGGAAACATGGATGTGGATGATAAAATACACCCCAGTAAATACCAAAGTATAAACAATCTCGGATAAAAATGAGTTTGTGATATTTTCCCTTACCTTAGGTCCGATTTGCTTTGTAAGTGTCCGAACCTCCTGTATAATGAGTTAAATAATGTCATTGAATTATTACAGAATCATATTCATTTTTATGACATCATATATGGTTCACTTATGACTTTATATTACCCATTCTTTTGTAAATTAATGTTAAAGTAGTGTTTTGGGTAAAATCATCTTATTTATCGTACATGTTTGGACTTGTTGTTCTTGATGTTATTATTACTTATATCATGATTTAATTACTTCCAAAATGTAAATCATGATTTATATATAATATATATTCATTATATATCCAGAATATACAAGCATTTATAATAGTACATAACATATGGAGGTAAGAAATGAAGCGCACCGTTCATGGAGACGGTAAGCCGTACGTACGCATGAACGCTACTTTCATTTATATTTCTTATTTTAATGGAATTAAAACATAATGATACATAGTTATATTATAATTACAGTATAATATCATATATAATATTATTAACCACATCCTTTATACATCCCACATAAGGTATTAACGAATCACATCACTTTGAGGGGGCGGTAGTCCGCACTTCCCCAAATGAGATTATCGTATTTACCGACTATGGAAACCATAAAGTCTTGATATAATTGGGAAGTAAAGATGCATAAGTAAATAATAAACATAATATATATTATATATAAATACAGTGCCATCATAATGGCCCCCATGAGAGGTGGTAGGAGAAAATTGAACAATCATCGTTTCGTGAGGCGTTAGTTTTCCATCACAGAAACATTATGTTCTTCAACCATTCGATGGAGGTGTGTGTAAGTTTAGTTCTAATACTTCTCATAAAAAAATCCTAGTATATTTAGTATATTGGTGTTGTTACAAAAGAAAGGATAAAAAAGAGTTTAGAGGTTGGAGAAGTAGAATAAAAGAAATCAACTTAAGAGAAACTGTTACCTTTAATTTTGGTAACTTCCCTTGGATTGAACCAAAAGAACTTATTGGAGTGTCTTCTGCTTAATTTAAGGCTTCAAGGGGGAATAGAGGGATGTAGGGAGCTTAGTTGGGCAGATTTTGGACGATCCAAAAGGCTTGAGAGGTGTGTGGAATTTCATAGATGTGGTCTCCTTTTATAAGGAAGAGGAGAGGCACTTTAGGAAAGTGTGGAAATATTATTTTATTATAAACTTATATTAGGTTTCAAAAGGTCCCAAAATCATTAAAGATGAAGTTAAGATGACTCATGGTCTAAATAAAATCATCCAATCAGAATTGGACATGTTTTGGAAAATATTTAATCATTTTAATCTTATTTATTTAAATCATTTATTAATGAGGTAAATACTTCATCATTATTGTGTCATACATAATTTAATTTCTTTGGTGTCTAAAAATTATGAAAAAAATACCATGATGTAGGGAATCTTTTTAGATTTCAAAAGAATATTTATAGTCCAAAATATAACTTATATAACCCTTTATAAAAATTAATTACAAAAAGTGTTTGGTTAAAGTCAATTTTGTCTTTACATTAAATTAATTAATCCAAATTGTCAGTTTCAGTACCAAGTGGCTCATTGGGGTCCCAAAATCGGCCCAAGGATTCCCATGGTCGGAAAATACTCATAAAATAAGGTTAGGACAAGTTTCAAGTTAATTTGGAATTATTATAATATTATTTTAACCTTGAATTACCCTATTTACCTTTAAACGAAGTAAATAAAAATTACCGTAGTTACTATTCATAATGCCCAAAAGTAAAAAGTAGCTTATTAACATAATTTGGACCCACTAATTCCAAATATGGAATCCATTTTTCCAAATTCAATACAAAAAAGTTGCAGAAATTAAATTAAAATTAATCTCGTTGTCGAAAGAAAACGGGTTTTTGTTTAAAACATTGTAAAAGATTGAATTGATTTAACCTACAAATTCAAGGTAAAATAAATGATAATGACATAAATTATATTAAATGGTAAAAATATATTATATTTATACTTTAAAACCATTCAATTTTATAATTTAACCACATAAATTATTATGATGGAAAAAGTTGTTTTTAATTAAAATATAGCGTGTTTGTACTATTCATTAAAATATGAAAGTTATCAGAAAAATATCAAAACATTATCCAATGTAAATTTATATATCCTGATTCAAAATAAGAATTTTATTCTGTCAAATTGAACTTATAAACATATCAAAAACTAGATTTAATGTGTGTGCGCCATCAAAAGGTGGCAAAACTTCATTTTTTGAAAAATACATATTTTACCCAAAAAATTTATTTTGTTCTCATACCATGTTCTAGAAAATATGTAAGATTAATAATAATGTTATAAAATTAAAAATTTAGTTAATACTATTCATAACGGCTAGTTCATAATAATATTATAATAATATATCGTTGTTTAGTAAAACTCAGTATTGCATACAACACACGCTATCGAGGAAGGTCGCGATTGTGTGAAATGCAAGCCAAGTCAGGGTTGCGTGTTGTGAAAGAATCCTTCGTTGTTTTTTATAACAGAATCCAACCATATTTTATTTATACATTGAATATATATATATATATATATATATTTAAACACACTCAATGTTGCGTAGAATGACTATTATAAAACGAACTTGAAATTGTGTGTAACACGATCCAAGAATAGCGTTGCATATACTGCAAGCTAATATGGTGTTGCGTATAGTACAAGCTAAACTTGGTGTGGTGTATAATAGAAGACATCAATGAAATTAAAAGAATATTTTTCATAAAATCTCTGGGTGTAAAAATATTTCAAACATGTAAAAATTGTGTAATGAAAACCCCATGTAAATACATTATTGAAACAAAAGTATCTTTCAATTATAGAGAAGGGGGTATTATGTAATGATAAAAGAAATTAATATATTATTCCTTTAATTTAGTCAATGTTTTTTTTATAGATTTCTCCAATCACAACATGAAAAATCAATGAAACCAATATATAATTAGATAAATATAAATATTAATCTATGAACATTAAAAACTACAAATTTAATTAGTTGGAATGAATTATAGTGTCCAATATATTATATATTTAATTAAATAAGATAATTATTAATTTTAATATGAATTAAAATGCATTATATTGCCAAAAATTATTAATAAGATCATTTTCGTTTCAAAATGAAATTTTCCAAAAAAAATCATTTTTATAAAATATGTTCTTATATTTAAAGAAAAATATGATTAATTATTTTAATTTACATTTGATATTAAAAATTTTATAACACCAATTGAGTTGGAAAATATTATGAAATAAGTATAATAATAGTTAATATTTTAAATTTCACAGTTTGTCAATAAAAGAATTTTAATTTTTAATTTTTGTTTTTAGTTAAAAGCTAAAGATATAAGGTTTAAAATTTAATTTTTCTTAAATTAAAAATAAAATTTTAATTTATGTTGTTAATATTTTATTTTTATGTTTTTTATATATTTTTAAAATAATTATTTTTAGGTGAATAGTAAAAAATTATAATTTAGCTACAAACTCTATTTAATAAACAAGAATGACAAAATGTTTTATGATAACACTTTTTATATACAAAAAATATATTTAAAAATTATTATAAATAAATAATAAAGACTTTGTCAAATTTATAAAATACATTTTTAACATTTTGAAACACAAGTAATACTTCACACTAAAAACTCTTTTTTCTTGCTTATAATACTAGATAGACTTTACTACTTTTATAAATTAATTGCAATGAGTTCAACATTTTAATATAAAATAGCTTGTAATGTTTTATTTTTAATCATAAAAATAATAATATAATATTTATGCTATTTTACATGATAATTGTAAAACATTTTCTTAAATTAAATTTTATTAATAATATGATGTTATTTTTTATTTAAAAAATACTATTGATCTAATTTAAATTATGAATATAATATTATGTTAAATATATATATACAATTATATTAACAATATTTAATTTTTTAATCAATTATAAATGATATTAAATTACTCATAATGATTAAAATTAATTTTTTCTAGTAAAATAAATTTTTTATATATTATATATTTTAGATTAAAAATTGATTTTATACAATTTTTAAATAGATTTATATTAAATTAATAATAAATTTAGGTTCAAAAACTTATATTTTTTTAATATATGATGCCATAAAAATTTAAATATTATATATATTACAAAGATAAAAATAGGTTAACACGGTAAAAATCAAAATGATAAAATATAAAAATGATTTTAAAATGAATGAAACATAACTAAAATGTGTATAAAGTATTCTATGTGCATTATTTGATCCAATATCATCCCACACTAAATTTTTTCAAAGTTTTGTATTAAATGAACATATAGTAGCCAAATGATATCATGGAACGATTATGGGTATTCCTGCCTTTTCTTTACTTATAAAAGGGGATCACGTCCACTCCTCCATAATTACACATCCAGTTTGAATTTCTATTTTACCTTAACTGAACTATTTCTCCTAGATTTACATTAATAATCCTTATATACCTAGTCTCTATAAATTATCCTAAGGCCTTTAGTTCAATGAAAATCTATAAGTGAAGATCAAGTCTCCATTATAAGCATTACCTTTTTTATAATATTTTATCCTTAAACAATCTCATAAAAATATCATATATTTGTAAAAATATAATTAAATCCATGTATTTATTTTAGTAATATGTTATTATATCAATGGAGTAACCATTGATTATTCCTCTTCAACCTCTAATAAACACAGGCGTTGTTAGTATGTTGGATAGACTTCCGCCTCCACAAAGGAGTCACTAATGTTTTTCATCATTGATATTTATAGTTGATGAAATAGATAAAATGAAATAATAAATATGATATATATGTAGTTTCAGTTTTTATTAATGGTATGAAGCCTGAAATTTTACATTAAACCTAGTGGTTAAAATCTCATGGAGCACAGGTATTGTAGTAGTACTGTAGCAGAGGGATGAAAAAATATAGTAGAGGTTGGTACTATAGCAAGTACTGTAGCATAGGTGGTACTGTAGCATAGGTGGTACTATAGCGAGTACTATAGTGGTCAGGGTACTATAGCAGTACTATTCACATAGTGGGCCTTGGCCCAAAATTTTAGGCATACGGGCCATGTAATGGGATGGATTCCCACCAGGCCTTCTGAAAAAATGTATGTAATGTAATAAAGTGGCTGGTTGTGTGGGTTACTTCTTCTAGGGCTATGATCTACCTTTCATCCCTATGTGTGTGTGATGTTTTTGCATTTAATCTAATTATACCCCCAAAAACCTAGTACATTATAATAAAATAAGATATCAATAATACTACTAAAATCATAAAATGTAAAATTATAATATAATGTATTTCAATATCATTCCTTTAGAAATGGAACATTAATCCATATTATAATGACAAAGACTTGTTATAAATATATATTTTATAATTTTAGTTGAATAATAATTACATTATAAAACCATATGACCAAGGATCATAAATGAATAGTTATTTTTGAAACATGGAAACATAAAAAACTCATTCATAATTGAACTACATCATAACCCATAATGTTATTCTTAACTAGAACACTTATTAAGAAAATTATACGTAATATATTTCTTCATAACTAGGGGAAAATAAATATAAGTATAGTTGTCCTCGGTTGCTCAGAATGGGTATAAAAGGTAGATAAATAAGTATAAAATGAACATAATGGAATGCGAACATGATAAAAACATTTGAAATTCATACCTTTCATATAAAAATTCATAATCTTGAGTCATGGAATAAATATTTCTAGTTCATAATAATCTTATCACAAGGAAATCAATGATCATGAACCATGAGATCATAACATTGGATAAAACATGGAATTATGGCATACACATAAGTATAAAAAATAACTTCTATAGTATTGAGGCTCAATACAATGGATGTTATCATAAACTGCGTTCACTCCCTAAACCATAATTTTAGTCACGGTTAACTATCATTCCCATTATACCCAACATATATTATTATTGAATTTGGTTTAATCAAAATTCTAATTTTGTCTATCTAATTCATATAAATTTTTAACCAATTCATTAGAGGAAGATATAGGTCCCACCAAAAACAATCCTATGTATGTGTGACACAAGATCATACAACAATCATCATATAATAACCCATGGAATGAAATGGGTTTCATAAAAATTCATCACATTATAACCTATGAAAAAGATACAGGTTTCATAATCATTTCATCATTTCATCACACTATAACCCATATAAAAAGTGTTAGGTTTCATAATAATTTTATCATGGTATAACCTATTGAAGATAAAAAAGTATCCTAAAATATATTCATCATAAAACAGTCATATAATGAATGAGATTTATATCCATTGATTATATCCCCAGTAAATAATTGGTATCATCAAAATATGTCGTCTAAGATTGAAAATGATTTCGAACAATCAATTAAATAAATTCTTGAGAAAAATATCCCTTCCACATTAAAAAACTATTCAATAAATAAAAAAAATTCAATATACATTTCACTGAATATAACTTTTGAAGACTGTAATGTAATCTTCAACATAGTGATTGGTTATGACAAAATAAAATATTTCCCATTTCGTACATATTAAAACTAAGATTCCCTTCACATTTATGGAAAAATTCATACAGAAATTTTTTGGAAAATGAAATAAAGATTCCTTTATAAAAATTGAAGAAGTAAAACATAGAAAAAATGTTTTTAATAAAACATTTTGAAGATATAAAATCACGTTCTGAAAATAATTTTTAGACAACATTGTTTTGAAAGATAAATATGTTTCAGACGAAGAGAGAAATAATTTCAATTTAAATTAAAAATGTTATTTTTAGTCTTTAGTACATAAAGAGAGGAAAATAATGGAAAAATGTATTCTCATGAAATAAAAAGAATATAATAAAATTAATGAGCTTCTTGAGATATGGATCATAAAATTTCATCACCAGAAGCATAAACAAAAAAAATATCGTCAAATGATGAAATTATATAACAAATTTTTAACCAATATGATAACAATAAATCATAATCCCGATGAAATAATAACAATAAATTAAAATTAATATAACATTATAAAAATAAATTATTGGTATTATATGTATATGGGCCTTTATATACACCTCAAAAAAAATATAGATGAATAACATAACATATGACTCTAGGAGCTTTGGAAGCATTCAAATCATAAACCCTATAAAAGAGAGATCCTAAAATGGTAATGTAAATACCAATAATTTTCAGGATAATAATATTAAAATACATTCATGAGTACCATATACACTTCATAAAAGAAATAGATTGTGAATGTGGAACCTATCTCATTAATGTAAAAATTAGGATGAAAATATCTCACTTTAAGATTTGTTATAATTTATACGTGATAATACCTCTTGTATAATAATGATAAGTGTATTATAGATCTATTTAATATTAAAAATCATATATTTCAGGCAATATATGACTTAATTAGGACCTTTTAGGACCCTTTTGTCAACAATTCCTTGTCAAAATCCTCTTTCAGGTAATAACTGTTTTGCTTTTCCTATATGTTTTGATTTATTGTTTTCTTTGTCCACACAAATTGAGACCATTTAAATAATCTTCATAATTTTAACCATGATATAAATATCATATATAATCATTATATATATATATATATATTTATATTTATCATAATCCATAAAATGTATAGAATGAAAATGAAATACCTCATTCACCTAGATGGTTAATGATATTTATACATGAATGTTGTTTAGATTTTCTTAATGGAATGAAATAAAGAAGGGTTAATGATATATTAACCTTATATAATAATAATAATTTCATATATATACAATATTTTTATTTAATAAGATCTGTATTACATTCTATGTAAAGAATATGTGGAAAATGAATCACATGGCTTCACGATGTGGTAGTTCGTCGTACACATGAATGACCTTATTGTATCCCCCATAGAATGGAGTGTAAAAAGGTATATGTGTTATGATAATTATATTAATATAATTATACTATATTTTTAACATTTTTTCACTTAATCTATCATTATTAACATCTAATTAAAAAATAAAAATCACATCATATCAGTTCATGAGGCGGTAGTCCACCATACACACGAGCGACGTTATTATCTTCCAATAGGTTATAAGGTAAGAAGGTTGATGTTGAATTATACTTAAATAGTTATAATAGTATAAAAAATATCATATATAAACATTAAATTCTTCTTTATATCCATCCATGAGATGTTGTGATGGATGATGAATAAAATCGATTCGTGATGCGGTAGTCTGTCACACAAATGAACGATGATTGTGTATCCCATTTGATGAAATATGATTTGAATTTAGATCATGACCATAAAATAAAAACATGAAATTTTATATAAGATAATAATGTTATTATATCATCTTCCTTAAATAATAAATGATGTAGGTTGAAAAAAAAATAAAATAAAATACTCAGTTAGGGGTGTTGCCACTTCTTCAGAAAACATCTATTGGTTTGCATTCAAATGATTAATAGGTTTGATTTCTAACAGAAATAAGGATTTTTACATTGAAATAATGATATAAAAAAGTTATTTTTTAGTTATTTTATGATCTAATTTATTTTTTATGATTGTATAAGAGAGAAGAAGGGTGGGATTTTATAAGTGAGGTCGGTGGAACGATTGTAATCTTTTGAAGAGAAAGAGGTATAACCATGTTTTTGACATTTTAAAATAATCCAAAATGAACCATATTCTATAATGAAAGAGATAATGTCTACATAATTCTTGAAAATGTGTGCTGGAAATTTCTTGTTCATTTTAAGCCCATATATTTTTAATTTAACACCTTGGTAAACTTATTTTTACCATAACCGCAGTAAATTTATTTTACTATTTTTCCAATTTATAATGGTAAAAATTATTTTAACCTTATTATGTAATATAAATTATCCAAATTTCAAATATGTAATCCATTATTTCAAATTCCATTTATATATCTGGAATATTTTAATTTAAAATTAAACTCATATATGAGATGAGATAGTTATTTTCCAAAGAGAAAATGTTCAATAGTTTACATTGTTTTTATATCAAAATTCAAAATAAAAATGACTCCAATAAACTAAATTGAGTTACTTAATATATTATTTAATTAATTTTACATTTAAATCCATTTTAAAAAATTTATTATAACTCTTAAAAAATGGAATTTTTCGATTCAAACCAGTCATTTCACTATTCAATGAAAGGTTAAACTTTTCTGAAAAATCCTAATATTTTACAATAAACTAATTTTTAAATATGTATTTCATAAAATATGTTTAATTTATAAAATTAATTTTTTATAGGTGTCAAAAATAAATTTAATTACATTCTATGGAAATAAATAAAAACCAAATTTTTTAGAACATAGAATTTTTGAAATATATAAATACATTATAAAAAATTAGGTTTTTTTATCAAAAACGTTTTCTCAATATAAAACCATTATAATTAATATTTAAAATTTTTCTATTCCTATTTATTATTCAAATTATAATAATTAATTATTAATAATTTTATTTAAATATAAATATTAATATTTTCTCACGGTTCGTTGAAACATGGTATTGTGTGTAATGTAAGATAAAGTTGGTGTTTCCTATATCAAAATATATAAAAGAAATTTAATTTATTTGAAAATAAAAATAACCATTCAATAAAACATGGAATGTTTTATTTTACCATCTTTAAAATTACTTTCTCCCCCAAAATTCATCATTCTAACACGAAAAAATGAGGATACAACGACCACATCATTTCCTTAGGATCCCACATAGTGTCTTCAAGTTGGTGGATTCACTATAAAACGTTGAACATGTGAGTGGTCCTATATCATAGAAATTTCACCCTATGTACTATAGGTTTACTATTTTTTACTCATAATAATGATCATAATCTAGCGTTATGTCCTATGAGTTTAGTTCAAGGATTATTTATGTACTTCCAAAGGATAGATACCTAGAACCCAACATGAACTTGATAGAGTATTGGTGGAAGCTCCAAGTGATAGGATACCATCCCAATACTCTCATTAATTTCAAGGGGACTAATATACCAAGTTCGTAGTTTTATCTTCGTTCTAAATCTGATTACATTCTTCTATGGACAAATTATTAAAAAATCCTTTTCACAATCACCAAATTGTAGATCATAACTATGGTTGTCATCATAAATTTTTTTTGATCCAGATCTACCTTCAAGTGTTTTGGAATCAACCCAACCTTATATTACATTTATTTAGATATCTCTTTTCAAAATATCTTTCTTTATCAAACATAATTTTGGAATATTGGATCTCTACACTTATTTATAAATAGGGATTAATAAGGGGAAATCTTAATGATAATGTAAAAGAAATTATTGTATTAATGGTCAACTAGAGTAAGGTCTTGATCCCAACCGCCTTTAAAATCCATGGAAAAAGATCTCAAAATATATTCTAGAGTATCAAATATTCTCTCAGACTAACCAACTATCTGAGGATGATGCGTATTGCTAAAATATAACTCTATATTCAAATCATATTGAAGACTTCACCATAATATCAAGGTAAAATTAATATCATGATAATATAAAATTGAATGTGGTAATCCATTCAACATGACCACATACATATTGTATATTCTGGGAATTTGATCAAGAGATAAGCCTTCACTGATAGGGATGAAGTGTTCTAACTTTGTAAGGAGAACAACTACAACCCATATCTTATTATTCTCTTTAGACTTTTTGGGGAGTCTGGAGACCAAATACGTGGTGATGATATTCTATTTTAATTTTGGTTAGGGTAACAAATGTAATATCTTATAATAATTTTTTCACTCAACCTAAAACTTCTCACATTCCATGATCCATGATAAAAACATTGTTATATCTCTCTTCATGTCGTCCCACTATAAATTATCTTTCAAATATCTATACATCCTCATTATTCCAAGATGAATAGATATAAAATAACAATGATCTTTATCTAAAAACTCCTTAAAATTTAGTATGGATATAACACATACATGGTTTATAATACTTATCATTTCATCATGACCAAAGATAAATATAGGAACATTTCGAACCTTCTTTTTTATCTCTATATCTACCTTTTACACCACATTAATCTTTAATTGGATATATGGTTGGACATTAAATTGGAAAATATAATATCTCTCCCATCACATTCATTTTTCCAAATCTATCCTTAAAAAATCATAAAATATTGGATCATTTTTGTTCCCCATCATGGATAGGATAACATGATGATTCTAACACAAGGCATCAACCACCTTGTCCACATTCCAAGGGTGGTAATATATTGAGTATTCATAATCTTTAATCTTCTTTAACCATCTTATTTGGAACATATTTAACTCAATATATTTGAATATATAATTTAAACTTTTTGATCAGTATATATATATTCATACCTTTCTCCATAAATATTATGCTATAATATCATTTATGAATAAATTAATATATATAACTCAAATTTAGAAGTTGGGTAATTTTAATTAGGAACCATTAATTTTTAGGTGGAAAAATTTATAATTAGGTCATTATAAAAATGAAAAAATCTCAATCTCATCTTGTATGAATCACTATAGGTAATATACTCTTACAAATAATAGGGTAGTATAAGCATAGGTTCAATAAATAAGCTTCTATTCAATTCCTTTAAATTTTCCAAACACTCATATATTCAGATAAACATATATCCCTTTCATGTTTACATGGTGTTTCAATTTGATAGTCATGATAAATTCTCCAAAAATCATAAATAATATCTGGTGTAACCAAGAAATCTATGTATCTTAGTCACATTGGATGGCGTTGGACAACATTTAGTATCCTACTCCTTTGATGGGTCAACTGATATACCATCGTTTGGGATTATATGATTCAAAAATGAAACCTTTTATAGATAAATTTCAAACATTGTCAATTTTTCATATATTTTATCCATCAATAGGGTCTTTAGTAAAATTATCACGTTATCTTCATGATATTCCTTTCTATTTGAATAGATAAAAATATGATCAATAAATAAATCAAAAAACCGATCAATGTAATCTTCAAATACAATATTCATCAAACCCATGAAGATAATTCTTGCATTAGTAATATAAAATTAAATTACTATATATTTATAGTGTCGTTACCTTGTATGGAATGAATTCAGGGGTATGTTTTCATTCTTGAACATCAATTGATGATATCTAGAATGACGTTCAGTCTCAAAAAAGTATTATTCTAAGCATAATTGATCAGATAAGTCATCAATATGGGGTATAAAATACTTTTTATTATTCATGATATTGTTTATCTCCTAAAAATCAATGAACAATCGCATTGATCCACCTTTCATTTTAACAAAATGATTAGTTACACCCCATGATGATACACTTTTCCTAATAAATTCTTTGTCAAGGTTCCCCTGTTATTTATTTTTCTATTCCCTAAACTTAATTGAGGCCATTCTATATGGAGTCTCTGATATTGGTTTGGAACCATGTATGAGTGACATTGGGAACTCAACTTCTTTTTTTTGAAGGAAATAAAAAACATTTACAAATAAATAAATAAAACTCCTATATAGTAAGGTAATCATTGAGGATGATTTTCTCCCAGTCCATATGAGTTAAACACCCCCATAGTAAGATTCATATCCCATTTAATAGTTGTGAAATCCATCATAAGTTCATATTTATCATCACATTGATTGATGATCACAAGTTGGGTGGTAATATCAAATATCAGTTACCTTCCTCATAAATTGATGTGGAAATTATGTATTAAATTTTAATACATTCCCAAGACAATATAGAATTCAACCCGAGGGAGGGGGGAATGACTTTTTAGAAACACGTTATCACAAAATTCATCCTTTGAAGAATCATCGACTTAATATGGAATGATTATACCATTAAAGGTTCATGCTGAAAATTATATTTATAATCATTTGGATGATATCTTGATACCCTTTTCAAAGTCTAATGATATAATATAATGGATATAAGCAGAGTCAAAAACAAATTAGCAGTTATAGATTTTATGGTAAGTGCACCATTCTCTATGTCTGTATTTCTCTCCTTGTCAAAAATAACGATTGAAAGAAATTAACCTTTAAATTTCAACATAAGAGGCTGATAATATTGATCATCATCATTAACCGTTGGATTTAAAATAGGTTAACATAATTCTCATAATCCTTTAATTTGAAAATTTTTTGTGTGGGTGGTACATTCAATATGGTTTCTCTCTATTTTAATAATTAACTAATTTCTCCCTGTTACATTGGAATTATATTTCATAATGATCTTACCTTCTACACTTAATCCATTTACTAGTTCCCTTATGAAAATTTCCTCCATGTTTCTTCCCACAGTTTGAGAATTATGTAAATCTTATATTCATATTCCTATAGTTTTAATATTTTCCTCTAAATTCCATTTTCTCCTCTAATAAAATGAATTAGATTGATATGTCAATACAACATCAATTTCCACCATGATTTAACATAAAAAATATATATTCATGTCTCCTAATCTCAATTATTGATTAATCTATTCAGATATGGGTTATTAAGCCATTGAATAATTGATCAAACTTAGTTTAGGTAGGATTACTGTTCTATAAGTATACCCTTTAAGGTTCGAAATTTTTTCCATGTAGTATCCAGCAGATTAATCAGCCTTTTTATTTAGGTCGAGGAAATCCTTCACCATCTTCATATAATGAATAATAAGAAATTAATTATTGAGAATTATATTCTTGACCTCATACAAATCCATGGATTAAATTTCATAATTTTCCCTTCTATTAATTGTGAGAGTCCACCATTGGTCCAATTCAACATCCAAATGATAGATATCCAAAATGACTTTTCCATGTTCTTAAAACTGAAAAATGGAGAATATCATTCCAATGGTACTGATCTATTTCTGAACAACTACTGTATTCATGGTTCTATTATTTGGAGGTTTGAATTTCCTCAGGAAGGAATCAATAGAACGTTGTTCCGTCCTATGTTTTTTTGGATGTTTATCATCATTCATATCATAATAAATTTGTGTGTGAATAAAAATGATGTTATTCATTATATCTCCATTAAGGTTTTTTTAAAGAGGATAATAATTTCATTTCCTATTTCACTCAGTATTAACATGGTTCCTTTGGTTTCCATCGATTGATCAAAACCAAAAAACATTGTCTATGAAATAATAATTACAGTGGGGAACCACATAATCTTGAATAATAACTTAAATTTTTTCTAAATCCTGACACGTTGATTATAATATATGACACCTTAGTTTTATCTTAGTTCTTTTATTATAATCATCAGTTTAAATCCTCCATGATGGTTCATAAAGAGTTTATGAATTTCCAAATCATATCCCCCAAGAGTGTCAAACTAGCTGTGTAGCAAGTCCTTTTTTCATACACCATGTGACCATCAAACCCATCACAATGAAAACATTTTGGATTTATTACTCCAACCTACCTCTCTTCCAGATCCACACCCACATATATTATCTATACATGGATGTTATTTCATTGAACCCAGTTTCACTATCCTTTACCAAAAATTGAGTACATATTCTTATTCATTGACTAAACCTTAGACTTATCCCTATATGTATCTCAATTAATATACCTATAAATTTACCTATGGATCACAATAATGTTTTCTCAACCTAGATTAAAATTTTTAACTAAACCTTTCCTCAGATACCAACTATATCAAACCAAAATGCTCATAAATGGATATTACATCTCTTTATATGAACATCCATTACATTATCCAAACACACTCCTGAGGATCATAAACGTATAGATCATTATAAAACATGTATAAATAAATTACTAGATCATAAGTTAACTACATAATATACCCTATGTTCTTCAAAACTAGATTCCATCTCATCCATATCATTCATATTTCATTTCATGAAAACCTATAGAATGGAAACATAAGAAAGGGTGATCATAGATTCTCAGAACGGGTAAAAAAGGGAGATGCGTGAGAATAACATGAATATACGGGAATGAAACATTCATAATTACCTTTTAAAACCATACCATTCATGTAAAATATCATGATATTGAGTCATGAAATAAATATTGGCAGTTTTAAAGACATGGATCATAATGAAATAAATAAAGTTGAACCATGGGAGCATAACATTGGCATAAAAATGGAGGTTTTTAATACACATAAGCATATAAAATAATTTCCATAATAGTAAACACTCACTTCTAAGGCTATAATAGTAGAATGGATTAACTCCCCAAACAATAATAGTTATTAAGGTTCACTCCAAAGATCATTATAGGTATAAAATTTTGTTACTAAACTAGTTTCACATCCTATTCTAGTCATGTTTACCTCATGAGATATAAATCGTTAACCAATTCATTGGAAGGAGATATAGTTCCCACCCATCACATAATGAAAAAAATTATATGTGTTCAAAATTTCCATAAAATATTCATCATATCATAACCCAATAAATGAAATGGGTTTCATAAACATTTCATTGTATCAAAACCTATAGAGAATCAACAGATTTCATAATCATTTCATCATTTCATCATGCGAGAACAATTAGAAAAAATTGGTGTTTTCATAAGAATTTTTTCATGGTATACCCCATGGAATATAAAGAAGTATTATAATCATATTTTCATCATAAAAAATTTATATAAATAATAATAATGGTATCCTTAGATCATTCCTCAGAAAGTAATAGGTAACATCAATGGATGCCATCTAATATGTATATTTATTTAAAAGAAAACTTAAAATTGTAAAGTCCCGGAATTTCCATGAAAATGTTTTTCATAAATACAAGGAAATTTTACAAGTCTGTGAAAACTAATGGCATGTGATTCCGAGGCCCGGTGTGCCCGGAATCAATTTCTAAATTGTTGTTCATGTACATTCAGTAAACGTACGAGTGGGATTTTATAACATTTGAACTAGTGCTCGAAATTGAAATCTGAGGGAATCATTGAACTTGCAGCATCAGTATTCACTTAAGGAGACTTTCACTTCGACGGTAGTGAGTCAAGTTTAAAAGTTAGATTTTGGGTTTTCATGGAAAAAAATAAAATAAAGTGTGCATCACATTATTTTATTTAAGCCACCAAGTGAGTGTTGGGTGGTTAAAATATCCTCTTGGAAGTTGGAGGTGGGGCCACCACACCTTAACCTCCCATGAGAGGTTATGGTGGTGGGGCCCACCCAAACTCAACCTCCCATGTTACACTACAAGAGAAACTCTATTTAGCAGTGGTTTCTGTAAACCGCCGCCAAATACAGCGTCGCGAATCTATTAGCGATGGTTATTTACATTTCAAGACGGTTTAAGGAAAGTGTCGTAGTTGCCTTATTTCGTAGCGGTTTTACTGAGTTTGGTGGTGGTTTTTTACGAGCCCTTGATATCACTTTATTCATAGCGGTTATAACTGCCGTGAATAAACTCAAATCTAGCGGCCATAAAATCGCCACTGAAGTCACAAGAACCACTGTGGAATGAGGTAGCTATAATGAGAATATGTAGTGGTGGTTAAAACCACCGCGAAATGTAAATTATTTTACCTTTTGCAGTGGTTTTCACTATTTAGTGGCGGTTTAAACTGCCTCCACTTTATATTTTGCGGCGATTTAACCGCCGCTAAAAGCTGACCAGAAAAAAAATTGCTTCCACTGCACCGCTGCCCTGAAAAACTAATCAAACCAGAAATACCATATTGTACATACCAATACACAACAAGAAACATCAACCAAGGAAATCAGTATACAATAAATTGAAAAAAATAAGTAAACATTGAAATGCTATATAAGAAAGAACCATATTGTACATACCAACATAAAACAAGAAACATCAACCTAGGAAATCAGTATAGAATAAATTGAAAAAAATATGATAGAATCAACTATAAAACATAGGTCCATTATTTGAATACTCACCAAACATACATCTAGTTGATCCTTCTTGATCCCCCGTAAAATATATCACTTAAAAATGAAACATTAGATATACATGTGTGTCGGTGTTCCCATATTGGGAGTGAGCGTAAAACACAGTTGGGTATCACCTAGTGAACCTCATATCACCATCCTATAAACTGTATACATGTATTATAATATAAATTATCCAGTACCGTCGGAGGAGGAAGGCTCCAGCCATCTCTCACATCATGTTTGCAGATGACTCTTTTCTGTTCCTTAATGCTGGAAGTAGATCTATTCATAATTTGAATAAAGTTCTGGGTGAGTATTATCGTTGGAGCGGCTAGATTATCAACAAGTGAAAGAGTGAATTCTTCATTTCTAACAAGTGTTCTACGGTGATGGTGGAGACTATCAGCAGACTTCTGGGTATGCAGAGGGGTGAATTCTCAATGTCTTATCTTGGAGCTCCTATATCAGACAAGTGGCTTAGGATCAGAGATTTTGACGACCTCATATCCAGGATCACTGATAGGGTGCTAAACTAGAAGAATAACTTTTTGTCTTTTGGAGGTAGGATCGCCCTTGTCAACAGTGTCCTATTGGCTACTCCTATTCACGGTCTTTCATCCATAAGGGTTCCAAAATGTGCCATCAGATCCATTGACAAGTTGCTGGATAATTTTATGTGGGATCCAGGTGCGGAGGGAAGGAGACACTAAGCTGCTTGGGGTAAAATGGTGAAGCCAGTGTGTGAGGGAGGTATTAATGTGCAGAACCTCAAAGATACCCTTTACTACATGCATGTGAGGATGGATTGGAGCGTGTTGGAACGTCGTACGCTATGGGGTATTACCATGCATAGGTATGCATCTTGCATTCGGGACCCTGGGCAGGGAATTTGATCCTAGATATGGGCGATGGTGTGCCCCATGTTTTCTGTTATATAGTCGTTTTCCCGATGGATTGTGGGGAAAGGTGATATCGCATTCCGGAACAAAAATTGGAGAGGATCGATACTTGGGTTCCCAGGCAGTCTGGTACCTGATATCACCTATAGGGAAGCGAGTCAATTTCCAGCGTCTGTTGACACCGTGTTTGATAAGGATAAGTGAGAGATTTTTAGTCTCATCGAGCTGAATAAAGAGGATGACCAGTGCGCCTTCACTCGTTCCTCATCGGGACGGTTCTCATCCAAAGAATTTCAACACATTGTTCATGGTCAGGTGCAGAATGGCAGGTGGGACGAGATCATTTGGGTGAAAAATATTCCCACCAAATACAACATACTCACATGGAGGATAAGGAACGATGTTCTCCCGACTGATTACAATGTTCATAGGTGTGGTATCCATTTGGCATCTAGGTGCGTGTGTTGTACTGTTCATAGTGAAGAATCCATCGCACATCTGTTTTTTGGAAGTGAATGGGCCAGTGAGTCATGGAAGGTTCTTGGGGAATTCACGGATTTCCTTACCTCGGTTGGGGATAGCCATCCCTTTATTGACAGATGGTTCCAAGGTACAGGGGATGGGGGCCATGAGCGGGCGGCACATTCTGTGGTGATGCATGCGGGGTGCTGGTGTATTTGGCAGGCACGTAACAGATCGAGGCATGAGGGAGGGTAAGTGATAAGATAGACTATTATCACATGGGCTAGGAATTTATTGATTGATTTTAATAATGCTTTTGGAGTTTGGAAGAATGTGCCATCTATGAACAGATTATAGTCAGGTGGTGGAGTGGTCCCTACGTCCAGTAACAGGAGGGGTGAATGGGTTTGCTGGCAGATTCATGCCGTGAGTTTAAAGATGAACACAGATGGTTCTTGCGTATTGGGGTATGAACGAGGAGGCGGGGTGGTGCGTGATAGTAGTGGATTGGTCTACTTGGTGTTCTCAACTAAATTTGGTCTGGGGTCTTCCCTTCAGGTGGAGGAATTGGAAATGTAGATTGGTCAAGAGTTATGTAGGAAAAAAGGGTTGGAAATTTCTAAAGAGGAGACGGAATCTATGATTGTTCACAATGCCTTGAAAGGTTACGATGACGTTCCTTGGTCGATTTGTTATGGGATCAGAAAATGCACAAAGTGTCTTAATAGCAATGTCCAGGTGCTTCATACATGGAGGGAGGGGAATAAGGTTGCTGACTAATTGGCTTCAGTGGAGGTTTCCAGTACGTCAGAGGTGTTTCTTCACAATGTAGTCAGTATCAAGGCAGAGGAGGTCAACTTTATTAAGGGGGATGCGCTTGGTCTACATTATTTCTGGCCTCCTTAGCTAAGGCTGGGACAATTGGGGGGAGGGGATGGGACCTCTTGCGTCTTTTATGTTTCCTTATTTGTTTCTGCTTTCCTTTAATAAATAAAACAATATGATGATGATGGTTATTCTATAATAACTAAAACACAAAGATTCTAGACCTCACATTCATCGTCCAATATTGAATGAGAATGCATCCCACTATACAAACCCAAACGGGTACCCTATAACTTAGTGTAAGGTCCCATAAATGAGTCTCAAACTCTACCCTCTCACTTATTGTATATTCTCATTCAAAATCATGATCTCACATCAAGTCTCATACTAATATTTTCACACTCAGTGTAAGGTCCCATACAATATCTCAAACTAAATCTCATACCTCTATCTTGCCACTTAGGATGGGGCCATAGAACAAGTAATGTATTACATCTCAAAGCTCTAACCTCCACTAAAGGTTATTTGTTACATTATATCACAAACCTCATCTAAAAACATATATCATACTACCATGCTCTTACTTAGGGTGAGGTATCATCCCATACAATATTCCACATCCCGACTTAGCTTTCTCCGAGAGGGTAACACATACAACAAAAATAACCAACCTTGCAAATCTCATCACCCAAAATCATTAACATAATATATAGCTACACAACACTACTAGTCATCCTAGGTCCATAGTTCATACCCACAAAACTAGCATGACCCACAAGTCACACCTAGACACATTAAAAACAGAAAACCTATCATGCATGTCAATTACCACTCACAAGGGCCTCCCAGTAAGACAAATTATTAGGGCCTCACCAAAGTGTCGACAACACTATCCCCTTGATCACTATGAAATGAAAAAATTTGTTCAACACATCAACAATGGGTTTAACTTCTAGTCATCCAATATCTCGACTACCAATTCAAACACATGCCTAAATGGAATTATGTATACCACACTTGAGAAATTAAGACATAAAAAGAAACATCAGAAATCAATAAAATGCATAAAAGGAAACATGATAAATCAAGGAAATTTTAGGACATGAAAATTTTTGGTGGAAACTATGTGCCACAAATGTTACATATACAAACCAACCGTTCCCATATTTGTTAAACACATCAACAATACAACTACTCATGGTCTTATGATGCATCATCACCCTCACCACCTTTATCTTCACTTTCTAATGTCACCTATAAGAACATTATATTGAAAATTAAATATGGTTTCATATTTATATTAAAACATAAAACCAATGAAAGTTAGAAAACTAAATGATTTTAATTTTTTGTGATTTACTTGCATACCACCAGTCGATGCACTACCACTGGGGGCATATCTGCTCATCTGCAGACATATTTCAGTCAACTCTTTCTGCAAAGCAGATAACTGATCCCCCTGCTAGTGAGATGTGTTTCGTAGTGAAACAATCTCTTTCTGAGAATCTCCGGGTATGGGCTGACTAATGCCAGGAGTAGATGCAGCTGCTATCCCCGGTGGCCTACTAAAAACCTCAGATGGTACGGGTCCCAAACACATCCTATGCACTCTACCTGGATGCTCCTTCCCGAGGACATTAGGAATACGGTCATCCTGGGAGATTGAGTAGGAATTCGTAGGATAAGCATCCCATAGTTCTTTAATTTTTACCTATAAATCAAATATCAATATATATTAACATAGTAAAAATTGATAATAAGTTATTATAATAAAAAATTGACTTCATAACCCAACTTCTTTAGCAGGCTCATTTGAAAAACTTCCATCCGATTTCTTGTGAACATCCAACCACAGTTCAGTTTGGGATGCTTCGTGCCCTGAACTCTGTGACTGCATTAATAAAAGATAAATCAACAATTCAATATATTAAACAGATAATATTGTATTATAAATATTTAAACTAATTAAAAGAATAACAATGTTGTTCGGCTTCAAGAAAAGCTTTTTGAGCCTGCAGTTTGAGGGATGACTTCCTTAGCCCGGTTTGATGCATTCTGTCTTGAGAGATCTTAAAATAAATAATATCCAATTTAATAGTAATGTATTCAATGTCATGTACTCTTCATATAAATGAATAAATTTAAAATGAGGATAATATGGAAATATATATATTTCAATACCACCCACTTCTCATCACGATGTCTGTTAACAAAAACATGTCACTTTTCATTCGGTACCCCACTGGGTAGATTCTCATACATTTTTTGCACGATCAAAGAATAATCATTGACATCACACCAAAATCTCCAATTGAAATATTTCCATTTCTTACCTAGATTTTTCAACGTCCACTTCTGTGCTATCACATCAGCAACTGTAAAGTGGAAGAACATCTGTATACAGATATTCATTTTGAACATATTAGTAACATGACATTCAATTAAACCATAATGTAATGAATTTACCTTTATTTGAGAATAAAAAACTTCATTTTTATCTCTTGGTGGAATATGTCTCAAATCATCATAAGAAATAGAAAGGGAAATGGGCTCCGCTACCAGCTGGCCTAGAATCTAGCCAAGTAACCTTGTGACGCCATCCATAAGGAAACCATAAGAATCAAATGGCACGACTATCTTCTCATCAGCCATATTCCAAACATCTGAACTTTTTATGTTTTTCTCCATGGTTGAATTTTTTTCATCTTCAATGAGAAAACAATTAGTATAAACAAAATGCAATAAATTTATTTAATTAAAATTTGTACCTATGTCAGTGAAACTCGAGTATGCCCGTGATGAACTGGAAGAGGCATGTCAATACCCCACTGTTGAGGATTTTAAAGGGGGAGTCGATGACTTAGCCTCTAATGGTACATCCACAGATAGTGTGAGAGATGGTGTAGGGGGAGATGATGTAGGGGTGTAGGTTGCTGGTCCCTCAGATGTCATCGGGAGGGAGTCAGATGGATCGTCATCTGTCGCATAACTATATAAAATAGTGTACCGCTTCCTCCTTAGCATTCATGTCATTTAATCTATTAAAATTAAGTTCAAAATATATATTTCAAAAAAATTATGCAGAAAAATAAAATAAAAATGATAATAGATGCCCAGTACTAACAGAAAAAATATATATAACAATGATAATTAATGACAGCATAAATGAAAAAAGTGGTTGCTGAATAAATAAATAATTGTACATACAATCATTTTCCCCTTCAATCATGTCGTTTTTTTTCTCCATTGCTTCATCCACTTCATTCATCCTTTCTAGACTGATATTTTTAATATCATGATGGACAAATAATTGTAATTCTTGTTGTTAATTAAATTAAATTTCAGAGGTCAAATTTTCCACTTACTCACCCATATCATACAAATCTCTTTGTATTACATGAGAAACTAAAACCCCCCTTCACTAACAATATCATTAACATAATATACCATTTTTTCTTGCGATGCTAAGATATATGGATCATGCAGTTCACGATCACCAACATCTATCAAGAGAGAGAAGTTCCTAGAAGTAAATTGTAAGGAATCTCTTTTTACACCTCTGAAATATCGACTCATTTTCCTTTGAAAAAAACAACAAAAAAATATTTGTGGTAGTTTAATTCAGTAATATCATGCAGCTTTCCATAGTATTCCACTTCTGTAAATGTAAATATACCACTATTCTGTGTTTTCAAACCCACTTCTCGATTGACTATATGAAATCTAAAGCCATTCACATTATAAGTGTCAAACTTTCTAACTTTTTTTAGAGGACCTCTAGAAAGAAACTTCAAATCTTATGACACCTCTGCTCGAGTATCAGTATTCATGATCTGAAAAAAGAAATATACTTTATTAGATTTACAAAATATATGTGTCAAACTAATTTTCGTATTTATTGCAATATTTATGAACCAGTTAACAACTTTGGAGGTGGTATACGATCAATTGAACCATTAAATATTGATCTATTCGGACGAAATCTATGAGATGCATCAAGAAATATTCGATGACAAAAGAAGCACCATTTTCTACTGTGAGGTAGCTGTTTGGGCTCAAAATCAATGTTACAAACAGGACAAGACAAACCCATGTAATTGTTCTAACTAGATAAATTCCTAAGCCCATGGAAGTCACTAATGGTCCACATTAAAGCAGCATGCATTTTGAACATTGTTTTAGAAGAAGCATCAAATGTCTCAACACTGTTGCTCCATAACTCCTACAATTCGTCAATCAAAGGATGAAAGTATACATCAATATCATTTCCTTACATTTGTTTTTATGAATAATCATCTAAAGGATAAAAGATTTTTGTTGCATACAGATCCACAGAGGCAGATTATAAGGGATCAAAACAACTGGCCAAATGTTATAACTGGTACTTGAAGTCCCAAATGGGTTGAATCCATTGGCAGCCAATCCCAATCAAACACTCCTAGGATCTGCTGAGAAATCTCAATATAATGAATCAAATGTCTTCCACAATTGGTAATCTTGTGGATGTCTCATTAACACATCATTGTTATTATCTACATAATTCCACTTTATGTATTCACCGATTTTCAATGACATGAATAATATTTGCAATCGAGGCTTCAATGGAACATAATGCAAAACCTTTGCAGGTGTGTTCATTTTATTCTTCTCCATGAAATTATGTTCATTCAGACTTCCAACATTACCCCTTGACTACCATCTAGAAGAAGAACATTTCTTGCAATTCTGTCTCCTTGAATCCTCTCCCCAATAAAGCATACAATCATTGGGACACACATGTATTTTGTATAATTCAGAACAAGCTTGATAACAACTTTTTTCATATCATAATAAGATTCTGGGATTTTTGCTTTAGGAAAAGAATCGAGAATCAATTCCAATATCATGGACATTGACTTATTTGTAATTCCACATAGACATTTGATATGGTACAACTTCATCAGAAATGAAAGCTTTTAATATTTCAAACACCCAATATACAAATCTTGATTTCCATCATCGACTAAATCATGAAACACATTTTCCTCAGTGAAGTTTTATCTTACATATGGCTCCATAGAATCAAGAGTACGATCCAATGATATGTTAAAATCTTGATCTACGTGTGTTATAGTCTCAAAAAAATTACTTGTCACGTTGCAATTTGTAGCACCATCTTCTGGTTGTTCTGATATGTTTTGATGCTGATAGTGGTGTCTTGCAGTTCCAAATGTATCATTTATGAGGTTTTTCATTTCATTTTTCATTGTTGATGATCTTGGGACCTCATTCTGTGGATTAACATCAATGCTAAATATTTCTGTAATGTTCGATTCTCCATGCCAAATCCAACACGAATATTGACCAGGGAATTGCTTCAGTATTAAATGTTCATAAACTTCATCTCTCTCAACCATTTTCTAAATTTACATTTAGGACATAGAAATTTTATTCTCCATTCAACGGATCTATTAGACATTGAAAAATATAAAAACACATTCAAACCCTTAACATATTTAGGTGTGTTCCTCGGTAATGTGATCCAGCTTTTATCCATGCATATCACAATGTGCCTACACAAAAATAATAAAAATTAAAACACATATTTACTACTAAATAGAGAAAGAGATTCATATATATGATAGTATAAGATTACAGAAACATAATATAATAAAGATGAGCCCCTCAGTAAGATATGAACCCTCAAGTTTTTGGGATAGTTGAAGTTTCTTTGGTAAAGAGAAACAGTGTGCTAATAACGTGGTAGCTAATTTACCATGAAAACCAAAGAACATTCTTAATTTGGAATAACACCAACCTATGTTCTCTATAGATTCTTCATATAAAACTCTAATATTGAATAAATCTATTATAAATAATTTTTAGGGAAAACATTATCATGCTTAAAAAACTCAACACATTGTTAATTTGGAGTGACAAGAACCACATGAGGGATGGTAGTCTTGAGGCATGATAAGTGGTGGTGTTCATGGAAATGAATGATGAAATAACATGGGAGATTAGGTTTTTAGGTTCTATTAACCTTGTGTGGATTGAATTCCTAGACCTCATCTTTGGTGTATTCACATAGAAAAGAGTGGTGGTGTGACTTGAGGGTGATTTGGATCATATATGTGTTAGTGCTCATGAGTGGAGAATTATGGTTAAATGGGATGATCAAGGATCTGACCATGGAGTTGAACTAAGAGTCGGGTTCAGACTTCGGTTGGGCATTGAACATTTTTGTTATTCCTTGAGTTTTAAGGCATCGTGGTCGAGTTATGATAGTGCATTGGTGGGTGGGATTGAGCACCTTTGGTATAATTCATCTAGAGAAGGACTTACTAGTGTTGTTGCATAAAAATTGATGTGGTAAGGTGGAGACCACATCAGAAATGGCATTCAAGATGCAAATGATGTGGTTTGGGGATCAAACTAGGGTATTTGAAGAATAGTTGATGAGTCTGGGCTTGGTGTTTGGAGTTTCATAGTAGAATCATGTTGGGAATTTGAAGATGAAATGTGGGGTGTTGGTACTATCATCCAGGACAACATAATAAGATAATCAGAATCACATAGGTGGAAATAGATCCCAGAAGAAATTCTCTATAAACATTATATTCAGGAACTTGGAAGGATTATATTCATCCAAACCACTAAAATAAGTTAGAATGAATTCAATACCATTCACTTCAACACACAAAAGAAATTTATGCAAGTAAAGGGATGTTATGCTTGAGTAACACATGTTTTATGGACTCCATGATTGAGTATAAAAAGTATAAGGAACTCCATAACTAAGTGTCATAATTCCTTATAGTTAAGTAGGCCTTTTAAATTAATAGTTTATCCACTTCAAAAAATAATGAAAAATACAAAGATACATATTCAATGAAAGTGATTACTTTCATCCAAGACTATATATATTAATGAAAAATCATCAAGTTTGGATAATATACAGAGAAAGAAAATACAAATAAAATTTAAATACAAAAAAAACCTAGTTGAACTATCTCACAATAAAATTTCCCAAAAAATGTCGCAACCATATTCACAACTCAAAACATCTCCATGTGATCCCCAAAAATCCACAACATTCCAATATAATATTGAAACACTTTTTCAATATCACATATATTTTTCATTAAGTCATCACTAAAAATATCTATCCTATAATGAGTAAGAAAATAAATATCCTTTTATTAAAATTGATGAATATAGATTGATAGGAAAGTAGGTGGTGTTATTTAACAAACCTACACTTATATAAGGAAATTTTTTAGAATACATGAATTTATTATGATGATGTGTAAAAAAATAATCTTAAATTATCATCTAAATCTTGGAAATTAAATATCCATAGAGATAAATTCCTAACTTGAAAAAAAGTAGAGGCCCCTCGTAATCATTTAAATAGAAAAATTTCTCATCATCTTCATGATGAATCCAGAGTGGCACTTATATAGGTGTAAAACTAGTCGTGTTCAGGTCATAAATTCACATAGAATTTTTCTACATGATAAAATATCAAATATAAAAGAAGAAAAAAATCTCAATAGGTTCAAAATAGAATAAAGAAAATCATTTAGAATATATCATTGGAATTCCAAGACTATCCATCCCGTGGTAGTTCATTTATCACATGAAAACAAGCACATAAATCAAATCCAGATCACTATATAATGCTTCCACTGATCCAATAGTATTCTATAATTAATGATATAAGTAATCATGTTAGAAAATATATAATTAGTGTCCTTATGTAGTAATGAATCAACTATCATAACATATACTGGATTATCTAGACTATAAGGCTAAACTCTAATACCTTTAACACCACTACCCTAGTTTTAATAAAACAACCAAAATATCATTAGTAATTAAATCTAATACCTCTATCATGACTCAATTCTCCCAGAACCAAACCTAGGTTGGCAATGAAATTGTGTTTAAAAAAGATTCAAAAAAACTTATTTCAAACCTTAGGGATCGTATAGGTCTTTGGGGTCACGGGGGGCCGAGGGAAGCGGGGCCACCGGGGGAAGCGGGGTCTCCAGGGTCATGGTGTCAGTGGGGTCGCGGGGGGCCGGGGTCGCCAGGGGAAGGACGGTCGCTGGGGTCGTGTGGGGTTGGGGTCGCGGGGAAAGCGTGGTCGCGGGGTGAGAAGGGAGGTCAGGGTGGGGGGGAAGGGTTGGCGTTGTAAAAAAAATGTTTCACGGCGGTTTATTATCAACCACTGTGAAACAATTTTTAAAAAAGGTTTAGGGGTGGTTCCCTGAACCACCGCTAAAAAACGGCCGCTAGAGTCAATTTTTGTTGTAGTGTTAGGTTAAATGATGTGGGGACCACCAGGAATTTTAACCCCTTGAAACTCTCCATTAAAGTGGAGAAACTCTTCAAATCCACTTTATTTAATTTGTGCCAACCCTTCACATTAATTAGGTAGAGCCTATCTAATTAATTTAATTCTACATTTGAATTATGTGCCAACAAATAAATAATAGGTAAGATTAATCTATTATTTGGTTGGAATGTTTCTTGGGAGAGGGGAGAAATTTGGAGAAGGCTTCCGACGAAGAACGCTCCTCCAAAAGAAGAACAACCATCGAAGAACGAAGAACGCTTCTTCCGCCAATGATGGATATCTTCTTCTTTGATCACCGACTGGAACAATGGAGGCAGCGCCGTTCTTAAATAACATCGACGACGTCGTCCCCGACTTCTTATTTTTTTCTTTTCCAACAAAAATGAATCAAAGTTAGGGGTGTATTTTTATTTTATCAACATAGATTCTTCCTTCAATAATGGTTTCTCTTGACCGCTTGCTACCAAACTAACACAGAAGGACCGAGCCAAATGAACACGGCCCGATCCCTCCACCGTTCTTGTGAATATTTGGTGTGTTCTTTACATTCTTCATGGGTGATGAACAAAGGATCGTTGCGAGACTATTGAGTGATGCAATGATCCCAAATTGAAGACCCAACATCACAATGACCTAGTTGAGGTGGGATGATGATAGCGGGCGATGGATTGGACCAGAACGGGAAGGACCATTCCTCGACCATTATTCAAGTGGGAGAGTCAAGTTGTGTTTTATGTGCCGTTCGAAGGCCCGAAAACACCAGAGACGCCTACAGGACATCGGGGAAACCTAGTGTTTGAAGTTTCGTGATGAATAGACTGTCAGAAAGAAGAACGAACTTCACTGGAGGTGCACTGGCCAGAGGCGCCGTTCCTGGAAAATTCCAAAATACATGATGTGTACTTATGATGAAATTGTGATGTAGTATGGGTTTTCTGAAACTTGAGATATGGAAGTTAGCCAAGTAACACATGGAGTGTGACCCCGGTCACACGGCGTGTATTCTCTATGCCGAATGGTAGAAGCAACTTCGCAAGACATGGCATGTAATCTGTGAAATACACCGACACAGGTAGAATTACACGACCAAGAGGCAAGGCGTGTACTCTCTATGTAGATTGGAAGAATCGGCTTTGTGAGACTCGGTATGTATCTCGAGGGTACATGGATATGTGGTGGAGTACACGGGCATGTACTCCACTACACAGCCAGGAATGGCCAGTGGCACGGGCTACCCCGTGTACCAGTTACACAGGTTGGAGAACATGGGTTGAGGCCATGTACGGGCACATGGACAGCGCACACGGAGCCGACCCCAGTTTCTTGGACATGGAATGTAACCATAGCACACGCCGTGTACTTTCTTTTCTACACGACCAGACTTTCGAAACGGTCATTGAACACGGGCAGTACCCGAGGTTTGTAGACACAACATGTAACCATACCACACACCGTGTACTTTCTTTTCTACACGAACAGCCTTTCTACACGGGCCGTTGTACATAGGCAGTACCCAGGGTCTGAATACATGGCGTGTTCCTTATACCGACATGTCGTGTACTTTTTGGAAAATGTCTTGGTTATCTTGTATCTGTGTCTTGGACATGTATTGCTTGGTTTTCCACCTATGATGTGGAGGAACTTTGAGATACTTCTACACGGGACTTCATGGCAGTTAGACCATCAACCAGTAGATCATGGAGAGGATCCTTCCAAAGATGAGAAAGCATAGTGCAGAGACCTAGTAGCTGGCTGAGACCTAATGAATACTGACCAATTTAACTTGGAGTGTTTCGACTAGCCCAGTGGGAAGCGCCTTGGTGTCACAGCATACCCGCGGTGGGGAGCACCTCTGTGTGACGTAGAAAACCCACGGTACTGGATATGAGAAGTACCTCAGCCGGATATGAGAGGGAGTGCCTCTGTGTGACGTGGTAGACCCACAGTGGGGAGAACCTCTGTGTGACGTAGAAGACCCATGACACTCAACAAGATGAGTAACTCAGTAGTCCAAGGATAGTGGGAAGCACCTCTGTGTGACGCAGCAGGCCCAAAGTACTCTATTGGAGAGGAGTACTCCAGTAGCCGAGGTTTCGACAGTGTGACTGAGAATGTTACCTAATACTACCCCTAGAATAAAATCCTGGTTTGAGCTGAGTCAGTAACTTTTGTGTTTATCTCAGGATTGAGATGGATTTATTGATAACTTAGGTATATGTATGGGAATATACCTAATTGGGGTTATCTGTTGATTTCGTACTTTGTGGTTTATCCTTGTTGGATTTTTGTGAGACCTTGAGGGTCTCGGGGTCCCTACTAAGAATCATTTTACTCACCCCTGCATGGGCTTTGCCTACACCTCGTTGAGTTGGATGTAGATGACAGACAACGCTGATTGAGGCAGAGTGGACAGGACTGGACAGTACGCAGAGGTGGACCACATGGAGGAGTTGGACGGACGTGGAGTGTTGGGGAGGCTTTTTGTCCTACCCTTTAGGTATAACTCCCCAGTGGACGATCTGACATCTTTTTACCTTTCTTTAGTTTTACTTGTTTTTAGTTTCCTTGTATTTTATAGTTAGGCTTATATTTCCAACCCCATTTACTTTTCATCACTCCTTTGTATACAGTTTTACTTAGTGTTTTGCTTCCAGCTTACTCTGTTGTGTGTGTTTTTGGTTTTTAAAGGCAATGCCTTCCCAGTTTTAGGGATTTATGCCTTTGGTGATAGTCACTAGCCCCTGGCCATTGGAAGGAGGGATTGGGGTAGTCACGACATGTGTCCCGGGGGACGGGTCAGGAAAACTTGGTATCCCAGGAGTCGGTTCTACCGCAGAACATCAGATTCTGATCTTTCTTTTCTGTGAAGAAACTGTGTTAAGGGTACTAAGTGTGGTTTTCAGTTCAGGGAGTCCAGTGTTGGTGTGGTGGCCAACGTATCCATACACCAGGACCCTGGCTTCTGATTTCTGACTCAGTTCATGAAAACACTGATTGCATGTGTGTTTTCAAAGTTTTTCTTTAAGTTAGCTTAACTAGTTCATCTCACCAGTTATAATATTTTGACCATGTCACATCTGTTTATTTCAGGATGCCTCCCCATGGATAGCCAGTTAGATCCCTGAGAGTCGTACGCACAAATAGCCCACTGAGCGACGAGCCTCGGTGCATGGCCCTCTTCCAGCGGAGGCACCAGCGGTACCACTACCCGTTGGGCCACCGATGCGACTAGCCCCGTCAGCAGATGATGCACACCACTTGAGCGCATTGCATGAGTTCCAACACCAGAGGCCACCCATGTTCATGAGAGAGATAAATCCATAGGAGACTGAGGATTTTATAGAGGTTGTGGTTGGAGTCATCAGAATGGTAGGGACACCAGCAGACCTTATGGCGATCCTTTTCGTGAGTCTCCTTCTGGCCGTAGCAGGAAGATGGTGGATCCTGATGCTCCAGGTGCATGACGAGATGATACTACTATGGACAGACATCTAGAGCCTATTTCAAGCGGAGTTTGTTCCATCCACCCTTTGTGCAGTTAAGATACAAGAGCTACTGAATTTTCAGCAGGGTAGCATGACGGTAGCTTAGTACTCAGTGAGGTTCACCTACCTCTCGTGCTACTCCACAGATATGGTGTGGGACCCATTCATCAGGGCTCAGACCTTCAAGAAGGGGCTCAGGCAAGAGATCAGGGCTTTGATGATCTCACTCAGCATCCCGACGCAGGAGGGGGTGCTAGAGAGATCCCTCCTAGTAGAGAGTTTCCTTGCTGAGCAGTCTCCAGCAGCGAGACCCACCACTAGTGGACATGCAACAGAGTCTTATGAAGCTGGAAATAGACAGATAACGTAGTGGTACAAGAGGACCAGACCCATGGGTGAAAAAATGCATGACCCAGGATCAGTTTTGCGGGGCACCCGGGGCAGTGAAATACAATCCAAGAGAAGACAGTGTTACTCATGCGGTATACAGGGTCACATTGATCGTGACTGTCTGACCTGTCGTACTGATGATCAACAGACAGTTGAGGGACCTCCTAGGCGGAGGCATAGATTCGATCGAGGCAGACTGTAGGGACCATGTAGACGTCCACCACCTGCTGTACGGCCAGCTCCTCTGCCATGGAAAATGAGAATACCTTAAGCACAATAAGGGTCACCCTTTGAAGAACATCAAAAATTGACAATGGGATGGACCATGGACCCATTTGGAGGGTGTCGTGCAACTATCCTGCAAGTCGCGCAAGTCACTTGCATGCCACATATGGTTTGTGAAAGCCACTTGCGCGCCCTAATTTGTTTTTATCCCAAGGTTCTCGGTGGCCTATAAATAGCCCATGTGGGCCCCCCATTTCAAGGATGAATTTTACAAAATGTAGATTCAATCTCTGGTCACCCAAGTCTTTGTCTGACGTCTTATGAACACTTCTATGGTAATTATTTACCTAGATGGGAAGCTTTAAAGAGGAAGAATAAGGCCTAAGTGTTAGAACTCATCAATACTTGCGTGCCTAAGTGTCCAGCCCTTAGGGGAAATGAAGACACTTGTGCGCCACCTTTCCCTCTAAAGGGAACTCACGTGCCACACTTCTGAATTCCTCTAGGGATGATAATAATGGATTTAGTTCAAATTCTCCCTAGTATTACCCTATTGATTCATCGTCACCCAAGGTGACTCATGTCATGCAAGTCTAGTTCCATGACCAGGACTTGCGCGCCAGAACAATACTTGCGCGCCTCCTTCCTAGTCACCTCATTTACTGAAATCCACCTCTCCTCTTTAATACATGGCCTTCAAAACCCTCTTCAAATCCATTTATGGTAGGGTTCTTTTGTTGGCTTCCTTATCTGAGAGGAATTCATTGGGCCTCCTTCTCATGAGTAATCCCCAATCGTGATTTTCTTTAACCAGGGCTTCCTTCTCAGGAGTAAGACCCAATCATAATTTCAATTAACATTGGGCCTCCTTCTCAGGAGTAGGCCCCAGGTTATAAATTTCCTTTAACATTGGGCATCCACCTCAGGAGTAAGCCCCAATCATAATTTCTTTTCAATTGGGCTTCCTTCTCAGAAATAAAACCCAATCATAAGTCCCTCTTAATTCGGGCTTCCTTTTCAGGAGTAAGTCTCGAGTTAAAATTCTAAATATCCATAAAGTACAAATACATTTATGGACCCTTCTCTAGGGATTATTTCCTAAGTCCTTGTCTTCCTTTACTTGGGAAGTCATAAATACGTAATCCCCACATCATTTCTCATGACTGCATCTTTCGTGGCCCCATCGTTAAGTTTATTGATACATCTTGTTTCTCACACCGAGCATGACTCACGTGGGCTTAGAGTTTAATAGTAATCATGACATCTCTTTTTGGGCTATTAACCTTGCATAAACCCCATATTTCTTTACCCGGACTATGTGGACTTTGATCTCTGCCTTAAAAGTAGAGTATGTAGGAATCCTTTATAATTTTAAAGACCATCTTTCATTAATTATTTTCCATCCCATATGACATTAAACTATATCATTCTTATTAAACTATGTGGGTTATGATTCTTTTTTTAATATGGATATATAGATATCCCATCTGTGGGTATGATCCCAACTCTGAAATAATCCCTATCTTTCTGAATGAAAATAATCTTCAAGTGCCCCACTGAGTGTCTTTAAAACTAGTATGGTTTTCATAATTACCAAAAAATTTCTATATAATGTATTGGAGGATACCATTGACTAAGAATCTCTAATACATTCGGATTATTATCTATCGATGACGAACCTCAAATACATATAAAAGATTCTCTAAATCCCATACCTATCAATCATTGATTTCTAAAACTAAAGGAAAACTCATTCTCTTACTTGGTGAATTAATAAGGATTCATGAACACAACATAAATCTATATGGGAGTCTTATAGTATGTAATAATTTCCCTCAAAAAGGTGTGATGAGCCTGACCTCCCATCCTCTCAACCAATGCAAATTTTTAAGCCTCATTGGCCCACAAATATTGAGAACCTAACTTTGGAAAGTAGGTCCAAATGGATATAGAATCATTGGATGTTTATGGTTCTACAAATAAACCTGTTAGAAACTGATTGGAAAGTTCGAACCATAAAAAAACAAGGTCATCCCCATTTCCAGAAGAAAAAAAATTGTGAACCTGACGTGAATCCTTCACCAAGTTAAATGATGTTTTTTCTTATTTTTTAGGCCCCTATTAAACTCAATATGAGGGCCAAAAAAGTAATCAAACACATATGTGTTCATCCAAAGGATGTTCTCTGGACAAACATATCTTGATTATGTCTACTATATCAAACTTGCACTCTTTTTCTAGATCTCTTTAGAATAAGAAATGGCTTATTTAAAATTCACACCTGTGAATGCCTCAGCCGCTACTCCTGTTGGATCCTCGTCCACTCTGAGGATGAAATCACCTACCCAGTGTCAGCAACGCTGGGTCTCGAATGCATTGGTGAGGGAATACCGTCAAAATGGTACCACCCCGACTCTAGAGGTCGCTCGATAAGCCCTCTGTGTTAACAACTCACCCTGGTTGTCCAGACAGCGATGACCAGTGGTCAAGAAGCAGGTGGTTCCAACCACCGTCTCCAACTATTTTGGGTCCTTATCCATGGAACCCAACAAATAGTCCCTCCCACATTACAGGGAGGTTAATGAAGAGGTCAATCAAGGCCTTGGTTCAAGAAGACAGGGGTCCTTTCTAAGGACTCCCACCAACAATCGTCGCACGACTCGTGCGGTAGTGCACCCTTAACATGATGAGGGTGTCACCTCTAGGTGTTCGGATCAGGTTCCCCAGACCTGAGAAGACAAGACAAACCGTCAGAGGTGAAATTCGGTCAACATGGAGTAGGTTATTACCTCTTCCCACTCTCAAAAATTCCATCAATCTATCTTGATGACAAACATTGATCGGGCATATACACTCATCCGTACAGATGTCACTGCCCAGCAGACTCGTCTGGAAGGATCACACCAATCCCGCTATGCAATTCTGGCATAGTACTGTAGGCATGCACATACACCTGTTTATAATTCATCAGCTAGTCAGCAGGCTCACCTGACTACATCCAAAGCTCGCTAACCAAATGTAGTGACCACCTGTAAATAGGCACATAGACCTTCTTACACTCATCAATTCTTCCAATAGTATTGTATGCCAGTATTGAAGGAAGTTCATCAATCATATTTGGTGGAAAACAATCAGCATGCACATACACCTGCAATTCATCAAGCGACCAACAATCTCGTTTGGTCGCACCCAAAGAAGTTAGTCAGAATGCTCCGATGACAAATCTGGAGTAGACTCAACTCTCTGCCCCTATTCATAAGCACTATCAATATCCATTGACATAAATAGGATGGAAAGAGAAGGAAAATACACCTTCTGCAGACATGAAATGGATGTATATTCCCATTTCGGAAGCTAAAGTCACCAAGCACATTCTGACAATGGTGAAAGAGAAGAAGCAAATCCATGGCCATATTCTGGATACCTGTCAGAATATTATAACAACTTCAGCGACATCACAGGGAAAAAAACATAAATCAATCCCTATCAGTAGAGTGACTCATCAACATGTAACTCTGAATCATAAACACACCTCTGTTCCAGTCTAGGAGGGTCATGGGGCATACTCCTCCATGTTATATAGACAATCATGTCGGGAACATACACCTGATTTAAAGGGAGATAATCAGTCTACCCTGACCATTTCTCCTGAGCAGGCGCATACACCTTCCCATAATAACCACTTTCATCCACAGGTGGTTTCCAAAGTGAGTAAGAACGTGTCCAGGAAAAAGACCCATCCATCACAGTTGAATGATCAAAATCCAATATGCAATAAGTCCTTGATCAATGATGGAGTTCTTGATGCCCTCAGAAAATTTTCTGTTTCAACCCAATATTCTACTCCCTCATTTCCATATTCAGGAAGTAACTACAATAATTCTGAAGGTCTTCATCAGACACTTCTTCATGAAGGCTAGCTTCATGATAATTCAGTCAATCTCGAAGTATTATCTTCATATGAGAGCCACGATAACCCTCTGTGTGGCTAGAAGACCAAGGAGCAAGAGGTTTCATCTTTTTCTGTAACCCACCATGGTGGTCCTCCCCATGGTGATGAATTTAGCTATGAAAGTTGTCTTCGTAGTTGTAATTCGCATTGTCTGGAAAATTCTTCAACAGACAATGCAGTAATGAGAAAGCCCTCTTATATTGAGGAACTTGTAAATGTGAATCCATTCATGTCTAATGCCTTACCACTATCAGGTGAAATACTTTCTCATTCAGAAGATAGCCCGGGGTGTAGGTCATTATCCGAACCACCCCTGGGACATTCATCTTATAATTTGAGAAATTAATTCTCTACCAATCTTGTTGAATCTAATGAAGCAACAAAGAAGCACCAGCTTTGGTCCAATCATGTAGAAGAATCTTGGTCAAATGACAAAGAGGAAGTGATGAATATGGGAAAACAACTGGAAAAAGCTGAAATACCAGCCATGTTTTTACCTTGGGCTGACTCACGGTATGATATTCCAGAAATGTTGACAAAATATTGTATTCACGATATTCATCTTAACATATGGAAAACTATTTGTCACTTAAAAGAGAAAATATTATCTTATGATAAATATCAAAATCATGTTAAGGTAATATAAGGGTTGCAATTCCAAATTTACTTAGCATATCTCTCAGATTCCCAAAATCTTATGGTTGAAAAGTAGTAGAGAGTCATTCAGCATTCATGCCTTGGCGCATTAAAAAGGTTTCGCCAGTTAATTACCAATTCCCCATCTAGTATTCTTATCAGATGATGGGGTGTCCATGGAGAATTTCATTTCACTATACTCTCTAGTCAACAAAGCCCACCAAAAGTGGTCTCATGCAATGTTATTTCCCCTGGATGGCCAAAGCTAATTGGTTTTGTGTGTAATCAAAGGCTTTCTCAAGAACAGGACTCAACTAGTTCATCCCAAAATTAGGCATATAAAGAAAAAGTTGTCTAATTACTCTTGGATCAAGAAGATAAGAATATCAAACAGGCTTCTCGTTTAGAGCATGTGCATCATCAAGTGAAAGAGGTGTCAGAAATAATCCAACGGTCATCTAATCTCGGTAATTTGAGTGGATGTAGGATAATGCATTCGGCTAATTTCCGAACTAAATTCCGCTAAATAAGGATAGATTTGAAGAAAGTTTCATATGTAGTAGCTCAAGAACCACCTCAGCTTTCCATACTGGGGAATATTTTAACTTAACCCTTGGGATCAATAGACAGGATTCGAGGAGTTGAGCAGGAAAAACAGGAACAGCCCTAGTCCACCGGACTAGGGACTTTTTCAAATTCTCAATCTCCTCCTCAACGAAAGTCAGTCTTCTCTTGATTAGGGAAGAAGCCAAAAGAGGAACGCAGAGATTAATTATCAAGAGATTCCATCCAAATTACGGTTCATCATGAAGTTCCTAAGGGATCAACCAAACAAAAGGCAATGTATCATAAAGGACATGGAAGAAGACAATATCACAGAAGTGCTGGCAGAAGAGATGCAATGCATTATGAATCGATAAATTTCATCAATGTCATTATCAATAATTCCCCATAACATGAGGCTCACTCAGAGGGATCTGATGAAGAATTTCATGTTCAAGAGGCTGTACACATAGAAATGAATGAAGGAGGTGTGCATACCAGAATACATAGGGTTACCCAGGGGCAAGACATTCTTTCATGTAATGCCCTTCCATACTCCAGAAAGGCACTTGCCAAGGAAAAGGGTAAAAGACCGGTTACATCCCACCCTACCTCTGGAGAAGGCCAATCACTATCATTAGATGAAAGGTTCGCAGAGCAAGAAGAAGAAATAAAGGAGTTAAGGTGGTTAATTTCCGAACTACATCAAGGTAGTCTTCCTCCTAATCATGTTGGAGTTAATCAATCAGGGTGATTTGTTACAGCTACGAGGATAGATCAAGAATATCCCCCTTAACAAGTACACTCCCACAGGTCCAATCCTATAGGTCATACGTGACAACAACCAGAAATACTACCATAAGTGGTAGTCCCAGCTGCTACACCCATCCAAACTCCAGTTATTACACCTTATCAAGTCCAAGCTCAACCAAATGTTTCTCAAAAATTAATGACTACCATTGAGTCATTAACGGCTTAGTTGGAATCTATGGAAGGAATGTGTGCCCAAGTTCAACCAGAAAAGAGAGAATTCCCGGAATGGGTGGATTCAATTCCCCCCCCATCAAATTTTGAGAGTAATAAATTCCAAATTTCTAATGGTTCGGGAAATCCAGAACAACACATAACACATCGTTTTTCTCATTTTGATCCTATGATGGGAACTCCTCGACATCAATAAGAAGTTAAGATCAAGAGTTTTGTACAATCATTACAAGGAATTACTTCTTTTTGGTATACAAGTTTGCAATCCTGGTCAATTACTGGGTAGGAAGATCTTCGTCAAAGGTTCCTTCTTCAATTCAGCTCAACATTGACAAAGACGATGGTTTTCGATCTTACCAATTGTAAAAAAAAGGAAAATTAAAGATTTTCATATTTCATTGCTCACTAGAAGGTATTAACATATTCCTTAAGTTTAGCACTCCCACAAGAAGAATTTTTTCCAATCTGTGTGGAAAATCTGGGTGATGAATTACACACACTGTTGATCCCTATGAAATACACAGGAGGGTTTTGAGACATTACTTCAATAGCTCAGCAGATAGAAGACTCTCTTATAAAGACTAAGTATATAACTCGTGTAATTACATCAGTTCCAGGAAGGAGAATAGGGAAGGAAGAGACTGGTACAGTTACACTTAAATAAGAACCTGTACCAACTTCCACTTCAAGACCTTCATCATATCAAAGGGCTCCACCTTCTGAGCTTCAACAACAATGGCCGCCACGTCAAGATGATCAAAAAGATCAAAGGAATTAGAGGAAGAGACAGAGTTCTAGGATACAAGGGAATACTTGGATATTCCAGAAGCCACTATTTAAATATTACCCCTGCTAGAACTGTATATGAGGCAGAAACCCGTGGCAAAGCCCTTCAGTGGGCTCAACAGGAACATGAAAGTTCTTCCACACATGGAAAATTCGGTCCTGACACAGTTTTTTGGAAGACCTATTAAAGGTCACACCTTCTTCCTCTCAGAAAATAGATAGACCTAGTCAGTCTAATCTACCGAATCCAGGAGTATTTCCAACTCCTACCCCGATATGGTATGCATCTTCTACCAAAGAATCAACATCCAAGGAACCTGCAAAACCACATTTTCATTATGGAAAACACAGAACTTTGGACCAATAGTATGAGGTCATGAAATATTTGGACCATGTACCAGCCAATTTATCAATTCTGGATGCATTTAATCTTTCAAAAGATCTTTTGGACGTGCTTATTGAGGCTTTGTCAAGTCCTCAAGAATTCGAAACTGAAATTGTTGCGGATGAAGTCTGCCATATAGAGAATGATCCTACAGAATGCCATGCAATGAAATATTTTACAGATGAAGATGAAGATAGTATTGTACATGGACATATCATACCTTTCTATCTATCTGGAAAATTCAATGATATAGACATCCGATGAGCTTTCATTGATAATGGATCAGGAGTAAACCTCATTCATATTCGTACACTTCGTCGATTGGGCCTCACCAAATCTGATTTATCTCCTTCTACTTTGATGTTGTAAGGACATGATAAGAATGAAAAAGAAACTCTAGGAGAAATTAAACTCAAAATTAAGTTTGGAGACCTTGTGTTTAATTCATATTTCATGGTTGTTCGTCTGGACACATCCTTCAACATTTTTCTTGGAAGACCTTGGCTACATCAACATCTGACTATACCTTTGTTGTATCATCAATCTCTTAAATATTGTTTCAATGGTCAAATCGGAACAATTTATGGTGACAAGGTCCCATTCAAAACATTTCAATCTCAATACATTGAGGCAGAATTTTATCACATGGATGGAAAGAAAAAATTCACAGTAAAGAAGGTCACCAAAATTAGTGCTGCATATGGTTTGGAAAAGATTCCAGTAAATCCATTCATACATGTGAGTATAGATTATGTTTTTCCTATCAGTCTAATTGACGGGATAGAACCAAATCCAAACACTCTAATGGAAACTTCCATAATTTCAATTATGGCAATCGAGACAGACTGCATGGGAGAAATTGTTGATTCACAAAGCAATGATTAAAGCTTAGATGGAAATGTCTTCATTTCATCCACTGAAATCCAACAATTCTATACATCATCTACTAGGCTAGAATAAGTTATAGAAATACTAGAAGAAAATAATGATGTCGATTCTCAATCCATCATCTCCTCTCTATCACCCCAGGAAGACCCTTCATCATCAATAGGGTTATAAATGACAACCTCTTCTTCAAAAGGTTCAAAATTTTTTACTTCTCCCCTAACCATGGAAATTATGCTTCATCATCTACTATGCAAGTAGAAACAGAAGAAGTAACACAGGTTGAAGAAGATGAGGAATATCTCAGGGATGCTTTTCCAGCATTTGTAGAGGGTATCTCTACCACTGTGGATGAAATCAGAGAAATAAATCTAGGTAAAAAAGAAGATCCACACCCCACATTAATTAGTGCACCCATGACCCTTGAAGAGTAATAAATTTATACTTCATTTTTAAAGAATAATCAAGATGTATTTTCTCAGAATTATATAGAAATTCCAGGTCTTGATCCTGATGTTTCCACATATCATTTGGGTTTTCTAGAAGAGCATTGAGGATTCAAGCAAGTACCAAGAAGAACACACCCAACTTATTCTTCCAAAATTGAAGCTGAAGTTGATAAGCTTATCAAGGCTAACTTCTTCAGATAAGTTCAATATCCCATATGGATAACTAATATTGTCCCTGTAAAAAATAAGAATGGACAAATTAGAGTTTTCATTGACTTTAGAGATCTTAATCAGCATTGTCCCAAGGATGATTTTCCAGTTCCGATCACATAACTCTTAATTGATGTAATAGCTGTCTACGAAGCTCTTTCCTTCATGGATTTTTACTCTGGGTACAATCAAATACTGATGGCCTAAGTAGATGAAGAGTCTATAGCCGCCAGAGCTCCTCACGGTGTGTCTTTCTATCGGGTAATGCCCTTTGTCCTGAAGAATGCAGGTGAAATGTATCAACATGCCATGCACCATATCTTCAAACCCTTTTTATGGAAAATTGATTGAATGTTATGTGGATGATTTGGTGGTTAAATCAAGAAAATTTTATAATCACTTGGATGATCTAGAAATAATATTCAGCAAACTTCAACAACACAATTTGAAGATGAACCCCTTGAAATGTGCTTTCGGGGTAACCTCAGGAAAATTTCTTAGCTTTTTTGTATGCCATCGTGGTATCGAAGTTGATATTGAGAACACAAAATCAATCCTTGGTATGTCACCTCCTAGAAATTTTAAGTAATTAAGAGGACTTCAAGGAAACTTTGCTTATATTTGGCATTTTATTTCCAATTTGGCAGGAAAGTGTATACCCTTCACCAAATTAATAAAGAAGGGAGTCACCTACCAGTGGACTGAAGAATGTCAAGAAGCATTCGATATCCTCAAGAAATATCTCTTGAGTCCACTGGTATTAATTCCACCTGTTTAAGGAAGACCACATGTCCTCTATGTGACAACTATAGAGTGATCATTGGGTGCCTTCCTTACCCAAAAGAAAGATGATGGGAATGAAAATAGCCTTTACTATCTCAGTCGGACTATTCTTGAGGCAGAAACTCGATATTCAAGTATTGAAAAGTGCTGCCTAGCATTAATCTTTGCAGTTCAGAAATCGAGACACTACCTGCAACATCATGAGGTCTAATTGGTCTCATGAAATAACCCTCTCAAATTTATCCTTAGTCCTCCAATGCTAACAGGATTTCTGGAAAGGTGGGAAGTTATTTTTCAGTAGTTTGATATCCAGTACGTGTCTCAAAAGGTAATAAAGGGCCAAGATCTGGCTGATTTCCTTGTTGAACACCCATTTGTGGAAGATACATCTTTATATATTGAACTTTCTAATGAGGAAGTATTATATATTCATGATAATCCTCCATCGTTAGAAATGTACTTTGATGGTGCCTCCAGAACTCCAACATGGGAGATAATGGAGGATCCTAAATTAAACAAATTTGGGTTAGGAATCATGCTTATTTTCCCAGAAAAGGCAGTGCTACCCTATTACTTATTAATTTTGGAAGGCGGTACAAACAATGAATCAGAATATCAAGCTCTAATAGAAGGCTTGGAATTGACACTTCAGGCACAGGTGAATCACTTGAAGGTAAAAGGTGATTCAGATTTTGTAATCAAAAAAATCAATGGGGATTATGCCATCAGAAAGGAAGAGTCAATCCCTTTGTGTGATTACATCATAGATTTAATGGCGGAATTTCCCTTGGAACTGGAATTTTCTTATGTCCCACAATCACAAAATGCCCAAGCTGATGAACTGGGTAATATAGCCACATCCCTAGCAGATCCAAATCGGAGCGAAACAATCATCAGTATTTCCCACCGTCGTGTAGTTTCACCTTTTTTTTCAAGTCAGAATAGAGGAAATAATTGAAATCAGTCCCATTTCTGAACCATATTGTCATAATACAGGATGGATGACACCTATCATGGAATACCTTCAAAATGGAACACTCCCACCTGATAGAGCCGGGGAAGAACAAATCTGGCGACGTGTAATTTTATACTTTATGATAGCCCAAATCAACAAAAAATTCTCATGAAGCGATGTTTTGATGGAATTCTCCTTAGATGTATTGATGGTGAAGAGAAAATTGCTATCATGAATGAAGTGCATGTAGGATTTTGTGGTTCCCATCAGTCTGGACATAGACATTCTGGTCAAATTCAAAGGCTTTGATACTTATGGCCTTCAATGATGCAAGATTGTGTTGATTTCACTAAGAAGAGTCATTCCTGCCTAGTATGTACCAACTCCATTCATCAACCCCCATAGTTTCTTCATACAACTAAATACTCATGTCCATTTTCCACATGGGGAAAAGATGTAGTAGGATCTTATCCTCTAGCTACATCCAAGTAGTTTAAGTATATTCTTACTGCTACTGACTTCTTTTCCAAATGGGCAAAGGCAATACCTCTCAAAGAGGTTAGTTCTAAAGGCATTGTTAGCTTCTTCAAGTCTAACATCATTACCAGATTTGGTGTCCCTCATACCATATTGACAAACAATGGCACCATCTCTTGTTCATCCGAGGTGAGCATGTTGTATCAAGAATAAAACATCAAATCCAACCATTCATCTCAGTATCATGTAGTGGACAATGGCCAAATAGAAGCCTCCAATAAGACTCTTTCAAACATACTACAAACGATGGTGGATAAAGATAAGAAATCATGGCATAATAAACTATTTCATGCTTTATGGGATTATCAGACCACCACCCACACTTCCACGTGGTCAACTCCATATTCATTGGTATATGGAACAGAAGTAGTCTTTCCCATTGAGGTTCAATTACCTTCACTCATTGTAGCCATTTGTGATTATTTATCTACAGATGAACAATCTAAAAAGCTATTCGATGAATTGGAACGACTAGATGAAAAAATATTGTGCACAATGCACCATTTAGAAGTCTATCAGAATTGAATATCACGAGCTTTCAATAAAAAAGTTTGTCTTCATTCATTCCTTCAAGGAGAATTGGTATTGGTCCTCATAAATCCAATGATACCGGGAAGGAAAAATCCAAAGCATGAGCCAATATGGGAAGGGCCTTACTCAATATATAGGGTCTACTATAATGGAGCTTATTCTTTAATCCCAATGGATGGAGAACTCATTACAACTTCAACCAATGAAAGATTCTTAAAGAACTATTTTTTGTAACACAAATACACCCAATAGTCCACACTGCAAGACTTTAAACTACATGGTCCCTTTAATCCTCACTGCAAGACAATAAGCTGCATGGTCCCTTTAGTCCTCACTGCAAGACTTTAAACTGCATGGTCCATTTAGTCCTCACTACAAGACTTTAAACTGCATGGTCCCTTTAGTCCTCACAATAATACTTTAAACCGCATGGTCCCTTTAGTCCTCAGTGAAAGACTTTAAACTGCATGTTCCCTTTAGTCCTAACTGCAAGACTTTAAACTGCATGGTCCCTTTAGTCCTCACTGCAAGACTTTAAACTGCATGGTCCCTTTAGTCCTTACTACATGACATTAATCTACATAGTCCCCCTATTGTCCTTACTACATGACATTAAACTGCATACCCCCTCTATCGTCATAAATGATGTTAAACTGTGTCCCCTTTATACGTCCTACATGGTGTTAAACTGTACATGTTTGTCTTGCAAGACGTTAAACTGTAAATAGTCCCTTATATGTCCTACATGACGTTGAACTATACATATTCATTTTACATGACATTTAAACTGTGAAAAAGTCCTTTAATATGTCCTACATGACGTTAAACTGTGCACATGTCTTGAAAGATGTTAAACTTCACAAAAATACATCCTAGAAACATGAGGCTAAACATTACAACACCCTTTGTCCCACATGACTTTATACTGTGCATCATTTGGGTTTTTGCTACCTCTTGTTTCTCACACTGATAATGACTCAAGTGATCTTAGAGTAAGCTTCAACCACAACACCCTCTCTGGGCCGCTAACCATGCGTAAGTCCCAACATCATCTTTGGGTCGTTTTCCTCAAGTACAAATTGATCACCAATTCATTATCAATCAAACTATGCGAACTTTTATCCTTGCCTTCTAGGATGGGTATGTAGGCAACCTCCTGAGGTTCCAACCCAAAACCAATATCTTCACATCGGTTCTCCTCCATCTCGTACGATGTTGATCCTTGAAGCCCCCCCAAACCAATATCTTCGCATTGGTTCACCATCGTCCTTGCTATATGACATTAAACAATACATTCCCCATATTCCTCATATAAATACATTAAACTGCATAGCAATACGTCCTAGCTTCATGGCTCTAAACTGTGCAGCACCGGTCTATACATAGGACCTTAAACTATTCAAACTTTTTTCTTGTATGACAATAAACTAAAACAGTCTCTGATACCCTCACATGATAGGGAATCTTTATCGATATTGATCTCCATTCATTTCATATTCTAAGGACTACGTGCATACATGGGAATGGTCGAACATTTAATCTTCGGTCCAACCATCTTAGCACTAAAGTCCCCTTTCACCCTTCACATGTACAAACCAAATATGTACAGAGGGTATTTCAAGAACTACATATGGATTGATTCCCATCCCTATTGGATACATAGGAACGTTCATGCATCCCTTGAATCCAGCCCCAAGTCTTTGGGCCTAACCCCAAACTCAACTTTCAGTCCCTTGGCTAAAAATTCCCCCTGCGAGCACATGAAGGTGGTATGAAAACCCTTGTCTTTATTCACACCAGGTTTATAACAAATACACAATGTTCCTCTCTCATTATGGTTTGAGCTCTACGAACCTAGACTAAGATCTCCTATACTCTCATCCCACATGACGTTAAACCGCATTTCAAGAACTATGTATGGCGTGATTCTTATCCTAATGAGATATGTAGTGAAGTCCATCATCTCAATTCAGTACCCAGCCAAAACATGATTATGTTCATCATTGGTCTATATATCTCCTTCATGCATTGGACAATACCCATTTTTATGTGTCATAATCCGAACCTTAAATACTTCCAGATCTCCATAACCCTTTTCTTGACTTCTGGTCACACAATGTCTGATACCCAGGAATTCTTTTACCTAACCATGAAGCACGTGACCTTAGGCGGCCTTGCATAAATAGTCTACATAACAGACCTGTCATCCAAAAGATGCAATTATTTGACTATGCAGATAATTCCCTTAGGTGACCCTGTATAATTCAACGCCCCTAACGGGTTTGTCAAATAGTGTTAACTTCATTATTGGGGGGAAAACCACTTTTGTCCTTATTGTTCTTAACGATGATATGTAGGGATTTTCAAAAAAAGTCATCCATAACATATTTTTCCCATACTCTTCTATATGATCTAAAAGTATTCAAGTCTATGGTTTATATTTCACTTCCCTAAATTTGGGTTAGACCTTCATAGGAGTGACATTCATCCAATTCTATGACAATCTTGATTGGGAATATCTTCTCCATATTCATGTACCTCTCTCCATACAGCATACTCTATGCTTTGGAAAATTGGAATATCCACAAACTTTCACTGGCTTTTAGAAATAGAAAAGTAAAATTTCTGAGAGTTCTTTTTCATGACTATGCAGCATGTGCCCCTAGGTGGCCCTGCATAAGTAGTCTACATAACAAACCTGTAAGAAAAAAGATGTTATTATTTGACTATGAATCCAATTCCCTTAAGTGGCCCTGCATAATCCAACCCCCTAATGGGTTTGTCAAATAGTGGTAACTTCACTCTTAGTAAATACTTCTTCTACTGCCTTTTATCCCTTTTTTCATATCATCCCTCATATTCAAAATTTATTATGTCATAGTTTACACGTTTCCCCCCATAATTGAATGTGGTAATATGTTTTCAAAATAATTATCAAGGAATTGAGTCAATTTTAATCCATTCAGTCAAAGCTATTCGACCTTAAACATTAACCTTTTTATGTCCGACATGCATAACTTTAAACTGCCAATAACCAAAGTCCCTTGATTTATCCGGATTTACATCAATGTCAGATCCTCTTTCCTTTTCAGATCCAAATCTGAGGGGGGGACTTTTGTTGATGCTCCTTTCCATCACAGAGTCCAAAGAATGGAAAAGGGGAATACTATAAGCACAATGAGGGTCACCCTTTGAAGAACATAAAAATTTGACAAAGGGATGGACCAGGAACCCATTGGGAGGGTGTCGCACAAGTATCATGCATGTCGGGAAAGTCACTTGCACGCCAAATATGGGTCACGCAAGTAAATTGTGCGCCCTAAATTTTTCTCCCAAGGTTACCGGTGGCCTATAAATTGCCCCTGTGGGCCCCCCATTTCAAGGACTTATTTTCCAAAACTCAAATTCAAGCTCCGGTCGCCCAAGTCTTTGTCTGACGTCTTCCGAACACTTATAAGGTAATTATTTACCTATAAGGGAAGCTCTAAAGATGAATAATAAGTCCTAAGTGTTTGAAGTCATCAATACATGCACGCCTAAGTGTCCACCCCTTAAGAGAAATGAAGAAACTTGCGCGCCGCCTTTCCCTCTCAAGGGAACTTCTATGCCACCCTTTTGGAAGCCTCTAAGGATGATACTAATGTCTTGAGTTAAAAGTCACCCAAGTATTACCCTATATATTCGCCGTTTCCCAAGTACTACCCTATAGATTCGTCGTCTCCCAATGTGACTCATGTCGTGCTAGTCTACATGCAGGACCAGGACTTGCGCGATAGAATAATACATTCGTGCCTCCTTCCTAGTCACCTCCTTTCCTCAAATACACCTCTCCTCTTCAATACATGAACTTCAAAACCCTCTTAAAATCCATTTATGGAATGTTTACTTTGTTGGCTTCCATATCTAAGAAAAATTCATTGGGCCTCTTTCTCAGGAGTAAGCCCCAATCATAATTTCCTTAAACCTGGGCCTCCTTCTCAGGAGTAAGCACCAAGTCTCAAGTCCCCTTAACCTGGGCCTCCCTCTTAGGAGTAAGACCCAGTAATAATTTCCTTTAACTTGGGCCTCCTTCTCAGAAGTAAGCCCCAGTCACTATTTCATTTAACATTGGGCCTCCTTCTCAGGAGTATTCCCTAGGGTATAAATTTCCTTTAACATTGGGCACCCTCCTCATGAGTAAGCCCCAATATTAATTTCTTTTGATTTGGGATTCCTTCTTAGGAATAAAACCCAATCATATGTCCCTATTAATTTTGTATTCCTTTTCAGGAGTATGTCCCGAGTTAAAATTCCAAATCTCCATAAAGTACAAATACCTTTATGGACCCTGCTCTTGGGCTTCTTTCCTAAGTCCTGGTCTTCATTTACTTGGGCAGTCATACATACATAATCCCCACATCATTTCTCATGAATGAATCTTTCTTAGCACCATCGTCATGTTTACTGATACCTCTTTCTTCTCACGTGGGCTTAGAGTGAAAAAGTATTCACTAAATCTCTTTTTGGTCTATTAACCATACATAAACCCCATATTTATTTACATGAACTATGTGGACTTTGATCTATACCTTAAAAGTAGAGTATGTAGGAATCCTCTATAAGGTTCAATCCCATCCTTCATTAATTCTTTTCTATCCCATATGACATTAAACTATATCCTTCTTATCGAACTACGTGGGTTCTAATTCCTTTTTTAATAAGGATATGTAGGTAGCTCTTCTACGGGTATGATCCCAACTCTGAAATAATCCATGTCTATCTGAATGACAATAAACATCAAGTGCCCCACTGAGTGGCTTTAAAACCAATATGGATATTATAATGACCAAGATATTTCTATATAATGTATTGATGGATACCATTGACTAAGAATCTCTAATACATACGGATGATTCTCTATCGATGAAGAACCTAAAATACATATAAAAAATTCTCTAAATCCCATACCTATCAATCATTGATTTATATATCTAAAGGAAAACAAATTTTCATACTTGGTGAATTAATAAGGATTAGTGAACATAACATAAATCAATAAGTGAGTCCCACAGTAGGTAATAATTCCCCCTAAAAAGTTGTGACGAGCATGACCTCCCATCCTCTCGACCAATGCAAATTCTTAAGCCTCATCGGTCCACAACTAATGAGCACCTACCATTGGAAAGTAGGTCCAAATGGATATATAGTCATTGTATTTTTCTGGTTCTACGAATAAACACATTAGAAACAGATTGGAATGTTTGAACCTTAAACAAACAAGGTCATCCCCATTTCTAGAAGAAACAACTGGTTATCTACAATCCATGCTCAGATCGACTGTATTAGGTGCAAAGTCTGGTGTTTCCACACGGATGGGATCAGTTTCACATTCACCAGTGAGAAGGGATCCTTTGAAGCACATGACAAACTTACTCGGAGGAGGGTGCAGCCGATCACTCATCAGTTGGTCTGCCTTTCCCTCAAAGTTGTTGATGTGGATAGTTCAAGCTATCCTATAGTGGTGGACCAGTACACTAATGTTTTCCAGGAAAATGTTCTAGGAATACATCCTCAAAGAGAGGTGGACTTATAAATTGACTTGTACCCTGTTACGGTAGCGATATCTACACTAGAATGTTAGATGGCTCCCACGGATCTTTGCGACCAGCGGGTACAGCTAGAGGACTTGCAGGAGAAGGGATTCATTGAGCCTAGTGTTTCTCCCTGGGCAGCCCTGATTCTATTCTCCAAGAAGGTGGATGGAAGCTTGAGGATTTGTGTCTACTACCATTGCTTAACCAAGTAAATGTGAAGAACAAGTACCCACTCTCGAGGATTGACGACCTCTTTGATCAGCTAAAAGGAGCACGATGGTTCTCGATGATATACCTCAGGTCAAGCTATCACTAGCTCAGAGTTCGAGATGAGAATGTACAGAAGAAGGCCTTTAGGTGTCAGTACGGCCATTACGAGTTCTTGGTTATGCCCTTCAGCATAAACAATGATCTAGCAGTGTCAATGGGACTCATTAACAAGATCTTCCAGACATACCTTGATCGATTTTTCATATTCTTCATCAACGACATCCTGATCTACTCAACTACTGAGGAGGAGCATGCCTACTATTTGCGGGTCATATTTGACACACTCTGAGATAACCAGCTTTATGGTAAGCTCTCGAAGTGCAAGTTATGGATCCGATAGGTTCCCTTTTTGGGACATGTCATCTTGGAGGTTTGAGTTTCAGTTGATCGAGCGAAGATTGAGGTGGTAATTTCTTGGGATCCACCCAGGATTGTGAAGGAGGTATGGAGTTTCCTGGGTTTTGTTGGTTACTACCGTAGGTTCGTAATAGACTACTCCAGAGTTGCAGCACCACTCTCAGCATTGACGAAGAAGGGGAAACCCTTCGTGTGGTCAGAGATATGCCAACAGAGCTTTCCGGAGCTGAGGCAGAGGCTGACTAGTGCCCCCATCTTGAAGCTTCCAGAAGAAGGCTTAGGGTATGTAGTTTACTGTGACACATCAGGGACCAGACTCGAGTGTTTCCTGATGCAGGAGTGAGAAGTGATCGCGTATGGTTCTCAGCAGTTATGACATCATGAGAAGAACTATTCTACCCATGACCTGGAGTTATAAATAGTGGTATTCTCCTTGAAGATGTGGTGACACTATCTAATGGGAGACCATTTTACCATGTACTATGGTCACAAGAGTCTTAGGTATATCTTCTCTCAGAAGGACCTTAACCTAAGATAGTAGAGATGGCTTGAGTTCCTCTAGGAATATGACTTCGAGATAGTCTATAATCCCAGAAAGGGGAATGTTGTAGCATAATATCTCAGCAGAAGATCTGGTATACAACTGCTAGGCGAGGTGACAGAGCAGCTGGCTGCTTTACAAATATCCTTTGTGGACCGAGATGGAGCAGCTTTCCTTCAGTCTCTTACAGTCACTCCTCCACTTCTTTAGCGATTCAAGGAGGCGAAATGTGGAGACACTGACCGTGAGACACGACATGATCAGATATCCACAGGGCAGGAACCTAATGGAGTTTTTGAAGGTGGGGAGAACATCATCCTCTTCAGAGGGTGTACTATGGTGCCAGTGTCACTTCAGTAGAATGTGTTAAGGAAGCTCCACACATCCCCTTTAGTGGTATATCTAGTTCTAGAAAATATTTACCAGGACCATTGAAGACAGAAATGGTAGCCATGTATGAAGAAGGCAGTAGCAGAGTTTATCTATTGATGCCTCAATTGTCAGCAAGTGAAGGTGGAGCACTGGGTACCAGCAGGATTGGTACAACATTTAGAGGTTTTAGAGTGGATGTTGGATGGGATATCCATAGACTTAATTATATTTCTTCCACGTACATCCTGAGACAAGACTCGATTTGGGTGATTGTTGACCGACTCAACAAGTCGGCCCACTTCCTACTGATCAGGGATCAGGGTTCAATAGAGAGCGTGGGATGCCTCTATGTGCATGAGATTGCGTAGATACATGGAGTACCTTCTTATATTGTCTCTGATCGTGACACACAATTTATTTTCCCGCTATGGAAGGGGTTTCAGGAGGCTTTCGGGACGTAACTTCATCTGATCACTCCCTTCCATCCTCAGAAATATGGTCAGAATGAGCAGACCATTCAGACCCTCAGGGACATGCTACGTGCTTGTGTCCTTGACTTCGGTTGCATCTGGGAGGATCACAAACCTTTGGTTGAGTTTTCATACAACCACAGCTATCACTCAACCATCAAGATGGCACCTTTTGAGGCCTTGTATGGTTGACCTTGGAGATCACCACTATGCTGGACATACCCTGGGGAGTTAGCACAAGTGGGACTAGAGATTGTATGGGCTACCACAGAGAAGGTGAAGATCATCCAAGAGTGGATGAAGTCTATACCAAGCAGGTAGAAGTTGTATGATGACAGAAGAATTTGACCTCTAGAGTTTGATGATGGCGACAACGTCTTTCTACGGGTGTCACCTCGACGAGGTTTATGGAGCTTTGGATGAGGCGGCAAGTTATCTCTGAGATTCATCAGATCTTTCCAGGTCCTCAGTAGAGTTGGTGAGGTGTCTTACCACTTATCTCTTCCACCTCAGTTGCCCTGGGTGCACAAAGTCTTCCACATATCACAGCTGAGGAGATACATGCACGACCCTTCTCACATCATCAACCATGGGGAGCTGGACGTTGATGTTGGGGTAACTTTTACAGAGGTTCTAGTGGAGATTGAGGATCGACTGGAGCGGGTCCTTCAGGGATGGTCAATACCTCTGGTGCACATATGTTGTAAGCATGGGAACTTGCAAGAGAGAACATGGGAACATGAGGCTCAGATGCGTGCTCAGTTGTCCCATTTGATCCCTTAGTTTGAGTTATAGCTTACGGGGATGTAGATCCCTGAGGTGGGGAGAATTTAAAGACCTAGAATTCCCATGGAATTTTTTTTCTTAAATACATGGGAATTTTATGAGTCCGTGAAAACTGACGATGCATGATTCTGAGGCCCGGTGTTCCCAGAATCAATTTCAGATGTTTTGTTCATGTACGTTCAGTAAACATACGAATATTAAGATCTTGTTCATTCTATTTCCCAGAATTTTAGGATATATAACTTCCCCTATTGGATTTCACATATAATAATTATTTCCATTATTTTGTTGAAATGCCGCCTTATGAGGCTTGGTATGAGAAGATGTGTCGAACACTAACATTATAGAATGAGTTTGGAGATATGAAGCTAATGTGATCTAAAATTTTCCAAGAGATTACAGATAAGGTTAATACCATAATGTATAATATGAAATAGTTACAAAGTCGACGAAAAATATATGAATACAATCATCAATGATACCAGGAGTTTTAGGTTGGAGATATATTGTATCTGTATTTATATTCATAGAAGAAACTCATGAGGTATGTGATGAAGGTAAATCTTATTACTAGATACATCATACTCTTTGAGATCCTTGATCACATTAGAGGGGTTGCCTATCAAAGGGTATTATCACCAAACTTATCTAAATAATACATTTTTTCACATATATAACCCTTAATGAAGTATATACTAGACCCATCACATATACTGAATCAGTAGGTTGTAATACTTGATAAATATCATTCATGTGTGGATAATATGGTGAAAATCATAGATCTTGGAGAAAAAATTATATGAAATAAAAAAACTAACCTAGTCAAAGTGTTTTGGTGGAACCAAAAGCTTAAAAATAACTTGGGAACTATAAGAGGTGATAAATAGTGGTAGCCTCGTCTATTTTATTCATTGTAAGGAAAATTTCATGGAAAAAATCTCTTAATGGGGGGAAAATGATATGACCCAAACTAATATAAGTGAAATTGCCTTTTTGAAAGAATAAATTCATTATTAAGTAATTTAGTAATAGAATACACAAGAACTATATAGATTATTTTGGATCATTATATGTTATATCCTGTCAGATTTAAATTTCCATTAATCACCATTACCCTTAACAACATTGTCATTACATTGTAACTATTATGATTCATGTATTAAAGATTGATAAAGTACAATTGACACTGGAAATAGATGTGAAGGCCATGACTAGTAAGATAATACCATATGTAGCCCATTTATCAAATCTTCTGATGGATATGGTATCACTAGAATTTTCCTTTGACCAAGCACATGCTGATATTTGATTACTAAAGAATGAGAGAAACTATTTATAAGATAAGTTCAATATCATTGAGATCATGACACAACCCATTTTCTATGAACTACCAAACAAACTGTCAACATCACACAACAAACCCTTTAGATGTCTCACGGTGTAATAAGAGTGTAATAACTTGGATCTTCGTTTCAGGTATGTTTATCCTTTTTCTGGAGGTATTGAGAAAATATGAGTTTCTAGAAATTTTTGAAGTACATGCCATGTACTCCCTTGTTGCACCAGCCCGTGTGCTGGCCATGTCAGGGCCACACACACGGTGTGTGGGGGTGATGTGGAGGCCCCTTAAAGCGGAGTATAGAAAAGTAGAGTACATGTCATGTACTCAAGATGTATGCACCGTGTATTTTCTTTTTTTCATTAAATGGACCACGATCATGCCTAACGGAAAAAATGATCTTCTTATCCAGGTTCATCATCTGAGAGAACCCGTACGACCGCAAAATTTCTTCAGATTCCTAAACCTCCATCTGTTCTCTGAATCGACCACTGTCGATTGCGTTGGAACCACATCGGTTATTTCTACCTTCTCCTAGAGACATGTTTTCCAGTTCCTCCTCTTTATTAAGTTATCGTGGGTTGAACATTTTTTGCATTTTTGTAGATCTACACCATTTTGAGGATAATCAAGACTCATGTTTCAAGTATATCGATCTCCTAGGATCGAGGTAGGTGGTTTGTGCCTTACCATTCGATGTCTTTGAGTTTTATGTGAAAATTCCACCAATACCCGTGAAAGGGGTATTGTGTGTTTACCTTTTTCCCCTTGTGGTTATTCCTACCTTGCTTTCATGCTTTTTTAGAGGTAAATTGATCATGTTTGTGGATAATTTCTATGCTTGGATGTTTTTCCCATGCCTTGTTCTTGTTACGAACTTTGGGTCTTGTTAGTATTTGGTCGTTTTACCTGTTTCCATGCCTTGTGATCATAGGATAGAATGATGTTGTTAACATGCTTGTTGATTTGTAGACAGTTTATCCAAGTAGCTCTATAAGTGTACTTTGGTTACCCAAGTAGCTCTACAGGTGTACTATGGCCTTATATCATTATTATGCACTGACAGGCATGGGACCATGAGAACCCGGTGCTATAGACTATAAGGAATAGACTGAGTGATCTTCCCAGAGAGTCTTAGATATTATAGACTATACTGGGATAGATCGAGTGAGCTTCCTCAGAGAGTCTCGGGCATTATCGACTATACGGGGATCGACCAAGTGAGATTCATCAGAGAGTCTTAGATATTATAGACTAGAGGAGGGTAGACCGAGTGAGATTCCTCAGAGAGTCTTTACTTTGTTTGAATGTCTTTAAAACCTTCCTAGGGTAGAGGATGAATTGACCGATGGAGCATCCTCAGAGAGTCTGTGGTATACCTGAGGCTATAGGAGGATTGGCCGAGTGAGCTTCCTCAGAGAGTCTCTAGACCATGGGTCCAAGAGGGTCAGACTGCGTGATCTTCCTCAGAGATTCCCTGACTACCCAAGACTATAAGGGGAATTGACCGAGTGAGCTTCCCTAGAGAGTCTTATAAATTCATATGACCAAAACAGAGGGGTTAGGATGAGTGAAATACCCAGAGGGTTATGGTACTTCTTGGATATGACCAGAGGGGATGGCTGTGAGTACTTCCCAGAGGGTTTCCCGTTGTGTTAGCTATTGCTTAACTGCTACTTGTTGTTCTATGGATTGATCACTATTTTATATCATCTTGTTTACTGCTTACTAGTTACTGCCTGCTATTGCTGCTACTATTTACTGCTTATTTTACTATTACCAGCCATATACTCACTGACTGTTAGGCACATATCTTCGGGTGGTTTCCTACTAGGATTTAGTCTCACACCCTATTTGGGTCATGCTTTTGGGCCCAAACAGACTATGTTGTTGCAGGTATAGACAAGGGAAAGATCCCTTCTACTTCAGGTACTTGATTGCTTTGGAGCAGGAGAGCATGGGACCAATATTGGCTTTCGATGTTGAGGAGCTGTTTACTTTATTTTGTACTTGTTTTGGTACTATTGTAGTTTTCAGCATTGTTGCTGGTTTGGCTGCTTTCCTAGATATGTATCATGAATCATTTCATATATATACATATGTGCTCCAGTTGTTTGCTGATTTAGTCTTCCGCTGTTTATTATTGTCGGTTATTTACTACTTCCTCTATTGCATGTTATTTACTTCCGTTGTGTACTCTTCCAATGAGGGCATAGTTTCCCCACTATCACACCGAAGGCCCTCGCTGCTAGTCGGCAGCCTCTGGCATTCGGGGAAATGCGCTTGAGGCCATGTGACCAACCGCGTACGGGGTGCCTCTGAGTGGCTTCCGAAACCAGGATGTTACAAAGTGGTATTATAGGTGTTCTTTTCCCTTGATTTACTATTTGGAGCCTTTATCTAGGGATAGGATGGATTCGGTACTTGGTAATAAGCTGTGCCTAGGAGTAGCTAACCCATGTACAGGGAAAATCCATACTACCTCATTTATTGCAGTTTTCTGGTTTTGAGATTTTATAGTTGATATGATTTCACCTATAGTGATTCACATAGCTTGTGTTGTTATTGTTGTTTCTTTTATGGTTTTATTTCTTTCGCAACCCGATGAGATGAGGGTATGCCATCTCATGCATATTATAGGCACTTGTTAGAAATCACATGCCATGCATTCTTGCCATGACATCTAGGATGCATTAGCGATTTCATGTGGTTGTGATAGAATTTGTGTAGATTATGCATGTTGTTATGATAGATGCTTTGATAGAATCACTTAGGTTTGATAGAGGATTTTTTGTATTGTACTTTGCTTAAATAAATGCCTATTTTTGGTTCCTGAGGTGTTATGGGCCCTCTTAAATCGGAAATTGGTAAATCATTGACCTGTTTTCCCTTATATATGACTTTATTAGATGTCAAGCTTTGATTCATGGGGAGTATGGGCCCTCAAGGATCGCAATTTGGCACCTTCATGCCTTGTTTTCTGGGTTTCTGGGCTTCGGTGCAGTTTTTGAGCTACTTCCTGGAAAAACCCAGAATACACGGCGTGTACTTTATGACTACATGTCGTGTAGTTTCAGACCGTGTCACTGACTGTGTTATCAGGAACATGATGTTGAGGAAATGCCTTTATGAACACACCATGTATGGTAGGTGCACGCCGTGTAGTATAGAGACATGTACCCGACCGTGTCACTAACAACACGGGTCGGGGAAGCTCGAGTAGAACATGCCGTGTTGGTAAAGAACACGCCATGTAGTCTTGTTCTAGGTACCCGGCCATGTCACTAATAACATGGTCTGGTGTTATCTTCTCCTATACACACCGTATTTGTTCGGAACACGTTGTAAGGGTCAGTCATGTAGTCGGCCGTGTAACTAATAACACAGGTTGCTGAAACCTTGTCTAGTACATGTTGTGTCCTTAGTGAACAAGCCGTATAGTTTAGGGTTAAGAGGACCGTGTGGTTTAGCCATGCAAAGAGACTCGGACAGGGTAATAGAGTTCATGTACACGTCGTGTGTGAGTGAACACGTCGTGTACCTTTTATACACATCATTTAGTCGTGTTTTGTAACATGACTATTTTTCCCTCATGTTCCCATTTTGTAATATTGTGTTCTCTGTCTTTGATAATCCTAATTTAAGGTGCGCTTTTGATCTTTCAGAGCTATTCCTCTGAGACGTCCTCTGATAGTACGTCAGTTTCCAGATAGTGATCAAACACCGGATATGGCTGATCAGGGACCTCCTACAGATCTTCCTGCTATGCCAGCCTTGGCACCAGCAGTTATACCCGTCGCAGGCACCGATGCGTAGTTCAGGGAGGACTTCTTGAGGTTAATGCAGACTTTTCTGGGAGCGCCACCTCTAACCCTATCGATGGCCTAATTGACGCGGTACTTTCAGTAGCAACATCCTTCTACTTTCTCAGGGGATAGAGGACCCCAGGCTGTAGATTTGTGGTTAGAGGCCATGCTGATGATCTTTGAGCATCTGGAGATACCCCCAAAGAAAATGGTAAATATGGCTACTTATATTCTTCGGGACACCACCAAGAGGTGGTGGGAGGTGATCTCGCAGTTAGGGTGCCAGCAGAGTATGTCTTGGGATGAGTTTCACCACACCTTCTATGACTACTTTTACCCTGAGACCTTGAGGTCTGACTGAGCCAGGGAGTTTATGAGTCTATAGCAGTGTACTCTTTTTGTTATCGAGTACTCTTCTTGCTTTACCGAGCTGCAACGCTTCACGCCGATCCCAGCGGGTGATGAGTTGTTTCCAGGCTAGGAAGTTCGAGGATGGTCTCAGGCAGGAGATCTGTTCCCAGGAAAATATCTTCAGGTTGACTTCGATATCCTCTATCGTCCACCAGGCACTGATCACTGAGCACAGCCTGGGGGATTCTGGAGCTGTGAGCCAAGGAGGTTCGACATCCAGAGCTGGTGTTCCTTCTACGGATAGTAGGAAATGCTGCAGAGAGTCTTCTCAAGGAGGTTAGAGCAGGAGGGATGTATCTTTGTGCAGTTAGGATGTATGCTAACAGTGTGGTAGGACTGGGCATAATAGGCCTAAGTTCTAGAGAGACCTTATGGAGTGCCAATCTTGCGGCAATATGGGCCACCTCAAACGTTTTTGTCAAATATTTTTGCCTTCAACTGGTGGTAGGGGTTCTTTTATGGCCCCGTGTTCCGGAGATGTATCTCCAGTTTCTCACCAGTCTGGGAACTGGAGTTCTTTCGGCCGTTCAGGCTGAGGTGGAGGTCACAGCTGTGGTGGTCAGTCACCAGGTTACCAGTGACATTAGAGTGGATCAGCTCAGAGTGGTCAGCAAGGGGCACAGGGCCTTGGTACAGGCCAGACTTTCGTCGTGGAGCAGACCCATCTGGAGCAGGATCTCGGCCCTTCTACAATTCAAGGTACGATCTTAGTAGCCTCAATTTTATCTTCAGCCCTTTTTGATACTGGTGCTTCACATAGTTTTATCTTTGTTGCTGTTGTGGAGAGCCTTGGTCTCGGTATCTTTTTGTCTGCCGACACGTTGACACTTTACACACCGTTGGGGACTAGGAAATCTAGCGTACGTCAGTGCAGAGAGTTCCCTCTTGAGGTTTCAGGGTGTCATTTCTTATGGGACCTCTATGTCCTTGAGGTGACGGGCTATGACGTCATTCTCAAGATGGACTGGTTATTTCCCTTCTAGGAAGTCGTTGATTTCTATCACTTCAGGGTGAGTTTTGTATCACCAGAGGGTATATTTTTTCTTCATATAGGCGAGTGGGATTTCCAGGTGGGTAGAGCTAGACCAAATCATTATGGGCTAGGAGGAGTTATAGCCCAGATTGCCAGTATTTATCTGGATGACCATGGGACTTCACAGTTAGACTTCCCTCCAGTGGTGGATCGTTTCAGGGATGTCTTTCCAGAGGACATTTCAGGTTTTCCTCCAGAGCGTGAGGTAGAATTCTCGATTGAGCTCATGCCAGGAGCAGCATCAATGTACATTCCTCCTTATAGGATGCCTACACCTAAGTTGTAGGAGCTCAAGAAGTAGTTATAGGAGTTACAGGAAAAGGGTTTCATCTGACCCAGTACTTCTCCTTGGGGTTTGCCTGTCCTGTTTGCGAAGAAGGAAGACGAAACCCTTCAGCTTTGCGTGGATTATTAGAAGCTGAACCAGTTTACGGTTAAGAACCGATATCCCTTGCCAAGGATCGATGACCTCTTTGACCAGATTCTAATATATCAGGTGTTCTTGAAAATCGATTTGAGGTCCGGTTATCATTAGTTGTGCGTTAGACCATCAGATATACCTCTTATAGCCTTTAGGAGTAGGTATGGTCTATACGAGTATACGGTCATGCCGTTCAGTCTCACAAGTGCACCAGCAGTTTTTATGGAACTCACTAACTGAGTGCTCCATCCGTACTTAGATTCCTTTGTGGTGGTTTTCATGGACTACATATTGGTGTACTCTCACACTCGACACGACCATGCCACACATCTTGATATTGTTCGGAGTACATTGAGAGATCATCGCTTATATGTTAAGCTCTTGAAATGCCACCTTTGGATGGATCAGATTCACTTCATGGGTCATGTCATCTTAGAGACAGGATTATCAGTGGACCTAGAGAAAGTGACCGCTGTAGTTTCCTGGGAGCAGCCGAATAATTTCATTGAGGTGTGGTGTTTTCTAGGGATGGATAGGTACTACATGCATTTTATACAGGACTTTTCACACATAGCAGCACCACTAAAAATTCTGACCAAGAAGGGGGAAAAGTTTTTATGGTCAGATTCTTGTGAGTCAGCCTTTCAGGAGCTGAAGGGGAGGTTGACATCAGCACCGATACTGGTCGTGCCAGAGCCGGGGAAAGTCTATATTGTTTACTGTGATTCTTCAGGTATCGGGATGGGAGATGTGCTTATGTAGGGAGATGGAGTCATTGCGTATGGGTCTCAGCAGTTGAGGCCACATGAGAGGAACTACCTGGCACACGATTTAGAGTTGGCAGCTGTTGTTCACGCCTTACGCTGTTGGAGACATTACCTTCTGGGAGAGCACTTTGTGGTATTCACTGAAAACAAGAGTCTCAAGTACATCTTCACTCAGCATGATCTAAATCTGAGACAACACAGGTGGTTCGAGTATCTTCAGTATTTTGACTTCGAACTCGCCTATACACCGGGAAAGGGAAACGTAGTGGTTGATGCGTTGAGCAGGAGAAATCAGATTCAGGCAGTTCAGGATTCCATCAGTGAGTGGCAGCTGATGGCTCTGTTCTTTGAGATGCACTTGGAGGTGCACAATAGATAGGGATAGACCTTTATTTCTTCTGTAGCTGTTACCTCTACCCTTCTTGATCGGGTACATATGAGGTAGCTATTAGACTCAGAAGGATTAGTCCTGCGGGAGAGTGTTTCAGGAGAGGACCCTCTTCCTGGATGGGCAGTGGGCGATTGTTGACACTCCTTTACATCACATTGTCTAAAAGAATGGAAAGGGAAATGCCTTAGCTCAAATTGATTCATCCTTTGAAGAAAACATCAAAAATCGACAAAGGCATGAATAAGACTTCAAATGAACATGTGTCGCGCAAGTTCCCTCATAGTCACGCAAGTAAACTTGCGTGCTGCCTAGTGGTCGTGCAGGTGACTTGTGTGCCCTCTTTGAAAATCACCCAGGGTCTTCTCTAGCCTATAAATACCCCTGTGGCCCCCCCATTTGACGACAAAAAATTCTAGAACCTCGGATTTGAGCTACCAGCGCCCTAGTCTCTTCTCAAAGCTTCCGAACACTTCTAAGTTAATTTCTTACCTAGAATGGAAGATCTAAAGAGAGGTAGGAAGACCAAAGTGTTGAAACTCATCAACACTTGTGCGCCTGAGTGGCCAGCCTTTAAGGGAAATGGCCACACTTGCGCGCCACCCTGCTCCTTCATCAGAACTTGTGCAACAACCTTTTGGAAACCCCTAGGGATAATACTAAGGGTTTGAGCCAAGTCTCTCCCAAGTATTACCCCAAGGGTTAAAAGTTGCGCGAGTACCCATGTGCCATGCAAGTATACTTGCACGACCAGAACATGCGCACCCACGCAGTACGTACGCGCCTACTAGGACTTGTGTGTGCCTCTCCTACCTATTTCACCTATCGTATGCTTATCCACCTATCCTCTTTAATATTAAGCCCTCAGAACACTCTTCAAAGCCATTTATGGCATGATTTTTTGATCGTCTCCCTTATCTAAAAGGAATTCTATGGAATATCTCTCAAAACCTAGTGATGTACATATCTTTATGTCACCAAGGTAAGATATTTCATTCATTTCAACCTCATCCCTCAAGATGAGAGGATCCAAAACCTGGGCCTCCTTTTTAGGAGTAGTCCCAGTCCAAGTCCTCTAATCTGGGCATCCTTTTTAGGAGTAAGTCCCAACCATAATTCCCTTAACCTGGGCTTCCTTTTCAGTAATAAGCCCCAGTTTCAAATCTAAAAATATGGGCATCCTTTTTTAGGAGTAAGCCCCAAGTCTCTTAATTCAAAAATTCCCTTAACTTGGGCCTCCTCCTTAGGAGTTAAGCCCCAGTTTTCAAATCCCTTTATCCTGGGCCTCCTCCTTAGGAGTAATCCCCAGTCTTAATTTCTCTTAACCAGTCCTAATTTACTTTTGATCTAGGATTCCTTATCAGGAGTAAAACCCAATCATAAGTCCCCTCCTAACTTGGGCATCTTCCTTAGGAGTAAGCCCCAATATTGGAGTATCCAAATCTCTATAAAGTACATATACCTTTATGGACCATGTTCCTAGATTTCTTCCCTGAAGTAAATCTTAATCTTCATCTATTTGGGCAGTCATACATACATAAGCCCCACATCATTTCTTATTATTGCATCTTTCATGGTACAATTGTCTGATTTTACCAATACCTATTGTTTCCCACACCGAGCATGACTCATGTGAGCTTAGAGTGTAAAGGTAATTATGACATCTTTCTTTGAGCCATAAATCATAAACATCATACTCCCTTACTCGAAATACGTGGGTTCTGATTCATTTTCTAAACAAAGGATATGTAGGTAGCCCATCTGTGGGTACGATCCCAACTCTGAAATAATCCATGTCTTTCTGAATGACAGTATTCTTCATCTACCCCACTGAGGGGCTTTGAAACCAGAATGGTCATCATAATGACCAAGAGATATCTATATAATGTATTAAAGGATACCATTGACTACAAATATCTAACAAATACCGATGATTCTCTATTGATAAATAACCTCAAATACATATAAAAGATTCTCTAAATTTCCTACATATTAATCATTTATTGTCATATCTAAAGGAAAACTCATTTTATACTTGGTAATTTAATAAGGATTCACGAACATAACTTAAATCTATAAAGAGAGTCATGGATTAGACAATAATTCCCCTCAAAAGGTGTGATGAGTACGACCTCCCATCCTCTCGACCAATACAAATTCCTAAGCCTCATCGGTCCACAACTAATGAGTGCCTACCTTTGAAAAGTAGGTCCAAATGGATATGGAATCATTGGATGTTTTCGGTTCTACGAACAAACCCGTTAGAAACTGATTGGAATGTTTGAACCTTAAATTAACGAGGTCATCCCCAATTCCAGAGGGAAAAAAATGGTGAAACTGACGTGAATCCTTAACCAAGTTAAAATGACATTTTACCTATTTGTTAGGCCCCTATTTAAACTCAATGAGAGGGCCAACAAAGAAATCAATAACATATTTTCTCATCCAAAAGATGTAGTGGCAGGACTTATCTTGATTATGTATGTTATATCAAATAGGCACTCTTTTCCAAGATCTTCTGCATTACCAAAATGGCTTCTCTTAAGTTCACACCCGTGAATATGTCTGCTGTGAAAACTTCTTCTGCGAAAGCCACTGCGGCTACTCCTGCTGGATCATCATCTGCTCTGAGGATGATATCACCTACTCAGCGTCTTCAACACTGGGTATCAAACGAGCTGGAGAAGGAGTACCATCAAAACGGTACTATTCCGACTCTAGAGGCTGCTCAAAAATCCCTCCAAGTCAATAATTTACCCTGGTCGTCTGGATAGCGACGACCAACGATCAAGAAGTAGGTGGTGCCAACCACCATTTTCAATCGTTTCAGGTATTTATCCCCGGAATGCAATCACTACTCACTCCCATATTTTGGGGAGGTGAATGAGTAGGCCCCTCAGGGCATTAATTCAAGGAGACATGAGTCCTTCCCGAGGGATCCCATCAACAATCGTCGCTAGACTCGTGCGACAGTGTTCCCTCCACATGATGAGGGTGTCATCTCCAGGCATTCGGCTTAGGTTCCTCGAACCCAAGCAGGCAAGACGAACCACCAAAGGTGAAATCTGGTCAACAGTGAGCAGGTTCTCATCTCTGCCATCTTTGGAGAAGTCCACCAACCTAACTTGGTGGCAAGCAATGAGCGGGCACATACACCCATCCGTTTTAATTCCGCTATCGAGAAGACTCATCTGGCAGTAGCGTGCCAATCCTTCCAGGCAATTACAGTGGAGTATTATAGACAGGAACATACACCTGTTTATAAATCATCAGTTAGTCAGCAGGCTCGTTTGACTACATACGATGGATCCCGCCAACCCAATATGTTGACAACTAGTAAACATGCACATACACCTATTTACACTCATCAATCCTACCAGCAGCCTCGTATGTCAGTGTTGAAGGAAGCTCGTTAACCACATTTAGTGGAGTGCAATCAGCAAGCACATACACCTTCTAGTATTGATCAAGCCTACCAACAGTCTTATTTAGTAGCATTCGGAGAAGTCAGTCAGAAAGCTCCGACGACAAACAGGAGGCAGACTCAACTCTCTGCCCCCACACTTGAGTACTGTCAGGATTCACTAACAGGAAAAGGAGGACAGGAGCAGGAACATACACCTGCTCCAAGTATAGAATGGACATATATCCCTGTTCCAGCAGCTGAAGTCCCCAAGAACATTCTGTCAATGGTGAAAGAGCATAAGAAAATCCCTGCGCATATCCTAGATTATTGTTAGGATATTATAATAGATTCAACAACATCTCAGGGAAAGACACACAAATATGTCCCTACTAGTGGAGTGACACATCAACAGTTCACTCCGGAACAGAAACACACATCTATTCCAGTCTAAGAGGGTTTTGGGGCGTACTCCCCCATATCTTACGGACAACCAAATCAAGCACATACACCTGGTTTGAGTGGAGATAATCAACCTAACCTGATCATTTATCTTAAGCAGGCACACACACCTGCTAAATTGAGTAAGAAGGAATCTATGAAGAAGACCTGCCCAACACAGTCAAGAAATGAAGGGCCTATCTGTGATAAGGCCTTACTCGATGCTGGAGTTCTTGAAGCCCTCAGACAATTATCTGTTGGAATTCAAGATTCTACTCTCTCAGTTACCAATAGTGGGAACATTAATACTGAAGGTCTTCATCAGACACTTCCTCATGAAGGCTTGATTCATGAATGTTCGATTGATCTTGATGTTTCATCTTCATATGAGAGCTACAATAACCCTCTGTGTGGCCAGAAGATCAAGGAGCAAGAGATATCATCTTTTGCTATAACTCATCATGGCGGTCCTCCCCATGATGATGAATTTAGCTGCGAAAGTCCTCTCCACAGTAGTAATTCACATTGTTTGGAAAATTCTTTAGAAGCCAATGAAGTGATGAGAAAGCCCTATTATCTTGAGGCACTTGCAAATGTGAATCCAGTAATGTCTGATTCTTTACCATCAGCAAGTGAAATACTTTCTCAATCAAAAGATAGCCTAGGGTTAGGTCATTCGCCGAACCACCCTTGGGTCATTTATCTTCTAGTTTGATCAGTGGATTCTCTACCAGTCTTGTTGAATCTGATTAAGCAACAAGAAATCACTAGCTCTGGTCTAAACAGGTAGAATAATCATCATTGAATGATAAAGAGGAAATGATGAACATGAGAAAACAGCTGGCGAAATTTGAAGTGCCAGTCATGTTTTGGCCTTTGGCTGACTCTCATTATGACATTCTAGAGATGTTGACGAAACATGAGATTAATGATATTCGTCTCAACATATGGAAAACTATTTGTTAGTTGAAAAAGATGGTATTATCTTATGATGAATATGAAAATTATGTTAATATAATAGGAGGGTTACAACTCCAAATTTACTTGGCATCTCTATCAGTCTCTCGATATCCGAAGGCTGTAAAGAAGTAGAGAGCCCTTCAGCATTTATGCCTTGGTGCACTAAGAAGATTGTGCTAGTTAATTGTCAATGCCCCATCTGGTATTCATATCAGAGGATGGGGTGTTCATGGAGAACTACATTTTACTGTGCTCTCCAGTCAACAAAGCCTGTGGAAAATGGTTTCGTGCAATGTTAATGCCCATGGCTGGCCACAGTCAATGGGTTTTGTTTATAATCAAAGGCTTGCCCAAGAACAGGCTTCAACTAGATCCTCTCAAAATCAAGAATACAGAGAACATGTTGTTGAATTACTCCTGCATCAAGCAAAAAATAATATTGAACGGGCTTCTCATATGGAGAAAGCACATCATCATGTGACAGAAGTGTCAGAAATCATCCAACGGTCTTTTGAACTGGGCGATAAAAGTGGATGTCGATTGATGCATCCATCTAATTTTAGGGCCAAGGTCCATAAGATCAAGAGATATTTTAAGAATGTATCAGACATATCATGTCAAGAGACACCCCATCTTTCCAGACTGGGGACTCTCTTAACCAAACCCTCAGAATCAACAAATAGGATTTGATGAGTTGAGCGGGAACAACAGGAATAGCCCCAGTCCACCGGACTGGGGACTTTTTCAAATCATCAATCCCACCCTCAGAGAAAGTCTTTCTTCTCCCGATTAGGGAAGAATCCCCAAGAGGAACGAAGAGACAAATTATCTGGATATTCTCTCCAAATTACGGTTCTCCAAGAAGTTCCTGAGGGATTAAATCAACAAAAGGCAATGTCTCGTCAGGGGCATGGTAGAAGAAAATATCACATAAATGTTGATATAAGGGATGCGATGCGTTATGCATCAATTAATGTCATCAATGCCATTATTTCTAATCCACCAGATGAGGCTCACTCAGAGGGATCATATGAAGAGGTTCTTGCTCAAGAAGTTGTACGCACAGACACAAATGAAGAAGGTGTACGTACACGAAATCAAAGGCTTACCCAAAATCTGGCTGTTCCTTTAAGTAACCCACTTCCCCCTCTCCGAAAGGGATCAAAAAAGGGGAAAGGAAATAATTAGGTTACATAACCTTCCTCTGGATAAGGCCAATCGCTTTAATTAAAACAAAGATTTTCACAACAGGAGGAAGAAATGAAGTAATTAAGAAGGATGAATGCAGAACTACTTTAGGGTAGTCTTCCTCCTAAACGTGCTGGAGCCAGTTAGTCAAGGGAATTTGTTGTGGATACTGAGATGGATCAAGAATATCCTCCTTTATTAGTACACCCTCATAGGTCTAATCCTATGGGTCAAGTACAACAACAATCGGTAGTGCTGCCATCAGTTGCAGTACTAGCTTCCATACCTGTCCAAGCTCCAGTCAGTGCACCTATTCAGGTCCAAGCTCAATCGGATATTTCTCAAAAGTTAATAACTACTATTGAGTCATTAACATCTCTATTGGAAGCTATGGAGGGAAAACGAGCTCAAATTAAACAAGAAAAGAGATCTTACCTTGAATGGGTTGATGATATTCCTCCCCCATCAAATTTTGAAAGTACCACATTCCCAATATTTAATGGTTAGGGAGACCCATAGAAACACTTAAAACATTTTTGTTTCTTGTTGTGATCCTATGATGGGAACTCCTCAGCAACAGGAGGCAGTTAAGCTCAGGTGTTTTTTACAGTCATTACAAGGACCTGCCTTCGTTTGGTACACAATCTTGCAATCCTGATCAATTACAGGATGGGAAGATCTCCATCAACGATTTCTTCTTCAATTCAGCTCAACATTTCCAAAGATAATAGTTTTTTATCTTACAAACTATAAGCAAAGGGAGAATGAAAGAGTCTCAAATTTCATTGCTCGCTGGAAGGGATTAACATATTCCATAAACTTAGCACTCCCTTAAGAAGAGTTTTTGCCAATCTGTGTGAAAAATTAGTGTGATAAGTTATGCACGTCATTGATCCCTGTGAAATACACCGGAGGGTTTCGAGACCTTACTTCGATCGCTCAGTAGATTTAAGACTCTCTTACAAAGACTAAGGATAAAACTCATGTAATTCCATCAGCTACAGGAAGAAGAATTGGTAGAGTAGAGAATGCTACAGTCATGCTTAAACTGGCACATGTACCCTCTTATACTTCAAAACCTTCATATTCGTGAAGGGTTCCACCTCTTGAGTGTCAGCAACAGAGGCCATTTCATCAATTTTGGCGCCAAAATATTGCATGAACGGAAGGGACGAAAAAGAAGGCAGGCACGCTACCTCACGAAGCACCGATGCGAAGCACCCCACACATCACAGTCTCGCGAAGCTCCAGAGGCGGTAACTCTCCACGAACACATTTGAATTTCTTGAGACCGCCGCGAAGCTCCAGAGGCGGTAACTCTCCGTGAACGCATTTGACGTTTTCGAGACCGCCGCAAAGCTCCAGAGGCGGTAACTCTCCACGAACGAGGGTGATGTTCGCAAGACCGCCGCGAAGCTCGGGAGGCGGTAACTCTCCGCGAACGACGCTGACGTTCGCGAGCGTGCCGCGAAGCACCTGAGGTGGCACGCGAGTTCGGATTTTTGGCGTCCCTTGCCTATAAATACTGGACTCCCCCTGAGTCCCCGGGATGGACAATTTGACCTTTCAGCTTCTCCTCTCCCGAATTGCGAAGCACCCTTTTCCCTCAGGAATCATGAGCTCCGCAAGGTACTTCTACTTCGCGTGACGCCTTCGCTTTGAATCGTTTTGAGCCCCTCTTCTGAGAGGGATGCCCTTCGAGAAGCTCAAGGGAATTCGTGAAGGAAGGGGATTCCCAAGGGAACCCGGGCAGTCGCGGAGCATTTATGCTTTGCGAAACACCCAACCTGTACTAGTGATCCCTATGCTAAGGCAGGATCACTACACATCGCGAAGCACACTACTTCGCAGCACCCTGCTTCGCGAGGCACCTCTTCTTCTTGAGGCAGTGCTCCGTGAATATTGTTCCACTTCACGAAGCACCCTCCACTCACACCTATGCCCCATGCTAAGGCCAAGGCACTCCGCTTCGCGAAGCACACTCCTTTGCTTGGAAATTTCTCTTCCCGTGCGACCCTCCAGGTTTTCACAATGTGATTTCAAAGTCCCACGGACAATACCACTCGTAGCATTGCTTCACCTAATGCTTCTTCGCATAGGCACGCTAACGGATATTGCTTCTTCGCATAGCCACGCTAACGTGGACCTCTCGATGGTTCGATCTACAACCCCCCTTGACCATGGCCTTGCCGGTACCTTCCCTCCCCCAAGGACCAGAGGGTACTGGTTATGTAAGTCCTAGGGGTGCGGAGTGAACCCGCCTCGTCCGAGCTGCAGGACATTAAACTGTCAAGCACCACGTCCTCAACACATGACATTAAACTGTGACCCGACCTCGTGCCTCTTACGAAGGGTCCCCCCAGCTCGAACATTTTTTATGCCACTCGTCTCCACGGGAGTGGAATCACCCATCCACAAGGGATGATATCCTCCTTATTGGAGTGGCGTATGTTCTCAGGAGAAGGGCGACCCTAGTTCCCCAACGGATGGCTGCACCCCTGCATCTCCGTACTTCCCCACTACCAAGGTCAGTGGAGGGTGTGATAGGGAACGAGGCACCTCCCATCATGGGTCCCAAATCCCTCTTTTGCTGCACTTTGTCGCACTCCGGTCCTCTATCCTGGAGTAAGTCCCAGCACCATGGGCCGCCTAACGCGTAAGCCCCTCTTCGCTTCACACGAACGCACCCTTCGCGGCGTGGTCATCAGGTCCTTACTGTCTCTTGTTTCTCACACCAAGCATGACTCATGTGGGCTTAGAGTTGGCATTGGCTATGACAATACCTCGTACAACATGACGTTAAACTGCATGCCCTCGTCCAGCATGACGTTAAACTGCATGCCCTCATCCAGCATGACGTTAAACTACTTTACCTCGTCCAACATGACATTAAACTGTATGCCATTGTCCCGCATGACATTAAACTGAACACCCATTTGAACTAAGAGGTCTTTGATCCATGTCAATGCATGGTATGTAGGAATCCTCCACGAGGTTCAAGCCCACCCATCATCCGATTCACGTCAAGTTCTACCTTCGTCCAACATGAAGTTAAACTACATTCCAGTCCGACGATAAGCCATTGTGACTACCCTTTGAACTACGAGGACTTTGATCCATGTCAAGGCATGGTACGTAGGAAGCCTCCCAGAGGTTCAATCCCATCTCCCATCGGACCAAGGTCCCTCATTTACGTCGGTTCGCCGACACCCACCGCCCGTCGCTCATTCACGTCATGGTTCACTACCGTCCCGCATGACGTTAAACTGTATTCCATCAATCCTTTGAACTACAAGGAATTTGATCCATGTCAAGGCATGGTACGTAGTAAACCCTCCCAAGCTTCAAGCCCACCACTAGTGGACCCCCGGGTCTACTTTCATGTCAGTTCACCAATGAAACCCTTTAAACTATGAGGTCTTTGATCCCTGTCAAGGCATGGTACGTAGGAATCCTCCCCAAGGTTCAAGCCCATCTCTCATTGGACCAAGGTCCAATTTCACGTCAGTTCGCTGATGATGCCCATCGGACCAAGGTCCACCCTCATGCCGGTTCACCAGCACCATCCCGAACTACGCGAACTTTGATTCCCTGCCACGGGGATACGTAGGAAGCCTCTTCAAGGCTCAAGCCCAACTTCACCATCACCCTTGCGATGGTTCCTTTCCATTCCCCCCTCCACTTCATTCATCCATCCATCATCCACCCTAATTCTTGCTCGGACCATTATATCCCGGTGAGACCATGTCGGTACGTTCCTCTTCACAGCCACCCATGGGCTGGTCCCGGTATCAGCACCCCTTCAAGGGAAATCCCTCAATCCGATCCATTCTAGCTAATGCTCTGATCGGGCTGATCCGTCTCCGCTAGATATTAAACTCGCAACATACCCTGTGTTAAACACGGGAAGCTGAGGAAAACCTCAGATATGTGTCTATGGCATATAATTCCCCATGTTTGATGTGGGATGCCTCGGGCTTCCACGCCCTCGAGAATCCCTGTGACCAGGGATAATAGAAAGACATGCCAGGTTCCCTAGCATCCAGACACGCTACTGATGTCTCAACGTGACTACTCCCCCGACTGAAGGTTGCTTCCCTAACCGGACCCTTTGGAATATCCCAACAGAAGCAGTGTAATTAACCGGTGTCCATGGAAACATGGCACTGGGAAGAGTTTTACGAACAACATATTAAATCTATGAGGGAGACCCGGACTAGGTGACGAGTTCTGTGGAGGAATCCACAGAAGGAAGAACCGACATCCCATCATCCCGTTTTGATCAAGGAGTAGACGTCCCTGAATAAGAAGGGAATGCCGCCCACCTTTGGAAAGCGAGAATGCGGGGAAACAGCACGGCGCGTCCTCCTCCGCGGACGGACGGATGCGCGCGCCCCGGTGAAAGCGTCGGAAATAGAAATGGTGAACCCGATGTGAAATTCTTCTCCTCAATGTGGAGATTAGTCGCGTTCGAGACACCAGTAGATTGATGTGTCACCGGATCCAGATATCCGGTGCCTGGTCCCACCAAGAAAATAGCGGGCCTGTCGTGAAACTCACTGGAAGTCGGGGCAGTAGAACTTGGGGCACTCCGTTCTGCAGCGTGTTGGCGTGGATCCTTCTTACATACGTGGAGAATGGAAGGATGCTGGGGCACTGGTTGTCAATACTTTTCCTCACAGTGCTGATGAGTTGATCCCTTCGTTTCTCAGGAACCTGGTTGCTGTTACAGAGACACGATCACCGCCCGCTCGCCTATGCAGGGGCACGGGAAACACCACCACAGCCACCGCACATGGCACCGCTACCGCCACGATGACCGCCACATCGTGGAATACGGGGCACCCACGTCCCCTTTCCCCATCAGAGGTCATCCAGCGAAGGGTGATCAACAACCTCGTGTGCAGGTACGAGGAGGAAAGGGTCATCACAACTCAGGATATGGCCCTCTTGGACCTAGATTCCTCCAGGCCCCGCCGTCAACGCGGCCCTAACAGGCCGCGCAAGGAGGCCCTGCTCCCCACCCCAACATTCAACCGTTTCAGGAGCCTGTCCCCGGATCGCCTTGACGACTCCTCGCCTTACGCTGATGAGGCGGGCGCCGTCCGGCTCGGCCCACTCAGGGTCCCGACCCAAGGGCTCCAGGAAAGGGCTCTTGTCTGGCTGCGTCAGCACCGCCGTCCGACTCCGTGGGAAGAGTAGGTAGGCCATGACCCTGCACCACCTGCGCCAGCTCGTCTGACCTGACGTCAGCGCCGGGCCCGGGCTGAGGACTCTCGCCCAGGTGCATCAATGTCAACAGCTATAGTGGCCCGAGCCACCGCCGACGTGCATCATGGGTCCCCTGCATACAATGAGCAGGGGGACTCCTTCACCCAACCAGGATCGAGACCCCAACCGCCCCACGGGTAGGCTGGGTTGACTCTCCGGGTTGCATGCCTGAGTGGTGATCACCGCGAACTAACCCGCGGTGATGTCCCCCCGTACGGAGGCCCTCCCCGTACCACTACTCCACAGAGCATGGGCCTTCCCCGCTCTGAAGCTCTTCATGGAGGTATGCCTCGTTCTACCCTCATCCCGAAGGAAGACGTGACCAGCGGCAGTGATGCTCAGCGCGGAAACCTTTCCCGCGCCCACTATACAGGGTATGGAGTCCATCCTCCTGCTCCCGACCACCGATCTGAAGGCACCGTCCATCCGGTCCTTCTCCAACGTGGGGGCCCTCCCTATGTCCTCTCTGCAACCGGCTAAGGTCCTCCTCGCCCCAGCGACCCGAGGAGTGAAGGTCAGCCTCGCTCCGCCCGCATAGACCATAGAGGTCCTCCCCATGCTCCTGCCGATTCCAACAGAGGCTCCGACCACATGGGTACTGTCCATGGAGGTCCTCCCCATGTACCCTTCAACATTTTCCCTGGCACCCCTCGCACTTCGGCTATCTTGAGTGGGGGCCCTCTCCACCACGGCGCCACCGCCACCCCGAGACTACATTATAGGGATCAACCCTGTCCCGAAGAGCCACCCCGGGGAAGGAGAGCAGTTCGTCGCCGCCACAAGAAGAGTCCTGTGAAGGCCCGGGTGGAGATCAAACCTGCCCGCTTCTCCGACTCTAAAGTGGAATACGACTCAACAATGGAACCTTCTCCCCGCTCCTCCGTATCAAGGACTGGGGCATGAACCAGGCGCGTTAGCCTCATTCTCCCGGAATATGAGGTCCACCAGATTCCCATCCCTCTCCGCAGGTACATCCAAGAGGAAGAAATCTTGGGAATTCTGTAGGTCTCGACCGCGCAATCACCACCATTGTCACCAGAAGCGCCCTCTACCTCTACCAGAGATCATGGAGAGCTATTTTGGGGGCCAACGATAGTAGAGCGACGACATGACCTATCGTCGGAAGCTGCGACTCCTATGCCGAAAGCTATGGATATCATCCCATCGTATCATGACATCATGGCCATGTCACCTTACTCTTCAGAGGATGGCCCAGAATTCGGCGGCCAGTCAGTTCGTTCTCCGTATTCTATGCCGCTGATTTTACTATCCCAGAGGTTCGCCTCGGTACTGATACCGGTCTCTCAGCTGCCCCCGGTTGACGAGTGGGGCAATACAGGGCTAGACCCCGAGTCCGAACCCAGGAGCTTCTGGAGTATTCTCACAGAGGATCACTTCCCAGAGAAATTCTGGCCGACGGCGGTGCTGAACTTTCGCGCACCAGAGTCATTTACCCCTGAAAAAGTGGGGTGCTTTTGTCGAACCCTATGGGTGACACACTTCCTCCTTCATTACGAGTGGGTGGTGTACCCCAGAAGTCGAGAGCACTTCGAAAAATCGGTGAGCAATGCCGCCTGATCGATTTGGCCGCACTCCTTGTGGCCCAGCACCCTGAGTCGCCAGGCCTCCAGAGAGCCCTTCAACGGAAATGTGTTCAGAGTTTCAAAGCACTCCATAGAATCTTCAGGGAAGCTACCCCCCATGAGCAAGTCCGTGGTTGGGGACACTATGCCGCTCTCCTCTTCGACCCTATCCGACGGTAGCTTGATTCGTTATGCGACATTGAAGACGTGCCCTCGAGAGGGGTCACGCTCCACATGGCTGACATAGTGTAAAAGGAAGACGAGCTTGAATTCCTTGATGGAGACTTACCCCCCAAGGGTGTACCGCCACTGCTGGACCCATCAGGGAGGGTTACCCATCAGTAGAGTAACCTGCTAGGCCTCCCCGTACCCACCGAGTCGCTGGTACTCGTTCGAAATACCAGCCAGGGTAAGGAGCACGTCGGAATTGTCAAGCACTCTGACTCATCTGCCTCTGTGCAGAAAACAGACGAAGATCCCGAGAAGGGCACGTTACGCCAGAAGCTTTCTGAGTAGAAGAGGCTGGTTGAAGAACTCTTGGCTGAGCGCGCCGCAGAGCGGTGACCCAACTATGGTAATCCCAGGCCGGGGCAGGAACAATTTCCCCCCGGTGAGATGCCTTCGGGCAACCCTGATCATGCTACTCCCGCAAATAGGGCAGAAGCCGGAATTTACGGCAATAGGGCGCGATACGTCTCACCAACCCCCCCCCCCCCCGAACGACGGGGCAATCTGAAGAATCTAATCCGGGTTCCCCCAGTCACCCCACAGGTCGTTCCGCCAGTTGATCCACGAGCTGCCGAAGCCATCTACCGTGTTGAAGAACCTGGCAACGCACTTGTGGTTAGGGATCCCCGTCAAGACAGGGACCCCCACCCAGACGATCTTATAGCGGCACTCACAACCCGCCTTGAAGCGTTGGAAACACGACAGGTGGCGGTCCCACCGGATGGCAAGCCGTATCCCGTGTGGGTGGATGATATGCCCGTGCCACCAGGGTTTTGGGAACCCCACTTTCTCGCCCTTAAACGGGACAGGGGACCCGCCGCAACACTTGGCTCATTTTTCTTCCAGGTGTGGCCCCATGCTGGGGACCCCGGCTCAGCAGGAAGCTGCCAAGCTCCGATGTTTCATACAGACATTGGAAGGTCCAACATTCGTCTAGTACAACCAACTCCCTATTGGATCGGTGACCGGTTGGGAGGATCTTCGTCGGTAGTTCCAATACCAGTTCAGATCCACCACATGGAAGACCATCATTGCAGACCTCTTTAAGTGCAAGAAAAGGCCTGATGAGCGAGTCGTAGATTTCATCACCCGGTGGAAGGGACTTACATATTTCCTCGATATGCCACTGACTCAGGAGCAGTTACTGACAATGTGTGTGGGGAATGTCAAAACGGAGATGGTACCCTCCCTGATTACCCAGAACTACCCTAGAGGGTTCATAGATTTCTCAGATAAGACTCATCTCCTTGAGGAAGCTCTGCAACAGGCTAGTCAGGCACGTTCGTTTCCCCCTATGATCCCAGCCAGGAGGACCTCCAGGGCTGAACCCGCCGTGGTGGCCCAAATAGAAGCCCCTAGGCAGCTGGAATTACTGCCAGTGACACCATCCCTGCAACCCCGCATAGGTCCCCCACCTCAAGCACAGTCTCCTACCCAGCAACGACCGCCTCAGAATCGATAGGTTCCCTCGCACAATGCGCCACCGCCACCCAGGCGAGATAATCAGGCGCCGCCTCCTCGGCAGGCCCCTCTGGCCCCTCGTCAGGGCCAGGCCCCTCATCAGGGCTAGGCCCCCAGGGCCCCCTATCCAGAAAGAAGGCCCCAGAAATATTCGTTCAATGAAAATCAGGTCCCTGGCTACTTATGAAGTGCTCTAGAGAAAAGGATTGTGCGCCTGCCTGAGTGCTGAAGGCCGACAGAGGCGAATCTCACCGATCACCCCAACTACTATGCTTATCATCGGATTCTGGGGCACACCCTCAAGCAATACTATGTGTTAAAAGACTGGATTTAAGACCAGGTCAACAACAACATAGTCAAGTTGGGCCCGACACTAGCACAAGTGGCGGGTGTCTTTGCATGGTCAGAGATCAGCAGCGACAGTGAAGGGGAGTGGCAGTAGGTCCCCAGCCGTGGATCCCAGAAATACGACGACTAGATGGCTCGAAAAACTGTCGTCCGTGCCCATGGTATCATCCGGGCGTGCCTGAAGCAGCTAGAACCTTCAGAAGAAGTAGCCGGTACCTCCGCACCGTCTTCACAGTCGACCTCTTCCCAAAAGGGCAAGCAGCGGCGACGCAAGAAGAAGCAACACGCACTGCCGGTGCCGTCGTCATCCCGTACTCTCGGCGACTTTATGCCCCTTGAAATGGGGATTCCTCCCAAAATCCGCCCAGTGGTGGATGACTCCTTGAGCGACAGCCAGGGGTACGCTTCGGTTAACACCGTGGAGCTGGTAAAGCCCTATATGACTCCCCAATGTTTCCAGCCGACGTCAACGTCAGCGGAATCACAACCGTGCCGGTCATCAAGGTATGTCAGCGGACACTTTCAGCCAAGCCGTGCGCGCTACTGAGACCAGACAGTAGGCTCAACTCATATCTCAGCATGCACAACCCCATCTAACGCCCTCAGCTCTACCTCCACCGCCGTTTGTGCTACTAGATCAGGGAGATCTGCCTCGTTCGTATCACATTCAGTCTCGCTCGGCTACAGGCCAGCCTCCGCTGTCCAATCCTAGTCTGGCGACTACTCCCCAGGCTTCAACTAGTAGGTAGTAGGATGTACCTAGTACTAGCCGCCCGCCGGTTCAACCGGAAGGACCCACTATGCCTCCAAATGCCAAACGACCTCCTGTAGGAAGAGGTTCACGTTTGGCACGAAAGTATGATGTCCTGAAGCACCTGGCTGACATTCCGGCAAGGCTTTCTATCCTCAAGGCCCTTCACCTGTCATCTGAAATGCGCGAGGCACTTGCCTAGTCCCAAAGGGGCCCCCTCCAGTTTGAGATGGAGGTAGCAGCTGCAGAAGCCTTCCATACTGAGACAATTGAGAATGCCGAATGTCAGGTGGTTATCTCGTTCTCCAGTGAAGATGAGGACCCTCTTATACAGGGGAATATTCGCCCACTGTACATCACTGGCCACTTCAATGGTGTGGACGTCCGCCGCTGCCTCGTTGACACGGGTTCCGGAATCAACCTAATTCCGACTCGGACGTTGCGAAAGCTGGGTCTGTCTGAAGGTGATTTAACTCCCTCTGACCTCAGAATCCAGGGGTATGACAGGACCGAGCAAAGCCCGGTCGGAAAAATCCGCCTGAAGACTCAGTTCGGTGGCTTAATTGCCAGCACCGAGTTCATGGTCGTCTCTCAGGACACCGCCTACAACGCATTGATGGGTAGGCCATGGCTCCATCTGCATGCAGCGGTCCCTTCGTCGTATCACCAGTGCCTCAAATACCCACTCAACGGTTGAGTAGGCATGCTCCAAGGAGATTCCACTCCTTTCTCTTCTTTTGAGGACCGCTATCTGGATGCTGGTTATTACAAAAGTAAGGATAAGCAAATCCTAGTAAGCGAGGATGAACCCGCCCCGGTCACAAGTGATCCCTGGGCAAGCATGGATGATGCCTATATCCTCCCGATCCACCGATTGGAGGCCACGACCCCCGACATGGGGCAATGTTTTGTTGTTTCGGGTACACAAGGAAGGCATGTTACCGTGTCCAAGAGACGACAGAAAATCACCTCGTACTCCTACATCAACCAAGCTCAGGTGATCCCGGAACCTCCTACCCCTGTACGGTACCGAAATGTCAAGATTATGACAACGGAGGTACGCCATACGTATCTCTTCTGCCGGGCTGGAATCCACCGACTCAGGCCGACACGTCACCACTGCTTTGATATCATCAAACGTGGCCCCTTAGGCCGAAGGCCAGATGGGATAGGGTCGACTACCTTCATTGCTATGGTCTCAATGGCGAGTGAGTCTCCTGATAGGATGACCACTTCTGCCCGAGCCGGCACCAGATGCCCCTCATGTTTTGATAGCCCAGAAGTATCTCCCGTCGCGGGAAATCCCCCCACGGGTGGGGAGGAAGACCTGGAGGATACTCCCCCCGCCTTTGAGGAAGGCGTCTCTACCATGGTTGATAAACTGGTATAGGTGAACCTTGGTAGCGAGGCAGATCCGAAACCCACATTGATCAGTGTAGCCATGTCCCCCGAGGAGCGGCAGCAGTACGTAGACTTCCTCAAACAACATCATGATGTGTTTTCCTGGAGTTACAACGAGATGCCAGGACTAGATCCCCAGGTAGCTGTTCACTGTCTAGGCCTCCCGGCAAAACATCGTGGGTTTAAGAAACCCCCCAGGAAGATTCACCCTTCTCATGGTGCTATGGTTGAGGCCGAAGTTTACAAGATTATCAAAGCCAACTTCGTTAATGAAGTCCAGTACCCCAAGTGGCTTGCCAACATTGTGACAGTCAGGAAGAAGAATGGGCAGATCAGAGTCTGCATCGACTTCCACAATCTTAATCTCCACTGCCCAAAGGATGACTTCCCACTCCCGGTGATGGAGTTATTAATTGACGCCACGGCCGGGTTCCAAGCTCTCTCTTTCAAGGACGGGTATTTTGGGTACAACCAGATCCGGATGGCCCTCGAAGACGAGGAGTCCACTACCTTCAGGGCTCCCCAAGGTATCTTTTTCTACTAGGTTATGCCATTCGGTTTGAAAAATGCAGGTGACACTTATCAGAGGGCCATGCACCGCATATTCAATCCGATTCTTGGAACATTGGTGGAATGCTACGTAGATGACCTAGTGGTCAAATCATGTCAGCGCCAGGACCATCTCAAAGACCTCGATAAGGTGTTCGGTTTCCTCCATTCCCGTCACCTGAAGATGAACCCATTGAAGTGTGCCTTCAGGGTCACCTCTGGGAAGTTTCTGGGCTTTTTTGTTAGATACCGAGGCATTGATATTGACCCAGAGAAGATCAAGGCCATCAGCCAAATGCCTCCCCCGAGCAACATTCGGGAGCTTCGAGGCCTCCAAGGCCACTTAGCCTATATACGCCGATTCATCGCGAATCTGGCTGGAAAGTGTAATCCCTTTTCCCGGCTCATGAAGAAGGGCGCTGCCTACGAATGGGATGAGGAGTGTCGGACCGCCTTCAAGGAAATCAAGCAGTATCTGCTCCATCCTCCAGTTTTGATGCCACCCATCTTCGGAAAGCTGCTGGTCCTTTACGTGACCGCCCTAGAAAGATCCCTCGGTGCGCTGCTCGCCCAGAAGAATAATGAGGGTACTGAGAACAGTCTCTACTATCTCAGCCGCATGCTTCTCGATACGGAGGTCAGATACTCCCCTATCGAAAAGAGCTTCGTTGCGCTCGTCTTCACCGTGCAGAAGTTGCGACATTACCTATAGCACCATGAGGTGCAATTGGTCTCCCGGGTAGACCCACTGAAGTACATCCTGAACCGCCCCATGCTGACTGTCCGACTAGAACGGTGGGCGGTGATTCTCCAGCAGTTTGATATCAGGTTCGTACCTCAGAAGTCCATTAAGGGACAGGTGTTGGCAGACTTTTTAGCTGCCCATAAAACCTCCGCGGATCAATCCCTATACCTGGATTTTCCTGATGAGATGATCCTCTCAGTCAATCATGCTGTCCTGTGTTGGAAAATGCATTTCGACGGTGCCTCCCGGAGCCCCACCGGTAGGCGGCTCAATGATCCCAAGCTCAATAGAGTGGGCCTGGGTATTGTCTTCATTACCCCGACGCAAGCCGTCCTACCATACTCGTTCCTTTTGTCAGAAGGCTGTACGAACAACGAGGTAGAGTACCAGGCTCTCATCACCAGCCTCGAGTTGGCCCTTGAGATCCATGTGCCCCATCTACATGTGAAAGGAGATTTTGAGTTGGTAATCAAACAGGTTAATGGCGACTACCTCGTCAGGAAGCCGAAGCTTGTACCATTGCTGGAGTATACCCTCCGCCTAATGGCCTAGTTCTCTTCTCGACCAGAGGTTACCCATGTCCTGCGGTCACAGAACGGTCAAGCAGACGCCTTGGCTGGCTTAGCCACGTCGCTCGCAGAACACGAGCAAGATGATTTGATCATACATGTGGCACACCGGAGATTCATTTCCCCCGTCACCCAAGAAGACAATGATGTCCTACGGGTAAGTCATCTCACTACCGGACCCTCTACGCCAGGGGCCCCTGGTTTGTCAGACACAGTGGATGAAGCCACTCCCAACCGGAGGGCACCTTTTGTCGAGTATCTCCAAAATGGTCGCCTTTCGGACGACCGGGACGAGCGCGAGCGAATCCTATGCCGCGTGCTGCAATTTACCCTCCAGAGCGGCCCTAGTCTTGAACAGATCCTTTATAAGCGGAACTTCGATGGTGTCCTCCTCTGTTGCATTCAAGGAGTAGAGATTACTCAAGTTATGAAAGAGGTTCATGCCGGTTCCTGTGGCGCCCATCAAGCTGGGTCGAGGCTGTACCATCAAATCCGGAGGTTGGGGTACTTCTGTCCCTCCATGATCCATGATTGTATTGGGTATGCCAAGAGATGCCATGCGTGCCAAGTTCACGCCAACTTCCTGCATCGGTCGCCAGAGCCCCTCCACCCCACCAAGTACGCTTGGCCATTTGTGGTATGGGGACTTGATGTAGTGGGACCGTATCCACTGGAAACAGCATGCCAGTGTAGGTTCATCCTGACTACTATAGATTTCTTCTCCAAGTGGGATAGGTAGTTCCACTCAAAAAGGTCAAGGCTCGTTCCATCGTTGACTTTGTGAGCTCCAATATTATCCACCGGTTTGGGGTCCCTCACGCCGTCCTCACCGATAACGGCGCCAACATCCAAGTGGCTGAACTGAAGAAATTGTACGCCAAGTACGACATCCGTTCGAACCATACCTCCCGCTACCACGCGTAGGAAAACAGACAGATCGAGGCGTTCAACAAAACCGTCTCTAACATTCTGTAGAAGACAGTTGGTCAGAACAAGAAAATTTGGCCAGACAAGCAACCCTCCGCCCTCTGGGCTTATCGGACGACGGCTCGCAACTCTACCCAGGTGACCCCATATTCCCTAGTATATGGAGCTGAGGCCGTCCTACCCATTGAGATCCAGCTGCCATCGTTACGCACTGTAATCTATGATCACCAGACATCAGATGAGGTAGCTGAAATCTGTCTAGCTGAATTAGAAGCACTAGACGAGAACCAGCTTCGGGCCCTGCACAATCTATAAAGGCATCAGGATAAGATAGGGAGGGCCTTCAACAAGAAGGTTCGTCTCCGTTATTTTCTACAGGGTGACCTAGTACTGGCCCTTCGAGTGCCAATGATTCCCGGTAGGAAACCACCCAAGTTAGAACCCAAATGGGAAGGTCCTTATATCATCCATAAGGTTTACCCCAATGGAGCATACTCCTTGGTGACCACGGATGGAGAGCGCATAACTCCTCCCACCAACGACAATTTCCTCAAGAGATACTTTGCCTAGGGAAAAAAGGTCCTGCATGACCTTAAACTGCATTTCATCCTGAAAGATGATAAACTGAAAAATGGTCCTACATGACCTTAAACTGCACGTTATGGTCCGACAAGACCTTAAACTTTAAGGTCCTGCATGACCTTAAACTGCATCTTCATCTTGCAAGACGATAAACTACAGAATGGTCCGAGATCTATGACCTTAAACTAAGATCTCCTCCCGTCCTTACTGTAAGAAGTTAAACTACAAGCCAGTCAGGCCTTCCTGGACGAGGCTCAGCCTCAGGACCCTTGGCCTCCTTGGGCCCCTATCCCCCATCCTTACTGCAAGACGTTAAACTGCAAGCCAGTATAACCTTCCTGACCGAGGCTCAGCCTCAGGCCCCTTGGCCTCCTCGGGCCCACGACCCCCATCTTCACGGAGAGACATTAAACCGCAAGATGGTCAGGTCTCCCTGACCGTGGTCTGGCCTCAGGCCCCTTGGTTTTCCCTGACTTACCCTCTTGCGGGATTGTACAGTATGGTGTGGGACTACGTCCTCATTCACGTCGGATTACTTGCCGTACCTTACATATCCCCAAATGAGATGCATCCTCGTCCCGCATAAAGTTAAACTACATCTCATGAACTACGTGTGGCTTGATTCCCATCTTGATGGGATACGTAGGAACGCTCAGACGCCACGTCTTGAGCCCAACCCCAAGCTTTTCTCTTCCACTATCCCCCTGGGAATAGTTTACTTGGAGGATCTTTGTGTAGAGGGGGGTAGGCTTTCTTAGCCCCGCTCATACAACCCCAATCACACAAGGATTGTAAGGGTCTCACCATGTGCCCACTCCCGTTCTTCTATCCTCCCACGTCCTCACCGCATGACACTAAACTGCATGGCCTTCAAGAACTACGTATGGCTTGATTCCCATCCTAATGGGATACGTAGGAAAACCTGGGTATTTCATCCATTGGCCTAGCCCGAAAGCCAAAATCTTCCCCTCGGGTCAAGACATATGGTAGGGTGAACACTTTTTCCCAAACTCACATCGAGCAAGCCTCGACCCGGTTGCACATCCCCCTGGAGATGTTTGCCTCTTTCGTGGATGGATAAAACTATGCTTCACCCACTCCTTGACTGGGATTCCATCATTTTTCACACCCAGAGGGACCCCCAAGAACGGCCTAGATACTACGCCCAAGGGCTCTCTTACCGATACGGGCCAACATCCCCGAGGGTTTTCAAGCAACAAGCCGATACAAGTCCCGCGTTGCGAATTTGGTCAACAGTCAACTTTCATTTGTTGCTCCCATATCAGGTCACCATAGGAACGCTGTGTTTCGAACATGGTCAACAGTGTCCTGGATCTTCGGGTCCACACCGATATGTTCCAAACATCGAGTGCAGTGATTCGTTCTACCCCATCCCTAAGTGAGAAACTTCTCCCCAGGTGGTTCTAGAGATCGGGCCCACGGCCCCGATTCCCCTATAAGGGGTGTACTGTGTGGTGTGGGACTATGTCCTCACTTACGTAGGGATCATGTACCATGCCTTATGCCTTCCCTTACAAGGCCCTGCCTCAGGCCCCTTGGCCTCCTTGGGTCCCTGGCCCCCATCCTCATGTAAGACGTTAAAATGCAGACCCATCAGGCCTTCCTGACTGATGCCTGACCTTAGGCCCCTTGGCCTCCTCGGGTCCCCGACCCTCATCCTCACTGCAAGACATTAAACTGAAAGCGGGTCAGGCCTCCATGACCAATGCCTAACCATCATGCCCCTTGGCATTTTCGGGCCCCGGCCCAGGTCCTCTCTTATAGGAGTGTAGGGTGTGGCGTGAGGTTATTTTCTCATTCACGTCGGTTTATTCTCCGTATAGTACACCTCCCTTGTTTGGGGGTATATTACTCCCCTCCTCATCTCGTATGACATTAAATTACATTTAGAGAACTACGTTTGGCTTGATTCCCATCCTCATGGGATACGTAGGACCACCTGAATGTCTAGGATTCGGGTCCAGCCCCATCTCTCGGGAATCTTCATCCCATCTTGGCCCCTTGGCCTACCCTTCGTCCATGAGAGAATTATATGGTGTGGTGTGGGATTATGTCCTCATTCACGTCGGTCTCGTAATGAACACCCCATGTACATCTCCCTACTAAGTTGTTTCGTTGATCCCTTTTCGGTGGTTCACCAATGTGCCTAAGAGTACTCTGGTTTATTACCTGGAATGTCAAGCTCTACTCGGACACGTCCGCACCCGCTTTCCAGGATTTGGGTATCCCTGCATCAGGGCTTCCATCATCTTTCAAACCCGGAGGGACCCCCAAGAACGGCCTGGATACTACGCCCAAGGGATCTCCTACCGTTACGGGCCAACGCCCCCGAGGGTTTCGGACAGCAAATCGATAAAATCCCACGTTGCGAATGTGGTCAGCGGTCGATGCTCGTTTTTTGTTCCCACCTCAGGCTAACATGATATGAATGCTGTGTTTCTACCATGGTTAACAGTTTTCCTCTATCTCCACGCCAATCCATTAAGCCCAAAATGTCGGGTACACAATTCACACCCTTCATCACTTCATCCTGTCCAAATGGAGTCTCAGAACTCTTGGTACTTTTCCTCCATGCACATCTGCACGTTGGGGAAACAAGTCACGTCAATGGTGTCCTTCGGGGATCTCTGCCGACTCCCCTCTGATGGACGCCCCAAGTATTGAAATTAGGATTCCCCCCTTGTTTACCACACTGAGTTTAACTCACATGTGCTTAGGGATCGGGTTGACGTCTGCGCTAACTTGGGAGGTTTTTACCATTCATGGTCCGAGCTCTAAGACCATAAACTAAGGTCCATCCAGAACTACGTTCAGCTTGATTCCCATCCTCATGGGATACGTAGGACCACTCGGACGCCCTGTCTTCGGGTAAAGCCCATTTAGGGAGCCAGTCCCTCCCCCCTGTTTCACCTCTTACTTCTATATAGGCCCCTCGGCCTAAGGTCTCCCTCTCCGAGTGGCGTACAATGTGATGTGGGATCATGTGTCCATCAATTTTGTTTTATAACACTACGCACATTCCCCGCCTAGCATTGTCTCTGCTACGTCTGCGCTGCATGATGATAAAATGCATGCTTGGTCCTATCATACAACCCTAAACTGTGACATTATCGTCTTGGCCGCACGACGAAAAATGGCACTGCATTGTGGTGACCTCGTTGTAGAGGACATCACGTTGGGTATTGTTCATGTGCCATGCCATTTTTCAACGCCTATCATGACTTGATCCTTGTGGCGACACCACGTCCTACTACTGTAGGCCTGTCGCTTCACAAAAAAAACCACTCACCTTAAAGGACAAACAAGATTTATCAAATTATGCTTCTTTTAGTGCAAGGGCCACGACCGCACTCCCCTTTTCCCCTGACACTGGTATCTTACCATGTCACCTTTAAGAACTATGTGTGGCTTGATTCTCATCCTCATGAGATACGTAAGAGTGCACGGGCACTTCCCCGCGGGCCCAGCCTAACCTTTGTGTTCGGTCCCTCGACTCGAGCATTTACACAGAGAACACATGGTAAGTAGGGCTTAGGTCCTCCTTCACATTGGGTTTTGTTTCCATGTGTCCCCTGATTACTTTACCCATTTATGGTCCAAGGTCCATCAAGAACTACGTGAGGCTTGATTCTCATCCTTATGAGATACGTAAGAGCGCCCGGGCACTTCCCCGCGGGCCCAGCCTAACTTTCTCTTTCGGTCCCTTGACCTAAAACCTCTCCCAAGGGGGTCGTGAAGTTTGATATGGGATTACGTCCTCATTCACGTCAGGTTGTTCACCACACCGTACACATCACCTATTCCCATTCATGCCAGGTGTTTGAGTTACTCCACAATGTGCCTTTTATGTCTCCTCCCATCCATGGTCCGGATTCTACAACCCTAAACTAAGATCTCCCTATGGGAAAGGAATCTGCTCCCTCTATCTAATACATCTTGTTTTCGTATTCAGATGTGTTTTGACAAAGAGCCCGAAGTGTGGGATTTTCATAGGGACATCCTCCTCATCCCATGACCATGCATCGTGAGCTCGCTATTTGGATCCTCATCCTCTTCCACATCCAAATGGACCCTCAGATGACATGGATACCAGGATTAAGGGCTCTCCATGAATGCTGGACCTAAGGGCCCTCCAATCGTTTTGGGACAACGTCCCTACGGATATCTGGCAACATTTTTGACATGGTCCCGTGTTTCGAACATGGTCAACGGCCGACCCTCATTTGTTTGTCCCCATTCTAGGCTTATGCGATATAGATGCTGGGTTTCCGCCATGGTGAACAGTTATCCTCCATCATCACGACACCATCATCGTGATCTGAATCTCAAGCGCCATGATTCACACATTTCCACTTCCTCGTGTTCAAGTGGAATTCCATCATACTTGGCTCTTTCTCCCCGTGCATCTAGGTGTGCTAAATGATCGTGTTAGTGTCATTGGGCCGGTATTCACCGAACGTCCCTTTACCCTAACCTGACCCTTTTTGTGTCGGGAAATTCCCACCAATACTTCTTGTTTCCCACACCGAGCACGACTCACGTGGGATTAGTAGTTTTGGCGGGATGTGTACCAACACGGTCAGGCTTCTCATCGTCCCGCACGATGTTAAACTGCGCTTTCAGAACTACGTATGGCTTGATTCCCATCCTCATGGGGTACGTAGGAATGCCCAACCACTCTGCTTCGGGCCCAACCTAATCCTCACTCTTGGTCCCTCGACCTGAAGAGTTTCCTCCGGGTGTACGTGGTGTGATTTGGACTCCAAGTACTCATTCACGTCGGTTTCATGTATACCGCACCACATGCTCCCTGGGATCTTCCATTTTATTCCACGTCCTATTGTATGACGTTAAACTACAGGAGTCCATGTGTCCTCAACGCATGACAATAAATCACGGTTCTACCCTGAGCAAGCTCAGGATGCCCCATGTTAATAATGGGATGCACAAGATCCTCTATCAGAGAGGATTTCACCTTCCAGTGTTGGTCTTTGACTGCACTGTGCTTCCAGAACTACGTATGGCTTGATTCCCATCCTTATGGGATATGTAGGGACACCCAGGCATTTCACCTAGGGTCCAGCCCCATGAATCGTAAAATGCTGTTCCTCCCCCTGGTCGGACCCCTCATAGGGGACCATGTAATTATGACTTTGCCCTGAACAAGTTCAGAATGCCCCAATATTACATTGGGAAGTGACAAATCCCCTCGCCAGAGAGGCCTTGTTTGAAAGAAGGAATGATCCATGATCAAACTAATGTGCCCATATGGTGTACTCCCACCACGATGGTGTAACTACCTAAGTGTTGGATTCTGTTCGTACAAACCATCACTCTATATTCCACGCTTTGTGTTCCCCTTATTCGGACCCTCGTCCCCTTTAATGTCTCACGGGACCCCCTAACGGCCTGGTCTCATGCCGCATCGGCTCACCTACCATCCTGGGCCAACGTTCCGGAAGACTGGTCATGTTTGGAAGGACCCCCTAACAGTATGGATGTTTGACCTATGGTCCGCCAACTATCCTGGGTCAATGTCCTGAAAGATTGACCGACAGTATTTGTGACATGGTCCTGTGTTTCGAACATGGTCAACTATCGACCCTCATTTTTCCCCCATTACAGGCTAATACAGTAAGGATACCACTTCTCCACCATGGTTAACAGCTGTCCTTTATTGCCACACCATCCCCATAGTGCTCCGAATCGTGGGCATCGTAATTCACGCTTCCCGTTTCCTTATGTTCGAACTGATTCTAGTGCCCCTGGTGTTTCACCGTTCGTACATGAGGGCACGCCGAAGAAACGGTAATTCGGCTGTTCTGAAAAGTTCCTTATCCGGTCAAGCCTCTCCCATCTTTCGGAAATCCGGACTGGTAATCCGAATCCCGGATGCCCGGATCATGGTCTCCAATCCTATATTAGGTGGGATGAGAAGGTAACTATATCCTGTTTCTCACATCGGGATCGACCCACGTGGGCTTGGGGAATTATCGCCGAACGTCCCGCAAACATTGTAGGGATGTAACAAGGCGATTCAAGCAGTGGAAATCGTGCACGCTACGACATTCAAAATAAAGAAAGAAAAAAATTGAAGCACGAAAGTACCAATAAAAGGTTTTTGGTTTGTTACAATACCTGGGGGTAGACTCCCCCCATGGATGGGTTGACCCCGTCAAAAGAGCGTTGCAGCTCCGCCACCAGTTGGCTTGTGGCGTCCAAGGCTTACTGTCGCTGACTTAGCTCCCGCTCCTCCTCAGCAGCGGCAGGGCGCAGTTCGTCAGCCTTGGCTTTGACCCTCTCTACGCCAGCTTGAATGGCAGCCATCTTTCCAGAGGCCTGCCTCATATGCTCTTCTGCCTCTGCCAGCTGGGCCTTCAACCGTGAGATCAACTCAGATTGTGCATTAAGAGAGGCTGAAAGCTCATCTGCCCAGGTTTGCATCTGTTGGACCTCGCCTTCAGCCTCCTGGAGCTTCTTGATGTTGTTCTCCTTCCTCCTCTTCCAACCCACGCTGAGCCCACGATCATTCTCCCAGATCTTCTCAGCCATAAGATCTCGGATGAGTGTGTGAGGATGTTGGGCATGCACTCCCCCAGCGCACAGTTCGCGCAACCACGAGCTGAGTCTGTCCGTTTCGGCCAGCCATTACGCTTGGGGGGTGTCCTTGATGAAGCGTGTGATTAGCTTCCATGACCGGCGGTGGACTATGCTGCTTTCTTCCTCGTTGGAGGCAGTTTCATCCCAGTCAGCGTGATTGACAGGGTCGTACGTGGGATACGCCAGCAAGAAATCCTCAGCAGGATCTACATCTAGCGTTGAATACAGTACGACATCTGGCACCAAAGTAGGCGTGACAGGACTGGGACTGACCGGTTGATCCTCTTCATTGGAGTCCACCTCGATGACCTCAGGAATGACCCTGCTGGTGGTCCCGCCAGTGATGATGTGTGTTGCAGCTTGAGGAGATGGGGGGACTATCGCCACCATCACCGGAATGCCCCTAAGAGGGACGCCACCAGACATCCCGTCTAGTCTTGCCGCAACAACCCATGCAAGTCGGAGAACTGTACGATAGAGAGGGACATAAAAGTTAGTTGGTATAGTCTACATGTGACGACAAGGAAACCAGTAGAGGAAAATTACAGAGATCGACCTCCTGGCGCTGCTCTTGAGCCGATACTGATGGGACCCCGAGGCAAGGCCCTCCGTATAATGTTGGAAGATCTGGAGATTCCAGAGGAGCTACCTCGGGTGCTCTGGTCCCGCCAGATGCAGAATTGGACGCAGCCATAGGCGCAGGTTCTGAAGGTCCCGCAACATCACCCGCTGAGGGGCGAGAACGAGGCCTGTGAACAAGTTCCTCCTGCATAGCTCAAACATCGGTGAGAAGTCCATAGTGACACAAGAACGGACCGTAAGGAAAGAAGTTCGGAATGCTACCTTGAGAGTCTTTGCAAAATCGTCGGAATCTGAGCCTTGATCTCCGACCTCGCCCTCCTCCAACGGGCTCCCTCCTCCAGCCTCATCCTCCCGAGAGGAGTCCTCTGATTCTTCCGGCAGGGGGAAGCGCTCCCTCAGATTGGCAGCCGATAACTGTGGGGGGACCATTCGATTCAGCAACACCCTCACCTGTTTTGTCATTGGGCGAGGGACACCACTGGAGTGGACGTAATCCTCCAGCTTGTCCAAGTATTGCTCTGCCTCCACCGGAGACGCCATGAATCTAGCCCGGACTGGGCCTATGCCCGGTAATTCCATCCCAAGGTGATTCAGGTGGGCCCATATCTCTGGTGGGCTGAGGAATTGCCGGTTGACATCCCAAATGTCCCAGGATTCTGGGAAGACGGTATCCTCTTCCATGTCAATATGACGCAGGCGCTTCCCCGGAGCCTGAGTGGATATCCTACGAAATCCCCTCGGTGGCTGCCCCTCCGGATAGCCCTGCTCTTCCGGAATCACCGGATCCGCTGCTGCTGCCACACCCTCAGCCGGTGTGGGTCTCGCCGCCATGGCAGCCCCGCTACCGCGAGAGGCCCTAGCTGACATCCGACCCCGACCTCGAGATAGAGGAGTCCCACCGTCACCGACCCGAATAGTTGGTTGCTTCAGCATCTCCCCTGGGTAAGTAGCCTCCCAACAAATGGAGTACTCCCTCACCAATCTGAAAGCGGTGGTGGATGGAGGTAATGCAATCCACATCATCCCATCTTTCCGTGTGAACATGAGCCGCAACTGCCTCATCACACACGAGTGCTCCTCGTGACGCACCTCCCAATAGACTTGCGGGGTCAGCCGCTGGAGGCACCAGAACTGCCTCGAAAACCGATGCGGGGTGTACGGTTCGTAGAGTGGCTCAAGATCCACTCGTGAGCCACCAAAACTCCACCTCGAAAGGCTAGGAGGTAATCCCGATGTTCTTCCATTCCCCACCTGTCATCAGTAAGTATCCCCGTCGGCAATGGGAAGGGGTGAAAATTAAACTCATCCGCCCTCCACACCCGATTCAGCACCATCGGCACGACTAGTTTGAATGGGAAGCTCCCGACCGCGTTCAGGATGGAGGGGTGGAAGTTCGATCCCAGCAGCGATATAGGGTTGGATACTCATAGATCCCACTGATGTGCGCTGCGATCCACCCATACAGGAGGTGGAAGGGCCCGCATATCCTTGGCAGCTTCTTTCCCTCGCTAATGTGCCACAACATTCTGTACAGTTTGGCGAGCATTGGAATCCATAGATTGATCCGCTGCCCCATGGCCAACATGGACGCCATAATGAACGAGCTGGGCCGCACCCCCATGCTTGTATCCCTCACCGGTAGAATCCAACCACAGATGAGAGATGCGATGAACGCCGCCAGCCTGACTATCAGCTGTTGTTCAATGCTGACACTGAAACCCCAAGTCTTCCATTGGATGTCCTCCAAGACCCGCCAATACAAGTGCCCCTTACCCCGTTGGGCCGCCCTCGGACAAGTTCGAGGCCTCATAGGGAACTCTCGATTCTCTGGGAAATTCAGGAAGCACTTGAACAATCTCCTAATGTGGACATCCCTCACTACCTCCTTGTCCTCTCCAGGGACGAGTTCCATCATCACGGACGCCAGTCACGACATTTGCTCTGTATCCTCCCACGTGCTCATGACGGGGAGGAACTCATCATACATGGCCCCCAAGATTGGAACCCCAGAAATCTGGTGGACATCCCACAGGCTGATTCCCACCTCCCCGTGATGCAGGTGAAAGGTATTGGTCCTAGACGACCATCTGCTCAGCAATTCTGGCATCAGTTGCTTTGGTTGTTAAATGTATAATTGGGAGGCACATGCCGCCTCATATAACCCCACTCTCCTCAGCTCGGCCCCAAACTCCTCGCATGAGGCACCTACCCAGTAGGCCTAGGCCCAGTAATTAGTAAAGTTGCTGCCCTGGCGCAAGTCCCACTCATCGGACCATCCCATCTTCGAATCCTGCAAAGCTGCCTTCAGCATGGTACGATAGAGAGGAGGGGACGTCTCTGGTTGCAGTGGCTTCCCATCAATATCGTTCACATGGTTGTAGAGACAGTCATCGATGATGGGTGTGAAGTCCTCCTGCGCATGACCATCGGCCGCCCTGAACCGTTGGTGCTGACATGGTGTGCTCCTGAACTAGCAAGCTGGTTCGTCCCTACTCGCCTCAGGGATGAAGACGTCATCCCTCAACCCGAAGCCGTACAATGGAAGCTTCTTACACTGCGGATAATTCTTCTGACCCTCCGATAGAAGATCTGTCAAAGAAGCATGGTCCGAATGGATTCAGACCATCTCCCCAAGGCCTGGACAGTTGGCCATCTCATCCGGATGGGCGACATCTGCAAGCACCCCCAATACAGCTTCTTGATGGGCCATTTCGATTCCGGCCATCAGAAAAGAATTTTTTCAGAACAGATTGCGAAGATGGATCACGAAGCCGGATCGCGAAGGTCGGTCGCGAGACCAAGCTGCGAAGTCTGGCCTAGGCCGGCAAGCAGAAGTTCTCTTGGCGCGGACGCAGAGTCAGAGACCCGCGGTTCGCCGCGAAGCTCGATTCGCGGAGGGCTGTCGCGGAGTACGCGGAGCTTCACGAAATTGAGAACACAAAAAGACAAGGAAGTCGCGTGAAGACAAAAGAGGTCCACCCCACTATTTATAGGCGGTGACCCCGGAGCATCGCGGCGCGCCTCCCCCGCGTGGAGCATCGCGGCGCATCCAGATCCGGGGCCCCGGTCAGCACTGCGGGCCCCCTTCGCGAAGTCGCATCGCGAACCGTCGACAATTTTGGAGATTTTCCCTCAGACTTTGACCCTTTACCCTCCGCGGCTCCATGTCTGAGGGGGGGCATTTGTTGGCGCCAAAATATTGCATGAAAGGAAGGGATGAAAAAGAAGGCTAGCACGCTGCCTCACGAAGCACCAACGTGAAGCACCCCGAGCATCGCGGTCTCGCGAAGCTCCAGAGGTGGTAACTCTCTGCGAACGCATTTGACGTTTGCGAGACCACCACGAAGCTCCAGAGGTGGTAACTCTCTAAGAATGTATTTGACGTTCGCGAGACCACCGCGAAGCTCCGGAGGCTGTAACTCTCCGCGAATGAGGGTGACGTTCGCGAGACCTCCGCAAAGCTCGGGATGCGGTAACTCTCCACAAAGGACGCTGACGTTTGAGAGAACGCCACGAAGCACCTGAGGCAGCATGGGAGTTCTGCTTCACAGCGTACCTTGCCTATAAATACTGGACTCCGCCTAAGTCCCGGGGACAGACAATTTGACCTTTCGGCTTCTCCTCTCCCGAATCGCGAAGCACCCTTTGACCTCGGGAATCATGAGCTCCGCGAGGTACTTCTACTTCGCATGACGCCTTCGCTTTGAATCATTTTGAGCCCCTCTTCCGAGAGGGATGCCCTTCGCGAAGCTCAAGGGCATTCGCGAAGGAAGGGGATTCCCAAGGGAACCCGAGCAGTCACAGAGCGTTTATGCTTCGCGAAACACCCAACCTGAACTAGTGATCCCTATGCTAAGGTAGGATCGCTACACATCGTGAAGCACACTACTTCGCAGCACCCTGCTTTGCGAGGCACCTCTTCTTCGTGAGGCAGTGCTCTGTGAATACTGTTCCACTTCGCGAAGCACCCTCCACTCACACCTATTCCCCATGCTAATTCCAAGGAACTCCGCTTCACGAAGAACACTCCATTTCTTGGAAATTACTCTTCCCGTGCGACCCTCCAGGTTTGCACGATGTGATTTCAAAGTGGCACAGACAATAGCACTCGTAGCGTTGCATCGCCTAATGCTTCTTCGCATAGGAATGCTAACGGCTATTACTTCTACACATAGCCACACTAACGTGGACCCCTTGATGGTTCGCTCCACAAGCCCCCTTGGCCATGGCCTTGCCAGTACCTTCCCTCCCACAAGGACCAGAGGGTACCGGTTATGTAAGTCCTAGGGGTGCGGAGTGAACCCGCCTCGTCTGAGCTGCCAGATGTTAAACTGCCAAGCACCACATCATCAACACATGATGCTAAACTGTGACCCGACCTCGTGCCTCTTACTAAGGGTCCCCCCAGCTCGAACATTTTTTACGCCACTCTTCTCCATAGGAGTGGAATCACCCATCCACAAGGGATGATATCCTCCTTATTGGAGTGGCGTATGTTCTCAGGAGAAGGGCGACCCTAGTTCCCCAACAGATGGCTTCACCCCTGCATCTCCGTACTTCCCCACTACCAAGTTCAGTGGAGGGCGTGATAGGGAATGAGGCACCTCCCATCATGGGTCCCAAATCCCTCTTTCGCTGCGCTTTGTCGCACTCTGGGCCTCCATCCTGGAGTAAGTCCCAGCACCATGGGCCGCCTAACGCGTAAGCCCCTCTTCGCTTCACACGAACGCAACCTTCGCAGCGTGGTCGTCAGGTCCTTGATGTATCTTGTTTCTCACACCGAGCATGACTCACGTGGGCTTAGAGTTGGCATTGGCTATGACAATACCTCGTCCAACATGACGTTAAACTACATGCCCTCGTCCAGCATGACGTTAAACGGCATGCCCTCGTCCAGCATGACGTTAAACTGCATGCCCTCATCCAACATGACATTAAACTGCACACCCATTTGAACTACGAGGTCTTTGATCCATGTCAAGGCATAGTACGTAGGAAGCCTCCACGAGGTTCAAGCCCACCCATCATCCGATTCATGTCAAGTTCTACCTTCGTCCAGAATGACGTTAAACTGCATTCCAGTCCGATGACAAGCCGTTGTGACTACCCTTTGAACTACGAGGACTTTTATCCATGTCAAGGCATGGTACGTAGGAAGCCTCCCAGAGGTTCAAGCCCATCTCCCATCAGACCAAGGTCCCTCATTTATGTCGGTTTGTCGACACCCACCGCCCGTCACTCATTCACGTCAGGGTTCACTACCGTCCCGCATGACATTAAACTATATTCCATCAATCCTTTGAACTACGAGGACTTTGATCCATGTAAAGGCATGGTACGTAGGAAACCTTCCCAAGGTTCAAACCCACCACTAGTGGACCCCGGGTCTACTTTCACGTCGGTTCACCGATGAAACCCTTTGAAATATGATGTCTTTGATCCATGTCAAGGCATGGTACGTAGGAAGCCTCCCCAAGGTTCAAGCCCATCTCTCATTGGACCAAGGTCCACTTTCACATCAGTTCGCTGATGATGCCCATCGGACTAAGGTCCACCCTCATGCCGGTTCACCGGCACCACCCCGAACTACGTGGACTTTTATTCCCTGCCACGGGGATACGTAGGAAGCCTCTTCAAGGCTCAAGCCCAACTTCACCGTCACCCTTGCGATGGTTCCTTGCCATTCCCCCTCCACTTCATTCGTCCATCCATCATCCACCCTGATTCTCGCCCGGACCATCATATCTCGGTGAGACCATGTCGGTACGTTCCTCTTCATAGCCACCCATGGGCTGGTCCCGGTATCGGCACCCCTTCAAGGGAAATCCCTCAATCTGATCCATTCTAGCTAATGCTCCGATCGGGCTGATCCGTCTCTTCTATATGTTAAACTCGCGGTGTACCCTGTGTTAAACACAGGAAGCTAAGGAAAACCTCAGATATGTGTCTACGACATATAATTCCCGGCGCTCGATGTGGGATGCCTCGGGCTTCTATGCCCTCAAGAAGCTCTGTGACTAGGGATAATAGACTGACATGCCAGGTTCCCCAGTATCCAGACACGCTACTGATGTCTCAACGTGACTACTCCCCCAACTGAAGGTTGCTGCCCTGACCAGACCCTTTGGAATGTCCCGACAGAAGCAGTGTAATTAACCGGTGTCCATGAAAACATGGCACTGGGAAGAGTTTCACGAACAACGTGTTAAATCTATGAGGGAGATCCAGACTAGGTGACGAGTTCTGAGGAGGAATCCACAGAAGGAAGAACCGACATACCATCATCCCGTTTCGATGAAGGAGCAGACATCCCTGAATAAGGAGCGAATGCCGCCCGCCTTTGGAAAGAGGGAATGCGGGGAAACAGCGTGGTGCGTCCTCCTCTACGGATGGAAGGATGCGCGTGCCCCAGCGAAAGCGTCGGAAACAGTCAAGACAGTAAAAGAGATCAAAGTCAGAAACAGTTTGATGAGTTAAAGAGCAAAGTTTATTCTTTCCAAAATGAACAAGTTCCTGGTTACTTCATTTCAGCCTTGGAGAATAATTTGGTTTAGCTGCCGAGGCCCAAAAGTCCCAACAAGGAAGGAGATGAAGACCATCCCAATTATTTCCCATTTCATCAGATGTTGTGGCATCCCATCCAGGAGTGTTCTGTCTTCAAGGACCTCCTACAAAAAATGGTTGACTCAGGATAAGTCAAATTGAAATGTTCTTCAGCTCAGGTAGCATGTGTTACTGCTATAGATCAGGAGGAAGGAGGCGAGTGGCAAAAAGTCAAAAGCAAAAATGTGTAGAAATATGATGATTGGATGGTCAAAAAAAACAATCAACCAAACTCATGAAATTTTGTGAACACAATTGAAAAAACCAATTGTGTCTTCTACTATAAATGTTGTAGTGAAACCTCCATCAAAAGAAAAATCCTCAAAAGGGCATCATAATTCATGGAAGGAAGAAGAATCAGAAGATGATGAGTATGTGTCAAATCCTAAGCTGCCTTTGACTCTAGCATATTTCATGCCATATACTTCAAAGGAACGGGCACCGCCCCACCAAATGGTACACCCTAAATTGGATAGTCAGGCAGAGTCTTTATCGAATGAAGAGTTAATCTTTGGTTCTTTTAATACGATTCACTTAACAGATTCTTATGTAAGTTGCAGTTTCATGTACGATGAGCCTGAATTCCCTGTATCAAACAGAGGAGTTAGAGGAAGTTCTAGGGGTCTGGGATACAGAGGAAGATATGGATATCCCAGAAGCCACTATTCTAATTCTACCCCTGTTAGAACTGTGTATGTGGCGGAAACTCGTGGCAGAGCCCTTCCACGATCTCAACAAGAATAAACATGTTCTTCCACCAATAGCAAATTCAATCCTGGCACAGTTATTCTGGAGGATCGGTTAGGGGTTCCACCTTCATCCTCTCAACAAGTAAATGGATCTAATTGGTCTAATCTTCTAAAGCCAGGAATATTTCCTACTTCTATCCCGATACAAGATGCATCGACTTCCAAAGCATAAACTTCTAAAGCACCTGCTAAACCACATGTTCCCGTTGGGAAACACAGACCTTTGTATAAAAAGTATGATGTATTGAAACACCTGGCCCAAGTACTGGCCAAGTTATCAATTCTAGATGCTTTGAATTTGTCAAAGGATCTTCAGGAGGAACTCATCGTGGCATTGTCAAGTCCTCAGAAGTTTGAAACTGAAATTGTTGCAGCTGAAGTATACCACGTAGAGAATAATACCGTAGAATTCCATGCAGTGATATCTTTCACAGATGAAGATGAAGATGATGTCGTGCATGGGCATATTAGACCTTTGTACTTATCTGGAAAGGTTAATGGTGTAGAAATCCGAAGAGCATTCATTGATAGTGGTTTAGGATTCAACCTCATGCCCATTCGTACACTTCGTAGATTGGGCCTCACAGAATATGATTTATCTCCTTCTACTATGATGTTACAAGGATATGATAAAAATGAAAAAGAACCACTATGTGATATTACACTCAGAACTCAGTTTGGAGATCTTGTATCCCATTCAGATTTCATGGTTGTTGATCAAGACTCAGCCTTCAACATCTTGCTTGGAAGACCCTGGATACATCAACACGCGGCTATCCCTTCATCAGACCATCAATGTATCAAATATTGTTTTGATGGTTAAGTTGGGACATTGTACCATGATAAGGACCCATTCAAGACATGTGAGTCTCAATACATTGAGGCAAAATTCAATCACATGAAGGGAGATGAGAAATCCACAGCAATGTAGGTTACCAAGATTAATGCTCCATATGGTTTGGAAAAGATTCTAGTAAATCCATTTACACATGTGAGTACATATTATGTGTTGCCTATCGGTCAAATTGACAGGATAGACCCAAATCAAAATACTCATATGGAAAGATCCATAATGGAAATTACGACAATCAAGCCAAACAGCATGGGAGAAATTGGTGACCCACCAAGCAGTGATGAAAACCCAAATGGAGATGTCTTTATTTCATCTACTGAAATCCATCAAGTCTATACGTCACCAAGTAGGCTAGAATAATTGATAGTAATTTCAAAGGTGAACAATGATGTCGATTCTCGGTCCATTATCTCATCTTTATTACCCAAGGAAGACCCTTCATCATCAATTGGGTCAGAAATGGAAGCTTCTTCTTCAAGATGTTCAAATTTTAACATCTCTTCTGATCATGAAAATTCTGCTTCATCATCTACTATGCAAGTAGAAACAGAAGAGATAACACATGTTGAAGAAGAATAGGAAGATCTCATAGATGATCCTCCAACATTTGAAGAGGGTATCTCTACCACTGTGGATGAACATAGAGAAATAAATATGGGTACAAAATTAGATCCACTCCCCACTTTAATCAGTGTGGCCAGGACTCTTGAAGAAAAATATATGTATATTTCCTTTTTAAAGAAAAATCGAGACATATTTTCTTGGAACTATACAGAGATGCCTAGGCTTGATCCTGATGTTTCTACTCATCATTTGGGTTTACCAGAAGAAAATAGAGGATTTAAGGAATTTGTGAGAAGAACACATGCAACTTATGCTTCCAAAATTGAAGTTGAAGTGGATAATATTATCAAATCTAACTTCGTCAGAGAAGTTCAATATCCCAAGTGGTTGGATAATATTGTCCCTGTGAAGAAGAAGAATGGAAAAATTAGAGTTTTCATCGATTTCATAGATCTTAATCGGCATTGTCCTAAGGATGATTTTCCAGTTCCGATTATAGAACTTTTAATTGATGCAACAACTGGCTATGAAGCACTTTCCTTCATTGATGGATATTACAGATATAATCAAATATGAATGGCTCCAGAAGATGAGGAATCTAGAGCCCTCAGATCCCATCAGGGTGTGTTTTTCTATCAGGTAATTCACTTTGGCTTAAAGAATGCAGGCGCAACATATCAGGGTGTCATTCATCGTATCTTCAAACCCTTTTTAGGGAAGTTTGTTGAATATTATGTGGAAGATTTGGTGGTTAAATCCAAACAACGTTCTAAACACATGGATGATTTGGAAGTCATATTCCGCAAGCTTTGACAACATAATTTGAAGATGAACCCCTTAAAATGTGCTTTTGGGGTAGCCTCAGGAAAATTTCATGGTTTTGTGGTACGCCATCGTAGTATCGAAGTTGATCCTGAGAAAACCAATTCAATCCTTGGTATGTCACCTCCTTGAAATTTGAAATAATTAAGAGGACTTAAAGGAAACTTAGCCTATATTTGGCATTTCATCGCCAATTTGGCAGGCAAAAGTTTACCCTTCACCAAATTGATGAAGAATAGAGTCACTTACCAGTGGACTGAAGAATGTAAAGAAGCATTCGATATTCTCAAGAAATACCCCTTGAGTTCACTGGTACTTATGCCACCTGTTAAAGTAAGGCCACTTATCCTCTACGTAATAGCCTTAGAGAGATCATTGAGTGCCTTTCTTGCTCAGAAGAATGATGTTGGGAATGAAAACAATATCGACTATCTCAGTCGGACTATGCTTAAAGAAGAAACCCGGTATTCAAGTATTGAGAAGTGCTGCCTAGAATTAATCTTTGCAGTTTAGAAGTTGAGACACTACCTACAACATCACGATGTCCAATTGGTATCTCGCAATAACCCGCTCAAATTCATCCTTAGTTGTCCAGTGCTTATAGGATGTATGGAAAGGTGGGAAGTTATTTTGCAGCAGTTTGACATTCAGTATGTGTCTCAAAATGAAATAAAGGGCCAAGATCTAGCTGATTTCCTTGCTGAACATCCTTCAGTAGAGGATACATCTTCAGATGTTGAACTCTCTGATGAGGAATTATTCTCTATGCAGGAGAGTCCTCAGGTATGGGAAATTTATTTTGATGGTGCTTCCAGAAGTCCAACAGGGAAGAAAATGGAAGATCCTAAATTCAACAAGGTTGGATTTGGAGTTATTCTTATTTCCCATGAAAAGGCAGGGTTATCGTATTCCTTCTCATTGTTGTGAGGTAGTACAAATAATAAAGCAGAATACCAAGCTCTCATCGCAGGATTAGATTTGGCGTTTCAAGTACAAGTGAATTAGTTAAGGGTGAAAGGTGATTCAGACTTGGTAATCAAACAAGTCAATGGGGATTATGCAATCAGAAAAGAAGAACTGATCCCTTTGTATGATTACATCAGAGAGTTAATGGCAGAATTTCCTATGGAATCGACATTTTCTTATGTCCCGCAATCAAAAAATGCTCAAGCTGATGCACTGGCTAATATAGCCACAGCTCTGGAAGATCCAAATCGGGACAAAACAACCATCAGTATTTCCCACCGTTGTATAATTTCACCTTATGTTCGAACCAAAATAGAAGAGATTAATGAAATTAGTCCAATTCCAGAACCATATGGTCATACTACAATATGGATGACATGTATCAGATAATACCTTCAAAATGGAACACTTCCACCTGACAGAGCCAGGAAAGAACAAATCTAGCGACATGTGGTCAATTTTACTCTTTATGATTTCCCAGATCACCTAGAGAAAATTCTCTACAAGCATGATTTTGATGGAATTTTCTTCAGATGCATTGATGGTGAGGAGACAATGGCTGTTATGAAAGAAGTGCATGCAGGAGTCTGTGGTGCCCACCAGTCTAGACATAGACTGTCTGATCAAATTCGAAGGCTTGGATACTTTTGGCCTTCAATGATACAAGATTATGTTGATTTCACAAAGAAGTGACATTCATTACAGGTACATGAAAACTTCATTCATTAGTCCCCATAGTTGCTTCATACAGCTAAATACTCATGGCCATTTTCCAAATGGGGAATGGATGTGGTGGGACCTTACCCTTCAGCTACAACAAAGTAGTTTAAGTATATTCTTACTGCTACTGACTTAATTTCCAAATGGGCAGAGGCAATACCTCTCAAAGAAGTTAGTTCTAAAAGCATTGTTAGCTTCATCAAGTTTAACATCATTACCAGATTTGGTGTCCCCCATACCATATTGACGGACAACGGTACCAACTTCTGTTCATTCGAGATGAAGAAGTTGTATCAAGAATAAAACATCAAATCCAACCATTCATATCGGTATCATGCAGCGGCCTATGGCTAGATAGAAGCCTTCAACAAGACTCTTTAAAACATACTGCAAAAGATGGTGGATAAAGATAAGAAATCATGGCCTGATAAACGCTTTCATGCTTTATGGGCTTATCGGACCACCACCCGCACTGCAACGAGGTCAACTCCATATTCACTGGTATATGGAACAGAAGTAGTCTTGTCCATTGAAGTAAAATTATCTTCGCTCAGAGTATCCATTTTTGATCAGTCATCTATAGATGAACAATCTCAAAAGCGATTGGATGAATTGGAACGGTTATATGAGAAACGATTGTGCACCCTGCACCACTTGGAAGTCTACCAGAATCCAATAGCACGAGCTTTCAACAAAAAAGTTCATCTTAGTTCATTCATTTGGGGAGAATTGGTACTGGTTCTCATAACTCCAATGATACTAGGAAAGAAACCTCCCAAGCTTGAACCAAAATGGGAAGGACCTTACTCAATACATAAGGTCTACTCTAATGGAGATTATTCATTAATCTCAATGGATGGAGAACTCATCACAACTCCAAACAATGATAGATTTATGAAGAAGTATTTTGTATAAAAACAAAATACATTGTTACGGTCCATAAATATGACCTTAAACTATTTGGATTACTTTCGTCCCACACGACGTTAAACTGTGACGTCTTAACTACATGACGCTAAACTGTACAGAAGTCTCTTATGTCCAGCAAGATTTTAAACTGCACTATCTATGGTCCATACATAAGACCTTAAACTATTTGCATTACTCTCATCCCACACAATATTAAACTGTGTCCCTTTCATCATTCTTGCTATATGACGTTAAACAATACAACAATGGTCCATGCATCTGACCTTAAAATATTCTCACTTTTGTCCAACATGACATTAAACTGTATTGTCCCTTTTCGTCCAACATGACGTTAAACTGTGAAAAAGTCCCTAATACGTCCATCATGACATTAAACTGTGTCCTCTTTTATCCTTAATGCATGTCATTAAACTACATAGTCCCGCTAATACATCCTACATGACGTTAAACTATATTTTGTCCCTAATACATGACACTAAACTGTGCAGCACTGATAGTCCTATTTGCAAGACTTTAAACTGCATAGTACTTTCATATGTCCTACATGACATTAAACTGTGCATCATTAAGGTTGTTTCTACCTCTTGTTTGTCACACTGAGTATGACTCACGTGAGCTTAAATCAAACTTCAACCATAACACCCTCTCTGGGCTGCTAACCATGCGTAAGTCCCAACACCATTTTCTAGGTCGTTGTCCCCAAGAACAACTTGATCACTAACTCATTATTTAATTGAACTACGTGAACTTTGATCCTTTCCTTCTAGGATGGGTACGTAGGCAACCTCCCGAGGTTCAAGCCCAAAACCAATCTCTTCACATCGGTTCACCTCCATCTCATACGATGTTGATTAGTGAAACCGCCCCCAGAATCAATATCTTTACATTGGTTCACCTTCTTCCTTGCTATACGATGTTAAACTGTACAACACTTTTGTCCTGTACGACAATAAACTACAATATTCTTTGATACCCTCACCTGGGAGGGAATCATTATTTACATTGATTTTTAATCATGTTACATTCCAAAGACTATGTACATACATGGAAATACCTGAAACTTTTATCTTGGGTTAAACCATCATTACACTAAAGTGCCCTTGAACCCTTCACATGTACAAACCAAATTTGTACAGAGGGTATTTCTAGAACTATGTGGGCTTGATTCCCATCCTTATGGGATACGTAGGAACGTTCGAGTGTCCCTCGAATCTATCCCCAAGTCTTTTGGGCCTAACCCCAAATTCCACATTCAGTCCCTTGGCTAAAACATCCCCATGAAAACACACATTGTGTATTTATTATAATGGTCCGAGATCTATGACCATAAAATAAGATCTCCAATCCTTTTTTCTGACATGACGCTAAATTGTAGTTCAAGAACTAAGGATTTCTTGATTCCCATCCTTTTGGGATATGTAGTGAAGTCCAACATTTCAATTCTTGACACAGTCACAACATGATTATGGTTAGTATTGATCTCTGTATCTCTACATACATTGAACAATACCCATTCCTATGTGTCATAATCCTAACCTTAAATATTTTTAGATCTTCATATCCCTTTTCTTAACTTCTAATCACAAAAGTCTTGATACCCGAGAGTTCTTTTTCCTGACTATGTAGCACATGTCTTTAGGAGGCCTTGTATAAGTAGTCTACATAATGGAACTGTCAGCCAAAAGATTCTATTTATTTGACTATACATCCAATTCCCTTAAACGGCCCTGCATAATTCAACCCCCTAATGGGTTTGCTAAATAGTGGTAACTTCATTCTTGGGAGGAAAACCTCTTTTGTCCTTATTTGTCTTAATGAAAATATGTAGGGATCCGAAAAAATAGCCATCCTTAACATATTTTTCCCGTATTCCTTTTCATGATCTGAAATTATTCAAGTATATGGTTTATATTTTCCTTCCCTACATTTGGGTCAGATCTTAGTAGGAGTAACATTCATCCAATTCTTAAACAATATTGATTTAAAATATCCTCTCCATATTCACTAGCTTCTTAGTAGTAGAAAAGTAAATTTCTGAGAGTTTTTTTCCTGACTATGCAGCACGTTCCCTTAGGCGGCCTTGCATAAGTATTCTACATAATGGACCTGTATGCCAAAAGATGCTATTTATTTGAGTATGCAGACAATTCCCATTGGTGGCCCTGCATAATTCAACCCCCTAATGGGTTTGTTAAAAAATGGTAACTTCATTCATGGGAACTACTTCTTCTAATGCCTTTTAGCTCTTTTTCATGTCATTCCTCATATTCAAATTTTATTAAGTCATAGTTTATATATTTTCCCTCATACTTGAGTGTGGTAATATGTTTTTAGATAAATTTTCAAGGGATTGAGTCAATTTTAATCCATATCCGTCAAAGCTATTTCGACCTTAAACATTAGCCTCTTTTATGTCTGACGTGCATAACTTTAAACTGCCCACAAAAGACAAAGGAAATCTGAATAAAATTCAAGTTCCATCTCACTAAACATACATTTTTTTTGATTTAGTTAATATTGAGAAACTAAAAGATTCAAAGTTTTTAGGGTTATTTATATTAATCCTAGTAAAAATAAAACTATGCTTACTAGGTCCATTAGCTTAGGTGAAATTTAAAGCAGGTAGAAGGAAAATGTGTACACAAATGATTGTAGATGAAAAAGTTTTTCATTTGGTGAACAAGGTCTAGAAGGACGTCCATAGATTGGAGTCTCTTCTCTTTTCCATAAAATTACAAGAGGTTGTCAACCTAAGTCTTCACTTGATGTACAACATCACAAGCTTCATCATCATCTACTTTAAGCTCATGCACCTGACCAACTTCACTCTTTTCAGCCTGATGGAGTGCTTTCTTGGAATCTGTGATGGCTTTCATACCATTCGTTTGAGCTCCCTCCAACTAATTATTGAGTTGGTCAAGTTCCCCAATAACAACATCTAACTGTTGTTGAAGGTGCATCTGCTAGATGAATTTATCTTTGATCTTATGCTTCAGCTCCTTCATCTTGGTAGCATAATCAGCCTTAGCTCGGGATACCGCAACCTCAAATTCGCTAATATTGGCTGATAGCTTCACCCTGGTCAAATCTTCACGGTACTTTTGCTCATGCTCCCTTCTTAAGATGACCTGTTTCACCGCGGCATGGATCTTTTCATATAAAAAACCACCAAGTCCCAATATAACAAATAGGGATGACAGCCGAGGAATCTTTGATGGTAGCTCCTCTAGAGGCACTTCAGATATGATTTTCCATATATTCTCTCATGCCTTACGTCGTGAAAATTGGAACACCTATTGAACCTCCGGGTCAGACTCCTCATCACTATCATAGGGGGGAATGTAATATGGGATTAATACACTTAGGGAAATACCTTGTTATACTCCTTCCCCTCTGACATGTGCTTCTTCACTTTCAATTCCCATTGGGGCAGAGGATGAGGCTTCACCACCAGATCTAACCGCTGAAATTAATGTCCCTACATAATCAATTGAAAGATTTGGTTAGTTTCAATGGATAATAGAATTTAATTGTCTATCTTGAAAATTAAGTATAGTCGCAAATATTGTTATCCCATACCCAATGGTAGATCAGTAACTTGAGAAGGCTCCTCCCCATCTTCCCTAGCTTCAACAGGATTTTTAGTGTGAGTTTGTGGAAGCACTATGGGGTTCAGCTTCACTTGCACTAATGACTCTACAATAGTTGGGTTTTCTGTACCCCCTTCAGGCATTGGTAGTTTGACAGCTTGTTTAGATAGAACTGCATATTTGAACCAATCATGATTAGACATGTAATAATAAGTTATTTCTAATAGGACGAAGGATAACACTCACATCCATAATCTTCTAAATTACATGGTAATTTAACATGATTTATAAAATTTTCGAAAGATGCGCCAAGTTCCATCATTTCATCTAATGTCATCTCAAAATCCTGGTTAATCTCACCAGTGGGAGAATTTGATGTGACTTCTTGTTGACCTTCATCCTGCGGTCCCTAACCCTGGACAACATCTTCAGATAAAATAACGACATTAGTTGTAGTAGCCGCCAAAAGATCTAATGTAGGGGTTGAACCTAAAATATCACAAAATGGAAGTCAGTCAATGTTTCATTCAACATTTTATGAAGCATTGTTAACTTACCAAAATAAGGTTCTTCTCTTCTTGCAATAACAGCAGGAGGGATTCTGGGAATAGATGTTGGCTCTTCTCTAGGAGCAGCCAAGTTAGCCTGAATTTGCGATTGTTCCACAGCACCCTCCATGGTCTTCAAAGGAGGATCAGTCCTCTCCCTCATAGGGGAAATTGAAGAAGCCCTGTAATCCCAAGGAAAATGAGAAATATTTTCATGGTTTAGAACACATAATTATCCGAAGGACATACCACTACTAATGAAGCGTTTAGTTGGGGACTTCTTCCTCCGATGCCTTTGCTTCTTTGGCTTTTTTGGAGTGTCGGCAGTCTCCATTATAGGTACTTGAATGGGAGAATGGATAGCCATGTCCAACTCCTCATCCATGGCCTACTGGCCTGGAGATATTTTTCCCGACTCATGAGGAGATTCAGCAGCAGCCCCGATGGCAGTACCACCAGGGCTATATTGTGGTGAAGGAACCTCAGTAGTTCCTTTCTTTTCACGCTGTAGGATGAAGAAAATAATTTCCTTGAGTAATAAAGATTTGATTTAAATCAATTTTCTAAGAAAATAAGGAAAGAAAACGTACATCTTTAGGGGCCACGTAATTGTGCCACTCTTCATCAGTCCCCTCAGCGACGCCATGATCAATCATTTCCTTCACCCACTTGGTGATAAGAATGGAATCATCTGTAGTATATATGAGCATTTACAGCTCTCTGATATAAGCCCGTGCTTCATCGGGGTTATTCTCGAAAGAGAAATTGGCAGAAGCCAGAAGATTCCCCATTCCAGGGAGGTGTAGCCCCTTGCATAAATCCAGCTAGGCAATTTCAACACCACAGTATAAACTCTTCCATGTCTGTACAGCCTCTGGTCATAGATATTCAGCTTGTGTACCCGAAGTATGTGAGGAAGGTCCTACAATCTTTGACTTCAGTTTCTTCCCATCTCCTGCAACTACAAATAGAGAATATGAAAATAAGACTTATTTCTCTATAAAGTAATGATTATTAAATTTCCATAATGAAGTAACTCACTAGGAGTTGATGGAGTGGATCTTTTGATTCTGACTGGAGGATTATATCGGGCATGAGACCACTTTTCCATTTTTTGTGCCTCATTTATCCCATCTTGGGAATCCAGTGAGTGAGTCCTAGATGAGGAATCTGGCGAATCAGCTTCATGTGGGGAAGCATCACCTTCATGAGGAAGGGTTTCTTTCTCTAGAGTCCTCTTCATTTTCCCCACCTGATAAACTGGACTATTTAGCACCCCTTTAGGGTATGCTGCAATCCATTTATTTGCATACCATGTAGTCAAGTTATTTGCTACTTTTTCAACTGGTAGCTCAAACACTGCCCCAGTCCTCTCCCTAGATGTCAGCAACCATAGTTTCTGAGCAACCATCAGATGTTTCTCTAACCTGACATGTACAGGGGGAGATACAACAGTCTTCTGCAAACAATTGAATTGACGTGAAAATCTATATGGAGCATAGGCCTCGCATATAATCTCTTCGTCAATCCTGGTGACCAGCACACCATCTCTGTAGGCCAGCATGTATGACCTCAAATCCAAGCTGGCTGTTCCGTCATCAACAAACTGCCCAGTTGGAATATTTCCATAAGGAAAGAATTTGAATTCATGATACATGTTCAGCCTCACCTTCATTTCATAAGCATTGATAACTAGTAGAGAAATTCCAAATAATGCCTGCACCGACGGCCTGAAAGTACTTCCAGGAATCTGTACTCCATTCTTTACATTGTACGTCCTGAAGTGAGTGGCGATCCATCCCCACAAAACATTAAATGGTCCCACTATTCTCAAAGGAGACTTACCCATGAAGACATGGAGTAAGCTCCTATGAATCTATGCTAAAATGGTAGTATCCCACCCAAAATTTTTCCCCTCATCCAACTTGGCCACAATAACGAAGGTCCCTGGCCTGACGCCTCCCTTCGAGTCCTTGACTGGAAGAAGATAAACACTGAGCCACAAGGCCAAAAATCCCGCCAGATGAGTCTTCTTTGGGATCCTATGATTCACCTCATATCCCCACTTCTCAAATTCCCCTGCTTCTAGAGTCGGTCAGAATGTGCCTGGAGCACCCATCTTCTCTGTTTTGGGACAGGTGGTAGGATGTGTGGGCCTCTTCTCTTTGAGGACCTTCTTCTTGGATCCCTTATCCTTATCCTTCAGCTCTTTCCCCTGCTTCTCTATAAGAAACATATCCATCCACTCATTTGGATGAATATCTTTCCTAGAATGAGTTAACGAGGTCTCTAAACTCTTGAGCATATGGATGATTTTAAATAATTCCCAAGCTAAAGTCGGAGTCTTCTCCGAATCATTCCAAGTCACCTAGGGAGGGATGAATTTATCATACATATCACCCAAAATTAGAGCCCCTGAGATTTTTTGGACATCCCACAGACTGATTCCTACTTCTCCATGAGTCAGATGGAAATAATTGGTTTCTGGGCTCCAATGGCTGAGTATCTCCATCACAAAGTTATCATGTCTGTAAACATATGTTTTCCCAACCCAGACGGCTTCGTATATCGCAACTCCTTTCAAATACTCGACAAACTATACACAGGTTTGTCGCACCCAGTATGCCCATATCCAAGTTGGTTTCACACCTCCTCCAGGACAAAAGTACCATCTCTTCTTCCAACCTTTGGATTGATCCATCTGAGAGTTTTGAAAAATTGAGGGATAACAATGTGGTTGCAGCTCAGGCTTATGAGGTTTCAGATCTGGAGTACAACTGCTATGATGCATCATATGAGCCTTCTCCACTATTCCAACATTTATAAATACTCCTCCACATGAGATATTTGTTGACACAAATTTGTTGTAGTTCTGAAACCAAGAAATTGGGAGATAGTTCTTTGCCTCTGGAATAGTAACATCTCATAGGTGACCATAGCCATACAAAGGCAGATAAATGCTCTAGGGGAAGTCACGATGATATTTGTTCAGATAATTGGCTAAATCCGGGAGAGTGTTGTCACAGACGGTATAATAATCATGGACAATGATGTTCATCATATCATCAAGTTGCTTGCTTTCCAGTTCATCAACCATTCCGATTCTCTTGAGAGCCATTGAGTCTGCACAAAATTTGAATAAATTAACTCTTAAATGGGTTTATTTTTCATAAAAAATTGTGAAGGAATTCGAAAAAATGGCTAAGGAATTAATGCGTGCAAGTCTAATCTTGGCGCACAAGAATGAAGATGTCACGCAAGTGCGGGTGTTCCGCGCACGTTCTTGGCGCGCAAGTATCGCCGCGCAAGTCCAAATACCTTGACAGTAGCACAACAGTGAAGAGACAACGGAAAACAAAGAAACCTACACGGTGAAGTTAACTTGTGGGGTGAGAGCTTGAAAATTCGAAATCTGGGTGCTTTGCGTGAGAATGGCTGCCTATTTATAGGCCAGGCCACCCACCTGCGCGCCTAAATCTAGTGCGCTCAAAAACCTTGTGCGGCTCACACCTGCGCGATGAAAGCGGAGCACTAAGTACTTGTGCACCGCTTTCACTTTGATTTTCTTCTTTTCTTCAGACTCACATCATCATTTATTTCGGATACAAATATGAGGGGGGGACTTTTTTTGACGCTACTTTACGTCACATTGTCTAAACGAATGGAAAGGGAAATTCCTTAGCTCAAATTGATTCATCCTTTGAAGAAAACATCAAAAATCGATAAAGGCATGAACATGGATTCAAATTCACATGTGCTGCACAAGTTCCCTCATAGTCGTGCAAGTACACTTGCGCGCCGCCTAGTGGTCGCATAGGTGACTTGAACACCCTCTTTGAAAATCACCCAGGGTCTTCTCCAGCCTATAAATACCCCTATGGGCCCCCCATTTGATGAAGAAAAATTCCAGAACCTCAGATTCGAGCTCCCGGCGCTCTATTCTCTTCTCAAAGCTTATGGAAAATTCTAAGGTAATTTATTACCTAGAACGGAAGATCTAAAGAGAGGGAAGAAGGACTATATTTTTGAAACTCATCAACACTTGCGTGCCTGAGTGGCCAGCCCTTAAGGGAAATGGCCACACTTGCACGCCTCCCTGCTCCTTCATCAGAACTTGCGCACCAACCTTCTAGAAACCCCTAGGGATAGTACTAAGGGCTTGAGCCAAGTCTCTCCCAAGTAACAACCCAAGGGTTAAAAGTCATGCAAGTACCCCTGTGTCGCGCAAGTATACTTGCGTGACTAGAACTTATGCGCCCACGCAGTAACTGCGCACCTACTAGGACTTGTGCGTCCCTCTTTTTTTGGGTGCCTCTTCTGCCTATTTCACCTCTCTTATGCATATCCACCTATCTTCTTCAAGATTATTCCCTCATAACTCTCTTCAAAGACATTTATGGCATGATTTCTTGATCAGATCCCTTATCTGAAATGAATTCTGTAGAATATCTCTCAAAACCTAGTGATGTACATATCTTTATGTCACCAAGGTAAGAGATTTCATTCATTTCAACCTCATCCTTCAAGATAAGAGGATCCAAAACCTAGGCCTCCTTTTCAGGAGTAAGCCCCAGTCCAAGTCCTCTAATATGGGCATCCTACTTAGAAGTAAGACCCAACCATAATTCCCATAACCTAGGCTTCCTTTTCAGGAATAAGCCCCAATTTCAAATCTACAAATATGGGAATCTTTTTTTAGGAGTAATCCCCATGTCCCTTAATTCTAAAATTCCCTTAACTTGGGCCTCCTCCATAGGAGTTAAGCCCTAGTTTTCAAATACCTTTAACTTGGGCCTCCTCCTTAGGAATAAGCCCCAATCTTAATTTCTCTTAACTAGTCCTAATTTACTTTCGATCCAGGCTTCCTTCTCAGGAGTAAAACCCAATCATAAGTCCCCTCCTAACATGGGAATCTTCCTTAGGAGTAAGCCCCATGATTAGAGTATACAAATATCCATAAAGTACATATACCTTTATGGACCCTGTTCTAGGATTTCTTCCCTAAAGTAAATCTTAATATTCATCTATTTGTGAAGTCTTACATACATAAGCCCCACATCATTTCTTATGATTGCATCTTTCATGTAACAATTGTCTGATTTTACCAATACCTCTTGTTTCTCACACTGAGCATGACTCATGTGAGCTTAGAGTGTAAAATTAATTATGAAATCTTTCTTTGAGCCATCAATCATAAACATCATACTCCCTTACTCGAACTACATGGGTTATGATTCCTTTTCTAAACAAAGGATACGTAGGTAGCCCATCTGCGGGTACGATCCCAACTCTGAAAGAATCCATGTCTTTCTGAATCATAATAAACTTCAAGTGCCCCACTGAGTGCCTTTAGAACCAAAATGGTCATCATAATGACCAAGAGATATCAATATAATGTATTAAAGGGTACCGTTGACTACGAATCTCTAAAAAATATAGATGATTCTCTATTAATTAAGAACCTAGAATACATATAAAAGATTCTCTAAATTTCCTATATATTAATCATTGATTGTCATATCTAAAGGAAAACTCATTTTATACTTAGTAATTTAATAAGGATTCACAAACATAACTTAAATCTATAAAGAGAGTCCCAGAGTAGACAATAATTCCCCTCAAAAAACTATGATGAGTCTGACCTCCCATCCTCTCAACCAATGCAAATTCCTAATCCTCATAGGTCCACAACTAGTGAGTGCCTACCTTTGGAAAGTAGGTCCAAATGGATATGGAATCATTGTATGTTTCCGATTCTATGAACAAACCCGTTAGAAACCGATTGGAATGTTTGAACCATAAATTAACGAGGTCATCCCCAATTCCAGAGGGAGATGAGATCTTGTGTTTCTAGGGATGCGTATGGGTTCCAGTAGACATACACGAGGAGCTGATGCGGGATTTCCATTCTTCAGTTTGGGCAGTTCATCCTGGCATCACCAAGATGAATCATGATCTACCCCACCATTACTGGTGACCAGGTATGAAGAGAGATGTTGCTGGTTTTGTCATGAGATGTTCTACTTGTCAGCAAGTGAAAGCAGAAGATCAATGACCAGCAGGGCTTTTACAGCAGTTACCCATTCCCAAGTGGAAGTGGAATGATGTCACGATGGACTTCATGACCGGGTTACCGAGGTCACCTCGAGGGAGTGATGTTGTTTGGGTTTTCATCGACAGGCTTATGAAGGTTGCTCACTTCTTGTCGATCAAAGAGATCTTTAGTGTTGATGAGCTGGGATTATTGTACATCTGAGAGATTTTACATCTACATGGATTTCCACACTCTATTGTTTCAGACAGGGATGTTCTCTTTACTTCTCGGTTCTGGTAGGGGTTTCAAAAGGCTTTGGGTACACAGGTACTTTTGAGTACTGCATACCATCCCCAAACTGATGGCAAGTCCGAGCTTACAATCCAGGTGCTTGAGGATATGCTCCGATCTTGCATTCTAGACTTTGGCGGTTCTTGGGAGAAGCATATTCCTCTTGTGAAGTTTGCCTATAACAACAGTTTCCAGGTGACTATTATGATGGCACCTTACAAGGCTTTGTATGGTATGCCATACCGATCACCCTTATGCTGGCTGGAGGTAGGAGAGGCAGCTTTGATGGGACCTCATCTTGTTCAGAAGACCTCCGAGTAGTTAGAGTTGATTCAAAAGAGGATGGATATAGCACAGACTCGGCAGAAGTCTTATGATGATCAGTGGAGATGACCTCTGGAGTTCGAGGTTAGGGATCAGGTTTTCTTGCATGAAACACCGAGGTTGGGACACAAGAGGATTCGAAGATAGGGTAAGCTTTCACCATGGTATGTCGGGCTGTTTGAGGTGCTAGAGAGGGTTGGGATGGTTTCCTATCGGTTTCAGTTTCCTCAGAGGTACCAGGTCATGCATGACGTCTTCCATGTTTCTCAGCTACGACGTTACTTTTCAGACCCATCTCATTTCTTTCAACCCGAGGAGGTTGAGATCAAAGCAGATGCATCTTTTGAGGAGCATCCTATCTATATTGTCGATTGTAGTACGAAGGTTCTCCGTGGCTGGTCTATTCCTCTGGTACGAGTGTTATGGCAGCACTAGAGAGTACTGGACGAGACCTAGGAGAGGGAGGCCCATGTACGATCGCATTGGCCAGAGCTATTCGGGGCTTCTTCTTTTACGCCTCGCTAGGGAAATTTGGGGAAAATTTTCTTTAAGGGGGGAAGTTTGTAAGAACCCAGATCTTAGTTTCAGGTATGTTTTTCCTTTTTCTGGATTTTTTGAGAAAATAAGAGTTTCTGGAAATTTTTGTAGTACACGCACTGTACTTTATGAGTACACGTCGTGTACACCCTTACTGCGCCAGGCCGTGTGCTGGCTGTGTCTGAGCCACACACATGGTGTGTGGGGGTGATGTGGAGACTGATTAAATCAGAGTATGTAAAAGTAGAGTACACACCATGTATTCAATATGTACACGTCATGTATTTTATTTTTTTCATTAAACGGACCGGGGCTGTGCCTAACGGACAGAACATTCTTATTCTCTAGGTTATTCATCCAAGAGAACCCGTAGGGCCACGAAACTCTTCTCGATTCCTGAGCCTCCATCCATTATCCGAATCGACCATTGTCAATTGCGTTGGAACCGCAACGGTGAGTTCCTCCTTCTACTAGAGCCTTTTTTTCTAATTCCTCCTCTTTCTTAATTTATCATGGGTTGAACGTTTTGTGCGTCTTCGTAGATCTACATCGTTCTGAGGAGAATCAAGCCTCGTGGTTCATGTATATCGATCTCCTAGGATCAAGGTAGGTGTTTTGTGCCTTACCTTTCAATGTCTTTGAGTTTTATGTGCAAATTCCACCAATACCCGTGAACGGGGTATTGCGTGTTTCCCTTTTTGCCCTTGTGGTTATTCCTGCCTTTCTTGCATTCTTGTGTAGAGGTAAATTGATCATGTTTGTGGATAATTGTTGTGCTTGGATGTTTTTCACATTCATTGTTCTTGTTAAAACCTTTGGGTATTGTTAGTCTTTGGTCATTGTACATGTTTTCATGCCTTGTGAACATAGGACGGAATCATGTTGTTAACATGCTTGTTGCTTTTTATACTATTCAGACAAGTAGATCTATAGGTGTACATTGGTTAGCCAAGTAGCTCTATAGGTGTACTATGGACTTATAGGATTATTATGCAGTGACTGGCATGGGACTGTGAGAACCCAGTGCTATAGACTATAAGGGATAGACCGAGTGAGCTTCCCAGAGAGTCTTAGATATTATAGACTATACAGGGATAGACCGAGTGAGCTTCCTCAGAGAGTCTTGGACATTATAAACTATACGGGGATAGACCGATTGAGCTTCCTCATAGAGTCTTAGATATTATAGACTACATGAGGGTAGACCGAGTGAGATTCCTCATAGAGTCTTTACATTGTTTGAATTTCTTTAAAACCTTCCCATGATAGAGGAGGTATTGACCGAGTGATATTCCTCAGAGAGTATGTGGTATACCTGAGGCTATAGGAGGATTGACTGAGTGAGCTTCCTCAAAGAGTCTCTAGACCTTGGGGCCAAGAGGGTTAGACCATGTGGTCTTCATCAGAGAGTCCCTGACTGCCCTAGACTATAAGGGGAATTGACCGAGTGAGCTTCCCCAGAGAGTCTTATAAATTCGTATGACCAAACTAGAGGGGTTAGGCTGAGTGCACTACCCAGAGTGTTGTGGTACTTCTTGGATAGGACCAGAGGTGATGGCTGCGAGTACTTACCAGAGGGTTTCCTATTGTGTTAGCTATTGCTTCACTGCTACTTGTTATTCTTTGGATTGATCACTGTTGCATATCATCCTGTTTATTGATTACTGTTTACTGCATGCTATTACTGCTACTGTTTACTGCTTATTTTACTATTACCTGCCATATACTCACAAACTATTAGGCACATATCTTCGAGTGGTTTCCAACTGGGATTTAGTCTCAAACCCGGTTTGGGTCATGATTTTGGGCCTAAACAGACCATGTTGTTGCAGGTATAGACAATGGAAAGAGCCCTTCGACTTCTGGTACTTGATTGCTTGGGAGCAGGAGAGTATAGGACCAATCTTGGCTTGCGATGCTAAGGAGCTGTTTACTTTCTTCTATAGTTGTTTTGGTACTATTGTTGTTTTCAGCATTGTGACTTGTTTGGATGCTTTCCTAGATATGTATCATGCATCATTTCATATATATACATATGTGCTCCAGTTGTTTGCTGATTTAGTCTTCCATTGTTTATTATTGTCAGCTATTTACTACTTCCGCTATTGCATGTTATTTACTTCCATTGTGTACTCTTCCAATGAGGGAATAGTTTCCCCACTATCATACCCAAGTCCCTCGCTACTAGTCGGTAGCCTCTGGCATTTGGGGAAATGCGCTTGACGCCATGTGACAAACCGGGTACAGGGCGACTCTGGGTGGCTTATGGAACCGAGATGTTACAAAGAGGTTATGTATCAAGAACATAATTTGAATATTATACTTTTTATTTAAATAATGATTATATTTATCTTCATTTTGATATTATTATTATATTTATAATTAATTAATCATGAGTTGACAAAAATAATCTTTTCACACAATTAAAAAATTGTATTTTTGGGAAATAAATGGATTTATCAAATTTTTTAATAAATTAAATAATTTTTATATAAATATTATTTTAATATAAAATTATTATTAAATATATAAAATTTATGATTTCAATTTTAATCATTATAATCCTCAAAAAAATATTAAAATATTTAGTATTTTTTTATACATGGGGAGTTGTATCTAAAAGTGTAAATTATAATATCTTGATACTTATTTTTATAAAAATAAATATTATTTTTTAATCATTTGTACGAAATTATCCAAAGGTGATTTGTTCATTATTTTATGAGATAGTCAATTTTTTGAGAAAAAGTTAAATACAATATAAATATAATGTATATATTAGGAAACCATAATGACCCAAAACGGATGTAATATATTTCATAGAAATATACAACACCAACTATATATTACCTTATTTAAATCATGTGTTTTTAATTTAGTTAGATAATTTTATAATGACTTATTTAATCCTCTGAAACATTAATTATATTTTTTTTAAAAAAATTAATTATTTAAAAATAGACTCACTTCCACATCACCAGGGTATTATTTTATAGATTTTAGTTTCTATAATTATAAAATGAATAAATCCCCTTGTATTTGGGAAACATAATAGAAAAAAACATGCTATGGTTTTTTGATTGGATTGATTTTCCATATAGTGTCTAAAACCTATGTTTAGAAATTAAAAAAGAATTATCATATTTTTTTCTCAAAAAACCATCCAACCTCCATTTCTTCTTCACACAGAGCACCTAAGACATGACATTAGTCTTCCCATTCCTCTCTATATCCCTTTTATGTTTCCCCCAAACTCTTATTAATCCCTTCTGATTATTTTAGAAACACCCTATTAAGGTAACATATCCTCTCCTTCTACTCTAAATTAAAGAACCATCTTTATATTACCTCTTAATTTATGGTTTTTAATGTTATTATATGTAAATAAAAATTACTCTTACTATCCTTATGATTTCAAAATGATTTTATTCCCCTTTAACGTTCATCAAGTTGTTCTGTGAATATCTATATACTATTGTTATGTAGTCAAAATTGTCCTATAATGTTTCATTCCAAACAACTATGTAATTAATACCCATACCATTTATACTCACGGGTAGTCACATATATGTTACCATACTTTATTTATTGTTTAATTCGTTGTATATATATCACACTCCATAATATTTGAATTAATAGTGAGAAAATACATCCTAACATTGAAGGATTTATTTAGAAAAATAATACTTGTACATGATATGAATACGATGGGTGGGCCTAACATTATATACCCCTATAATGAATTGGGTAAATTTAATGTATCATGAGATGTAATTTATGGTATTAGTGATTTAACCTAATTAATTTTGGGACATTTTCCACCATGTGATGTTTTCTTGGCAATTAGTTTTGACTTATTCTTATGTCCTGATTTATATTGTTTCTATATTCCCATCATCCAGATTTTATCAAGTTATATCACCACTTATATCTCAGGATAATGATTTTCACACCTTTTCTGTCTCATTGATATTCCTATTGACTCTCTTGTATTAAATTCATCATGTTTTTATTTATATAGTTCCCTTATAGTGATTAATGGATCAATATATCCTTATGTATGTCGCCATGTTATCCCATTTAGTTTTAAAGATCAATTAAATTTAAGTGTATATTCTAAATTAATCAAATAATATTGTTTATTTATTTTTCAAGGTGTTATGTTATGTACCTAATTACAAAAATGCACAAGGCCTCATGATCATATAGGGTTGTATTAAGTGTATCATTTTTATAGTAAATCATGAAATAAATTGTATAAATGATATGAGATGTCATAGAATATATATATTATATGTATTATAAGTCTATTAAAAGTACTATAATAAATTTACAGAACCCAATTTAAAAATTATCATGATCAATTAATATTTCACTCTAAAAACAATTTTTAGAAACATATAATAAAAATTAGATTTCATAACCTTTAAATAATTAATAGGAAAAGAAAAATATTTAATATTTGAGTTCAATAGGTCAATATTATAAAAAATGATAAAAGTAATTTTTATGCATAAAGATGATATTAGTAAAATTAAAGTTAATAATCATGATAATGGTAAAACACTTTTATTCAAACAAATTTTTTACTAATACAATCGATTTTTTATTTAATCAATCAAATTGATCTAATTTTAATTAATAATTGAATATAATGTTTTTCCTTATATATAACTATATTAATAATAATTTAGTTGATAATAAATATTAAATATTATTATATAACACATAATAGTTCAAAGTCGATTTTTCTAAAAAACCTATTTTTCATAGTATATATTTTCATTAAAAATATTATTTTACATATATATATATATATTAAATTTTATAAAATAGTGAATAATGTAATGTTAAAAATTTTAATAAATGGGTTACCTTATGTTTTTAATGAAAATATATATTACATAGCTAAAAACGTTTTACAAAGGTAAAAATAAAAATGTTAAAATACACAAAACATGTCCAAAACTTGTGTCTAAATTCTTAAATGAGAGTTTCACCACTATATATCACTTACATATTCATTATTATAAAATTTTTGAGTCATTGGATAAGAAATTGGGTAGTGATATCTTGGAATAGTAAGTCTTATTACCAAAACTATTCATTTCATCCTTTGTATAAGTGGTACACTCCTAGCCCTCCATATTTATAATTACCATTATAATTGACCTAGATAAAATACCCAAATAAGTTTTCATAGAAATAATCTTTTCATCCCTGATCCCATAGTTTTAATAAGTTATAGGAAGACCTTCACTTCGATGGAAATCTTTATGGTAAGATCAAGTCTCCAACTTATGTATTAACATATTTGTAATAATTTCCCCTTTATCATTATCCTACAAATTTATTATATCAATGAGAATATATTGACAAAAAAATTATTATATTGATATTATATTATATTAATGTAATATAAATTAATTATTTTTCATTATCCACTATGAAAAACAAAAGTATTATTACTATGGCGCACATACTATCCCCTCCTCTAAAATATTTCCTCTATTTTTCATCATTGACATCCATGGATTATCCCAAGTATGTGAAGGATGAATAAATATGATTTGTATAATATAAATATTTTTTTGAAATTTAAAATATTCATATAGATTATTTCACTCTAATTTGAGAAATTGAAATATTATTTATGAAAACATGTGAACTATCCCCTCCACAAGCAACGAGTTTCATTTTTCATCACCACCCATAATCATTAGACATAATAACAAATTTAATATATTATCAATATTTATATAACACTATTATTTTTTGAGAAATTAAGGGACTATTTTAAAAAACATTGATCCAAGGGAAATATAAATAAGAATTTATGGTAAAATTGTCTGAACAACCTCAATTTTAATGATATAGACAAGAAAAATATAGAATAAATAAATAAAACCTAATAATAAATGGTCTATTTAAAATAAAATAATTAAAAATAAGGTTTATAAAATGGTATCTAATAAACATAATTGGATTATCTAGGATGATATCAAAATAAATAGAATACATCTAAAAAATGATAAAGTATTTTTTCTCAATTTCTCATCATTGATAAATATTTTAACATTATGCACCAATTTATTATTTCTATGGTGTATATAATTCTGAATATCATAATTTGATATAGTACAATAAATAATTCATTATATTTATATAACAATATGATTTTTACTATTCCAAGTACTTTAAATTCAAAATATACTAAATTTATATGGGTTTGATCTCAATAACCCTTAATTTAGGAATGTTTTAATAAATAACATCATAAATTATTAGTGAACTTAGAAATATCAATTCTATTTTGGAACATTCTTTGTTATGGAAAAAAATTGATATATTCCCTACAATATAAGGTTTTATTAGTTATAATGTTTCTATTTATGTTTCATCTATCATTCCATATGTTATTCCCAATTTATATTTTGGTATAATACATTGATTCATATATTCATTACTATTGTGTTATATTTCTTTTTGAAAATAGAAATATGGTAAGAATAATTAATATCCATTTAAATTATGAATTCCCATGATTGTTTATAATTTACCTTTGATAAAATCTTTTCCTTATAAGTGTTACCTCTTGTGAAATTTATATTTACCTTCTACACATCTCAAAATATATTTTTATTATTCTTTTTTTTATATAGGATTATCAAAATTTGGGTTTTCAAAACATAGTAAGGGATCATCCAAACCTCCTTCAATACCTATTAATTATGCATTATAAATATTCCTCCTTTATATATAATGTTCTCCTCATGATCCACTACTATTTATTTTAATATTTAAATTACATATATAACTAGGTAAATAATATTTTCAGTCATGGGATATAGTTGTTTTCAATTCCCCATAAAATTATAAATTTTAGGTTAACCCAGTATAAGGGAGAATTGTCTTGTATCATATTGAGAATCACTCCCAATGAATTTTCTTTAAAGTGTATATATATTCTGAAAATACTCGTTATTTTATTGAGAAAAATATTAACTCAATTCATATACTATCTAAAAAATTAAAAAATTCAATTATTAAAAGATTCTCTAGTCATTTTATAAAATCATCACCCATGTGGAAGGTTTTTATTATTACTACTCCGAGGTCCTCAAAATAAATGTTTTACTTTGTAACTCTGTATTGAAGATGTATGATCCTTTTTTAAAATATGAAATATCAAATGATTTATATCTTTCCTCTTTGGGAATAATTATGATTTAGTCTTAAATTATTCCTTGAATCCTATGTATGAAACTCAATTCATTCTCATGGGTTTTATGATGTCTACAATTTATGGGTTATTTTCCTCATGTGGAACACATATGTATCATTATTATTAATGTAATGGGGGGTCCCTAAATTAAATTCCCCTCCAATTCATTCAGAAAGATTTATATCTCAAGAGATGGTACATAATGGATTAGGGGGTGAACATAATCCTTGATAGGAATTTTTCCAATTTAGGATGATAGTCATTGGGGTGACCCATGAATAATTTTTATGTTATAAATTTTTATGTTTTTTCTACTTGTTTATGATTTCTTGATCTTATAAAATCATTTTCACATGTCATCTATCTATGTTTATGATCATCTTCTTTATTATGTATTTTTATGAATATTGATTCTTGTATAGTTTTTTTTTCATGTTTATTCCCTTACTACAAATTATATCTCTCCATTTTCATATGTATTTTCCTTTGGATATGTTGTGATATATTAGAATATCTTTTGGATTGAAGAAAAATGTACAAAATATTTAATAAAGTGGACGATATTTTTATGTTTATGATTCTGTTTTTTTGGAAAATCCTCCAATGATAGTGGACTACAGATACATAGAATGAATAGTTGAAAAGGTGTATTATGAAAAATAAAATTAATTTTGGTTATGGATTTAATATTTATTTTAGATGGATCATGAGTGAAATGGAAATAAAAAACCACTATTATTTGTTATTTCAAAAGTTAGAAATATTGGTAAATATTCAAACTGATGTCATAATCTTCTAGGGAACCTCCCATAGAAGAGCCCAAGCCGAGAAGGCCAATATTATGTGATTTATATGACTAGGGTTTAATTTAATAATGATATAAGGGTATATAAATTGATTATTACCTATAATTTAGATAATGATTTTTTTGAATATGGTTAATTGAACTTTTTATATATTAATTTTTCCTTGAAAATTTGATATTTCATTAGAATCATAAAAATAGATTTATGAATAATGACTCTAAGTGAAAATATTAATTCAAAAACTATATGTAATTTAGTCCCCATAATAAAACTTATCCATACCATTTTGTCATACATGATTATTTTACCTCTGTCTGACATTGATAAAATATTTGGTATAGATATTATTTAAATTTATACAGTAAAAAATCAATGAGAAAGAGTTTATGTTTCATTATAGAGATATTGAATCACTTATATTAAAAGGTTATACAACATCATTTCAACAATGTCAAGATTCTCCTCTAATATCTCTCCTAAATTAAAATATAATAATGAAATATTCGTAACACCATATGAATGGGTATAAATTACATAGAATATAGGATGGACCTATTTTGTAGGAAAGCATTGATCTATTTGTAGATGAACTTCCAAGTCATCCACATAAGTGGGAAGTTGATTTTTCTATTTATCACATCCGTAATTAATGATTTATATCTAATACTCCTTACTAGATGGATTTAGTGTAATTAGTGTCACAAAAGAATAGTTTTGTGTGATAAGTGATTTATACACCATAGGGTTTTATCAAGGGGAGAACTTGTAATATTTTAATGGAAAATATGGTTCTATAATGTATTTCGTCAATTAAAGGGTAATTAATTTTATTTCTATTATGAAAAATTATCATCTACACCACATTAAAATGTTCGATCAACATCATGGAACTCGCTATTTTTTCATGATTGATATTTATTTTAGGTATCATCTATTGTCAATAAAGAAGGATCGTGTTACAAATAAGTCACTTCGTTCTTGGAAAAGACATTATGAATTAAAAATAATACACTTTAGGTGGGATAATCCACCTTTTTTTTTATATATATGTTGAAACTATTATTCAAGTATTATTAATATAATTTCATTTTAGTATTTATTTAGGATATCATGGAATACCGTAAATGTCAGGATGATTATAGGAGTCATTTTTGAATCATTCATATGCCACAAAGATTATATAATTTATTTTTAGGGTAGAGATAATGGGAATTCTTTTATGAATTTTCTTTTTCGTGTAAATTTTGTCTATAACGATAGAATATTAGATGATCCTTCTAATACAATGATAATTATGTAATTTCCAATTCCAACTAATATAATCGAGCAACATAAATTTCTTGTATTATTATGTTACTACCATTGATTTGTTAAAAAATTAAACATTAGCTAACATATTAAAAAAGTTCACATATAGGGGGTTTGTGTTCATATGGTTAGAAGAATTTGAATACTGTTATGGTGTATTAATGAAGTGATTAGTCAATAAATCTATATTGTATTAGGAATAATGGATTTTTAATATATAATTTTTAATCAAATAATGGTCTTAAATGTGTCCTTATACAAAATGAGAAGATTTTTCCCCATGCATAAAGGATCTTAAGGATCAGATAATAAAATTATCCAAACCATGATATTAGTCAGTATCTATAATCTATTCATTAGTGATATGGAGGAAATAACCATATTTTGAAATAAATTAAAAATATAAGGATATTTTTTTAAAATATATCTTCCCATAGAATGATCTCAATATGAGGAAAATGCAGTTGCTATAACTACTCATGAATTATTATTTCTCAAAACACTAATACCATGGATGTTTAATACGGTGGTAAATTAATTTTGTATGAAAAATTATCAGTTTTGGACAAAAATAAGTACTCACAAAGATCCAATACTTATGTATTTATTAAAATTGGATGTGGGAATCTTTTAATAAGGGGGGACATCAAATATATTATAAATGATTTCCAATCTATCCTTTTTATAAAAAATAAAATGTAACCAACATGATCATGAGAGTATTAAAAAGAAAATCAAATCCATAAATGATTGGAAGTTGGTATATAACATCAATAAAGATGGTATACTATAATTTTTAAGGAGGTTATGTGTGTCATCCATGACTGAGCTAAAAAACAATATTAAATGAAACATATAGATCAAATTTATCATTCAAGCCTTATAGAGATTGAATGTATCATGACTTGAAGGTACATGTTTTTATAACAAGAAATGGGTAATTTTATAATATTTATCAAAATTATTAGTTTGTAAATAATAAAAGGTTGAGATACAAAATCCAAAAAGATATATTCAATCTCCAACAATTCTTATAGGGAATGGGAATAATATTATTGTTTAATTTATTAATGGACTACCAAATACTCTTAAATAGAATATTGATATATGGTTTATTATAGATCACCTTACCAAGTAAACATATTTCATATATATACTGGATAATCTACCAATTGACTGCCACATGTGGCTCTAAATTTATATATGTTATGATGTCATTGTGAACAACATTAAAATATATCTTACCAAGATTCCTATTTTACATTAGGTTTCTAGATGAGACATATGAAGGCTTACAACATTTATGTACCACCTAGTATCCTCGTAATTATAGGAAGTCTAAAAGGACTATTCAAAAATTGGAATATATTTTTTATTCATATTCAATTCAACATCAAGTTATGTGGGATCAATATTTACCATTGGTAGAATTTATTATAATAATATCTTCTATTAAGGAATTCAAATGAAACTATATGAAGCATTTTATATGAAAACATTTTGTATCCCAAGTTTTTTGTATAAATTTAGTGAATTGAAGATTAATTCCTTACAATAAGTTAAGGAGACAAAAAAGTCTTTTGTATTTAGAAACATATTAAGGTATCTCAAATAAGGAAAATATTTACACGTATATCATAAATAAGGGATCAATAATTTAATTAAGGGTTCCAGGGTTCTTATTGGAATATCAATGGAACAGTTTTATAATGATAATAACTTAATGGAACGTATCACCTAGGTGAATCATTCCATGTGAAATTTTGGAATAAATTTGATTTGTATTGTACTATTAAGAAATTTTACATAGAATCATTAATGATGAAGGTGTGTTCAATATCTCTTTCTAAAAGAAGAAAATTCCCGGAAAATTATTTATATTCACTGAAAATGAAATAGAATTGGAACCATACTAACGGTACTATAATGGGTATATCAAGATTCATGACACTATAGAAAATTAGTTTCTAAATCTGAGGAATCAATTGCTGAAAATACATTAGTAAAATAGTTAAATAGAATAGAAAACTTGGGAACCTAAAGAATTTATGATGAAGGAAGACCTTCATCTATTCATGAGGTGATATTATTCTCTTTTCAAGGATGATTTTTTTTATGGAAGCAATAATGTAACACTAGATATTCAATTATATTACATTTACATTTCTTTCTAAAGATACAATAAAATAATACTAATACAATTATTCAAAAATATGATGACAACATAAAATCCAAATTTATATAAATTTAATAATACTAAATGAATTTAATTTTTATAATATTAAATTCAAATCATCTTACTGTTAATTTTTTAATTGTTTCATAAGAAAATGATTTTTATGTGAATAGTGAAAAATACATGTTTTACAAAAAACCAATATTTAATTAAATTATAATTATAGAAGAATAAATTAAATGTTTATAAAACCTTTTTACTATAAAATATATATTTATGAAATAAAATAATTAATACTAGAATATAATGTTCAACATTGAAATATATTCATAACATTTTTTAAATTAAAATAATGTTTTTTAAAATAAAATCCATTTTTTTATTCTCTATTAATAATGATTTTAAAAAGGATAATATAGGTTCTGTTTTGATTTTAAATGTAAATAAATATAATATAATTTAAAATAGTAAAATTTAGCTCTATTTTATCATAATTATATTTTATTTTTATACAAATTCATTTTTATGCTTAAAACAAATTTTTTTGTAAAAACAGTTTTAGCTGCGTTTTATAAAATTATGTTAAATATAATTTAGTCCACATATAGTGGATGAATAATGTAAAATGGATTCTTTATTTTGAATTGGGATAATGAATATTAGCTAAAAATGATTACTAAATTATTCTTTATAGTTAATATTAATTATTCTAAATATTTTATCACCACAGTTATGGGGAAAATTATGTAGAACAATTGAAATAAATGGATAAACCTTCATCAAAACAAAACAATATTTTGAAAAAATCAGTAATTTTTTTTGATATTTAACATACCATTATCATAATAGAATATATTATAATTTTATTCCACATAACATGGGAATCACATGTGTTATATGATATATTATCTTGTTTTTAAAAAAATTACTCCCACCTCACTTATAAAAGGGAACCCCCTTTCCCCTCTTCTCTACACTACATTAGCCACTGAGCATGAGAACTATATACCCAATTACATTCCCAAATATTAAATTCTCATTAATTTTGTCTTTTATAAAACATAATACTACATTTAAAAGGCCTAAATTTTCAATTAATCAAGGTTACCAAAATAATAGGTATATGACTTTACCGATCATTTTCATTCTCCTTTATTCTTAAACATCCATTAAATACTAATAACAATATAAAAATAATTTAATGATAAAATTATACATATTTATATAATTAAATGTTAATTTTTAATCAATTATATATTACTTTTCCATCCCATTAAAAACAATAACTTCCCTTGTGCGTACGTAAGGTCGATCATGTTCATGTAGTGGGGTAATTCTTTATTCATCACCACTTTACATGGATTGAAATAATTATTTTATTAATGAATATGTATATATTATTTTTTATTTAATTAGGATTCAATAAATATAAAATATGATATACCTTACTCCCTTTCTATATATTGGAAAATGATAACATCACATGTGTGTACATGTTGACTACAACCACCATGAAGCTGTGTGAATTGTTTCTCTATTACCAACATACATAGATGATTTTAAAACAAAATATAGTTAATAAATATTATTTTCATTTATTTATAATCATTCTGGTGATAATGTAAATATTTCAAAACATATTTCAATATACCAATATAATGTTGGAGAAATTATTGAGAGACATTGTGCAGTTGACATAAGCATGAACTATTCAATGATATGATTTAAAAATATTATAAAATAACCTTAAAATAAAATATATATTATATTAGTACTAGAAAATAATTTAATAAGTTTAACTTCACTATATAATAGGACCAAACATGTATGTCTAATAAGATACCCAATGTATGGTATTCCTTTACAGTTTAATTTTATTTAAAAATTATTTATGTTCATATTTACAATGAAAATTTAATATGATCCTAATCTCATAGACCCAACCATGTTTCATACCCTATTTTATTATTAGGGTTTTATAATTTTATATTTCATTTAATAACATCTTTTATCAATAATCAACAAGTTTGTAACTTATAGGGGACATTATTTTAAAAACACTATATTAATATTTTTCTTCTAACTCTTTTTTCCATGTAGTAGTTCTCTTAATTGATTCAATAATGTTATTCATAAATATCCAATTATTGTTTGAATTAATTTTAATCCATATTTTAATTTACTTATAGTTTTTTTAATGGTATCATCTTGTTGTTTTCTAAATGAGGTAGTTTTGGAATTGTTAATAAAATTGTTGAAGGAATCATGATTGTAACATTTATAAAAAAAATGAAATTTCACACCATAATTACCATTCATTACCTTGATAATCCTTTAAAATTTTCTAATATTTTTTTCAAATAAATTATTTTTCTCAATATTTTGGGAATTATTTTATAAAATGAAAAGGTAATTATATTCTAAATAGATTGAAAATATTTTTTAATGTGCTTCATAAATTTTTTTTAAACAATTTTATTATGATTTTATTTATTTTTTTCATCTATCTTATTTTAAACATCATAAATTTTTGTTTTTACTATAAAATTTTCATTAATTTAAATTTATGCTCATATTTTATCCTTTAATGTTTTATTTTTTCATTAACTTTATCAGGATCACATATGCTATAACTCTCCATAATTTTAGTAGTAATTATGTTATAATTAATTTCTATATTTTATGTGACATAGATTTAAATCCTATAATTTTTTTGCCTAGATTTTTTCTAAAACAGATACCATTTCCATATATAATATTATTATAATAAAGTATATTAATAAATTTTTTGTTATTAACAATAGAGATATTAATTATTCATGATTCAATACTGATAAATGATGAATTATAAACCATTTTGATATATATATTTTTATCAATACATATATAAAGAATGCATAGGACAAAAAAGTGATTCTAAGGGACTAATTATAGAGATCCCCTCAATGCATCAACAGTTTTTAATAGAAAAAAAACATACATTCCATATTAGATGGGTATCCAGTTTACAATGACCCCTTTATTATTAATGTCTTGGTCAATGCCTTCAGAGAAAGATTCAGGAAACCATTCCCAATACATTTATGGTAAGATATTAAATGTCTACAATTATGAATTTCATTAATTAAAAATTTATTTCACATTATCTATTTGATTACTGTGTTAATATTGTCCTTGGATGTACTTTGAATTCTTGTTTACAAATTAATGACATGTCTTCTTATTATCAAATCCCCCATATGGATTATGCCTTATTTAGTAATGAATGGCTCTCATGTATGTAACCCTCTGTGAGAATATGATCTCACCTTTTTCTATTTTCCTATCCCAAATTTTTTAATATGGATTCATCAAATTATATTAAGAATGATAGAATGTTTCATTTTCTATGTTTTTATAATTACAATGTAATATGGTTATCATGTATGTATCTAGTATTCTATGACTACCAAGCCTCTTTCTTATTCATGGCACGATCCCTTATATCAGGTGCATATGTAATAATTTAAAAAAACAATGGGTTATTATAGATTGGGTTGTGATAGATATAAAGAGTAAAAAATATACTATGCGATATACATTTTAATAGTGTCATAGACTTTGAAGGACCTTAGGATACCTTCATAGGACTAGTTGATTAATATTATAATAATATGTACATGTTGTTAATAAAAAATTCCTCCCATTGAGGAAATGTGTGGTTGACTATGTAAGATTCCACTTGTTGGTATGTGGTATGAACATTTTTTCTTTTGGGGAAATCATTATTAAGGTGACATTTATAAATATTCAATGTATTTTTCAATGATTGGTCATGGTTCAATGTTGTAAAAACATTTTCATTGGTAAAACAATTAATCATTTTGAGTATACTACTAGCTATTCTAGATGATTAACCTCATTTATCTCTTTATCATATATGGAATACATGGAAATTAGATACATGATATTAGGGACCTTTTCATATCACTGGGTGGATTGGAAAAGTGGATTATCATGTAGCTTTACCACCTAAGTTGAATTATATCCATGATTTTTTCTCTATGAATTATATTAATAATTATCATCTTGATCGCTTTAATATTTTTATCTTTTTAGAGATTGATTATGTAGTAGATATATTAGTACTTGATGAAAAATTCATATTGTTGAATCTTAGGAAATAATAATTTATGAGAAGTCCATTACATTGGATAAAGAGTTCTGTTATCATGTAATTGTCTCTCAAGATATATGAGAATAGTAATTAGTGACGGGGGGGTAATGTTCTCATCTTTTATTTGATCAATAATCTTCAATATATCTTTTTTTGTAGAAGGTTACATGGTGGTCCGAATTATCACATTCTAATGTTATATTCAATTTTTTATATTTATTTTTTATCATCTATTTTTTTAACCATCTAGGGTCATTCTTGGTTTGTTTTCAAAATATTTTATTTTTTTATCTTGGTGCATGATTTTTTCATGTTTAAAAAAACCATGTTACATTCCTAGAATACCATGTTGATTTTGGTGGTTTTGGGACAGTAGTGTTTTTTTCAATTGGGTCAAAATTATAGAAATTGTATAAAAACCCATGTGGATTCTTCAGTGTGTAGAACTAGGTACCTAGTTTTCAAAAATATATGACCAAACCATGAAATTAAAGTTACATAATCCAAATATTAATTTTAAAACACAATTCATCAACTGTTTACCTCCATCCTTTTCATGCACCCTATGATCTTGAATATATGGATTCAATATGGATACATTAGAGTATCCAACCCTAGTGTAAAGGTATTTTGGTGTATCCTTACCCATTATATCAATGAAACTAGATCTAAGATCCCTTTCTCCTTTATTCAACTATATTATCAATGTTTATATTTAATGGAATAATAGATAAGGGATGTTATAGATAGTTCTACGGTTTGTGTCATTATTTACTGAGAATTATATTAGATCCATTATGATGAACAAATAAATAGAGGAGATATATGTTAATCATTATGTTAACCTTAGAATATATTATTAGTATAATGCTTATCTTGTCTCCATTTATCCATAGATTATTGAATCATTGTTTTGTGATATGGATTTCATGATTTAGGGTCGTCTCATCATATATAATATACCATATTACAATTGTACTGAAGATATCATTTTGTTATGGGAAATGTCAATTTCTTATGGTAGGTGGTTTCAAGAACAAATTTAAATTTATAAACCATACATTATCATTTTTATATAGGTTTTCAAAAAACATTATGTCGTGATTTATAATTCATGAAACGTGACAGTTTCGGTTTCTTCGGAAAATTGATTTCCCCTTGGGTAGTTTTAAATAAAATGACTTTCAAAGAATTTATTTTTCTGAATTTTAAATGGTTGATTATTGATGTGTGATATTCACATTAAATGAGTTTAACTTTGGAAGTGAATCCTCAATGTGTTGGATATGATATCTATGAACCTACAGTATATAGGATAGGGATAGTATTGGATAGACACACTAAGATGGACTGTGGCTACCTAGATGTATTTATAATTCAAAACTAACTAATCAATATATTGATATAGGGTTCACTTATTTGGGTTGTTATCTTACCCATATACTCATTGATCTTTGGATTCATGTTCTCATCATATTTGATTCATCATGTTTCATGGATCCAAGATAAAAAATAAGCTAATGTTTAATAGCATTTAGTTTCAAGGATTCTTTTTAAATGGATATTTATTAATTATTTGAAAAGTGGTTAATTTATTAATGTTTTATAAACTGATATATGTAGCTTTATTTCCATGTGTTGATTGAAACTATGAAATGTTTTAATTTATACATATATTTTCATTAAATCATAATAAACAATTTATTTATTGAATTATTAATATGAAACATATGGGGGGAACCTATAGGTCTTGTTTTCCTCACAACATTGATATGTCATTTGGAATATAGAGACCTCATTATATCTGGCATGGGTAAAGCGAAGGCATCACAACAAGGTGTTGGGTATCCAAGTACGTCGGGTGTGGGCAATAGAAGTGACCTGGTGGTATATTGTCCCTAATTTCACATAGGTGTGGGTTATTGTTCAACTCATATACTTTGTTACCCTATTATGGATTAACACCCATATTTTATTCATAAAAAGTTTCATCATGTGTCTGAAATTGGTTTGATATTGGGTATTATTTTTTTATTCCATATACTGATCTTTTGATGGAATTATTGCAGAAATAATCCAAATGAAAATTCTCCATTCTCAACCACTTTTCACTAGACTTTAAGGATCATTGATATCCATTGGACCTTAACCTGGAATGTATTAATAGCCTAGTTTTGGGATTACCTGGGTTGGTTTTTGGAAAAGTAATTAAGAAAAGAACATATATTAACCCAATAATCAGTGTAATTGAGGTGTCCCAGTAATTTCATACATATATATTATATAATTTTAGATGAATATCCAATAAATCTTAAAAAAAATCATGCCACATTATAATAATGTTTTTATGTGTCTAGATACTATGTTCATAAATTATCTTATTTCATGAAATATATTCAACATATCCCACAATGATAATTACATAAATTAATATTCTTATACACACCCTACATAAAACATTACATCATAACCTCGGGATATGAAACATAATAAATGGTGACCTAAGATACATAATATGGTAAATCATAAGATATTACAATCAATGATCACATGTGAGAATAAGATAATAATATGGTTATAATTACATGTTCATAACTTAAAATAATCATACTCAACCAACTAGAAATCATTAATCATAAATCATGGAATAAGTATTTACACAATAAAATAAATAAGAGATAAGTGTGTGGAATCACCAATAATCAATCATGATCCATGAAATCATCTGATAAGCATGTGAAATTATTATTTTTGGTATACAATGAATCATATAAAATAATTTCCTTAGTTATGTATTAGTTATAAAGGTAACGAAATTGATTGGGTTCTCTTCCCATTCTATAATTTTCCTAGTCATGGTTCACTACCAAGGCAATCATACTAGAGAGAGTCCTCTATGGAGTTGGTTTTACTACCCATTATGGTCTTATTATCTCATGTGTGATCAATATTTAACCAATGCATTTGGGAGTTATATAATTCCATGTCCATCCATCTCATTATGAAAACCATATATATGTGTACCACAAGATCATAAAACATTTATCATATTATATTATAATAACTCATGGAAGGAATATTATTTTTATAAAAATTTCACCATTTCTACAAAGAAAAACTCATTGAAATGAAACAGGTTTCATAAAGGATACATAATAAAAAACATAAGGCAATCAAATGAAATGGGTTTCCTAGAATCATCCCTATATAATCATCATATTGGTAAATTAAGAGAAATAAACCGGATGGTTTTCTATGATCATATCCATAGTGGAGAATATAAGTCATTAAAGTATGATGGTGGATATAATAAATTCCATTAAAATAGTATTTTTAAATTTATTTGAAAATATGATAAAATGCCCTTTTTGTAAGATTACATATTAAATAAAAATGTAAAGAATATTTAGAATGTGAATTTATTTGAAAATTAAATAGGATAAATTTAATGAATCCTACAAATCAAATAATTGTCATCATGGTGAAAAAATCCATTCATGTTGTATATGTTATAAGATTACATTTCTATTACACCTTTGTAAAAATTCAAAAGCAACTTTATCAGCTAAATCCTTTCTTTAAAAAATATCATTTTCAAAACATTTTAAATAAATTCAGTAGTAGTGAAAATGAAATTTTTAAAACATTACAATTATATGTGATAACAGTCGTAAATCAATTTTTAAGAGTGTGGAAATGGAAGAAAATTTGGTTGTGAAAATTTAATTTCATCACATTCTGGATATGTTAGTTTGTACATACACACATGTTAGGTCTTCACATTTCCATGGATGGAATAAAATATAAGGTAAATTATCATTCACCTTTATGAAAAAATTATTAAATCATTAACATAATATATATTCAGTTAATCTTTCCTTATTACCATCCATGTATTTATAATTAAAAAATGAATCACATTGCATCATGGAGATGGTAGTACACACATACACATGAGCGACTTTATTAATTTACAACATATGGAATTTTAGGTTAGTAGATAATATATTATAATTTTATAACTATAATTGTGTCATGAATGACATATATTAAAATTAAATCCATCATAATAAAAAACCATGAATTAGGTTGATGGGAAAAGAATCATATCACTATGGGAAATCGATAATCCACACGTACACATGAGCAACACATTCATTAATCATTTGATGAAATTAATATGAGAAATGGTTAATCCATATTCATAATGAAAAGTAATTATAATAATTATATTATGTTTAATATATTATAATGGATAAAAAATTATAGGATGTATAAAAAGAAATAAATTTGAAAGTAGTTGGTTAAGAGTTATACCTCTTCATTGAGAACCATCATTTATCTTACACTATGAGCCTTGAAAAGATTTTATTTTGATAAATCTTGGACATCAAATCTATGGGGTGGTTATAATAAAGGGATTAGTATATGGATTTAGTTATCAAGAAGTCTCATTACATATGAAGAATATAGGAGAGGAGAGGTGGTATCCATTTTATAGGGGGAGATGTAACAAACCAGAATTATATCAATGGAAATTTTCATTTTATAATTATGTTATAAAAAATAAATCACAAAAATCACTTATATAACACAATACAATATTTATAAATGAATAATGACTTAAATAAGAGGTATTTATAGAAACTAAGGAACTTAAACCAATGGAGTTGTAACATGGCCTTCAAAACTGTAATATGACCATTTGAAATAGTAATCTAAACAATAGAATAGTAACCTCGCCTATTAAATTATAAAAAAAAATATTCAATCTTATAAGTTGTAATATGAAATAATTATATCATAGTACTAGTAAATAAAATGTTATAGAAATTTCTAGTTAATTATTCATATTTTATAAAAAAAATATTTATTTTCAAAATTATAATTAATATAATGATATAAAAGAAAATTAATTTTCATAAAATAAAATCATAAATTAATATTTTATTTTCATATGTTTATACAATATCTTTATGATACCTTAGTTAATTTTTCAAAGTGTTATAAAATCCGTTATAATTGTAAAATCAGTATTTTCTATGTAAATGATTATTTTAATTAAAAATTAAATTTTTTACATTTGAAAAATTATATTCATAAAATTATGTGTTTTTAATTCTACACATCAAAAAATGGTTAGGGTGAGGTTTTTTGTTTTTTGTAAAAAACATGAATTTTTTTGAATAGTAAAATACTATAATTTACAATATATATATATATATCATATGATAAATAAACATTTTTCTATTTGATTGATGATTTAAACACCCTAATCTATAACTCCCTTAAATTATATTATTATATTTAATTATAATGATATAAATACTCATGGTTTCGGGGTAAAATAATAAATTAATGTGTAAAATAATCTAGAAAACACCCCCTCTCATCCACAATAAATACAACCTCTCACCACATCTTTACCTCACACCACTAAAGCCTTGAGTATTGTAAAAATTCTAACCGAACCACTTCCCTAGTCTCTATCCAATGTTCATGAGACTTTGCTCTCATTAAAATACAAAACTCAATTTCCTCAAGGTGGTTCTCAAGGAGAATAATTCCAGAGGTATAAACCTCTTACTTTTCCATGAATTTCTTTTCATGTTATTATATTTTATTATTATCTCCCCACCTACCCTCATACAACTGTCATGATAACTCCATTATATTATATATACTATGAATAACCCATCATCAATTCTCTTTCCTTATCCTATTGTTCTAAAAATAAAAACATCATCTATTATGCAATGATTTATCGTATTAAAGGACGGAAAGTTTTCAATTTTATAACCACCATCAAGGATGATATTAAAACTATTATAATGGTTGAAAAATATTTTAAATTTTATTTGATATACTATTTTATGTTCATTAAATGACATATATACATAATATTAATTAATAAAAGAAAAATGTTTTGTGATAATCGAAAAACGTCCAAAATAACCTAAATGATTATCACTATCATCTTATCTGATGATTCATCATCACCCCAAATAAGAAAATGACTTATAAAAAAATTATTCCTATAAAATTTAACTAAAAACATTTAACATTAATTCTAGATAACCATTCATATTTTACATGATTTTCCTTATATGTATACAAGTAAACAGATCATTAAAACCAAGGAAACCAGCTCTCCTGAATGATGAAATTGAATCTTATAACTAATAAAAAACGACATAAATGATCTTAATAAAATTATAATAAATATAACACATATATTAAATTTTCAAAATTAATTAATTAAAGTATTTAATCTCTTTTTTCCAGACATTACAATCTTGTGTATAATTGTTCTGTACATAAGATAAGGGAATATTTATAAACCTCTATTTTTCCTTTGGGTTACACTTTCTCTCTCTATACCCCAATGGAATTCATCCTTATTTTTAAATACATATTTTAAATATTTTTATATGTTCCAAAATCAAGTATAACTATCATTTTATCCTTATTTTATGTGTAAATACATTTTTTATAATGGTTCCCTTCCAAATTCATCCCGATAAGTAAGTCATGTTAAAGAAAACATCCCAATTTCATCACGATTTTTAATTTCACTCCATATTTTATTTTAATCCAAATCAATTTCTAAAAAATCAAAAAAAATTATTAAAAAATAAACTGGTTCATTTCTGGTTTTCTACAATCAATTATGAATATTCCATTTTAAAAAATTACTAATAGTTTCCCTTAAATCACATTAAAGTGGCTCATTTCTAAATTATCATAAATGCTCTTTTTAGATATTTTAAAATACTTTTGACATAAATTATAATGTTTTAGGATTAATTTCCATTATTTATGTCCATTTATGATTTCAATCCATTCTTTCCTTGAAAATTTTATGATAAACCGATTTATTATTATTTTTGACAAGATTATGATACTCATTTCTTTCCATGGGTAACCCTTAAGTTTATTTTTCATGTAGAAATAATATTCATGAACATGTTATGAAGGGTGTTCCCAAATAAAACTCCAATTAATTTAGTAAAGTTTATTCTCATGAGACATCATGTGAAACGTTCTTGGTGGTTACCCTTGACGTGTTCTCAATGATCCATGGTCTTGGTAGCCAGCCTGGATTTGTGCTCCACCAAATGTGATGAGCCTTTACTCATGTTTCTATCTAGTTTATTTTTCTTCCCCATTATTATGAATCCATTATTATATGAACCCATGTTCTACATATTATGTTTCCATATTTTTCTTCATGTTCCATTTTTTATGTCATCATGTTATGCATTATAACCCATGTATTAGGCTTTATTATTATTATTATTCCCTTACAGAGCCTTTAGCTCATCCATTTTATCATGTATTCCCCTAATTATACTATGTATATGTAAGAGATAAATGTAAGCTAGGATATATTTTTCGATATTAAACAACAGATGTTTTCAGTTTTTTTTCATGTTTCCAAATTATGTAACTAATATTCCAAAGAAACAAGACATTACGATCCTTAGTTTTATTTGACAGTAAATAATTATTTAATAAATGAAAATATTAATGTAAAAGTAAAGGATCATTATAATTGGTATTAGAGGATAGCCTATTTAGTTTTTGAGATTTAGACTATATCACTTTTTTATAAAACCAATATATATTTATATCACCATGGATAGCCTTAGATTGAATCATAGGGTATCAAAATTTTGGATATAATTTCCATTTATACATTTATCTGTCTATGTTCAAGGATTTATTTTTATATGAATATTAGTTAAGTATTCAAACCCCTTAATTTTAATTTCTTTTTCTTTTTTAATAACTAGAAATAAAAGAATGTATGACAGCAATTAATGTGATAGGAAATATATAGATTTCTCTAATGATATTTCAAATATGATGGGAACAAGTTCCCTAATTTTCAGGAAATTACCTTCTCAACTAGCATAATTCATGGATAGTAAATTGGAATACGTGGAATTCCCTCCTTCTCCTAAGAATAGAAACGTTTTTGGAAAATCCTTCATGTGACAATGTCATCCCATGTATAGTAGATATTTTGATACCCTCCTCACCTAATAATGGATTAATTAAATTCAGAAGATATTCTATATCATCCGATGTTTAAAAGAAGAGGATGTTGTGCTTGAAAAATTAAATTTTAATGGGGAAGATGATCAATGGTGGAAACTAATAAAAAACACATAGTACAGTGATGATAATATTTCCATGGATTAGAAGGAATCCCGTAAAATATTTTTCAATAAATATTTTCCCTGAACCCACCATCCCATGATGGAAAGAGAGTTCTTCGAAGTAATGTAGAAGGAAGATGAGTCTATCATATCATAAAAAGAAAACATCATAAATCATGCATGATATGCCTCTGGGTTTTCATGACCACTGAAAGAAAGGAGACCACTTCCTTAGCATACTAAAGATGAGTCTACGAGAAACATTGGAGATTTGAGATATTTTTAACTACATAGAGATCGTTTGTTGTACCCTCAAGGATGAAATAGGGAACAGAACTCTCAGTGGTCTCATGGGTATAGATATAAAAAGTTGAAAATGGAGTTTAATATGGGTGGATCAACATATAAATCCCATAATGGAGTGAAAACCAAATACTCCACGTGTCTAAATTGTGGGAAGAAACATACTAGGAATTCAGTAAAGGAAACCAAAAATGCTTCAGATATGGGAGAATGGGGTATCTTGATAAAAATTTCCAATTTCATATGATGAATCCCACTATTTTGGAAGAAGAAAAAAAGGTTCATATCAACACATGACCTATAGTGAAGTGTTTTAAATTCAAGAAACATGGGGATTATGAAATCTATTTCCATAAGACATGGGTTATTAGTGGAAATCAACAAGAAAATCCTCTAAGGCATCGTGAGATATAATATATTGTCACTTTTTCTGAGGTGGATTCTGTTAAGGATTTGGTGATAGGTTTTTTGGTTAATCATTCAAGAATAGAAAATGTACAATTTGATTCTGGTTCTATACATTCTTTCATATCTTGATTTTTTAGTAGAACTATTCAAACACCACCTCAAAATATAGAGGTTGATTTATCTATATGAACAAAAAATGGGGAAATTATTACATCCAAATTATATAATTCCTCCCTGGTTAATGTTTGTGGACTGCACCTCCCAGCAAATCTCAGGTTACTTAATTTCGTATATTTTTAGTCTATATTGGCCATTGATTGGATATCCTTATACTAAGGCAACATCAACTATTGAGAAAGTGAGATCACTCTTCACATCCCAAGGTATCTCAAATTATGTATAAGTATAATAAGGAAGATGAACGTTTCTGGTCATGATTTCTCTTGAATATTGAAATTTGAAATTTTCAAATGTAAACTGGAATGTCCGGTTACAGTATCTTTGGATGTTTTCTATTTTTGCTATGTCATTGGTAAGTTTTCTGGTAATCCTTAAACCAGATTTTTAGAAAATGAAAAAAATGGATTTGGGTGAATAAATTGTATCCATATCATGTGATTGATACAATGGATAGAATCATGATCTATGACATACCAATTATGAAGGGCTACACTGATGTATTCATTAAAGAAGTTTCTAGTCTTACTCTTAATCAATAGGTTTAGTTCCCAATTTAACTTAGTTTTTTATCTCAACCTATATCAATGAAACCTTATGGAATGTCAACAACTGAGTTGGGTGAACAAAATAAGTAGTTACAAGAGTGTCTGGACAAGGGATTATATTCCTGAGTTCTTCATCATGGGGTTCTCTGGTCCTCTTCATGAAAAATAAGGATGTATTAATGTGCCTCTGTATTGATTATCATGATCTCAATAAAATCATGATAAAGAACAAGTATCCACAACCACTAATAGATGACTTGTTCAATCAACTATGTGGGGCCATGGATTTCTCTAAGGTGGACCTTTGGATGAGATGTCACTAATTAATGGTGAAGAATGAAGATATTCCCAGGACAACTTTTCAAATGAGGTATAAAAAATATGATTTAATAGTGACTCCCTTTCAACTCAATAATTCTACAACATTTTTCATTGATATAATGAATACTTTCTTTGGACATTACCTCGACAAATTTGTGGTTGTCTTTATTTCAGATATTTTTAAATACTCCAATAATAAGGAGGAACCTGATGAGAATTTCATTATGGTGATAAATAATTTGTAAATGGAGAAACTATATGAGAATTATAATAAATGAAAGTTATTTATGGAGTAATTATAATTCTTTGGTCATGTAATCACATGTAAAGGGATATATATGGACCATTCTAAGAAGATTGCAATCAAAGAGTGTCCTAGTACAAAATAAGTAACAGTGATCCATAGTTTCTATAGTCTAGCAGGGTATCAGTAATGATTTGTTAAGAATTTCTCATGATTATGAAACTCAATATCCATGTTGACTCAAAAGGGGTTAATGATTATTTGGACCAGTGAATATGAATACCACTTCAAAGAGTGGAAAAACAGACTTATCACTACACTAGTTCTCACACTACTGATAAGTGGGGAACTCTTTATGGTGTATATAGATGCTTAAATGAAGGGATTAGGATGTTAATTAATGAATAATGGTAAATTAATAGTTTATGCCTCAGGATAGTTTAAAATTCATGATAACAAATTTCGTACCGATGATCTGGAGTTGGAGATTTTGGCCTTTATATTAAAAATCTAGAAACATTATCTCAGTGGAGATAAGTGTTACATATGTACTGATCTTAAGAGCCTAAAATATATTTTCACACATAAGGAGAATAAAATATTCCAGTAAAGATAGTTATATCTCATCAAAGATTATGACTCCTCAGTCCACTACCATCCTGTTAAAGGAAATAAAGTGATGGACTCACTAAGTATAAACTACACTACATCATTATCAATGATTAGAATTCATATAGATCCAATATTCATAGACCTGAAAAGGATACACATGGGATTCATTAATAAAGGAACATAATCAATCCTTTATCAAATGATTTATCAACCTTCTCTTATGGAGAAAATAAAGGATGCTCAAAGAAATGAAGTTGAAATTCAGAAAATTGTGGAATCAATAAGAAATAGGAAATCCTTAGAGATATAAATTGATGAGGAAGAAATCATTAGATTCGGTTCACAACTATGTGTACCATCAAATCTAGAGGTAAAGAATGGGCTTATGAATAAAGCACATAGATAAAACCTCTATATTCACCTAGGGATCACCAAGATGTATAATGATCTCTAAGGAAACTATTTTTTAGACAATATGAAGAAGGCTATTTTTGAATATACATCTATGTGCATGGTGTTTCAGAAAGTTAAAGGCATGATAGGAAAAGTATAAAAGGATGATGAATCCATTATCCCTACCCAAATGGAAGTGGGATAACATTACCATGGACTTTGTACCAATAAATATGAAGACATCCAAAGGAAATAATCTTATATGGGTAATTGTGGATCATATTAAAAATATATATCACTTTATCTCAATTAGATTGGAATTATCACTCAATCAACTTCTAGAGATATACATAAAAGAATTGGTGATCATATATGGGGTACCACTAATGATTGTATCTGATCAGGATCCATGATTAATATCTATGTTCTAGAAATGTCTCCAATAACCTCTAGACACCAAACATAACATCAGTATAGACTATCATCCCCAAACTAATGGATAATACGAGATAACTATTCATCTGTTTGAATACATATTGAGAGCATGTTATATGGGATTCGATGGAGTATGGGACCAACATATGGATCTAGTTAAATACTCTTAAATAATAGTTTCCACTCAAGCATCTAAATGGATATATATAAAGCCCTTTATAGGAAAAGATACACATCCCAAGCATTATGGATGAAATTGGTGAACCTAAAATTCTAGGTCGTGGACCTAAAATGGTTGAAAATGTCAAAACCATTCAGCAACACCTCATGGGAGATCATAGTCAACAGAAGAACTATGTAGACAATAATTGATGATAATTAGAGTTTATGGTTAGAGACATGGAATTTCTCCGCATGTCTCCATGTAAGAGGGTCAGGATATTAGGGAATAATGGAATGCTATGTACCAAGTATATCGGCCCTCTTTGATATTCCAGATCGTATTAGAGTTGTGGGTTATTGACTAGAACTTCCACATATGATTTCTGAAGTATAAAACATATTCCATGTATCCCTATTGAAAAAGTACATACTTAATCCCACACATGTACTGAATTTTGAGGTGATATAGTTGGAGAATGATCTCTCTTATGAGTTGCAGCCAGTGAAGATCATGGAACATAGAGATAACGTTCTACACAATAGGACTGCTCATATGGTCAAATTACCATGGTGAAACCATATGTATGAAGAGAAATCATGGGAACCAGAGGAAGCGATCAAGGTGAAGTACCCCCACTTGTATTCACCATACATTAAAAAAATGATATTTCAAGGGGAAATTTAAAAACGGGGAAGAATGTTGAAAACTAGAATTCTATCAATGGATATCTCCTTATAATTTTTTTAATATATTATAAATCACATGTGATTAATTAGATAACATAATATAATCTTTATAAATGAATACTGAATGAAATAAAAGATATTTATAGAAATTAAGAAACTTAAACCAATGGAATTGTAACGTTGCATTTGGAATAGTAATATAGCCCATATGAATAGTTATCTCGCTAATAGAATAGTAAAATCACATATGAAAATACAATTAAAATTTGGGAATCGTATAAGTATTGATATGGTATAATTATATCATATTATACATAAATAAATGCTTTAGAAATTATTAATTATGTATTGATATTTTTTAAAACCTAAATGTATATTTTTAGTTTTTTAATTAATATAATGATTAAAAAGAAAATTTATTTTCAAATAATATAGTCATAAATTAATTTTTGGTCTTATGATTATATGAAAATTTTATGAGAGTCTAGTTAATGTTTCCTCGTGTTATAAAATCAGTAATTTCTAAGTAAAACTGATTTTTATTAAAAATTAAATTTAAAAAATTTAGAAAATTATTTTCATAAAATAGATTTCATTTTTGAAATCTACATATTTAAAATTGGATTGGGTGAATTTTTTATATTTTTCTAAAATACATGAATGTTTGTTGACTAGTAAAATACGGTAATTTATGGTATATAAACATTATATATTAAATACACTGTTATATGGATCATTTTTAATGTAATCATCAAAATATCGAACTCCTCTTAATGTTTTTAAAATATTTATTGATAATTATCTAACTATTCATAGTCTTGAATCAGAATAATAAATTAATGTGTAAAATAATCAAAAACACCCCCTACTCCACTATAAATACCACCCCTCACCACCTCCTTTATTCGTACCTATAAAGCCTTTAAGATTGTATAAATTCTATCCAAACCTATTATCGTGTATATACCTCACTAATATTATCGTTTTTTCTCATTAAAATAACAAACTCAAGTGTCTCACGGAGGTTCTCAAGGAAAATAATTCAAGAGGTAAAAACCTCTTTCTTTTCTCTTAATTTATTTTCATGTTCTTTTATTTTAATATTATCACCTCACCTACCATAATAAAAGTCTCATTATAACTCCATTATCTTAAACATACTATATTATTATTATTATTATTATTATTGGATAACCCATCATAATTTCTCTTTCCCTCTCATTTTTGTTCTAAAAATGAAAACGTCGTTTGCAATTCTTAGATTTATTGCATTCAAGGATGAAGAGTTTTCAATTTAAATATTCACCTTCAAGGCTAGTAATAAAACCATTATAATGGATGAAACATGTTGTAAATTTTATTTTTACAAACTATTTTATAATCTATAACTATAAAATATACATAATATTAATTAATAAAACAAAACTAGTTTGGGATGATCGAAAAACTGACAAAATAACCGAAAGAATTATCACAAACCTCTTATCTAATGATTCATCCTCACCCAAAATATTAAAATGAATTATTTAGAAATTTAATATTATTTATGTACATTAATTAACTATATATTCAATTATATACAACCATTCTCATTTACATTATTTTTTATACGTGTATACAAGTAAACTGATCATGAAAACCAGGGATACCAATGCCCTTGAACGATTAAATTGAATCTCAAAAGCAATAAAAAGGTCATAAATGATCTCAATGAGATTTTAGTAAGTAAAATATATGTTAAAAAGGATTTGAATTTATTAATTAATGGATTTAATCTTATTATACATGACATTCAAATCATGTGAAAAACTGTTTCAGACCTAAGGTACGGGATTCTTTCCGAACCACCATTTTTCCTTCGGGTTACACTTTCTCTCTCAATATCCCAATATAATTGTTATTTACTATTATAAACATTAAAATTACGTTAATATGTTACAAAACCATGTATCTAGACCATTTCATCCTTCTTTTATGGAGAAATACATGTTTTATAAATGTTTCAATCTTAATTTTTCCGGATAAACAACCCCGAATAAAGTGAACTTCCTGATTTATTACCCATTTTTATGTGAACTCCATAATATATTTTTTGGCACCATTATTTTAATAAAATCATATAATATGTATTGAATAGGTACCTTTTTCATTTTTGGTTTTATACAAAAATTATTCATTATCTGTTTTAAAGAATCGTTAAAATTTTCCCTTAAACCACATTAATGTTACTCATTTCTAAACATTCATAAACACTCATTTTACATGTTTTCAATTAATTTTGACATCACTTACCATGTTTTATTCCTAATTTACCTTATTAATTTCCATGTATGATGTATCCATTCATTCATGGAAAATTATATGATATTTCCATTAATTTTTCTTTCTGACATTATTATTATACACATTTCTTTCCCTGGGTAACTCGTATGTTTATTTTTTAGGTGGAAAAAATATTATTGAACATGTTATGATGGGTGTTCCTAGATAGTGCTAAAATTCATTGGATGATTTTTAGTCTCAATGCACTTTTTGTGAAATTGTCTTGGTGGTTAGCCTTGACTCGTCCTCCATGTGAAATGGTCTTGATGACTAGCCTTCACACGTGCTCCTCCATGTGAAATGAGCCTTGACTCATGATTATGTCATGTTTTATACTACTAAAAAAATATAATAATTCCATGATTAAATGAAACAATTTTTTATATATTATGATTCCATATCATTATTCATTTAGATTTCATTTTATGTCATCATGTTATTTCTTCTAACCCATGTATTATGCTTTATTATTATGTTTATTCCCTTTATGAACTTTTTAACTTGTCCCATTTTTCATGTATTCCACTGATCAAACTATGAAGATAAATAGATAAAAGGAAGTTAGTATCTCTTTATGGAGTTTAAATAAAATAAGTTTTTATTTTTGTTTCATTTTTTCAAATTATGTACCTAATCTTTCAAAGAAACCATACATTACAGTCCTTGGTTGTATTTAATGGTTAAGTATTCTAAAAATTCTGAAAAGATATTTGTAAAATCATATGTTCCCTATCGAAGAGGACATAGTTGTAATTTTTCAAACAATTAAAATATAATAATTTATTACTAAAATAAATTAACTATAAGATTGAAAATATATTAATATATTAGGTCCTGGAATAAATAACATAAAAATGAAATTAAACAAAATTATTATTTTACACCTTATCTCTTAGGTTCCCCCTGGTATACTCATTTTAGACATAATCATGGTAACATAATTTTACTGTTGTTATTTTTCATTATGAAAAAATTAACTAAAACATACTAAATTTTATCATTTATGATTATTAAAAATATCCAATCCATTTTAATATATTCAATTTATTTAAGTAAAATAATTTAAATATTAAATATATTACAAAAACTAATCAAAAATTATTTTTTTCAAAATGCATATTTATGCATGAAATTGGGTTAACCTTCATTCCATTCCATGTAAAAACCAGGAGATTAATGTTAAAATAATATATTAAATATATAATATTATAATTTCAATGAATAAATAAATCAATATAGATTAAACTGATTTATTAAATTAAAAACGTATTGTGGTCATAACATCATTTTTTTAGAAAAACATCTCATCTTATATTCTAGCGTCTTTATTTTCATTTGTAACCAATTTATAGCCAATGAATATATTCCATACATGTGTAAAAATTAAATTTCCATAATTTATATAGTATAATTCATACTCTCTAACCCAATGTCTTGGTGATAACTATCAAATTAAATAATAATATATTAATATCATATCACAAATCATTTAAAATCAGTGCTTCGTGTAAATAAAGCATTCAAAGTAATATAATTTATCGAGGAGAAGTCTTTAATAAAATGTTATGTGTTACATTGTAAACCCTTATATGAATTATTCCTTAGAAACATCATCACACTAATACAAAAAACCGAGGATACACTAATCTCATCACATGTTTAAATATATTCGTTCACTGACTAATTACCATAGAGATACTAAGAATCTATATTTCCATATCAGATGATGATTATTCAGGATAATACATCTAAATGAAGGAATACATGAAATATAACTAAGAGAGAACCTTGAATTATTGGGTATAAATAGCTATTTTTATCTATTCCAAACCCAATCCATCGTATAAAGGAATATTGTGTCTCACACAAGAGGTTTTGGGTGTTCGTAAAAATCAAAAATCACTTAAACCATTTCTATCCAGTAAGTCACCTCATGGATTGCTCGATCAACAAATAAAATGGGAGATATCAGTTCAGAAACTCTCACACATGTTTCATGAGCATGGATGAACATTTCTCTACCACTCTATTATGAATTTTTGTGGGGACAAAAATTATAATGTTAACTACTAGATCACTAGGAAAACCACCTGAGTAATTCCATTCCTGGCATGATGATTTTTTCCTAGGGGAATCCTTAGAAATCATTAAAAATAAAGAAAATATATCAATTGAACCACCCTAAAACATCTCAACTCATGTATAAAAAATTTATCAAAGATAAACCAAAACCGGATTTCAAAACAACTGATAAAAGTTAGACAAGAAAACCATAACTCAATGAAACCAAACTCAGGTCACAAGAACCATTTCATTGTTAATGGAAACATTTCAAACCACAACCTAAATAATATTAAAAATAACACAACCTCAAAATTACTTTTGATAAGGTTTCAAAAAAAATTATAAGAAAACCTCAAATCACCTAATATATTTCGATGATTACCTTTTCCTTGAATCGAAGAAATCAATCCTTTGAATCCTCACACAACCAAAAACATTTTCACTTGTTCAAAATATTTTTACCTAGGTAACCAATATAACAATAATAGAGTTTTGAAAATAATTTCAAATGAAAAAAATATTTCCTTTTAAAACCATATAAACCCATAAAAACTCTCCTAAAAACCAAAAACACACCCAAAAAACACAATAAGATTATAAAACCTCAAAATAATGAAAAAAATATCCCAAAATTATTTACTAAGAATCTTTTGATCATCCAGTTTTTTAGATCTTGTGACATTCATTACAGTGCAATTTGAGTTTTACCCAGAATATATAACATGTCCTAGACATAGTTTATCTGACCACACATCAGAACCATTATTCATATTAAATCCTTCTAATTCTTCCATCGAAATGTGGAAATTATCAAGTTGACTCCTAAAAACTCACTATAACTCATAGAAATAAAATTCACCCCAAAACATATCAACCAAAATCCAAAATAATAGAAAAAATCTATGAAAAGTAATATAATACCATGGAAAATAAAAATATAAAATAATAATGAGTTTCCAAGAACCTTCCCAAACCTACCACACAAGTCTTGAGGGTGATATCTATTTTTATCCACTAATTACTAAATAACCTAGAGGTAAATCTCAACAACTCAGTCATTTTTCATTAACTGAGATCCTCTAATACCATTTTTTAACGAACCATCCTCTATCTCTATTTAAATCCACACCCAAATCATCCCTCCAAATAACTGAGAAGCATACTTGATCCCCACAAGACGATGACAAGAACCAATGGTATATAACATAATCATTGGAATTTTTTAACCCTCATGAAGCCAAACAAACACGACATCTAAACAGGGAATAATGTAAATAACAAGAACAATCCAAAGAGGGAATATCAAATGAACAAAAAATAGGTACATAATAATAAAACTAAAACCAAATCTAAAATAAAAAATATATAAGACCAAAGAGGCCACAAAAAATCTCTAGCCCGATAATTGTAAAACAAAAGAAGGTTTGGTCACGATTTGCACGACACCAGCAAGTCACAACAATAATCCCAACAACCATCCTCTTACACAAAATTTGACACATGATCCTACCAGAAAAGACCTAGAAAAACATAAATACAATATATGCACAAATTTGAGTATATATGTTGAGATCCAAATCTAGTATAATAATATAATGGTTCAATTTCACTTATTTTATTTAAGAAGATAATTTTTCTTGTTTGAAAAAAATATGTGAAAAAATATGTTCTCATTTTTAAATTTAATCAATAGGGAAAAAATAATATTAAACCATGAACTTCTTCAAAAACCCATTTTTGAAAAACCATTTCCTTAAATTGTTGCTATTTAAAAATAAACCTAACTCTGACGAAAACAAAAAATTTCATAAAACATCAAACAATTGAAATTAAATCCTCATATCGATTAACCCGTTTTATAATCATGCTATTACTAGGGTCCATTTTTAAAAACACATTCACATTTTCATTTAAAATCATACACATACACTCAACATAGGGTAAAAATGAAATATGGAAAAATAATCATGAAGGAATATGCTAAATAAATAGATGGAAAATACAAGCCAATATCAAGGCTATAACATATGAGAATCAAAGCTTCAAAATAATTCCATCTAAGAAATAAAATATACACATTCAAAAATATAAATAATAGTTAGATAACATAGTTATGTAAAATGACGTGAAACCATAAGAACTATTGGAACTGAACAAAACATGGAAATATGGACCTATTTTTTGGTTGGGAATGATCACACTTCTATCCACTAAATCTCTATACACAGTCTCCGTGGTGAAAAACCCAAATCTAGTTACAAAAAACTATGGGGGCTCATTCTAATAAAAACCCTCAACTATCAATGAAATGTATCACTAAATATAACTTTGAAACCTTTTCTAAATATTGAATAATTATGGAAGTGGTCTATAAAAAATAACATCATCACATGAGAATAACATTCCCATGGAGATAACAACACAATGAAATCCTTCCCACTTCCTAAACTACCTTCAATGTAATCCCTAACATACCAGAATAACATGATTCACATTATACTACATCCATCACATGGATAAGCACAACATCAACAAAAGAAAGGGGATCGACAAGGGGGACAATCAACAATAAACACACTAGAAGGTGCCAATAGGACAGTTTCTTTTACTCATATAACATATACATTTAGAGATCCATATATTTCAAACAACATGGAATGACCTCATGATTCCAATGTAAAACTTAATCATCGAATACTAAATAGAAAAATTAAAGGAAAACTATATTCCACATTTTGATACCAAAATACCCTTTAAGACATGAAATTCATCCATAATATAATCCAATTTTCGAACATATATTTTCCCTAAAACTGTATAAAAAATTATTTTTCATTAATAAAACAAACCATGAAATATTATTAAACATATGGAGTGCATATGATACAATTTTTCATTGAAAGACTCTTTCTAGCAATAAATTCCACCCAATTACCGAATTAAATTATTCCAAATAAATGTAAACTTTTCAAAAAAAAACCCCATGATAGTCCAAAAATTGTCTAAAAAGGACAAATATATATTTATAAAATCCATGGAATGATAGGAATCCTGAATAAAATCATTTGAAATGGAAATACCAACCTCAAGCTATGAGTCCATTTCACCATATATGAAATCAACCCAAAATGAACTCCTACTACAGATCATAACCCTTACAAGAAAAATCACAAAAATATAGAAACTCAATCCAAGAAAAAAAAACATGATTTATCACTAGGGTTAAAGGAATTAGTGAAAATGATAGATAACAACATGAATAGAAGATAAAATCTCATACATATTCATATAGATGATGAAACACTAAGAAAATAACTATAATTTATCAAGGTGGATATTTGATGTGGAAACCCCATTAGGAGAAGTTTGAATAAACTAGTTTGAGTGGGGGATGTTTGGAGGACACCTAAAATAAAAAATATAGTAAAATAAAAAAATAAACCAACCTGGGTGTGGTGCATGGTTACCCCCATACAGTTTTCTAGACCGTGTGGAAACTATGCAGGTTGTATCTATTAAGAGGTACATGTTATATATAACAATGCCAAATGGTTACATAACAATTTTATTTAACGATAGTCTCCTTATAGAACCACTGAATAATGTTCAAGATTTCACCCTATGTATAACACATGGTTTACAAACCATGCACCAGAACTATGTAGATCGGTAAAAACCTCCAAAACTCCAAATTTTTACCAAAAACACTCCAAAAATAAAAAAAAATATTGTTTCCAAGAAAGTAACGCCCTAGGAAGTAATAGATATGTTGGACCTCATAACACATGGAGATACATTATTATTTATCTCAACAACATTTTTTTACCTATTTAGGATTGATTCTTTTATTTCACAAACTCTATCTGTCTTTTATTGTCTAAAATTGTTTTTCCATGTTTCATATATCCTATAAATTCAATATATCTATATTTGTTTCTATTTCGGGAAAATAAAACAAATTTGTGGTTTATTATACCATGTCTCATATTGCCACCCCATAGGGATTATGAACACCTTTTATTCCATTCTATAATCCCAAATAAGAAACTAGTTCAGTGATGACTTGGGTTAGTTCTAGGAAAATTGGAATATAAATTGTTTTTAACTTATAGTGTTCTTATCATGTATTTATTTTTTAGTCAGGTTGTATTATTTTAATGACATTGGGGGTACTTTATAAGAATGTTCACATCCATATTTATATTTAATGAGACTTATGTTACTATGATACATTAGGAAATGTGTATATTATGTTGATTTATAATATAATTTCAATTCATGTATTATGTTTTTTCTTTTGAAACAAATATTGGTAAATAGGTATATTGTCTCCTATATTTTTTTGATGTTGTACCATACATCCCAATTGAAATCCTAAAATACCATATCATGGGGATAGAGCTAGATTTTCTTAAGGATACCCTCTAGTAAATCAAAATCTTTTTAAGGTAATATTGAGTGGGGTCCATGACATAGAACAATGTGTTGTCCCAAATCTAAATTTGATTGGTAAGTAAAAACATATACTAGATGAAATAAAGGTCAATACCAACACTTATCCACTAGAATTTAAAATCAATTATAGGAACCTATGAGCCTTAGTAACTAAAGTACAAGTTAGAGAAGAACAAGTAAATATTGTTCATTATGGAAAATATAAATTTTTTTAATGTTAAACATTCCACCATTATATTTTAAAGCCTTATTATTAGTAGGTGGGAGATAATAGAATAGAAAAAAACATGATGGTAGGGAGAGGAAATACCTAACGATGAATTTTTTTTCCAGGATCATTTCCTCAAATTGTTAAAGGTTGATTAATCTATAGATTTCTTCACCCTTTAATAAGGTGACCATACTATAATGTAATATTCTAACCACTTCAAAAAATTGGTTTATTTATCATGGGAGATTATATCAAATGATAATTTGAAGAACTGGTGGATTCATATTGGAATATGATAGGATATTCTATCTGAGATTTTCTTGCACAAATATACCACTTATGATGTTATTGTAGATAGATCAAAAAAGGAGGAAATTTATGTGGAATGTATGATGGGGAAAATTGGGATTCCTCTTCATCCTAGTGGTTGTATTAATGGATCCCATGAAAATAAAAGTAACTGGTATATAACTCCTAAGGGTGGTGTAAATAAATACTAATAATCTAAATATATCAAACCTTTGGTAGTAGCTACCTATGGACCATTGACATTCTATCACTATTTGAATAAAGGGAATATAAGACAAACATTACCTGCACATCTTAAATTCAGTAACTCATAATGACACTAAGGCCATATATAAATGTTTTTTTGGTTACATTATACTCAATGTTCTAATTCAGTATTATAGGTGAATAAAGGGTATATAGTATATTCATATACATAAAACATCAGTTTTATAACCATATGCCTCTAGAATAAAAAATTTCTATACATTGAAAGAGTATATAGTGAACATTTTTGTGGGACCTATAACTTTGAGTGGTAAATTATTTGTTTCATCATATCTAATAAATATATTTTTTTATACCAGTGAACCTCATTCCATTATATAAACCCACATGATGACCCTTTTTAAACACCTAATATAACTCATTCACATTTTTATGGAGTAGGTGATGTCTGTTAGAAAAAAATATTAACTATGGAATTCGATGTCCCTCATTTCCATTATTGATATTAATGGTCTATTTTGTTTGGGATTTTCTAGTTATACATGTATATCTATTTGATTTTATCATCTGTATGGATTGGTTAATTGACTATATATCATAGGTTAATTTCTATCATTGGTGAGTTCCCTTTAATACCACTAATTAGAGTTCCTTACTATTTCAATGATAGTATCACTAAATTCATGTTAATTATACCTTACAAAAAAATATGGAAAACTATTCCTCATTCATTGTTTAAAATCATGATGAGCTTTAATGTAGTGATATTCCATTTGTGTTTAAGGAATTTCTTTATGTGTTTCCAACTAATTTCTTTACTAAGCCTTTAGAGAGGGATGTTATGTTTTTTTATCAATTTAGTGTCCCTAAAATAACTGATATCCATTCTTTTAGTTTATAATTTTAAATAATAATTGATGGAATTGAAGCATTAGTATGATGATTTCAATGTAAAGGTATTCAATCATCATGGAATATCTGTTTGGTCAGCCCTTGTGCTCTTACCCAAAAAGCCTGATAAGACTCTTTTATTGTCTATTAACTATAAAAAATATTAATTTGTTAATTATTTATGAATATGAATACTTTCCCTAATATTTATTAATATTTTTATCAATTAAATTGTGAAATTGGTTCTCAAAAATTGACCTTCGGCTTGGATATCATTACAATAGAATTAACGATTTAGATATCACGATGAATGTCTTTAGGATCTAGTTTGGCCAGTATAATTATCTTTTAATGAATATTTTATAGATAATTCTCCCAATATTTTCATGTACCTAGTGAATTATATTTTCCAACCATTCATTACTTCATTATTCTTCATGTTATTAGATGAAATTACGGTTTACACATTAAAATAAGTGGGGAATGAACATCACTTGAAATCTATTTATATACAACTAAAGGATCACTGCCTATATTCTATGTGATTGAAATTTATTTTTTGGATTCTACAAGTTTAGTTAATAGGATTTTTTTCTATATTACATTAAATATAAATTTATTTTGATATATAGAAAGTTTACTTTTCATTTTAGGATCCATGGAATGTCTTTCCAATTTGAGGCATCAACAGTTGGGTAGGATATTATTTATTGTTTTTGAAGGAAATATCATATATTGATCATTTTTTTACTGGTCTTACTTGGAATGGGGTAAAAATCAGTAGATATTATAAGGGTCAAACATCAATTGATGAATTTAATTGACATTTTACCTTTACACCTATTTTAATTTTACCTAAAGTAGGAACATTATTTTTGTTTTTTATTATTAAAGTGTTGATTTTGGCTATGTTATTATAAAATAGGATCATCGAGTGGAATACAAATCTCTTTATCCTCACTCAAACTAGAATAATTACAACACCCATGATTCAAATCTAACAATAGTTTTGTATTCTCTCCAGAATTATTAATGTAAAATATTTTTGTAAATGATCAATATTTATTTCCAACCATATATGTTTATGTTATATATTTTCTTAAAAGGAAATTATACATATGTAAAGTTGATGAGTGGACGATATTGAGTCATTTGACTATAACATTTTTGATACCATTATAAAGGGTAATATAGTTACATATGCTCTATGTCGAAAGTTTCCTTCTCAATTTAGGATGAAATGTTAATGGGATTTCATGTGAAACATTTCGTTAATGCACACAGATATGATTACATATAATTATAGAATACTTTTGGAAAATTTAAAGTAATATGTCATCTCATTTTGAGTGTATCATTCTGGAGTGAAACTAGTATGGAGATTTCAGCATTATTTAGTGATATTTATATTACGGGAAGACCATTATTTTGAGGATTTTCTTCCTATAATGCATTATTTTTTATGAAATTGGTATTTTGTTGCTTCATCTCCGAGGATGTTTATATTGGAATGATTTATTTTTCTCAATATGATATTCATCTTAGTATAATAAATATATTACATGAAATAATTCATCTATATTTATGTATATTAATATAAAACAATATATAAAATTGTGTGTCATGTTGAAATACAAATTTTTAGATTAATAGCTAACACAAATAGCCCTCTATCTTACTTCATCCTATCCCCCTTATAGAAATATGATGACGTATCCATTGATTTTATAATTAGTTTATCATTGAACACCTAATTTAATTTGAGTGATGATTGATCAAGAAAACATGTTATCTCATTTTATTTAAATTTGAGACACCGACATGGTTGAGGATTTGGGAAATCTATGTGTTCTGTATATGGTGGGGTTTCACGGGACTCATTAAAAAAGTATTTTTGATAAAAAACCACTATTGAAAACTTTTTTTAATGTATCTTAGAGGTTATGGTATCCCATGTAAAATTTATTGTTGCTTACCATCCCCAAATAGACAGACAACTCAACACCTGAGATTAAGTAATAATTTTTTTTTTCATAATGAAATGGTTGAATAATGCATATAACATTTTTCTTGAATTTTATTAAAACATAAATTTCAAAAAAAAAATTAGTATGATGAAATTAATTTAATTTTTTAATTCAATTTGTAAAAACATTTTCTTCTGAATTATTTAGATTTATCAGAATTAGTTTTTGTTTTTGGTGAATGGTGAAAAATACTAATTTTACAAAAGCATCCACATTAAGGAAATTATAATGGTGTAATAATGAAATTAAATTTTATAAATCCTTTTTATAGTTAAAATATGTATTTATGTTTATAAAAATAATAATATTGATATTATAAATATAATGTTATTATTTTATAAAACAATGTAACATTTTCTTTCAAATAAAAATTATTTTGGGTTCTTCCTTATTAATCTAGTATTTTAATGTTTAAAATAATATTTAGATTGAAAAAATAAGGAAAACTTTATTTAAAATATTGAAATTTATAACTTTTGAATTAGCATTATATTTTATTTCTCTGTGAAATCATTTTTATCATTAATGAAAATATTTTTTATACATATTTAATTATATTTTAAAAAACATATTAAACCAATTTTTTACCACATTGAAGAGTGGAGTCCTGAAAAATGTATTCCATATTTTGATTCACCATAATTAATTTTTTTTAAATGTCTACATAGTTTTTTTCATAATCGGTAGTAACTATTTGGAAAAGTTATCACTTATTCTAAGGAAAAAATGGGTTAAAAGAGTTAAAATAAGTGGTTAAGAAATCAAATTGACAAAAAAATCTTAAAAATAATTTGGTAGTTTTATTTAAAATTTATCCATATCATATTAAATATATATGATAATTGTTTCACACCTTTCATGAATATTATATATATTATATAATAATGTATCAAGTAATTATATACTCTCCCCCATATCACTTATAAATTAAAACCCCATCTCATATATCCTCAACAATAAATGAGCTACATAAAATGACCATAAACTACCATAATACCTTAAAATATTATCACCATATAGGTATTTCTCTTAACTAAATATCACTACAATAAGGATTTTGGTTTATTCTAAAGTAGAATTCCAAAAGGAGAGGAGTAGGTTGTTTCCGAAAATTTTCAATTTTCTATCATATTGATCCTATTTTAAATCCTAAATAATTATCTTAACATAAATAAATTTTTATTTTCACTACACTTTAAATTTATTAATTGTAATTTTACATCCATTTTCTGTCTTCCTTCTATCCCATGGAAAATGTATTCATTCCTCGTACGTATATATGACCAAAATTCTATATATAACAGTGTAATGTTTTTTATATCCCCAATACATGGACAATTATAATGTTTGAATCAATGAATATATATTATATTTTTTTAATTTTATTTATAAATATTTTACATCATTAAAAATATGATCCTTTCATCAATTGGGAAATGATAATGTCTCTTGTTCATACGTGTGGACTACAACCTCTATTAAGTGATGTGATAAAGTTCTCTCTATTTTCATCATTCTTGAATGACTCTAAAATTTTATAAAATCTATAAAAAGTACATTAAAAACTCATTAAAATTCAAAAAAAATGACAACAATTTATAACGCCATTAACCATGATCTATATACTGAATGAATTTTGTTGAAATTGGCCTAATAACAATAATTGGTTGATTTTAGAAATAACAATACAATGAATGGATTTAAAATGTTTATAAAAGAATATTGAAAACATAATATAAAATAAAAATGTTCTTATGAATGTATTTAATAAAATAAATTTCATTATATATGAGGATCCAACATTTTTAACTATGTTATACCTAATGTAAGTAAATTCTATCGCAATCTTATTTTATTTTTGTATTGTCAGTATTCATATTTCCATTTGAAAACATATATAATCCAAACTGATTAAACCAAATATATTTTATTGTCACCTTAATATGTTTTTTTCATGTTTATATTCCATTTCATATCTTATTGGAGAAAAATAAATAATTAAGAAACGTGTATTGGCCTTTTCTTTAATAATCAAGTTTTATTATTTTCATTTGAACTCTTTTTCAACCATGTGGAGGTTCTATTAAATTATTCAATAATTTATTCATAAAACTAATATGATTATTTTAATTCATTATCATATATATATATATATATTACATTCATTACAAATTTCTAAATGGAATCTTTTTTTCAATTTCCAAATGAGTCATTGTTGTACTTTTTTCTAAAATAATCAAAGGAATATTTTTTTTAATGTTTTCCACATTAATAGAATTTCATGTCTTTACAACCATTATTAACCTTAAATATTCCTTTACATGTTTCTATGTGAATTTTGAATTAATTTTTTTAACACAATATTTTGGGAATTTTTAATGACATCAAAATAAATAGGGATTATAAGTTTAATAGAGTGAAATTAATTTTTATTGAGATTTATAACATCATTTTTTAGATAACATAACATGGAATTTATTTTAAGTGATTCACAACTATTTTCATTTTATTTTCTAAAACTCTTGGTTTTACCAAAAACCCCTTAATTTTTATGAATTGATTGTTTTTTATCATCCTTTACTGCTTAATTATTTTTTTGTTTAATAAAATTCTCATGAACACATTAGTTACCACACTCTATCATTTCATTGGAAACTATTTTATCCTCTATATCTATATTTAATATATCAATGATTTTTAAAGCATAATATCTCAAATATTTATGTTGTGTGATCCATATACATTATATATATATATGATATAAATTGAAGGAAACTTACTAAAAATGACATTTCAATGAATGGATAAATATTATGTATTCAACATTCAATACAGTTAAGTGTTGATTTATATAATATTTTAACAATGATTTTTATTGACCACTTAATATATAACTAATACATTGCATATGAATGTGATTAGTGGGAATTAATAATAGATATCTCCTCGATGAATAGACATGAATCATGAGAAAAAATAATTGGTATGTTTTATTATATGGGTATCTGGTTTACTTCATTCCATTTTATTATGATTATGTTACTCTAGGAATTGATGGTATGATTCCTGATATCATATAAATTGCCATGTTTGTAAGATAATAAATTTAATAATATATTAATTTTTGTGAATATGAATTCAGTTGCAATATTATCCATGTGATGGTTCTGTCAATATTTTACATGAATTCACATTGGACACAATTTATTGACTCAATGGAAAGTGATTTGATTATCTAAATTTCCAAATTAATTATGCCTTATATAATAATCATAGATTCTAATGTACATAACCCTTATTAATAATCTCAGTTCAACCATTATTTTTTCCTAATAATAATGTTTAAAAGAAAGATTCTTTGAGTGATTTGGGGGATTAATAAAGGTTTTTTATTTCATGGTTATAAATTTCCATTATAATAAAGGGATCATGTAAGAAAATAGGTTTTTGAGAAAGATAAATTGATAAAAACTTGGTTCTATAATCCAATTTATCATGTTATAATTTCATAATGTAAACAATTTATTTGGGATACACAATTTGGGGTGGGTAATGTTGGTTTCAGAGAAAATTGTGTAGGTACATGGGAACTAGATTTTAAATTTGAATAGTTAAAAGGATAAATAAGATAATCATATTGGGTATTTGATAGATTTTATAGTTATAATGATGTTTAATTTATGTACCAATATTCATGGTGAGAATGGAATTAATTATTGTGTGCCCTTATTTGAGATTGTTCATAATGAAAGGAAGGTAATGAATGCCAATAATCAATATACATATTTCCTTAATGAGAAAAAGAAAATATCTATAAATAGTGATCATCAAATCATGGACATTTTATTTTAGTAGACTCAGGTTCTGAGAAATAATCATCCATGTATAATGAAACCTATTGTTCCATAGAATGATTCACCTATGTATGATATCTAATATATGATAAAATACCCAAAATTTTATTGAAATTAATATTCATTGATAGTTCACAAAATGGATTATGTCCTTTGAAAATATATTTCTCGAAAGGGGGTGTAATGAATGGGAAATGTTTTTTCTATCAGTATACTATTTGACAAGATATATTGATCAAGGGTGGTCATTGACCTAGATTACTAATGAGGTTAATGAAAAAGAAAGTTTATAATTAGTAACATTTTATGTGGTATTCTTCAAGAAATACATTCCTTGAGTTCAGTGAGCTGAAATACAGTAGATGTGAGTCACATTAAAAATAAAGGAAGAATAATTTGTTTTAGTGAATGAGACCAAATTTACAAGAGGATATTTTCATGGCGTTGACTACATACATATCCAACAAAATTACAATTTCATTGATAGACATAACATGAGTTTCCAAATTGAGATTTTTTTTTCAATTTTTTTCATCATATATTGATAATATTTTATGTTCCATAAATTAAAATAAAAAATTTGATTTTTAATATATTAAATGGAAATAAAGACAAGAAGAGTTATGTTGAGAATCAAGAAAATAGAATTTTGTCATAGAATAATAAATAAAATATAATATTTCTAACTTGTAAAAATTATGTAATGAAAACCCCATGTAAATACATTATTTAAACAAAAGTATCTTTCAATTATAGAGAAGGGGGTATTATGTAATGACTCAAGAAATTACTATATTATTCATTTAATTTAGTCAATGTTTTTTTATAGATTTCTCCACTCACAACATGAAAAATCAATGAAACCAATATATAATTAGATAAATATAAATATTAATCTATGAACATTAAAAACTATAAATTTAATTAATTGGAATGAATTATAGTGTCCAATATATTATATATTTAATTAAATAATATAATTATTAATTTCAATATGAATTAAAATGTATTAGATTGCCAAAAATTATTAATAAGGTCATTTTCGTTTCAAAATGAAATTTTCCAAAAAAACATCATTTTTATGAAATATGTGTTTATATTTCAAGAAAAATATGCTTAATTATTTTGATTTACATTATGGGTTATGAAGTATTCTATGTGCATTATTTGATATAATATCACCCCACACTAAATTTTTACAAAGTTTTGTATTAAATGAACATACAGTAGCCAAATGATATCCTAGAACGGTTAAGGGTATTCCCACCTTTTCTTTACTTATAAAAGGGGATCACGTCCACTCCTCCATAATTACACATCCAGTTTGAATTTCTATTTTACCTTAACTGAACTATTTCACCCAGATTTAGATTAACAATCCTTATATACCTAGTCTCTATAAATTATCCTAAGGCCTTTAGTTCAATGAAAATCTCTAAGTGAAGATCAAGCCTCCATCATAAGCATTACCTTTTTAATAATATTTTATCCTTAAAAAATATCATAAAAATATCATATATTTGTAAAAATATAATTAAATCCATATATTTATTTTAGTAATATGTTATTATATCAGTGGAGTAACCATTGATTATTCCTCTTCAACCTCTAATAAACACAGGCGTTGTTAGTATGTTCGATAGACTTTCGCCTCCACAAAGGAGTCACTAATGTTTTTCATCATTGATATTCTTAGCTGATGAAATAGATAAAATGAAATAATAAATATGATATATATGTAGTTTGGGTTTTTATTAATGGTATGAAGGATGAAATTTTACATTAAACCTAGTGGTTAAAATCTCATGGAGCGCATGTATTGTAGTAGTACTGTAGCAGAGGGATGAAAAAATATAGTAGAGGTGGGTACTGTAGCAAGTACTGTAGTGTAGGTGATACTATAGCATAAGTGGTACTATAGCGAGTACTATAGTGGTCATGTTACTATAGCATTACTTTTCACATAGTGGGCCATGGCCCAAAATTTTAGGCATACGGGCCATGTAATGGGATGGATTCCCACCAGGCCTTCTGAAAAAATGTATGTAATGTAATAAAGTGGCTGGTTGTCTGGGTTACTTCTTCTGGGGCTATGATCTACCTTTCATCCCAATGTGTGTGTGATGTTTTTGCATTTAATCTAATTATACCCCCAAAAACCTAATACATTATAATAAAATATGATATCAATAATACAACTAAAATCATAAAATGTAAAATTATAATATAATGTATTTCTATCTCATTCCTTTAGAAATGGAACATTAATCCATATTATAACGACAAAGAGTTGTTATAAATATATATATTATAATTTTAGTTGAATAATAATTAAATTATAAAACCATATACCCAAGGATCATAAATGAATAGTTATTTTTGAAACATGGAAACATAAAAAACTAGTTCATAATTGAACTACTTCATAACCCATAATGTTCTTCCTAACTAGAACACTTATTAATAAAATTATACGTAATATATTTCTTCATAACTAGGGGAAAATAAACATAAGTATAGTTGTCCTCGGTTGCTCAGAATGGGTATAAAAGGTAGATAAATAAGTATAAAATGAAAATAATGGAATGCGAACATGATAAAAACATTTGAAATTCATACCTTTCATATCAAAATTCATAATCTTGAGTCATAGAATAAATATTTCTAGTTCATAAATAACTTATCACAAGGAAATCAATGATCATGAACCATAAGATCATAACATTTGATAAAACATGGAATTATGGAATACCCATAAGTATAAAAAATAACTTCTATAGTATTGAGGCTCAATACCATGGATGTTATCATAAACTGCATTCACTCCCTAAACAATAATTTTAGTCACGGTTCACTATCATTTCCATTATACCCAACATATATTATTATTGAATTTGGTTTTCTCAAAATTCTAATTTTTTCTATCTAATTCATATAAATTTTTAACCAATTCATCAGAGGAAGATATAGGTCCCACCAAACACAATCCTATATATGTGTGACACAATATCATACAACAATCATCATATAATAACCCATGGAATGAAATGGGTTTCATAAAAAATCATCACATTATAACCTATAAAAAAGATACAGGTTTCATAATCATTTCATCATTTCATCACACTACAACCCATATAAAAAGTTTTAGGTTTCATAATAATTTTATCATGGTATAACCTATTGAAGATCAAAAAGTATCCTAAAATATAATCATCATAAAACAGTCATAAAACGAATGAGATTTATATCCATTGATTATATCCCCAAAAAATAATTGTTATCATCAAAATATGTCATCTAAGATTGAAAATGATTTCGAACAATCAGTTAAATAACTTCTTGAGAAAAATATCCCTTCCATATTAAAAAACTATTCAATAAATAAAAAAAATTTCAATATACATTTCACTGAATATATCTTTTGAAGACTGTACTGTAATCTTCCACATAGTGATTGGTCATGACAAAATAAGATATTTCCCATTTCGTACAAATTAAAACTAAGATTCCCTTCACGTTTATGGAAAAATTCATACAGAATTTTTTTGGAAAATGAAATGAAGATTCCTTTATAAAAATTTAAGAAGTAAAACATAGAAAAAATGTTTTTAATAAAACATTTTGAAGATATAAAATCATGTTCTGAAAATATTTTTTAGAAAACATTGTTTTGAAAGATAAATATGTTTCAGACGAAGAGAGAAATAATTTCAATTTACATTAAAAATGTTATTTTTAGTATTTAGTACATAAAGAGAGGAAAATAATGGGAAAATGTATTCTCATGAAAAAAAAATATAAGAAAATTAATGAGCTTCTTTATATATGGATCATAAAATTTCATCACCAGAAGCATAAACAAAAAAAATCTCGTTAAATGATGAAATTATATAAAACTTTTTTAACCAATATGATAAAAATAAATCATAATCCCGATGAAAGAATAACAATAAATGAAAATTAATATAACATTATAAAAATAAATTATTGGTATTATATGTATATGGGACTTTATATACACCTCAAAAAAAATATAGATGAATAACATAACATATGACTCTAGGAGCTTTGGAAGCATTCAAATCATAAACCCTATAAAAGAGAGATCCAAAAATGGTAATGTAAATACCAATAATTTTCAGGATAATAATATTAAAATACCTTCACGAGTATCGTATACACTTCATAAAAGAAATAGATTGTTAATGTGGAACCTATCTCATTAATGTAAAAATTAGGATGAAAATCTCTCACTTTAAGATTTGTTATAATTTATACGTGATAATAACTCTTGTATAATAATGATAAGTGTATTATAGATCTATTTAATATTGAAAATCATATATTTAATGCAATATATGATTTAACTAGGACCTTTTAGGACCCTTTTGTCAACAATTCCTTGTCAAAATCCTCTTTCAAGTAATTACTGTTTTGCTTTTCCTATATATTTTGATTTGTTGTTTTCTTTGTCCACACAAATTGAGACCATTTAAATAATCTTCATAATTTTAACCATGATATAAATATCATATATAATCATTATATATATATATATATATATTTATATTTATCATAATCCATAAAATATATAGAATGAAAATGAAATACCTCATTCACCTAGATGGTTAATGATACTTATACATGAATGTTGTTTAGATTTTCTTAATGGACTGAAATAAAGAAGGGTTAATGATATATTAACCTTATATAATAATAATAATTTCATATATATACAATATTTTTATTTAATCATATCTGTATTACATTCTATGTAAAGAATATGTGAAAAATGAATCACATGGCTTCACGATGTGGTAGTTCGTCGTACACATGAATGACCTTATTGTATCCCCCATAGAATGGAGTGTAAAAAGGTATATGTGTTATGATAATTATATAAATATAATTATACTATATTTTTAACATTTTTTCACTTAATCTATCATTATTAACATCTAATTAAAAAATAAAAATCACATCATATCAGTTCATGAGGCGGTAGTCCACCATACACACGAGTGACGTTATTATCTTCCAATAGGTTATAAGGTAAGAAGGTGGATGTTGAATTATACTTAAATAGTTATAATAGTATAAACAATATCATATATAAACATTAAATTCATCTTTATATCCATCCATGAGATGTTGTGATGGATGATGAATAAAATCGATTCGCGATGCGGTAGTCTGTCACACACATGAACGATGATCGTGTATCCCATTTGATGAAAGATGATTTGAATTTAGATCATGACCATAAAATAAATACATGAAATTTTATATAAGATAATAATGTTATTATATCATCTTCTTTAAATAATAAATGATGTAGGTTGAAAAACAAATAAAATAAAATACTCAGTTCGGGGTGTTGCCACTTCTTCAGAAAACATCTATTGGTTTGCATTCAAATGATTAATAGGTTTGATTTCTAACAGAAATAAGGATTTTTTACATTCAAATAATGATATAAAAAATTTATTTGTTTATTTATTTTCTGATCTAATTTATTTTTGATGCTTGTATAGGGTAGAAGAATGGTGGGATTTTATAAGTGAGGTCAGTGGAACAATTGTAATCTTTTGAAGAGAAATAGATATAACCATGTTTTTGATATTTTAAAATAATCCAAAATGAACCATATTCTATAATGAAAGAGATAATGTCTACATAATTCTTGAAAATGTGTGCTGGAAATTTCTTGTTCATTTTAAGCCCATATATTTTTAATTTAACACCCTGGTAAACTTATTTTTACCATAACCGTAGTAAATGTATTTTACTATTTTTCCAATTTATAATGGTAAAAATTATTTTAACCCTATTATGTAATATAAAAAAAATCGAAATTTCAAATATTTAACCCATTATTTCAAATTCCATTTATATATCTGGAATATTTTAATTTAAAATTGAACTCATACATGAGATGAGATAGTTATTTTCCAAATAGAAAATGTTCAATAGTTTACATTGTTTTTATATCAAAATTCAAAATAAAAATGACTCCAATAAACTAAATTGAGTTACTTAAAATATTATTTAATTAATTTTACATTTAAATCCATTTTAAAAAATTAATTATAACTCTTAAAAAATGTAATTTTTCAATTCAAACCAGTCATTTAACTATTCACTGAAAGGTTAAACATTTCTGAAAAATCCTAATATTTTACAATAAACTAATTTTGAAATATGTATTTCATAAAATATGTTTAATTTATAAAATTAATTTTCTATAGGTGCTAAAAATAATTTTTTTTACATTCCATGGAGATAAATAAAAACTGAATTATTTAGAACATAGAATTTTTGAAATATATAAATACATTATAAAAAATTAGGTTTTTTTATCAAAAAAGTTTTCTCTGTATAAAACCATTATAATTAATATTTAAAATTTTTCAATTCCTATTTATTCTTCAAATTATAATAATTAACTATTAATACTTTTATTTAAATATAAATATTAATATTTTCTCACGGTTCGTTGAAACTTGGTATTGTGTGTAATGTAAGATAAAATTGGTGTTTCCTATTTAAAAATATATAAAAGAAATTTAATTTATTTGAAAATAAAAATAACCATTCAATAAAACATGGAATGTTTCATTTTACCATCTTTAAAATTACTTTCTCCCCCAAAAGTCATCATTCTAACATGAAAAAATGAGGATACAACGGCCACATCATTTCCTTAGGATCCCACATAGTGTCTTCAAGCTGGTGGATTCACTGTAAATCGTTGAACATGTGAGTGGTCCTATATCATAGAAATTTCAACCTATGTACTAGACGATTACTATTTGTTACTCATAATAATGATCATAATCCAGCGTTATGTCCTATGAGTTTAGTTCACGGATTATTTATGTACTTCCAAAGGATAGATACCTAGAACCCAACATGAACTTGATAGAGTCTTGGTGGAAGCTCCAAGTGATAGGATACCATCCCAATACTCTCATTAATTTCAAGGGGACTAATATACCAAGTTCATAGTTTTATCTTCATTCTAAATCTGATTACCTTCTTCTATGGAAAAATTATTAAAAACACCTTTTCATAATCATCAAATTCTAGATCATAACTATGGTTGTCATCATAAAAATATTTTTGATCCAGATCTACCTTCAAGTGTTTTGGAATCAATCCAACCTTATATTACATTTATTTAGATATCTCTTGTCAAAATATCTTTCTTTATCAAACATAATTCTAGAATATTGGATCCCTACACTTATTTCTAAATAGGGACTCATAAGGGGACATATTAATGATAATGTAAAATATATTATTGTATTAATGGTCAACTAGAGGAAGGTGTTGATCCCAACTGCCTTTAAAATCCATGGAAAAAGATCTCAAAATATATTCTAGGGTATCAAATATTCTCTCAGACTGACCAACTATCTGAGGATGATGCGTATTGCTAAAATATAACTCTATATTAAAATCATATTGAAGACTTCCCCATAATATCGAGGTAAAATTCATATCATGATAATATAAAATTGAATGTGGTAATCCATTCAACATTACCACATCCATATTATATATTCTGGGAATTTGATCAAGAGATAAGCCTTCACTGATAGGGATGAAGTGTTCTGAATTTGTAAGGAAAACAACTACAACCCATATCTTATTATTCTCTCTATATTTTTTGGGAGTGTGGAGACCAAATACGTTGTGATGATATTCCATTTTAATTTTGGTTAGGTTAATAAATGTAATATCTTATAAGAATTTTTTCACTCAACCTAAAACTTCTCACATTCCATGATCCATGATAAAAACATTGTTATATCTCTCTTCATGCCTTCCCACTATAAATTCTCTTTCAAATATCTATACATACTCATTATTCCAAGATGAATAGATATAAAATAACAATGGTCTTCATCTAATAACTCCTTCAAATCTAGTATGGATATAACACATACATGGTTTATAAAACTTATCATTTCATCATGACCAAAGATAAACATAGGAACATTTCGAACGTTCTTTTTTATCTCTCTATCTACCCTTTACACCACATTAATCTTTAATTTCATATATAGTTGGACATTAAATTGGAAAAGATAATATCTCTCCCATCACTTTCATTTTTCCAAATCTATCCTTAAAAAATCATAAAATATTTGATCATTTTTGTTCCCCATAATGGATAGGATAACATGATGATTCTGACACAAAGCATCAACCACCATGTTCAAATTCCAAGGGTGGTAATATATTGAGTAGTCATAATCTTTAATCTTCTTTAACCATCTTACTTGGAACATATTTAAGTCCATATATTTGAATATATAATTTAATCTTTTTGATCAGTATATATATATTCATACCTTTCTCCATAAATATTATGCTATAATATCATTAATGAATAAATTAACATATATTACTCAAATTTAGGAGTTGGGTAATTTTAATTAGGAACCATTAATTTTTAGGTGGAAAAATTTATAATTTGGTCATTCTGAAAAAGAATAAATCTCAATCCCATCTTGTATGAATAACTATAGGTAATATACTCTTACAAATAATAGGGTAATATAAGCCTAGGTGAAATAAATAAACTTCACTTAAATTTCATTAAATTTTCCAAACACTCATATATTCAGATAAACATATCTCCCTTTTATGTTTACATGGTGTTTCAGTTTGATAGTCATGATAAATTCTCCAAAAATCATAAATAATATCTGGTGTAACCAAGAAATCTATGTATCTTAGTCACATTGGATGGTGTGGGACAACATTTAGTTTCCTACTCCTTTTATGGGTCAACTTATATACCATCTTTTGCGATTATATGATTCAAAAAATGAAACCTTTTATAGCTAAATTTCAAACATTGTCAATTTTTCATATATTTTATCCATCAATAGGGTCTTTAGTAAAATTATCACATTATCTTCATGCTATTCCTTTCTATTTGAATAGATAAAAATATGGTCAATAAATAAATCAAAAAACTGATCAATGTAATCTCCAAATACAATATTCATCAAATCCATGAAGATAATTCTCGCATTAGTAAGATCAAATTAAATTACTATATATTCATAGTGTCGTTACCTTGTATGGAATGAATTCAGGGGTATGTTTTCATTCTTGACCATCAATTGATGATCTCTAGAATGATGTTCAGTCTCAAAAAAGTATTATTCTAAGCATCATTGATCAGATAAGTCATCAATATGGGGTATAAAATACTTTTTATTATTCATGATATTGTTTATCTCCTAAAAATCAATGAACTATCTCATTGATCCACCTTTCATTTTAACAAAATGAATAGTTACACCCCATGATGATACACTTTTCCTAATAAATTCTTTGTCAAGGTTCCCTTGTTATTTATTTTTCTATTCCCTAAACTTAATTGAGGCCATTCTATATGGATTCTTTGATATTTGTTTAGAACCACGTATGAGTGACATTGGGAACTCAACTTATTTTTCTGTTGAAGGAAACAAAAAACATTTACAAATAAATCAATAAAACTCCTATATAGTAAGTTAATCATTGAGGATGATTTTCTCCCGATCTATATGAGTTAAACACCCCCTAGTAGGATTCATATCCCATTTAATAGTTGTGAAATCCCTCAGAAGTTCATATTTATCATCACATTGATTGATGATCACAAGTTGGGTGGTAATATCAAATATCACTTACCCTCCTCATAAATTGATGTGGCAATTATGTATTAAATTTTAATACATTCCCCAGACAACGTAGAACTCAACCCGAGGGAGGGTGGAATGAATTTTTAGAAACACGTTATCACAAAATTCATCCTTTGAAGAATCATAGACTTAAGATGGAATGATTATACCATTAAAGGATCATACTGAAAATTATATTTATAATCATTTGGATGATATCTTGATACACTTTTCAAAGTCTAAAGATATAAGATAATGGATATAAGCAGAGTCAAATATCAAATTAGCAGTTATAGATTTTATGGTAAGTGCACCATTCTTTATGTCTGTATTTCTCTCCTTGTCAAAAATAATGATTTCAAGAAATTATCCTTTAAATTTAAACATAAGAGGCTGATAACATTGATCATCATCATTAACCTTTGGATTTAAAAATAGGTTAACATAATTCTCATAATCCTTTAATTTGAAAAATTTTTGTGTGGGTGGTACATTCAATATGGTTTCTCTCTATTTTAATAATTAACTAATTTCTCCCCGTTACATTGGAATTCTATTTCATAATGATCTTACCTTCTACACTTTATCCATTTAATAGTTCCCTTATGAAAATTTCCTCCATGTTTCTTCCCACAGTTTGAGAATTATGTAAATCTTATATTCATATTCTTATAGTTTTAATATTTTCCTCTGAATTCCATTTTTCTCCTCTAATAAAATGAATTATATTGATATGTCAATCCAACATCAATTTCCACCATGATTTAACATAAAAAATATATATTCATGTCTCGTAATCTCAATTATTGATTAATCTATTCAGATATGGGGTATTAATCCATTGAATAATTGATCAAACTTAGTTTAGGTAGGATTATTGTTCTATAAGTATACCCTTTAAGGTTTGAAAATTTTTCCATGTAGGATCCGACATATTAATCATCCTTTTTATTTAGGTCGAGGAAATCCTTCACTATCTTCATATAATGAATAATAAGAAATTAATTATTGAGAATTATATTCTTGACCTCATACAAATCCATGGATTTAAATTCATAATGTTCCCTTGTATTAATTGTGAGAGTCCATCATTGGTCCAATTCAACATCCAAATGATAGATAACAAAAATGACTTTTCAATGTTCTTAAAACTGCAAAATGAAGAATATCATTCCAATGGTACTGATCTATTTTGGAACAACTACTGTATTCATGGTTCTATTATTGGGAGGTTGGAATTTCCTCAGGAAGGAATCAATAGAACGTTGTTCCATCCTATGTTTTTTTGGATGTTTATCATCATTCATATCATAATAAATTTTTGTGTGAATAAAAATGATATTATTCATTATATCTCCATTAATTTTTTGTTTTTCAAGAGGATAATAATTTCATTTCCTATTTCAATCAGTATTAACATGGTTCCTTTGGTTTCCATCGAATGATCAAAACCAAAAAACATTGTCTATGAAATAATAATTACAGTGGGGAACCACATAATCTTGAATAATGACTTAAATTTTGTCTAAATCATAACACGTTGATTATAATATATGACACCTTATTTTTATCTTAGTTATTTTATTATAATCATCAGTTTAAATCCTCCATGATGGTTCATAAAGAGTTTATGAATTTCTAAATCAAATCCCCCAAGAGTGTCAAACTATCTGTGTAGCAAGTCCTTTTTTCATACACCATGTGACCATCAAACTCATCACAATTAAAACTTTTTGGATTTATTACTCCAACCTACCTCTATTCCAGATCCACACCCACATATATTATCTATACATGGATGTTATTTCATTGAACCCAGTTTCACTATCCTTTACCAAAAATTGAGTACATATTCTTATTCATTGACTAATCCTTAGACTTATCCTTATATGTATCTCAATTAATATACCTATAAATTTACCTATGGATCACAATAATATTTTCTCAACCTAGATTAAATTATTTAACTAAACCTTTCCTCAGATACCAACTATATCAAACCAAAATTATCATATATGGATATTACATCTCTTTATATGAACATCCATTACATTATCCAAACACATTCCTGAGGATCATAAATATATAGTTCATTATAAAACATGTATAAATAAATGACTAGATCAGAAGTTAACTACATCATAAACCCTATGTTCTTCAAAAGTATATTCCATCTCATCCATATCATACATATTTCATTTCATGAAAACCTATAGAATGGAAACATAAGAAAGGGTGATCATAGATTCTCAGAACGGGTAAAAAAGGGAGATTTGTGAGCATAACATGAATATACGGGTATGAAACATTCACAATTACCTTTTAAAACCATACCATTCATGTAAAATATCATGATATTGAGTCATACAATAAATATTGGCAGTTTTAAAGACATGGATCATAATGAAATAAATAAATTTGAACCATGGGAGCATAACATTGGCATAAAAATGGAGGTTTTTAATACACATAAGCATAGAAAATAATTTCCATAATAGTAAACGCTCACTTCTAAGACTATAATAGTAGAATGGATTAACTCCCCAAACAATAATAGTTATTAAGGTTCACTCCCAAGATCATTATAAGTATAAAATTTTGTTACTAAACTAGTTTCACATCCTATTCTAGTCATGTTTACCTCATGAGATATAAATCGTTAACCAATTCATTGGAGGGAGATATAGTTCCCTCCCATCACATAATGAAAAAAATTATATGTGTTCAAAATTATCATAAAATATTCATCATATCATAACCCAAAAAATGAAATGGGTTTCATAAACATTTCATTGTATCAAAACCTAGAGAGAAGAAACAGATTTCATAATCATTTCATCATTTCATCATATTATAACAATTAGAAAAAATTCATGTTTTCATAAGAAGTTTTTCATGGTATAACCCATGGAAGATAAAGAAGTATTATAATCATATTTTCATCATAAAAAATTCATATAAATAATAATAATGGTATCCTTAGATCATTCCTCAGAAAGTAATAGGTAACATCAATGGATGCCATCTAATATGTAAATTTATTTAAACAACAATTTAAAATTGTAAAGTCCCAGAATTTCCATGAAAATGTTTTTCTTAAATACATGGAAATTTTACAAGTCTGTGAAAACTAACGGTGCGTGATTTCGAGGCCCGATGTGCTTGCAATCAATTTCTAAATTTTTGTTCATGTACATTCAGTAAACGTACGAGTGGGATTTTATAACATTTGAACTGGTGCTCGAAATTGAAATCTGAGGGCATCATTGAACTCGCAGCGCTGGTATTCGCTTAAGGAGACTTTCACATCGACGGTAGTGAGTCAAGTTTAAAAGTTAGATTTTGGGTTTTCATGGAAAATAATAAAAGAAAGTGTGCATCGCTATATTTTATTTAAGCCACCAAGTGAGTGTTGGGTGGTTAAAATCTCCTCTTGGAAGTTGGAGGTGGGGCCACCACACCTTAACCTTTCATGAGAGGTTATGGTGGTGGGGCCCACCCAAACTCAACTTCCCATGTTACACCACAAGAGAAACTCTATTTAGCGGTGGTTTCTGTAAACCGCCGCCTAATACAGCGTCGCCAATCTATTAGCGATGGCTTTTTCCATTTCAAGGTTTTTTAAGGAAAGTTTCGTAGTTGCCTTATTTCACAGCAGTTTTACTGAGTTTGGTGGTGGTTTTTTACGAGCCGTTGATATCAATTTATTCATGGCGGTTATAACTACCGCGAATAAACTCAAATCCAGCGGCCGTAAAATCGCCACTGAAGTTACGAGAACCACTGTGGAATGAGGTAGCTACAATGAGACTATGTAGCGGTGGTTAAAAACATCGCAAAACATAAATTCTTTTACCTTTCCTGATGGTTTTCACTATTTAGCGGCGGTTTAAACCGCCTCCAATGTACATTTTGCTGCGCTTTTAACCGCCGCTAAAAGGTGACCAGAAAAATATTTCTTCCACTGCACCGCTACCCTGAAAAACTAATCAAACCAGAAATACCATATTGTACATACCAATAGACAACAAGAAACATCAACCTAGGAAATCAGTATAGAATAAATTGAAAAAAATAAGTAAACATTGAAATGCTGTATAAGAAAGAACCATATTGTACATACCAACATACAACAAGAAACATCAACCTAGGAAATCAGTATAGAAAAAATTGAAAAAACAATATATGATAGAATCAAATATAAAACATAGTTCCATTATTTTACTACTCACCAAACATACATCTAGTTGATCCTTCTTGATCCCCCATAAAATATATCACCTAAAAATGAAACATTAGATCTACATGTGTGTCGGTGTTCCCATATAGGGAGTGAGCGTAAAACACAGTTGGGTATCACCTAGTGAACCTCATATCACCATCCTATAAACTATATACATGTATTATAATATAAATTATCCAGTACCGTCGGAGGAGGAAGGCTCTAGCCATCTCTCACATCATGTATGTAGATGACTCTATTATGTTCCTTAATGCTGGAAGTAGATCTATTCATAATCTGAATAAAGTTCTGGGTGAGTATTCTTGTTGGAGCGGCCAGATTATCAACTAGTGTAAGAGTGAATTCATCATTTCTAACAAGTGTTCTATGACGAGGGTGGAGACTATCATCAGACTTCTAGGTATGCAGAGGGCTGAATTCCCAATGTCTTATCTTGAAGCTCCTATATCAGACAAGTGGCTTAGGATCAGAGATTTTGACGACCTCATATCCAGGATCACTGATAGGGTGCTAAACTGGAAGAATAACTTTTTGTCTTTTAGAGGTAGGATCTCCCTTTTCAACAGTGTCCTAGTGGCTGCTTCTATTCATGGTCTTTCGTCCATAAGGGTTCCAAAATGTGTGATCAGATCCACTAACAGGTTTCTGGTTAATTTTATGTGGGATCCAGGTGCGGAGGGAAGGAGGCACTGAGCTGCTTGGGGTAAAATGGTAAAGCCACTGTGTGAGGGAGGTATTAATGTGCAGAACCTCAAATATACCCTTTACTACATGCATGTGAGGATGGATTGGAGTGTGTTGGAACATCGTACGCTATGGGGTATTACGATGCATAGGTACGCATCTTGCATTCGGGACCCTGGGCAGGGACATTGCTCCTAGATATGGGTGATGGTGTGCCCCATGTTTTATGTTATATAGCCGTTTTCCCGATGGATTGTGGGGAAAGGTGATATCGCATTCCGGAACCAAAATTGGAGCGGATCGATACTTGGGTTCCCAAGCAGTCTGGTAACTGATATCACCTATAGGGAAGCGAGTCAATTTTCTGCGTCTGTTTACACCGTGTTTGATAAGGATAAGTGATAGATTTTCAGTCTCATCGAGCTGAATAAAGAGGAGGACCAGTGCGCCTTCACTGGTTCCTCATCGGGCCAGTTATCATCCAAAGAATTTGGACACATTGTTCATGGTCAGGTGAAGAATGGTGGGTGGGACGAGATCATTTGGGTGAAAAATATTCCCACCAAATACAACATACTCATATGGAGGATAAGGAATGGTGCTCTCCCGACTGATGACAATGTTCAGAGGTGTGGTATTCATTTGGCGTCCAGGTGCGTGTGTTTCACTGTTCATAGTGAGGAATCCATCACACATCGGTTTTCTGGAAGTGAATGGGCCAGTGAGTCATGGAAGGTTCTTGGGGAATTCATGGCTTTCCTTACCTCGGTTGGGGATATCCATCCCTTTCTTGACATATGGTTCCAAGGTACAAGGGATGGGGGGCCACGAGCGGGTGGCACATTCGGTGGTGATGCATGCGGGGTGCTGGTGTATTTGGCAGGAACGTAACAGATCGAGGCATGAGGGAGGGTAAGTGATAAGACAGACTATTATCACATGGGCTAGTAATTTATTGATTGATTTTAATAAGGCTTTTGGAGTTTAGAAGAATGCGCCATCTATGAACAGATTACAGTCAGGTGGTGGAGTGGTCCCTACGTCCAGTAACAGGAGGGGTGAATGGGTTTGCTGGCGGATTCCTGCTGCGAGTTTAAAGATGAACACAGATGGTTCTTGCATGTTGGGGTATTCACGAGGAGGTGAGGTGGTGCGCGATAGTAGTGGATCAGTCTACTTGGTGTTCTAAACCAAATTTGGTATGGGGTCTTCCCTTCAGGTGGACACATTGGCAATGCAGATTGTTCAGGAGTTATGTAAGAAAAAAGGGTTGGAAATTTTTGAAGAGGAGAAAAAATCTATGATTGTTCACAATGCCTTGAAAGGTTATGGTGACATGCCTTGGTCGATTTGTTATGGGATCAGAAAATGCACAAAGTGTCTTAATAGAAATGTCCAGGTGCTTCATACATGGAGGGAGGGGAATAAGGTTGCTGACTACTTGGCTTCAGTGGAGGTTTCCAGTACGTCGGAGGTGTTTCTTCACAATGTAGTCAGCATCAAGGCAGAGGAGGTCAACTTTATTAAGGGGATTCACTTGGTCTACATTATTTCTGTCCTCCTTAGCTAAGGTTGGGACAATGGGGGGGAGGGGATGGGACCTCTTGCGTCTTTTATGTTTCCTTCTTTGTTTCTGCTTGCCTTTAATAAATAAAACAATATGATGATGATGGTTATTCTATGCTAACTAAAACACAAAGATTCTAGACCTCACATTCATCGACCAATATTGAATGAGAATGCATCCCACTATACAAACCCAAACGGGTACCCTATAACTTAGTGTAAGGTCCCATAACTGAGTCTCAAACTCTACCCTCTCACTTATGGTACATTCTCATTCAAAATAATGATCTCACATCAAGTCTCATACTAATATTTTCACACTCAGTGTAGGGTCCCATACAATATCTCAAACTAAATCTCATACCTCTACCTTGCCACTTAGGATGGGGCCATAGAACAAGTAATGGATTACATCTCAAAGCTCTAACCTCCACTAAAGGTTATTTGTTACATTATATCACAAACCTCATCTAAAAGCATATATCATACTACCATGCTCTTACTTAGGGTGTGGTATCATCCCATACAACATTCCACATCCCGACTTAGCTTTCTCTGAGAGGGTAACACATACAACAAAAATAACCACCCTTGCAAATCTCATCACCCAAAATCATTAACATAATATATAGCGACACAACACTACCAGTCGTCCTAGGTCCATTGTTCATACCCACAAAACTAGCATGACCCACAGGTCACACCTAGACACATTAAAAACAAAAAACCTATCATGCATGTCAATTACCACTCACAAGGGCCTCCCAGTAAGACAAATTATTAGGGCCTTACCAAAGTGTCGACAACACTATCCCCTTGATCACTATGAAATGAAACAATTTGTTCAACACATCAACAATGGGTTTAACTTCTAGTCATCCAATATCTCGACTACCAATTCAAACACAGGCCTCAATGGAATTATGTATACCACACTTGAGAAATCAAGACATAAAAAAGAAACATCAGAAATCAATAAAATGCATAAAAGGAAACATGAGAAATCAAGGAAATTTTAGGACATGAAATTTTTTGGTGGAAACTATGTGCCACAAATGTTACATATACAAACCAACTGTTCCCATATTTTTTCAACACATCAAAAATATAACTAATCACGGTCTTATGATGCATTGTCACCTTCGCCACCTTTATCTTCACTTTCTAATGTCACCTGTAAGAACATTATATTGAAAATTAAATACGGTTGCATATTTATATTAAAACTTAAATCCAATGAAAGTTAGCAGACTAAATGATTTTAATTTTTTGTGATTTACTTGAATAACACTAGTCGATGCACTACCACCGGGGGCATATCTGCTCATCTTCTGACATATTTCAGTCAACTCTTTCTGCAAAGCAGATATCTGATCCCCCTGCTAGTGAGCTGTGTTTCATAGAGAAACAATCTCTTTCTGAGAATCTCCGGGTATGGGATGACTAAAGACAGGAGTAGATACAGCTCCCATCCCCGGTGGCCTACTAAAAACCTCAGATGGTACGGGTCCCAAACCCATCCTATGCACTCTACCTAGATGCTCCATCCCGAGGACATTAGCAACCGGGTCATCCTGGGAGATTGAGTATGACTGTGTAGGATAAGCATCCCATAGTTCTTTAATTTTTACCTATAAATCAAATATCAATATATATTAACATAGTAAAAACTAATAATAAGTTATTATAATAAAAAATTGACTTCATAACCCAAATTCTTTAGCAGGCTCATTAACAAAACTTCCATCTAATTTCTTATGAACATCCAACCATAGTTCAGTTCGGGATGCTTCGTGCCCTGAACTCTGTGACTGCATTAAGAAAAGATAAATCAACAATTCAATATATTAAATAGATAATATTGTCTTATAAATATTTAAACTAATGAAAAGAATACCAATGTTGTTCGACATCAAGAAAAGCTTTTTGATCCTGCAGTGTGAGGGATGACTTGCTTAGCCCGGTTTGATGCATTCTGTCTTGAGAGATCTCGAAATAAATAAAATAAAATTTAATAGTAATGTATTCAATGTCATGTACTCTTCATATAAATGAATAAATGTAAAATGAGGATAATATAAAAATATATATTTCAATACCACCCGCTTCTCATCACGATGTCTGTCAACAAAAACATGTCGCTTTTCTTTCGGTACCCCACTGGGTAGCTTCTCATACGTTTGTTGCACGATCAAAGAAGAATCATTGAAATCACACCATAATCTCCATTTGAAATCTTTCCATTTCTTACCTAGATTTTTCAACATCCACTTATGTGCTATCACATCATCAACTGTAATGTGGAAGAACATCTGTATACATAAATTCATTTTGAACATATTAGTAACATGAAATTCAATTAAACCATAATGTAATGAATTTACCTTTATTTGAGAATCAAAAACTTTATTTTTCTTTCTTGGTGGAATATGTCTCAAATCATCATACGAAATAGAAAGGGAAATGGGCTTCGCTACCAGCTGGCCTAGAATCTAGCCAAGTAACGTTGTGATGTCATCCATAAGGACCCCATAAGAATCAAATGGAATGACTATCTTCTCATCAGCCATATTCCAAACATCTGAACTTTTTATGTTTTTCTCCATGGTTGAATTTTTTTCATCTTCAATGAGCAAACAATTAGTATAAACAAAATGCAATAAATTTATTTAATTAAAATCTGTACCTATGTCAGTGAAACTCGAGTATGCCCATGATGAACTGGAAGGGGCATGTCACTACCCCACTATTGAGGCTTTTAAAGGGGGATTCGACGACTCAGCCTCTAAAGGGACATCCATAGATGGTGTGAGAGATGGTGTAGGGGGAGATGGTGTAGGGGTGTAGGTTTCTGGTGCCTCAGATGTCATCGGGAGGGAGGCAGATGGATCGTCATCTGTCGCATTACTAGATGAAATAGTGTACTGCTTCTTCCTTGGAATTCCTATCATTTAATCTATTAAAATTAAGTTCAGAATATATATTTCAAAAAAATTATGCAGAAAAAAATAAAAATGATAATAGATGCCCAGTATTAACAGACAAAATATATATAACAATGATAACTAATGACAACATAAATGAAACAAGTGGTTGCTGAATAAATAAATAATTGTACATACAATCATTTTCCCCTTAAATCATGTCAGTTTTTTGCTCCATTTCTTCATCCACATCATTCATCCTTTCTAGACTGATATTTTCAATACCATGATGGACAAATAATTTTAATTCCTATTGTTAATTAAACTAAATTTCAGAGGTCAAATTTTCCAGTTACTCACCCATATCATACAAATCTCTTTGTATTACATGAGCAAATACACCCCCCCTTATCGACAATATCATCCACATAATATACCATTTTTTCTTGCGATGATAAGATATATGGATCATGAAGTTCATGATCACCAACATCTATCAAGCGAGATAAGTTCACAGAAGTAAATTTCAAGGAATCTCTTTTTACACCTCTGAAATATCAACCCATTTTCCTTTGAACAAAACAACAGAAAAATATCCGTGGTAGTTTAATTCAGTAATATCATGCATCTTTCCATAGAATTCCACTTCAGAAAATGTAAATATACCACTATTCTGTGTTTTCAAACCCACTTCTCGATCGACTATATGAAATCTAAAGCCATTCACATTATAAGTGTCAAACTTTCTAACTTTTTTTAGAGGACCTCTAGAAAGAAACTTCAAATCTTCTGACACCTCTGCTCGAGTATCAGTATTCATGATCTGAAAAAAGAAATATACTTTATTAGATTTACAAAATGTATGTGTCAAACTAATTTTCATATTTATTGCAATATTTATGAACCATTTAAAAACTTTGGAGGTGGTCTACGATCAATTGAACCATTAAATTTTGATCTATTCGGACAAAATCTATGAGATGCATCAAGAAATATTCGATGATAAAAGAAGCACCATTTTCTACTGTGAGGTAGTTGTTTGGGATCAAAATCAATGTTACAAATAGTACAAGACAAACCCATGTAATTGTTCCAACTAGATAAATTCCTAAGCCTAGGGAAGTCACTAATGGTCCACATTGAAGCAGCATGCATTTTGAACATTGTTTTAGAAGAATCATCAAATGTCTCAACATCATTTCTCCATAACTCCTACAATTCATCAATCAAAGGCTGAAAGTATACATCATAATCATTTCCAGACATTTGTTTTCATGAATAATCATCTAAAGGATAAAAGATTTTTTTTGCATACAGATCCACGGAGGCAGATTATAAGGGATCAAAACAACTGGCCAAATGCTATAACTGGTACTCAAAGTCCCAAATGGGTTGAATCCATCGGCAGCCAATCCCAATCGAACATTCCTAGGATCAGCTGAGAAATCTCGATATAATGAATCAAATGTCTTCCACGATTGGTAATCTCGTGGATGTCTCATTAACCCATCATTGTTATTATCTAAATAATGCTACTTCATGTATTCACCGGTTTTCAATGACATGAATAATCTTTGCAATCGAGGCTTCAATGAAACGTAACGCAAAACCTTTGCAGGTGTGTTCCTTTTCTTCTTCTCCATGAAATTATGTTTATTAATACTTCTAACATTACCCTTTTCCTACCATCTAGAAGAAGAAAATTTCTTGAAATTATGTCTACTTGAATCCTCTCCCTAATAATGCATACAATCATTGGGACATGCATGTATTTTGTATAATTCAGACCAAGCTTGATAACAACTTTTTTCATATCATAATAAGATTCTGGGATTTTTGCTTCAAGAAATGCATCGTGAATCAATTCCAATATCATGGACATTGACTTATTTGTAATTCCACATAGACATTTGATATGGTACAACTTCATCAGAAATGAAAGCTTTTAATATTTCAAACACCCACTATACAAATATTGATTTCCATCATCAACTAAATCATGAAGCACATTTTCCTCAGTGAAGTTTTCTCTTACATATGGCTCCACAAAATCAAGAGGACGATCCAATGATATGCTAAAATCTTGATCTACGTGTGTTATAGTCTCAAAAAAATCACTTGTCACGTGGCAATTTGTAGCACCATATTCTGGTTGTTCTGATATGTTTTGATGCTGATAGTGGTGTCTTGTAGTGCCAAATGTATCATTTATGAGGTTTTTTATTTCATTTTTCATTATTGATGAACTTGGGACCTCATTCTGTGGATTAACATCAATGCTCAATCTTTCTGTAATGTTCGATTCTCCATGCCAAATCCAACACGAATATTGACCAGGGAATTGCTTCAGTATTAAATGTTCATAAACTTAATCTCTCTTAACCATGTTCTAAATTTACATTTAGGACATGGACATTTTATTCTCCATTAAACGGATCTATTAGAAATTGAAAAATCTAAAAAATCTCATTCAAACCCTTAACATACTGAGGTGCGTTCCTCGGTAATGTGATCCAGCTTTTATCCATGTATATCACAATGTGCCTACACAATAATAAAAAAAATTAAAACACATATTTACTACTAAATAGAGAAAGAGATTCATATATACGATAGTATAAGATTACAGATACATAATACAATAAAGATGGTCCCCTGAGTAAGATATGAACCCTCAAGTTTTTGGGATAGTTGAAGTTTCTTTGGTAAAGAGAAACAGTGTGCTAACAACGTGGTAGCTATTTTACCATGAAAACCAAAGAAAATTCTTAATTTGGAATAACCCCAACCTAAGTTATCTATATATTCTTTATATAAAACTCTAATATTGAATAAATATATTATAAATAATGTTTAGGGAAAACATTATGATGCTTACAAAACTCAACACATTGTTAATTTAGAGTGACAAGAACCACATGAGGGACGATAGTCTTGAGGCATGATAAGTGGTGGTGTTCATGGAAATGAATGATGAAATAACATGGGAGATTAGGTTTTTAGGTTCTATGAACCTTGTGTGGATTGAATTCCTAGACCTCCTCTTTTTTGTATTCACATAGAAAATAGTGGTGGTGTGACTTGAGGGTGATTTGGATCATATATGTGTTAGTGCTCATGAGTGGAGAATTATGGTTAAATGGGACAGTCGAGGATCTGACCATGGAGTTGAACTAAGAGTCGGGTTCAGACTTCGGTGTGGGCATTGAAAATTTTTGTTAGTCCTTGAGTTTTAAGGCATCGTGGTTGAGATATGATAGTTCATTGGTGGGTGGGATTGAGCACCTTTGGTATAATTCATCTAGATAAGGACTTATAAGTGTTGTCTCTTAAACATTGATGTGGTAAGGTGGAGACCACATCAGAAATGGCGTTCAAGATGCAGATGATATGGTTTGGAGATCAAACTATGGTATTTGAAGAATAGTTGATGTGTCTGGGTTTGGTGTTTGGAGTTTCATAGTAGAATCATGTTGAGAATTTGAAGATGAAATGTGGGGTGTTGGTACTATCATCCAGGACAACATAATAAGATAATCAGAATCACATAGGTGGAAATAGATCCTAGAAGAAATTTTCTATAAACATTATATTCGGGAACTTGGAAGAATTATATTCATCCAAACCACTACAATAAGTTATAATTAATTCAATACCATTCACTTCAACACACAAAAGAAATTTATGAAAAAAGGGATGTTATGCTTGAGTAACACATGTTTTATGGACTCCATGATTGAGTATAAAAAGTATAAGGAACTCCATACCTAAGTGTCATAATTCCTTATAGTCAAGTAGGCCTTATAAATTAATAGGTTATCAACTTCAAAAAATAATGAAAAATACAAAGATACATATTCAATGAAAGTGATTACTTTCATCCAAGACTATATATATTAATGAAAAATCATCAAGTTTGGATAATATATAGAGAAATAAAATAAAAATAAAATTTAAATAAAAAATAAACCTATTCGAACTATCTCACAATAAAATTTCCCAAAAAATGTCGCAACCATATTCACAACTCAAAACATCTCCATGTGATCCCCAAAAAGCCATAACATTCCAATATAATATTGAAACACCTTTTCAGTATCACATTTATTTATCATTAAGTCATCACTAAAAATATCTATCCTATAATGATTAAAAAAACAAATATCCTTTTAGTAAAATTGATGAATATAGATCGATAGGAAAGTAGGTGGTGTGATTTAACAAACCTACACTTATATAAGGAAATGTTTTAGAATACATGAATTTATTATGATGATGTGTAAAAAAATAATCTTAAATTATCATCTAAATCTTGGAAATTGAATCTACATAGAGATAAATTCCTAACTTGGAAAAAAGTAGAGGCCCCTCATAATCATTTACCTAGAAATATTTCTCATCATCTTCATGATGAATCTAGAGTGGAACTTATATACGTGTAAACCTAGTCATGTTCAGGTCATAAATTCACATTGAAGTTTTCTACATGATAAAATATCAAATATAAAAGAAGAAAAAAATCTCAATAGGTTCAAAATAGAATAAAGAAAATCATTTAGAATATATCATTGGAATTCCAAGACTATCCATCCCGTGGTAGTTCATTTATCACATGAAAACAAGCACATAAATCAAATCCTAATCACTATATAATGCTTTCACTGATCCAATAGTATTCTCTAATTAATGATATAAGTACTCATGTTAGAAAATATATAATTAGTGTCCTTATGTAGGAATGAATCAACTATCATAACATATATTGGATTATCTAGCCTATAAGGCTAAACTCTAATACCTCTAACACCACTACCCTAGTTTTAATAAAACAACCGAAATATCATTAGTAATTAAGTCTAATACCTCTATCATGACCCGATTCTTCCAGAACCCAACCTAGGTTGGAAATGAAATTGAGTTTAAAAGAGATTCAAAAAACACTTATTTCAAACCTTAGGGATCGTATAGGTCTTTGGGGTCACGGGGGGGCCGAGGAAAGCGGGGCCGCCAGGGGAAGCAGGGTCTCCAGGGTCATGGGGTTGCTGGGGTCGCGGGGGGCCGGGGTCGCCTGGGGAAGCGGGGTCGCCAGGGTCGCGGGGTCGTCGGGGTCGTGTGGGGTTGGGGTCGCGGGGGAAGCATGGTCGCGGGGTGAGAAGGGAGGTCAGGGTGGGGGTGAAGGGTTGGCGTTGTAAAAAAAATGTTTCATGGCAGTTTATTATAAACCACCGTGAAACAATTTTTAAGAAAGGTTTAGGGGTGGTTTCCTGAACCACCACTAAAAAACAGCCGCTAGAGTCAATTTTTGTTGTAGTGTTAGGTTAAATGATGTGGGGACCACCCAGGATTTTAACCCCTTGAAACTCTCCATTAAAGTGGAGAAACTCTTAAACTCCACTTTATTTAATTTGTGCCAACCCTTCACATTAATTAGGTAGAGCATATCTAATTAATTTAATTCTACATTTGAATTATGTGCCAATAAATAAATAATAGTTAATATTAATCTATTATTTGGTTGGAATTTTTCTTGGGAGAGGGGAGAAATTTGGAGAAGGATTCCGATGAAGAACGCTCCTCCCAACGAAGAACAACCATTGAAGAATGAAGAACGCTTCTTCTGCCAAAGACGGATGTCTTCTTCTTTGATCACCGACTGGAATAAGGGAGGAAGCGTCATCCTTAAAGAACATCGACGACGTCGTCCTTGACTTATTCTTTTTTTCTTTTCCAATAAAAATGAATCAATGTTAAGGGTGTATTTTTATTTTAGCAAAGTTTATTCTTCCTTCAATAATGGTTTCTCTTGACTTCTTTCTACCAAACTAACACAGAAGGACCGAGACAAATGAACACGGCCCGATCCGTCCACCTTTCTTGTGAATATTTGGTGTGTTCTTTGAATTCTTCATAGTTGATGAAAAAAGGATCATTGTGAGGCTTTTGAGTGATGCAATGATCTCAAATTGAAGACCCAACATCATAATGACCTAGTTGAGGTGGGATGACAATAGCGGGTGATGGATCGGACCGGAACGGGAAGGACCGTTCCTCGACCATTATTCAAGCGGGAGAATAAAGTCATGTTTTAGGTGCCGGTCGGAGGCCCTAAAACACCATAGATGACTACATGACATTGGGGAAACCTAGTGTTTGAAGTTTCATGATGAACGGACTGTCAGAACGAAGAACTAACTACACTGGAGGTGCACTGGCCGGAGGCGCCGTTCCGGGAAAATTCCAAAATACATGATGTGTACTTATGATGAAATTGTGATGTAGTATGGGTGTTCTGCGACTTGAGATATGGAAGTTAGACAAGTAACACATGGAGTGTGACCCTGGTCACATGGCGTGTATTCTCTATGCCGAATGGTAGAAGCAAATTCGCAAGACGTGGCGTGTAATCTGTGAAATACACCGACACAGGCAGAATTACACGACCAAGAGGCAAGGCGTGTACTCTCTATGTAGATTGGAAGAATTGGATTTTTGAGACTCGGTATGTATCTCGAGGGTACATGGATATGTGGTGGAGTACACAGGCATGTACTCCACCACACAGCCAGGAATGGCCAGTGGCATGGGCTACCCTGTGTACCAGTTACATGGGTTGGAGAACACGGGTTGAGGCCATGTATGGGCACATGGACAGCGTACACGGAGCCTCCCCCAGTTGCTTGGACATGGAATGTAACCATAGCACACGCTGTGTACTTTATTTTCTACATGATCAGACTTTCGAAATGGTCATTTCACACGAGCAGTACCCGAGGTTTGTAGACATGACATGTAACCATACCACATGCCGTGTACTTTCTTTTCTACACAAATAACCTTTCGACACAGGCCGTTGTACACAGGAAGTACCCAGGGTCTGAAGACATGGTGTGTTCCTTATACCGACATTTCGTGTACTTTTTGGAAAATGTCTTGGTTATCTTGTCTCTGTGTCTTGGACATGTATTGCTTGGTTTTCCCCCTATGATGTGGAGGACCTTTGAGATACTTCTACGTGGGACTTCGTGGCAGTTAGAGCATAGACCAGTAGATCATGGAGCAGATCCTTCCAAAGATGAGAAAGCATAGTGCAGAGACCTAGTAGCTGGATGAAACCTAATGAATGCTGACCAATTTAACTTGGAGTGTTTCAACTAGCCCAGTGGGAAGCACCTTGGTGTCATAGTATACCCGCGGTAGGGAGAGACTCTGTGTGTCGCAGAAAACCCATGGTACTGGATTGGAGAAGTACCTCAGTAGGCTATGAGAAGGATCGCCTCTGTGTGACGTGGTAGACCCACAGTGGGGAGCACCTCTGTGTGACGCAGCAGACCCACGACACTCAACAGGATGAGTACCTCAGCAATCCAAGGATACTGGGAAGCACCTCTATGTGACGCAGTAGGCCCAAAGTACTCTATTGGAGAGGAGTACTCCAGAAGCCGAGGTTTCGACAGTGTGACTAGGAATGTTACTTGATACTACCCCTAGAATAAAATCCTGGTTTGATCAGAGTCAGTAACTTTTGTGTTTATCTCATAATTGAGATGGATTGATTGATAACTTAGGTATATATATGGGAATATACCTAATTGGGGTTATCTGTTGATTTCGTACTGTGTGGTTTATCCTTTTTGGATTTTTGTGAGACCTTGAGGGTCTCGAGGTCCCTACTAAGAATCATTTTACTGACCCCTGCATGGGCTTTGCCCGCACCTCGTTGAGTTGGATGTAGACGACGGACAACGCTGATCGAGGATGAGTGGACAGGACTGGACGGTACGCAGAGGTGGACCACATGGAGGAGATAGACGGATGTGGAGTGTTGTGGAGGCTTTTTGTCCTACCCTTTAGGTATGACTCCCCGGTGGATGATCCGACATCTTTTTACCTTTCTTCAGTTGTACTTGTTTTTAGTTTCCTTGTATTTTACAGTTGGGCTTATATTTCCAACCCCATTTACTTTTCAACACTCCTTTGTATACAGTTTTACTTAGTGTTTTGCTTCCATCTTACTCTATTGTGTGTGTTTTTGGTTTTTAAAGTGAATGACTTCCCAGTTTTAGGGATTTATGCCTTTAGTGCTAGTCACCATCCCCTGGCCATTGGAAGGAGTGCTTGGGGTAGTCACGACATGTGTCCCGGGGGACGGGTCATGAAAACTTGGTATCACAGGAGTCGGTTCTACCGCAAAACATCAGATTCTGATCTTTCTTTTTTGTGAAAAAACAGTGTTAAGGGTACTAAGTGTGGTTTTCAGTTCAGATAGTCCAGTGTTGGTGTGGTGGCCGACGTATCCATACACCAGGACCCTGACTTCTGATTTCCGACTCATTTCACGAAAACACTGATTGCATGTGTGTTTTCAAAGTTTTTCTTTAAGTTAGCTTAACTAGGTCATCTCACCAGTTATAATATTTTGACCGTGTCACATCTGTTTCTTTCAGTATGCCTCCCCGCGGATATCCAGTTAGATCCCTGAGAGTCGTACACACAGATAGCCCACTGAGTGACAAGCCTCGGTGCAGGGACCTCTTCCAGTGGAGGCACCAGCGGTACCACTACCCGTTGGGCCACCAATGCCACTATCCCCATCAGCAGACGATGCACACCACTTGAGCGCATTTCACGAGTTCCAACGCCAGAGGCCACCCATGTTCTGGAGAGAGATGACCCCACAGGAGGCTAAGGATTTTCTAGAGGTTGTGGTTTGAGTCATCAGAATAGTAGGGACACCAGCAGACCTTATGGCGATCCTTATCGTGAGTCTCCTTCTGGAAGCAGTAGGAAGATGGTGGATCCTGATGCTCCAGGTGCATGACGAGATGATGCTACTATGGACAGACATCTACAGCCTGTTTCGAGTGGAGTTTGTCCCATCTACCCTTCGTTCCGTTTAGATACAAGAGCTACTGCATCTTCAGCAGGGTAGCATAACGGTATCTTAGTACTTAGTGAGGTTCACCGACCTCTCGTGCTACTACACAGATATGGTGTGAGACCCATTCATCAAGGCTCAGACCTTCAATAAGGGGATCAGGCGAGAGATCAGGGCTTTGATGATCTCACTCATCATCCCGACGCAGGAGGGGTGCTAGAGAGAGCCCTCCTTGTGGAGTGTTTCCTTGCTGAGCAGTCTCCAGCAGCGAGACCCACCACTAGTGGACATGCAGCGGAGTCTTCTGAAGCTAGAAATAGACAGATGACGCAGAGGTCCAAGAGGACCAGACCCATGGGTGGACGAATTCATGACTCAGGATCAGTTGTGCGGGGCACCCGGGGTAGTGACATACAATCCAGGAGAAGATAGTGTTACTCATGCGGTATACAGGGTCACATTGATCGTGACTGTCTGACCCGTCGTACTAACGATCAACAGATAGTTGAGGGACCTCCTTGGCAGAGGCAGAGATTCGATCGAGGCAGAATGCCGGGAGGATGTAGAAGTCCACCACCTACTGCACGACCAGCTCCTCTGCCATGGAAAAGGGGAATACCTTAATCAAAATAAGGGTCACCCTTTGAAGAACATCAAAAATTGACAATGGGATGGACAAGGAACCCATTTTGAGGGCATCGTGCAACTATCCTACAAGTCGCTCAAGTCACTTGCGTGCCACACATGGTTCATGAAAGTCACTTGAGCGCCCTAATTTGATTTTATCCCAAGGTTCTTGGTGGCCTATAAATAGACTCTATGGGCCCCCCATTTCAAGGATGAAATTCCCAAAATGTAGATTCAAGCTCTGGTCACCCAAGTCTTTGTCTGACGTCTTCTGAACACTTATATGGTAATTCTTTACCTAGATGGGAATCTTTAAAGAGGAAGAATAAGGCCTAAGTGTTAGAAATCATCAATAATTGCGCGCCTAAGTGTCCAGCCCTTATTGGAAATGGAGGCACTTGTGCGCTGCCTTTCCCTCTCAAGGGAACTCCCGTGGCACACTTCTGGATGCCTCTAGGGATGATAATAAGGGATTGAGTTCAAATTCTCCCTAGTATTACCCAATTGATTCATCGTCACCCAAGGTGACTCATGTCGTGAAAGTCTAGTTCCATGATCAGGACTTGCGCGCCAGAATAATACTTGGGCACCTCCTTCCTAGTCACCTCATTTACTGAAATCCAATTCTACTCTTCAATACATGGCCTTCAAAACCCTCTTCAAATCCATTTATGGGATGGTTCTTTTGTTGGATTCCTTATCTTAGAGGAATTCATTGGGCCTACTTCTCATGAGTAATCCCCAATCATGATTTCCTTTAACCTGGGCCTCCTTCTCAGGAGTAAGACCCAGTCATAATTTCAATTAACATTGGGCCTCCTTCTCAGGAGTAGGCCCCAGGTTATAAATTTCCTTTAACATTGGGCATCCACCTCAAGAGTAAGCCCCAATCATAATTTCTTTTCATTTGGGCTTCCTTCTCAGGAATAAAACCTAATCATAAGTCCCTCTTAATTAAGGCTTCCTTTTCAGGAGTAAGTCCTGAGATAAAATTCTAAATATCCATAAAGTATAAATTCTTTTATGGACCCTTCTCTTGGGCTTATTTCCTAAGTCCTGGACTTCATTTACTTGCACAGTCATAAATACGTAATCCCCACATCATTTCTCATGACTGCATCTTTTGTGGCCCCATCGTCAAGTTTACTGATACATCTTGTTTCTCACACCGAGAATGACTCACGTGGGCATAGAGTGTAATAGTAATCACGACATCTCTTTTTGGGCCATTAACCTTGCATAAACCCCATATTTCATTACCCAAACTATGTGGACTTTGATATGTGCCTTAAAATTAGAGTATGTAGAAATCCTTTATAAGTTTAAAGACCATCTTTCATTAATTATTTTCCGTCCCATATGACATTAAACTATATTATTCATATCAAAATACATGGTTTATGATTCCTTTTTTAATATGGATATATAGGTATCCCATCTGTGTGTATGATACCAACTTTGAAATAATCCCTATCTTTCTGAATGAAAATAATCTTCAAGTGCCCCACTGAGTGGATTTAAAACCAGTATGGTTATCATAATGACCAAAAAAATTCTATATAATGTATTGGAGGATACCATTGACTAATAATCTCTAATACATATGGATTATTCTCTATCGATGAAGAACCTCAAATACATATAAAAGATTCTCTAAATCCCATACCTATAAATCATTGATTTCTAAATATAAAGGAAAACTCATTCTCTTACTTGGTGAATTAATAAGGATTCATGAACATAACATAAATCTATATGGGAGTCTTAGAGTATGTAATAATTTCCCTCAAAAAGGTGTGATGAGCCTGACCTCCCATCCTCTCAACCAATGAAACATTTTCAGCCTCATCAGCCCACAAATAATGAGAACCTAACATTGGAAAGTAGGTCCAAATGGATATTGAATCATTGGATGTTTTTGGTTCTACGAATAAACCTGTTGGAAACTTATTGCAAAGTTCAAACCATAAAAAAACAAGGTCATCCCCATTTTCAGAAGAAAAAAATGGCGAACCTGACGTGAATCCTTAACCAAGTTAAATGATGTTTTTTCTTATTTTTTAGGCCCCTGTTAAACTCAATATGAGGGCCAAAAAAGCAATCAAACACATATGTGTTCATCCAAAGGATGTTCTCTGGACAAACATATCTTGATTATGTCTACTATATCAAACTTTCACCCTTTTTATAGATCTCTTTACAATAAGAAATATATTCTTTAAAATTCACACCTGTGAATGCCTCAGCCACTACTCCTGTTGGATCCTCGTCCGCTCTGAGGATGACATCACCTACCCAGCATCTCCAACGCTGGGTCTCGAATGCATTGGTGAGGGAATACCGTCAAAATGGTACCACCCAGACTCTAGAGGTCGCTCGATAAGCCCTCTAGGTTAACAACTCGCCCTGGTTGTCCAGACAGCGATGACCAGTGGTCAAGAAGCGGGTGGTGCCAACCACCATTTCCAACTGTTTTGGGTCCTTATCCATGGAACCCAACAACTAGTCCCTCCCAAATTATAGGGAGGTGAATGAAGAGGTCACTCAAGGACTTGGTTCAAGAAGACATGGGTCCTTTCTAAGGAATCCCACCAACAATCACCGCACGACTCGTGCGGTAGTGCACCCTCAACATGATGAGGGTGTCACCTCTAGGTGTTCGGATCAGGTTCCCCAGACCTGAGCACACAAGACGAACCGTCAGAGGTGAAATTCGGTCAACATGGAGTAGGTTCTTACCTATTCCCCCTCTCGAAAATTCCATCAATCTATCTTGATGGAAAACAATGATCGGTCATATACACTCATCCGTACTGATGTCACTGCCCAGAAGACTCATCTGGAAGGATCACACCAATCCCGCTAGGAAATTCTGGCATAGTACTGTAAGTAGGCACATACACCTGTTTATAATTCATCAGCCAGTCAGCAGGCTCACCTGACTACATCCAAAGCTCGACAACCAAATGTGGTGACCACCTGTAAATAGGCACATAGACCTTCTTACAATCATCAATTTTTCCAATAGTCTTGTATGCCAGTATTGAAATAAGTTCATCAATCATATTTTGTGGAGAAAAATCATTAGGCACATGCACCTACAATTCATCAAGCGACCAACAGTCTCGTTTGGTAGCACCCGAAGAAGTTAGTCGGAATGCTCCGATGACAAATCTGGAGTAGACTCAACTCTCTTCCCCTATGCATAAGCACTATCAATATCCATTGACAGAAAGATGATGGCAAGAGAAGGCACATACAGCTTATCCAGACATGGAATGGATATATATTCCCATTCTGGAAGCTAAAGTCACCAAGAACATTCTGACAATGGTGAAAGAGAAGAAGCAAATCCATGCCCATATTCTGGATACCTGTCAGAATATTATAACAACTTCAGCTACATCACAGGGAATGGAACATAAATCAATCCCTATCAGTGGAGTGACTCATCAACATGTAACTCAGAATCATACACACACCTCTATTCCAGTCTAGGAGGTTCATGGGACATACTCCTCCATGTCATACAGAAAATCATGTCGGGCACAAACACCTGATTTAAATGGAGATAATCAGCCTACTCTGACTATTTCTCTTGAGCAGGCGTATACACCTTCCCATAATAACCACTTTCATCCACAAGTGGTTTCCAAAGTGAGTAAGAACGTTTCCAGGAAAAAGACCCATCCATCACAGTTGAATGATCAAAATCTAATATGCAATAAGTCCTTGCTCAATTATGGAGTTCTTGATGCCCTCAGACAATTTTCTGTTTCAACTCAATATTCTACTCCCTCATTTCCAGATTCAGGAAGTAACAACAGTAATTCTGAAGGTCTTCATCAAACACTTCTTCATGAAGGATAACTTCATGACAATTTAGTCAATATCGAATTATCATCTTCATATGAGAGCCATGATAACCCTCCGTGTGGCCAGAAAACCAAGGAGAAAGAGGTTTCATCTTTTTCTGTAACCCTCCATGGTGGTCCTCCCCATGGTGATGAATTTAGCTGCGAAAGTTCTCTTTATAGTTTTAATTCGCATTGTCTGGAAAATTCTTCAACTGGAAATGCAGTAATGAGAAAGCCCTCTATTCTTGAGGAACTTGTAAATTTGAATCCAGTCATGTCTAACACCTTACCTCTATCAGGTGAAATACTTTCTCATTCAGAAGACATCCCGAGGTGTAGGTCATTATCCAAACCAAACCTGGGTCATTCATCTTCTAATTTGAGAAATTAATTCTCTACCAATCTTGTTGAATATGGTGAAGCAACAAAGAAGAAACAGCTTTGGTCCAATCATGTAGAAGAATCTTGATCAAATGACAAAGAGGAATTGCTGAATATGGGAAAACAACTGGCAAAAGCTGAAATACCAGCCATGTTTTTACCTTTGGCTGACTCACGGTATGATATTCCAGAAATGTTGACAAAATATTGTATTCACGATATTCTTCTTAACATATGGAAAACTATTTTTCACTTAAAAGAGAAAATATTATCTTATGATGAATATCAAAATCATGTTAAGGTAATATAAGGGTTGCAATGCCAAATTGACTTAGCATCTCTCTCAGATTCCCAAAATCTTATGGTTGAAAAGTAGTAGAGAGTCATTCAGCATTCATGCCTTGGTGCATTAAAAAGGTTGCGCCAGTTAATTACCAATGCCCCATCTAGCATTCTTATCAGATGATGGGGTGTCTATGGAGTATTTCATTTCACTATACTCTCTAGTCAACAAATCCCACCAAAAGTGGTCTCATGCAATGTTATTGCCCCTGGATGGCCAAAGCTAATTGGTTTTGTGTGTAATCAAAGGCTTTCTCAAGAACAGGCCTCAACTAGTTCATCTGAAAATTAGGCATATAAAGAACAAGTTGTCTAATTACTCTTGGATCAACCAGATAAGAATATCGAATAGGATTCTTGTTTAGAGCATGTGCATGATCAAGTGACAGAGGTGTCAGAAATAATCCAACGGTCATCTAAGCCCGGTAATTTGAGTGGATGTAGGATAATGTATCCGGCTAATTTCCAAACTAAATTCCGCAAAATAAGGAGAAATTTGAATAATGTTTCAGATGTAGTAGATCAAGAACCACCTCAGCTTTCCATACTGGGGAATCTTTTAACTCAACCCATGGGATCAATAGACATGATTCGAGGAGTTGAGCAGGAAAAACAGGAACAACCCTAGTCCACCGGACTAGGGACTTTTTCAAATTCTCAATCTCCTCCTCAATGAAAGTCAGTCTTCTATTGATTAGGGAAGAAGACAAAAGAGGAACGAAGAGATGAATTATCAAGATATTCCCTCCGAATTACGGTTCATCAAGAAGTTCCTAAGGGATCAACCAAACAAAAGGCAATGTATCATAAAGGACATGGAAGAAGACAGTATCACAGAAGTGCTGGAAGAAGAGATGTAATGCATTATGCATCGATAAATGTCATCAATGTCGTTGTCAATAATTCCCCAGAACATGAGGATCACTCAGAGGGATCTGATGAAGAAGTTCATGTTCAAGAGGCTGTACACATAGAAATGAATGAAGGAGGTGTGCATACCAGAAGACAGAGGGTTACCCAGGGGCAAGACATTCTTTCATGTAATTCCCTTCCATACTCCAGAAAGGCACATACCAAGGAAAAGGGTAAAAGACCGGTTACATCCAACCCTACCTCTGGAGAAGGCCAATCACTATCATCATATGAAAGGTTCACAGAGCAAGAAGAAGAAATGAAGGAGTTAAGGAGGTTAATTTCCGAACTACATCAAGGTAGTCTTCCTCCTAAGCATGCTGAAGTTAATAAATCAGGAGAATTTGTAATAGCTACAGGGATAGATCAAGAATATCCCCCATAACATGTACACTCCCACTGGTCCAATCATACAGGTCATACGTGACAACAACCATAAATACTACCATTAGTGGTAGTCCCGGTCGCTACACCCATCCAAACTCCAGTTATTACACCTAGTTAAGTCCAAGCTCAACCAAATGTTTCTCAAAAATTAATGACTACCATTGAGTCATTAATGGCTCAGTTGGAATATATGGAAGGAATTTGTACACAAGTTCAACTAGAAAAGAGAGCATTCCCTGAATGGGTGGATGCAATTCCTCCCCCATCAAATTTTGCGAGTACTAAATTCCCAATTTTTAATGGTTCGGGAAATCCAGAACAACACTTAACACATTGTTTTTCTCGTTTTGATCCTATGATGGGAACTCTGCGACATCAATAAGCAGTTAAGCTCAAGAGTTTTGTACAATCATTACAAGTACTTACTTCTTTCTGGTATACAAGTTTGTAATCGCGGTCAATTACTGGGTGGGATGATCTTTATCAAAGGTTCCTTCTTCAATTCAACTCAACATTGCCAAAGACGAAAGTTTTAGATCTTACCAATTGTAAGAAAAAGGAAAATTAAAGAGTTTCATATTTCAGTTCTCACTAGAAGGTATTAATATATTCCTTAAGTTTAGCACTCCCATAAGAAGAATTTTTTCCAATCTGTGTGGAAAATCTGGGTGATGAATTACGCACACTGTTGATCGCTGTGATATACATAGGAGGGTTTTGAGACGTTACTTCAATCGCTCAGCAGATAGAAGACTCCCTTATAAAGACTAAGGATATAACCCGTGTAATTCCATCAGTTCCAGGAAGGAGAATAGGGAAGGTAGAGACTGGTACAGTTACACTTAAATAAGAACTTGTACCTACTTCCACTTCAAGACCTTCATCATATCAAAGGGCTCCACCTCCTGAGCTTCAACAACAACGGCCACCTCATCAAGATGATCAAAAAGATCAAAGGAATTAGAGGAAGAGACGGAGTTCTAGGATAAAAGGTAAGACTTGGATATTCTAGAAGCCACTATTTCAATATTACCCCTGATAGAACTGTATATGTGGTAGAAACCCTTGGCAAAGCACTTCAGCGGGCTCAACAGGAACAATAAAGTTCTTCCACACATGGAAGATTCGGTCCTGACACAGTTTTTTGGAAGACCTGTTAAAGGTCACACCTTCTTCCTCTTAGAAAATAGATAGACCTAGTCAGTCTAATCTACCGAATCCAACAGTATTTCCAACTCCTACCCCGATATGGGATGCATCTTCTACCAAAGAATAAACATCCAAGGCACCTACAAAATCACATTTTTATTATGGAAAATAAAGAAATTTGGACAAATAGTATGAGGTCATGAAATATTTGGACCATGTACCGGCCAACTTATCAATTCTGGATGCATTTAATCTTTCAAAAGATCTTCGGGACGTGCTTATTGAGGCTGTGTCAAGTCCTCAAGAATTCGAAACTGAAATTGTTGTGGCTGAAGTCTGCCATATAGAGAATGATCCTGCAGAATACCATGCAGTGAAATATTTTTCAGATGAAGATGAAGATAATGTTGTACATGGACATATAATACCTTTTTATCTATCTGGAAAAGTCAATGATATAGACATCCGATGAGCTTTCATTGATAATGGATCAGGAGTAAACCTCATTCATATTCGTACACTTTGTCGATTGGGCCTCACCGAATCTGATTTATCTCCTTCTACTTTGATGTTGCAAGGATATGATAAGAATGAAAAAGAAACTCTAGGTGAAATTAAACTCAAAATTAAGTTTGGAGACCTTGTGTTTAATTCAGATTTCATGGTTTTTCGTCTGGACACATCCTTCAACATTTTTCTTGGAAGACCTTGGCTACATCAACATCTGACTGTACCTTTGTTGTATCATAAATCTCTTAAATATTGTTTCAATGGTCAAATCAGAACACTTTATGGTGACAAGGTCCCATTCAAAACATTTCAATATCAATACATTGAGGCAGAATTTTATCACATGAAGGGAAAGAAAAAATCCACAGCAAATAAGGTCACCAAAATTAGTGCTGGATATGGTTTGGATAAGATTCCAGTAAATCCATTCATACATGTGAGTATAGATTATGTGTTTCCTATCAGTCTAATTGACAGGATAGTCCCATATCCAAACACTCTTATGGAAACTTTCATAATTTCAATTACGGCAATCGAGACAGACTACATGGGAGAAATTGTTGATTCACAAAGCAATGATGAAAGCTTAGATAGAAATGTCTTCATTTCATCCGCTGAAATATAGAAATTCTATACATCATCAACTACGCTAGAATAAGTTATATAAATACTAGAAGAAAATAATGATGTCGATTCTCAATCCATCATCTCCTCTCTATCACCCCAGGAAGACCCTTCATCATCAATAGGGTCATAAATGGCAGCCTCTTCTTCAAAATGCTCAAATTTTTAATTCTCCCCTAACCATGGAAATTATGCTTCATCATCTACTATGAAAGTAGAAATATAAGAAGTAACATAGGTTGAAGAAGATGAGGAATATCTCAGGGATGCTCCTCCCGCATTTGTAGAGGGTATCGCTACCATTGTGGGTGAACTCAGAGAAATAAATCTGGGTAAAAAAGAAGATCCACGCCCCACTTTAATTAGTGCACCCATGACCCTTGAAGAGTAATAAATTTATAATTCATTTGTAAATAAAAATTGAGATGTATTTTCTCAAAATTATATAGAAATTCCAGGTCTTGATCCTGATGTTGCCACATATCATTTGTGTTTGCTAGAAGAACATTGAGGATTCAAGAAAGTAGCAAGAAGAACACACCCAACTTATTCTTCCAAAATTGAAGCTGAAGTTAATGAGCTTATCAAGGCTAACTTCATCAGATAAGTTCAATATCCCATATGGATAACTAATATTGTCCCTGTAAAAAATAAGAATTGACAAATTAGAGTTTGAATTGACTTCAGAGATCTTAATCAGCATTGTCCCAAGGATGATTTTCCAGTTTCGATCACATAACTCTTAATTGATGCAATAGCTGTCTACGAATCTCTTTCCTTCATGGATTTTTACTCTGGGTACAATCAAATACCAATGGACTAAGAAGATGAAGAGTATATAGCCGTCAGAGCTCCTCAAGGTGTGTTTTTCTATCGAGTAATGCCCTTTTTCCTGAAGAATGCAGGTGCAATGTATCAACATGCCATGAACCATATCTTCAAACCCTTTTTATGGAAAATTGATTGAATGTTATGTGGATGATTTTGTGGTTAAATCCAGACAAATTTATAATCACTTCGATGATCTATAAATCATATTCAGCAAACTTTGACAACACAATTTGAAGATGAACCCCTTGAAATGTTCTTTCGGGGTAACCTCAGGAAAATTTCTCAGCTTTTTTGTATGCCATCGTGGTATCAAAGTTGATCTTGAGAACACAAAATCAATCCTTTGTATGTCACCTCCTAGAAATTTGAATTAATTAAGAGGACTTCAAGGACACTTGGCCTATATTTGGCATTTTATTTCCAATTTGGCAGGAAAGTGTATACCCTTCACCAAATTAATAAAGAAGAGAGTCACCTACCAGTGGACTGAAGAATTTCAAGAATCATTGTTTATCCTCAAGAAATATCTCTTGAGTCCACCAGTATTAATTCCACCTGTTGAAGGAAGACCACTTTTCCTCTATGTTACAACTTTAGAGCGATCATTGGGTGCCTTCCTTACCCAAAATAATGATCCTGGGAATGAAAATAGCCTTTACTATCTCAGTCGGACTATTCTTGAGGCAAAAACTCGATATTCAAGTATTGAAAAGTGCTGCCTAGCATTAATCTTTGCAATTCAGAAATCGAGACTCTACCTACAACATCATGAGGTCCAATTGGTCTCACGAAATAACCCACTCAAATTTATCCTCTGTCTTCCAATGCTAACAGGATGTCTGGCAAGGTGGGAAGTTATTTTTTAGTAGTTTGATATCCAGTATGTGACTCAAAAGGTAATAAAGGGCCAAGATCTGGCTGATTTCCTTGTTGAACACCCATCTGTGGAAGATACATTTTAGATATTGAACTTCCTAATGAGGAAGTATTATATATTCAAGATAATCCTCCATCATTAGAAATGTACTTTGATGGTGCCTCCAGAAATCCAACAGGGGAGATAATGGAAGATCCTAAATTCAATAAAGTTGGGTTAGGAATCATGGTTATTTCCCCAGAAAAGGCAGTGCTACCCTATTACTTCTTATTTTTGGAAGGCGGTACAAAGAATGAAGAAGAATATCAAGCTCTAATAGAAGGCTTGGAATTGATGCTTCAGGCACAGGTGAATCACTTGAAGGTAAAAGGTGATTCAGATTTTGTAATCAAAAAAATCAATGGGGATTATGCCATCAAAAAGGAAGATTTAATCCCTTTGTGTGATTACATCATAGATTTAATGGCGGAATTTCCCTTGGAACTGGAATTTTCTTATGTCCCACAATCACAAAATGCCCAAGCTGATGCACTGGGTAATATAGCCACATCCCTAGCAGATCCAAATCGAGATGAAACAATCATCAGTATTTCCCACCGTCGTGTAGTTTCACCTTTTTTTCAAGTCAGAACAGAGGAAATCATTGAAATCAGTCCTATTTCCAAACCATATTTTCATACTACAGGATGGATAACACCTATCAGTGAATACCTTCAAAATGGAACACTCCCACCTGATAGAGCTGGGTAAGAACAAATCTGGCGACATGTGGTCAATTTTACACTTTATGATAGCCCAGATCAATAAAAAATTCTCATCAAGCGATGTTTTGATGGAATTCCCCTCAGATGTATTAATGGTGAAGAGAAAATGGTTATCATTAATGAAGTGCATGCAGGATTTTGTGGTTCCCATCAGTCTGGACATATACATTCTGGTCAAATTCAAAGGCTTTGATACTTCTGGCCTTCAATGATGCAAGATTGTGTTGATTTCACTAAGAAGAGTCATTCCTACCTAGTATGTACCAACTTATTTCATCAATCCCCATAGTTTCTTCATACAACTAAATACTCATGTACATTTTCCACATGGGGAAAAGATGTAGTAGGATCTTATCCTCTAGCTACATCCAAGTAGTTTAAGTATATTCTTACTGCTACTGACTTCTTTTCCAAATGGGCAGAGGCAATACCTCTCAAAGAGGTTAGTTCTAAAGGCATTGTTAGCTTCTTCAAGTCTAACATCATTACCAGATTTGGTGTCCCTCATACCATATTGACAAACAATGGCACCAACTTCTGTTCATCCGAGGTGAGCATGTTGTATCAAGAATAAAACATCAAATCCAACCATTCATCTCAGTATCATGTAGTGGCCAATGGCCAAATAGAAACGTCCAATAAGACTCTTTCAAACATACTACAAACGATGGTGGCTAAAGTTGAGAAATCATGGCCTAATAAACTTTTTCATGTTTTATGGGATTATCAGACCACCACCCGCACTTCCATGCGGTCAACTCCATATTCATTGGTATGTGGAATAGAAGAAGTCTTGCCCATTGAGGTTCAATTACCTTCACTCATTGTAGCCATTTGTGATCAGTTATCTACAGATGAACAGTATAAAAATCTATTCGTTGAATTGGAATGACTAGATGAAAAAATATTGTGCACACTTCACCATTTAGAAGTCTATCAGAATCGAATAGAACGAGATTTCAATAAAAAAGTTCATCTTCTTTCATTCCTTCAAGGAGAATTGGTATTGGTCCTCAGAACTCCAATGATACCAGGAAGGAAACATCCAAAGCATGAGCCAATATGGGAAGGACCTTACTCAATATATAGGGTCTACTATAATGTAGCTTATTCTTTAATCTCAATGGATGGATAACTCACTACAACTTCAACCAATGAAAGATTCTTGAAGAAGTATTTTTTACAACACAAATACACACAATAGTCCTCACTGCAAGACTTTAAACCACATGGTCCCTTTAAGCCTCACTACAAGACATTAAGTTGCATGGTCCCTTTAGTCCTCACTGCAAGACTTTAAACTGCATGGTCCATTTAGTCCTCACTGAAAGACTTTAAACTTCATGGTCCCTTTATTCCTCACAATAATACTTTAAACCGCATGGTCCCTTTAGAGTAAGCTTCAACCATAACAACCTCTCTGGGCCGCTAACCATGCGTAAGTCCCGACATCATCTTTGTGTTGTTTTCCTCAACTAAAAATTGATCACCAATTCATTCTCAATTGAACTACGTGGACTTTGATCCTTGCCTTCTAGGATGGGTACGTAGGAAACCTCCCGAGGTTCAATCCCAAAACCAATATCTTCACGTCGGTTCTCCTCCATCTCGTTCGATGTTGATCCGTGAAGCCCCCCCAAACCAATATATTCGCATTGGTTCACCATCGTCCTTGCTATATGACGCTAAACAATACATTCCCCCATTTTCTTCGTAGCAATACATTAAACTGCATAGCAATACGTCCTAGCTTCATGACACTAAACTGTGCAGCACCGGTCTATACATAGGACCTTAAACTATTCAAACTTTTTTCTTGTATAACAATAAACTACAACAGTCTCTGATACCCTCACATGATAGGGAATCATTATCGATATTGATATCCAATCATTTCATATTCTAAGGACTACGTGCATACATGGGAATGGTCGAACATTTAATCTTTAGTCCAACCATCATAGCACTGAAGTCCCCTTTCACCCTTCACATGTACAAACCAAATATGTACAGAGGGTATTTCAAGAACTACACATGGATTTATTCCAATCCCTATGGGATACATAAGAACGTTCATGTATCCCTTGAATCCAGTGCCAAGTATTTGGGCCTAACCCCAAACTCAACTTTCAGTCCCTTGGCTGAAAATTCCCCCTGCGAGCACATGAAGGTGGTATGAAAACCCTTGTCTTTATTCACATCAGGTTCATAACAAATACACAATGTGTCTCTCTCATTATGGTCTGAGCTCTACGAACCTAAACTAAGATCTCCTACGCTCTCATCCCACATGACGTTAAACTGCATTTCAAGAACTACGTATGGCATGATTCTTATGCTAATGAGATATGTAGTGAAGTCCATCATCTCAATTCAGGACCCAGCCAAAACATGATTATTGTCAGCATTGGTCTATATATCTCCTTCATGCATTGGACAATACCCATTTTTATGTGTCATACTCCTAACCTTAAATACTTCCAGATCTCCATAACCCTTTTCTTGACTTCTGGTCACAAAATGTCTGATACCCAAAAATTCTTTTACCTCACCATACAGCACGTGCCCTTATTTGGCCTTGCATAAATAGACTACATAACAGACCTGCCATCCAAAAGATGCTATTATTTGACTATGCAGATAATTCCCTTAGGTTACCCTGTATAATTCAACCCCCCAAACGGGTTTTTCAAATAGTGGTATCTTTCTTATTGGGGGGGAAAACCACTTTTGTCCTTATTTTTCTTAACGATTATATATAGGTATCCACAAAAATAGTCATCCCTAACATATTTTTCCCATACTCTTCTTTATGATCTGAAAGTATAAAATTCTATGGTTTATATTTCACTTCCCTAAATTTGGGTTAGACCTTCATAGGAGTGACATTCATCCAATTCTATGACAATCTTGATTGGGAATATCTTCTCCATATTCAAGTAACTCTTTCCATACAGCATACTCTATGCTTTGGAAAATTGGAATCTCCATAAACTTTCACTGGCTTTTAGCAATAGAAAAGTAAAATTTCTGAGAGTTCTTTTTCCTGACTATGCAGCATGTTCCCCTAGGTGGCCCTGCCTAAGTAGTCTACATAACGGACCTGTAAGCCAAAAGATGTTATTATTTGACTATGCAGCCAATTCCCTTAAGTGGCCCCGCATAATTCAACCCCCTAACAGGTTTTTCAAATAGTGGTAACTTCACTCTTAGTAAATACTTCCTCTAATTCCTTTTAGCCCTTTTTTCATATCATTCCTCGTATTCATAATTTCTTATGTCATAGTTTACATGTTTCTCCCATAATTGAATGTGGTAATATGTTTTCAAAATAATTATCAAGGAATTGAGTCAATTTTAATCCATTCATTCCAAGCTATTTGACCTTAAACATTAACCTTTTTATGTCCGACATGCTTGAATTTAAACTGCCAATAACCAAGGACCCTTGATTTATCCGGATTTACCTCAATGTCGGATCCTCTTTCCTTTTCGGATCCAACTCTGAGGGGGGACTTTTCTTGATGCTCCTTTCCATCACAGAGTCCAACAAATGGAAAAGGGGAATACCTTAAGCACAATGAGGGTCACCTATTGAAGAACATAAACATTTGACAAAGGGATGGACCAGGAACCCATTTGGTGGGTGTCGCACAAGTATCATGCATGTCGGGAAAGTCACTTGCGTGCCACATATGGGTCACGCAAGTAAATTGTGTGCCCTAATTTTTTCTCCCAAGGTTACCGGTGGCCTATAAATTGCCCCTGTGGGCCCCCATTTGAAGGACTTATTTTCCAAAACTCAGATTCAAGCTCCGGTCACCCAAGTCTTTGTCTGACGTCTTCTGAACATGTCTAAGGTAATTCTTTACCTATAAGGGAGGCTCTAAAGATGAATAATAAGGCCTAGGTGTTTGAACTCATCAATAAATGCATGCCTAAGTGTCCATCCCTTAAGCGAAATGAAGACACTTGCACGCCGCCTTTCCCTCTCAAGGGAACTTCTATGCCACCCTTTTGGAAGTCTCTAGAGATGATACTAAGGGCTTGAGTTCAAATTCACCCAAGTATTACCCTATAGATTCGTCGTCGCCCAAGTACTACCCTATAGATTCGTCGTCTCCCAATGTGACTCATGTCTCGCTAGTCTACATGCACGACCAGGACTTGCGCGACAGAACAATACTTGCGTGCCTTCTTCCTAGTCACCTCCTTTCCTCAAATCCACCTCTCCTCTTCAAGACATGACCTTCAAGACCCACTTAAAATCCATTTATGGCATGTTTAATTTTTTGGCTTCCATATCTGAGAAAAATTCATTGGGTCTCCTTCTCAGGAGTAAGCCCCAATCATAATTTCCTTTAACCTGGGCCTCCTTCTGAGGAGTAAGCGACAAGTCTCAAGTCCCCTTAACCTGGGCCTCCCTCTTAGGAGTAAGACCCAGTAATAATTGCCTTTAACTTGGGCCTCCTTCTCATGAGTAAGCCCCAGTCACTATTTCCTTTAAAATTGGGCCTCCTTCTCAAGAGTATTACCTAGGTTATAAATTTCCTTTAACATTGGGCACCCTCCTCAGGAGTAAGCCCCAATCTTAATTTCTTTTGATTTGGGATTATTTCTTAGGAATAAAACCCAATCATATTTCCATCTTAATTTTGTATTCCTTTTCAAGAGTATGTCCCGAGTTAAAATTCCAAATCTCCATAAAGTACAAATACCTTTATGGACCCTGATCTTGGGCTTCTTTCCTAAGTCCTAGTCTTCATTTACATGGGCAGTCATACATACATAATCCCCACATCATTTCTCATGGCTGCATCTTTCATAGCACCATCGTCATGTTTACTCATACCTCTTTCTTCTCACACCGAGCATGACTCACGTGGTCTTAGAGTGTAAAAGTATTCACTAAATCTCTTTTTGGTCTATTAACCATGCATAAACCCCATATTTATTTACCTGAACTATGTGGACTTTGATCTCTACCTTAAAAATAGAGTATGTAGGAATCCTCTATAAGGTTAAAGCCCGTCCTTCATTAATTCTTTTCCGTCCCATATGACATTAAACTATGTCCTTCTTATCGAACTACGTGGGTTCTGATTCCTTTTTTAATAAGGATATGTAGGTACCCCATCTGCGGGTACGATCCCAACTCTGAAATAATCCATGTCTATCTGAATGACAATCAACTTCAAGTGCCCCAGTGAGTGGCTTTAAAACCAATATGGTTATTATAATGACCAAGATATTTCTATATAATGTATTGAAGGATACCATTGACTAAGAATCTATAATACATACAGATGATTCTCTATCGATGAAGAACCTCAAATACATATAAAAGATTCTCTAAATCCCATACCTATCAATCATTGATTTATAAATATAAAGGAAAACTAATTTTCATACATGGTGAATTAATAAGGATTCTTGAACATAAAATAAATCAATAAGTGAGTCCCACGGTAGGTAATAATTCCCCCCAAAAAGGTGTGACGAGCATGACCTCCCATCCTCTCGACCAATGCAAATTCTTAAGCCTCATCGGTCCAAAACTAATGAGCACCTACCATTGGAAAGTAGGTCCAAATGGATATATAATCATTGTATTTTTTCGGTTCTACGAATAAACCCATTAGAAACTGATTGAAAAGTTTGAACCTTAAACAAACAAGGTCATCCCCATTTCTAGAAGAAACAACTGGTTATCTACAATCCAAGATCAGATCGACTGTATTAGGTGCAAAGTGCGGTTTTTCCACACGGATGGGATTAGGTTCACCTTCACCAGTGAGAAGGGATCCTTTGTAGAACATGACAAACTTAATCGGAGGAGGGTGCAGCTGATCACTCATCAGTTGGTCTGCCTTTCCCTCAAAGCTGTTGATGTGGATAGTCCAAGCTATCCTATAGTTGGGGGCCAGTACACTAATGTTTTCCTAGACAATGTTCCAGGACTACCTCCTCACAGAGAGGTGGACTGATAAATTGACTTGTACCCTGTGACGGTAGCGATATCTACACTAGCATGTCAGATGGCTCCCACTGAACTTTGCGAGCAGCGGGTACAGCTAGAGGACTTGCAGAAGAAGGGATTCATCAAGCCCAGTGTTTCTCCCTGGGCAGCCCTGATTCTATTCTCCAAGAAGGCGGATGGAATCTTGAGGCTTTGTGTCGACTACCATTGTTGAACCAAGTGACTGTGAAGAACAAGTACGCACTCCCGAGGATTGATGACCTCTTTGATCTACTAAAGGGAGCACGATGGTAATCGATGATAGACCTTAGGTCAGGCAATCACCAGCTCAGAGTTCGAGATGAGAATGTGCAGAAGACAGCCTTCAGGTGTCGGCACGACCATTACGAGTTCTTGGTTATGCCCTTCAGCATAAACAATGCTCCAACAGTGTCAGTGGGACTCATTAACAAGATCTTCCAGCCATAAATTGATCGCTTTTTCATATTCTTCATCGACGACATCCTGATCTACTCAACTACCGAGGAGGTGCATGCCTACTATTTGTGGGTCGTACTTGACACACTCTGAGAGAACCAGCTTTATGGTAAGCTCTTGAAGTGCCAGTTTTGGATCCAAGAGGTTCCCTTTTTGGGACATGTCATCTTGGAAGTTTGAGTTTTAGTTGATCAAGAAAAGATTGAGGCAGTACTTGCTTGGGAGCCACCCAGGATTGTGACAGAGGTACGGAGTTTCCTGGGTTTTGCTGGTTACTACCGTAGGTTCGTAAGAGACTACTCCAGAGTCTCAAAAACACTCTCAGCATTGAAGAAAAAGGGGAAACCCTTTGTGTGGTCAGATATATACCAAAAGAGATTTCTGGAGCTGAGGAAGAGGCTGACTAGTGCCCCCATCTTGAGGCTTCGGGAAGAAGTCTTAGGGTACATAGTTTACTACGACACATCAAGGACCAGACTCGGGTGTGTCCTGATGCAGGAGCGAGAAGTGATCACGTATGGTTCTCGGAAGTTATGACAGCATGAGAAGAACTATTCTACCCATGACCTGGAGTTAGCAGCAGTGGTATTCTCCTTGAAGATGTGGCGACACTATCTAATGGGCGACAATTTTACCGTGTACTCTGGTCACAAGAGTCTTAGGTATATCTTCTCTTTGAAGGACATGAACCTGAGATAGTGGCGATGGCTTGAGTTCCACTAGGACTATGACTTCTAGATAGTCTATAATCCCAGAAAGGGGAATGTTGTAGCAGAATCTCTCAGCAGGAGATCTGGTATACAATTTCTAGGCAAGGCGACAGAGCAGCTGGCTGCCTTACAAATATCCTTTGTGGACCGAGATGGAGCAACTTTCCTTCAGTCTCTTACAGTCACTCCTCCACTTCTTTAGCGAGTTAGGGAGGTGCAATGTGGAGACGCTGACCGTGAGACATGACGTGCTCAGATATCCACAGGGCAGGCACCTAATGGAGTTTTTGATGGTGGGGAGAATGTCATCCTCTTCACAGGGCATACTATGGTGCCAGTGTCACTTCAGTAGAATGTGTTAAGGGAGTTCCACACATCCCCTTTTGTGGTATATCTAGTTGTAGAAAATATTTACTAGGACCATTGACGATAGCAATGGTAGCCATGTATGAAGAAGGAAGTAACATAGTTTATCTATTGATGCCTCAATTGTCAGCAAGTGAAGGTGGAGCACTGGGTACCAGCAGGATTGGTACAAACTTTAGAGGTATCAGAGTGGAAGTTGGATGGGATATCCATGGACTTAATTATAGGTCTTCCACGTACATCCTGGGACAAGACTCGATTTGGGTGATCATTGACCGACTCAACAAGTCAGCCCACTTCCTACCGATCAGGGAGCAGGGTTCAATAGAGAGTGTGGGACGCCTCTACATGCATGATATTGTGCAGATACATGGAGTACCTTCTTTTATTGTCTCTGATCGTGACACATAATTTATTTCCCAGCTATGGAAGGGGTTTCAGGAGGATTTCGGGATGTAACTTCATCTGATCACCGCCTTCCATCCTCAGACATATGGTTAGAACGAGCAGACCATTCAGACCCTCAAGGACATGCTATGTGCTTGTGTCCTCGACTTCGGTTGCAGCTGGGAGGATCACAAACCTTTGGTTGAGTTTTCATAAAACAACATCTATCAGTCAACCATCAGGATGGCACCTTTTGAGGCCTTGTATGGATGACCTTGGAGATCACCACTATGCTGGACATACCCTGGGGAGTCAGCACTAGTGGGACCAGAGATGGTATGGGCTACCACAGAGAAGGTTAAGATCATCCAAGAGTGGATGAAGAATACACCAAGAAGGTATAAGTTGTATGATGATAGGATACGTTGACCTCTAGAGTTTGATGATGGCGACAACGTCTTTCTACAGGTATCACCTCGATGAGGTTTATGGAGCTTTGGATGAGGTGGAAAGATGTCTCTGAGATTCATCGGATCTTTCCAGGTCCTCAGTAGAGTTGGTGAGGTGGATTACCACTTATCTCTTCCACATCAGTTGCCCTGGGTGCACAAAGTCTTCCACGTATCACAGTTGAGGAGATACGTGCACGACCCTTCTCACATCATCGACCATGGGGAGATGGACGTCGACGTTGGGGAAACTTTTATAGAGGTTCCAGTGGAGATTGAGGATCGAATGGAGCAGGTCCTTCATGGATTGTCGATACCTCTGGTGCACATATGTTGTAAGCATGTGAACTTGCAAGAGAGCACATGGGAATGGGAGGCTTAGATGTGTGCTCAGTACACCCATTTGATCCCTTAGTTTGAGTTATAACTTACGGGAATGTAGAGACATGCGGTGGGGAGAATTTAAAGACCCATAATTCCCATGAAAAAGTTTTTCATAAATACACGGAAATTTTATGAGTCCGTGAAAACTGACGATGCGTGATTCTGAGGCCCGGTGTTCCCAGAATCAATTTCAGAAGTTTTGTTCGTGTACGTTCAGTAAACTTACAAGCAGGATTTTATAAATTTTGAACTAGTGCTCAGTATTGAAATCTGAGAGCACCGTTAAACTCGCAGCGATTGTATTCTTTTAAGGAGCCTTTCACTTTGACAGTATTGAGTCAATTTTAAAAGATAGATTTTGGGTTTTCATGGAAAATAATAAAATAAAGTGTGCATCAATTTATTTTATTTAAGCCTCTATGTGAGTGTTGGGTTGTTAAAATATCCTCTTGGAAGATGGAGGTGGGGCCACCACACCTTAACCTCTTATGAGAGGTTATAGTGGTGGGGCCCACCAGAACTCAACCTCCCATGTTAGGATAAATGAGGCGGGGACCACCTGGGCTTTTAACCCCTTAAAAATTTCCATTAATGTAGAGAAACTCTTTAACTCCAATTTATTTAATTTGTTCCAACCCTTCACATTAATTAGGTGGATCCTATCTAATTAATTTTATTCTCTATTGAATTGTGTGCCAATTATTAAATAATAGGGAAGATTAATCTATTATTTTGTTGTAATTTGTCTTGGGAGATGGGAGAACTTGGGAGAAGGCTTCCGATGAAGAATGCTCCTCCCAACGAAGAACGACCATCGAATAACAAAAAATGCTTTATCTTCCGACGACGGATATATTCTTCTTTAATCTCCGACCGGAACAAGGGAGGAAGTGCCATCCTTAAAGAAGGTTGTGGACATCACCCTCGACATCTTCTTTTTTTCATTTCCAATGACAATGAATCCGAGGCAGGGGTGTGTTTTGATTTTTGAACCGTTGATTCTTCCTTCCATGATGGTTTCTATTGAATTCTTTCTACCAAACTAACGCGGAAGGACCGGGCCAAACGAACATGGCCCGATCCCTCTGTCGTTCTTTTGAATGTTTTGTGTGTTCTTCGTGTTCTTCATGGGTGAAGAACAACGGATCGTTGCAAGACTGTTGAGCGATACAAAGATCCAAAATTGAAGACCCAACATCACAGAGACCTAGAATAGGTTCGACGATGATAGCGGGCGACGATGGATCGGGCCAAAATTAGAAGGAATGTTCCTTGACCTTTCTTTGAGCAGGAGAATCAAGTCATGTTTTCAGAGCTGATCAGAGGCCTGAAAACACCAGAGTTGACTAAGGGACATTGGGGAGACCTAGTGTCTGATGTTTCTTGATGGGCAAATAGTTAGAATGAAGAACAGACTTCCTGAGAGGCGCGTTGGCCAGAGGCGCCATTTCTGGAAAATTCCAGATTACACGGCGTATAATTCTAACAAACACATTGTGTGGTACGGGCATTCTGCAGCTTGAGATATGGACGTTAGACAAGTAACACATGGCATGTGACCCCGATAACACGGAATGTCTTCTCTATGCATAATGGTCGAAGTGGCTTCAGGAGATATTTCGTGTAATCTGGGAAATACATTGACACGTTCAGAATTACATGGCCAAGAGGCATGGAGTGTACTATCTATGCATATTGGCAGAAGCGGCTTCGCAAGACTCGGCGTGTATCTTGAGGGTACACAGAAACGGGGTGGAGTACATGGGCATGTACTCCACTACACTTCCAGGCATGGCCTGTGGCATGGGCTACCCTGTGTACCAGTTACACAGGTTGGAGAATAGTGGTTGAGGCCGTGTATGGGAACATGGACAGCGTACATGGAGCCAGCCCCAATTGCTTGGACACGGTGTGTATCCATACAAAACTCTGTGTACTTTCTTTTCTACATGATCAGACTTTCGACATGGTCCATTGCACATGGGTAGTACCCGAGGTCTGTAGACACGGCGTGTCACCATACCACACACCGTGTACTTTATTTTCTACACTACCATCCTTTCAACACGGGCCATTAAACACAGGCAGTACCCGGGGTCTGAAGACACGGTGTGTGCCTTATACCAACATGTCATGTAATTTTTAAAAAATAGCTTGGTTGTCTCATCTATGTGTCTTGTACAAGTATTGCTTAGTATTTCCCCATATGACATGGTGGACCTTTGAGGTACTTGTACATGGGACTTCGTGGCAGTTGGAGCATCGACCAGTAGCTCGTGGAGTGGATCCTTCCTGAGACAAGCAAGCATAGTATGGAGACCTAGTAGCTAGTTGAGACCTGACGACTTTTGACCGATTCGACTCAGAATGTTTCGACTAGCCTAGTGGGGAGCGCCTTGGTGTCGTAGTAGACCTGCAATGGGGAGCACCTCTATGTGATCCAGCAGACCCACGATACTCGATAGGGGGAGTGCATTAGTAGGCTACGAGGGGAGGGCCTCTGTGTGACGCGGCAGGCCCACAATGGGGAGCGCCTCTGTGTGAAGCAGCAAACCCAAGGTACTCGACAGGAGGAGTACCTCTACAATCCAAGGATATTGGGAAGTGCCTCTATCTAAGGCGGTAGGCCCATAGTACTCTATAGAAGAGCAGTACTCCTGTAGCTGAGGTTTCGACAGTGGGACTGGGAATGTTACATGATACTAACCCTAGATTAAAATCCTGGTTTGATCTGAGTTAGTAACTTTAGAGTGTACCTCATGATTGAGATGAATTACTTGATAACTTAGGTATATGTATGGGAATATACCTATGTGGGGTTATCTATTGATTTCGTAATTTTTGGTTTATCCTTGTTGGATTTTGGTGAGACCTTGAGGTTCTCGGGGTCCCTAGTGAGTATCATTATACTCACCCATGCACGGGCTTTTCCCGCACCTCATTGTGTTGGATGCATATGACGGACAATGCTGATCAAGGCTGAGTGGAAAGGACTAGACGGTACTCGTAGGTGGACCACATGGAGGAGACGGACAGACATGGAGTGTTTTGGAGGCTTTTTGTCCTTCCCTTCAGGTAGGACTCCCTAATGGATGATCTGATAGCTGTTTACCTTTCTTTAGTTGTACTTGTTTTCAGTTTCCTTGTACTTTACAGTTGGGCTTGTATTTCCGGCCCCCTTTACTTTTCAGCACTCCTTTGTATACATTTTTACTTAGTATTTTTCTTCCAGCTTACTCTGTTGTGTGTGTTTATAGTTTTTAAAGGCAATGCCTACCCAGTTTTAGGGATTTATGCCTTTGGTGCTAGTCATCAGCCCCTGGCCTATAGAAGGTGGGCTTGGGGTAGTCACAGCACGGGCCCTGGGGGACGAGCCATGACAAAAACATTTCATGAGAAAATAACTTTTATACTATGAAAATAAATAAATAAAGATTTTTAATGTAGTTTTTATTAAAAATAAAATTCGAAGATTATAAAGTAATACTGGAAGAAATGGTTGGTCATTATGACAGAGAACTTCACTCAAGCCATACTCCAAAAAATAAAGATTCCATTAACATTTTTGGTAAATTCTGAATGGGATTTTTTTAGTAAAACAACATGAATATTCCATTAAATATTTTTGTATAAATTAATAAACGGTTAACAATGTATTTAATAAATCCTTTGGGGGATTTAAAAACATTTTTCAAAAACATTTTTTTTTGAAATCCCGATTTTTGAAGAGACAATATTTTCTATCAAAGATAGAGATATATATGGTTTATTTTAAAAAAAATTATTTTTTTTAGTTTTGAGTACATAAAGGGACGAGAATGAAGGGAAAATTAATTCTCATTATAAAAATATAGGATATGAAAATTATTGTGTTTCATGTGAGATGGATCCTAATATTTTATTATCAAAAGTATATATGTAAACAATCTTGATAAATAATGATATTTTATAATAAAAATATTTCCACTTTTGTAACATTGAATTATTAGTTAAATGAAATATTTACAATAATTGAAACATAAAATAAAAATAAATAAATACTTTCATGATATCTTCTTTCAATGTGGTGATATATACACCTCATAAAATAATATAGGTCTATAACATAACATATGTCTCAAAGATGGAAAGTTGGGAAGAAAATAACCTATGAAATTTGAAACATTTGGATCATAACCCTGTGAAATTGAGATACAAACATGGATTTTAAATAAAAATAATTTTCAGGAGAATAATCATAAAATATAATCATTGTTACTGTATAAACAATAATAAATAAATCTGTGTTGAATATGGAATGTGTCTCATTTATGTAAAATGTTGCATGGAAATCTCATACCATAGGTCTCAACTTACTTCATAGAAATTAGTAAAACCTATAAAAAATATTAGATTTTTATAAATATATTATTTAAACAAACACATATGATTTATAAGATATATGATTTACATATGAGCTTACATTACCTATTTATAAATAATTTTATTTTTATAACTGTTTTCAGTTTGGGTATGTTTTTCATTGTTCTTTTTTAGACCAATTACATTGGAAACGGTTTCATAATATCCAGAATGTAAAATATTATTTAAATATCATATATAATCAGAACATATCTATTTATTATGACCCATAAAAGTTAAATATATAAAATTAAATACCCTGTTCATGAAGATGGTAAGTCATACGTATGCATGAACATTGCTTCCATTTTCAAGATAAAATAAAATATAGAAGGGTAAATGATATATTACAATTAAAAAATAATTTCTGGTTCATAAATATCACATATAATTATTTAAAACAATCCTTATTACCATCCATGTAATGAATACCTAAAAAATGAGTCACATCACTTTGTGAGGTGGTAGTTTGTCAAACAATTGGATGACATTATCGTATTCCCCATGGAATGGAATTATTAAAGTTATATGTTATATAATAATTATATTTGTATAATTATATTAAAAATATCATATTTTATCATTTAATATACCATTAATACCCTCTAAGAAAAACAAAAAATGAAAAACATCTCACATCGGTTTGTGAGGTGGTAGTCCACCGTACAAACAAGAAACATTATTGTTTTATAAAGGGTTAAGAGGAAAGAAAGAGGATTTGGTATTATAATTTAATAGGTATAAAAACATCATAAATAAACTATAGGAATATTAAATCCGTCATTATATCTATCCGGGATATGTGGTGATGGAAAACTAATGACATTGGTCTCTGAGAAGGTAGTTCACCGTATACACAAATGATGACTTCATATCCAATTTGATGTAAGTGGAGATTGATATAGGTAATTACAATAACATAACTACATATTAGTATATTTAATATACTATGGATATTATATCCACTAGGTTTAATATAAATTTAATGTTTTTTAATAAGATATAATATTAAATGCTTGGTTTGGGGGGTTACATATTCTTCGAACAACTTATTTTAGCCTAAGACAAAAGGATTATTAGTTTGGATTTATGACCAAATTATGGCTTGTACGATTTTATGATGGAAATAGATATGTTATTTTGGTAGGTATTGGCTGAAATAATGTATTTTTGAAGTGTGTAGAGCAGAGGAGAAGGGTGAAATTTTATAAGTGGGGTGAGTGGTACACTTGTAAATTTTTTAAATGAAAAAGCTGTTTGCGACTTTTTTACTTGAAAAAATGATCAAAAACAGAAAATTCAGGATAATATATAATATACTTTCTAATTATGTACATAAAACAAGTTTTGGAAATGTTTGAGTCCATTTTAACCCATACCCCTAGTAAACACAATTTGACTTCAACCGCATTAAATAATTTTAACTATTTTTACTATAAATTTTTTAAAAAAATTATGTTAATATTATTAGATAATATAAATTATTTTTATTCAAATATTTAATTCATTTTTTCAAATTCCATTCAAAAAATTGGGAAATTTTAATTGAAAATTAATCTTTCAGAGACAACGAGAAAGAGGGTTTCCAATGTTAAAATTTTCAAAAGTTTAAAATGTTATTTTATATATATTAAATATGAAAATGATTAAAATGACCCAAATTAAGTTAATTGATATATAATTGTTTTAATTTTCTTTTTAAAACCCCTATCACACAAAATTTAACAATATAAATTTTTTATATAAAATAAATTTTAAAATAAAAATAAGTATTCTTTATTATTCATTGAAAAAGTAATCTTCTTTGAAATATCCCAAAAACTCACCATAATATAATTCTGACATTATGATATCAAAAAAATTAATTTTTCAAAAAAAATTTATAATATTTTCAAAAATAAATATTATTATTTCTCCCTAAAATAAAAAAATAACAGTTTTTTGAAAAAACTATTATTTTCAAAACATATAAAGTAATTAGAAAAAATTATGTATTTTTTGACAATTTGTTTTATTTATATAAAACTTTTATAGTTAACATTTAAATTTGTCTTATTCCTATTTATTCCTACATTTTTATTATTACAGTAATAACATTCTTTATCAAATAATAATTTTAATAGTTTTTGACTGTTTGATAAAACTCATTATTGTGTAAAATTCATGTTAAACTCAGTGTTACTTGTAATGCATGAAATCAAAAAAAATTATTTATTAAATTAAAATTAATTGTTCATAATAACTTGTTGTGATATAGTGTGTATGTGTAAAATAACACCACTATGAGTAATGAGATTCATTTTTTGTCACCACTCATCTTGTATAGGATTAGAAAAATATTTAATATCTAAATATTATTTAAATAAAAATGATAATATCCTATATATTATTAAATTATTTGATAGCACTTCTAACCATAGTCAATATAAACCCGTAGTTCTAAGAAAATGGACTAAACAACCTCAAGTAACCTACATTGGAAAGAAATATATATAACAAATAAATTTCACTCGATTAAAAATTGTCTATAATGACCTAAAAATTTAAAAAATGAAATTCAATTTTTTAATTATTAAACAACTCATTTAGAAATGGAAATATTGAAAAACATTCACTATATTGATTAATTTGTACCATTATAAGTTGTATCCTTTCAGATTTAAATAATCATTAATCATCATAACCATTGATATTTTTTCTAATATATAGTTATGGTATAATTAATATATATATAAGGTTATGATAAAAACAATTTTACAAACAATAGAAGTGATGAACTCAACTAGTAGGATTATACCATATCAATCCCATTTATCGTTACATCCCAGAGATATAGCATCTCTGGGATTTTCCCTTTAATATTCCCAATTCAAGATTCTAGAACTAAAACACATGATAAACAAGTTTTTGGGGAAGTTCAAGATCATTAAGATCCTGAACAAACACGTGTTCACTGAATCACCCTAATAAAATGTACCGATCACATATCTTACCCTTAGTGAATTTGATTTTGTAATAAATAGATTTGTATATAGACCATAAAAGCTATTAATTTATAAAAAAAATTAAATAATGATTATATTTATCTTTTATTACCTTAAAATTATTAATTAATATGTTTGATAAAAATTAGATTTAGATATGATGAAACAAAAAATTATACTTCTAGGAAATATATAGCTTCAATAATGACACTATTTTTGATGATTTCCAGAATTATTTTAATAAATTTTATTTAAATAAAATATTCTTATTGCATTAAATTTTCAAAATATAAGTGATACTATAGTTTTATAAAGTCAAATGTAATTTTTATAATCATAATAATATTTTTATTATCAAAAAATAGTGTTTTTAGTAAATATTGATTTTTGACATAATATATTAAATTATAATATTTAGGGAAAAATTTATTAAAATAAATATTATGTTTTTAAATTAGAAAATTGAAATTACCTAATGTTGGGTTTTTCATAATTTTCAAATATCTTAAAATATTTGGGTAAAAATTAAATATGATATAATTATATAGTATGTATTATCAAATAAAAAATTCCCAAATGTGTTGTATCAAATACAATAAAGTGTATCCATGACTAAAATTATTTTTTCTCTCTAATATAACTTATTTTTTATGATATTTGATTAATTTTATAAATTCTTAATGGATGCTCAAAAAAAGAAACTATATTGTATTGTCTTAAAATCAATTATTTATAAACATGACTCACTTTCACATCCCCAAGGGTATTATTTCATTGAGTTTGGTTAATATATTTTTAAAATAATTAAGCCCAACCTACCTTTTTAGAAACCATGGTGTGGTTTGTTATTTTGATTAATTTAGTATATAGTGTCCAAAACCTATGTATATAAATTCATAAAAATTATCCTCTCTTTTTCAATAAAACCCCACAAAGCATCCCACTATTATTTGATAAAAACCATTTAACAATTATGTTATTCTATAAATCCCTCACAATATCCCTCCCAAGGTCCCCACAAGCTCTTAAGAAGATCCTCACATGCTTTATGAAGCTCCCTCTTATGTTTTTGATATTATCCTTCTCTTCTTTATTCAAACACATTATTTATGTGCTGCCTTTTTTATTTTCAATTATTCATGTTTAGATATGTTTTCACACAAACCTCTTATTATCATTACGATGTACATGTGATTAATGGATCCTCTGAATCTTATTAAACAAATTCAAGAGTCTTTATGTACCATAAGTATGCTTCCAAAATTATTCATCATTTTTTCATAAATTGTTTTAGTAAATATTCATACATATTACCACACTAGGGTATTAACCTAGATATAGATATCTTACATTTATAATAAATATTAATTTATATATCCGACAATATTTAATCATGGTATTAAAATAAATTAATGGAAATCTTATATTATATGACCTTTAAGGCACACATATGAATGTAAATGATCTGAATGTAATTGGTGTGCCTAGAATTATATATCCCTCTAATGGATTAGGTAATGATTTTGTCACATGGGATGTTATTTATGGTATTAGGGAGGGAAAATTATCCACTATGGTACTTTGTTCTCCTTGTGATTTTTTGTTGTCATTTAGCCATAACATATGATTATGTCATGTTTTATGTTATTTCCACATTCCATTATTTCTTTGATGTCGTCATGATATATCATGCCTCTTCATTTAAGATTAGGACTCTCACACTTCTTATGTCTTAGAGATATTCCTATTGACTCACATGCATAAATTTCATTATGTTATGATTTTATTTTTCTCTTAATTGTCTATATAACTCACCCATTGCTTATATATGTCATCTGGTTATCCCACATAGTTTTAGAAGACCCATGGAATATAAGTGCATGTCAGAGATTTTTTTAATAATGTTGTTATATTTATATTTCATGTTTTTATGTTATGTCCCCAATTACCCAAATACACTAGGCCTCATGATGGTCTAGTTAAGTAATGAACAACTATAAAATTGGGTTATAGAAATAGACCTATATCCATTATTGTTAAAAATATGGATATATGTTTTTATGCCCAGGCTATAGTCATGGATTAGATTAAACAGTGGCAATAGGTATATTTTGTAACCATGGTTTTCTTACACTATGGAAATAGGGTTTTATTATATGCTATAGCCATGATTTTGGAAAATACTACCAATATATATTTTCCCCAGGATATAGAAAGCCTTTTGGAAAACTTGGGCTATAGGTACAGTTTACATCCACTATTTTCATAAATCATAGAAATTAGTTTTTTAGACTAGGATATTTCCCTGGTTTTCGAAAATGTTCACTATAGGACCTTTTCTATATCCACGACATTCATGAAAACCGTGGCTATTGGGTTTTTGGTCTGTTCTATATCCATGGTTTTGGGGAAACATGTCTATAGTTCCCTAGATATAGCACTGGTTCATGAAAACTGTTGAAATAGGTCTCTCATGCAACTTAAAGATAGATATTTTCCAGATATAAATTCATGATAATACCTACATACACATTTTTCTACCAATTCTTGAGGTTAATATACATATATATATTTATATATATTAAAAATATACATATTAATTCAAAAAACTGATATATTGTAGTGTTTAGGTGACTTGTGTTAATGGTAGAGGTCTGAGGTTCAAATTCGACTACTAACTTTTAATTTATATCATATAGCCATGGTTTGGTTTCAAATCCTTGGAATAGGTATATTTCCATAGTTTCTGACATGGGGTATATCCATATTTCCATAGTTTGAAACTGTGGCTATAGAACTTTTTCGTTATTTAAAATTTTGGCTATAGGGCTATAGCTAGAGTTTGAAAACTATGGCTATAGGTTCTACACTATATCCATACCAATGGGTCTAATGACTAATTGAACCATACCTATAGGTAATATCCATGTTAATTTCATCTATATCATGGAAATTCACCATGGATATTGCAAAATTTTATAATTTTGTTACTTATATCATTATATAATACATCATAATAAAAAGTGTATTAAAATATGGATTGTCTTGTAGTTTATATAAAACATAAATAATTAATAATATGGTTTTAATGAACTAAGAAACATAATTTTATTATTTACTATATTATGTTGATACACAAATAAAATCTGGAGCAAGGTAAGGGTTCTCACCTCAAATTCTCTCCACGGATACATGTTTTAATGTTATGGCCCAATTTATTATTTCTATAGTGTATATATTCCCAAATAATGTATTATGTAATTACTCATGATTCTTTTCATGGTATATATAGAACCATTTTATTTTAAAAATTCTAATGTGTTTTTATTCAAATAATATCTAAATTTATATAACATCCATTTTAGTCACCCTTTATTGATGAATGATTTGATATTATTCAAAAAATCATCATTTAAATGGTGTACCTACTAGATTCATTAATTTTTATATAAAAGATAATTACTGAAATTGGAATTATATATTTTATTCAGGATCATCTATGCTTTGGGTTATGAATGATTTCTTCCAATAAATAAAAGGTTGTTGTATATCTCAATGTGATTTCATAAGTTATAATTTTTTCAAATTAGTTTCATATTTTTCATAATACAGTATGTCCTATTTCTATTATATGATATCAATTTGATGGAAATATTAATTTATAGAGATATCTATACCTTTTTAAAATAAAAATAAGTTATGATTAATTCATATTATTTTAAACAATGTTTTCCCCTCCCTGAACAACATTTCCAATCCACCAAAAGTACCCTTTAAGTGATTCATATTTATTTTCAATATGGTTGGTTGACTTGGTTGTGAGAATATGTTAACAGTTTTTTATACATGGGTTGATTCTTGGAGGATTATTATGGAAACATCATGAATTATTTTTTGGAATTTTTATTTTGTTCTTTAATGTAAAAGTCTTATGTCAATGATTACATAATGATCACAATGTGAAGAATTGAAGATGAAGAATTAAAATTAAATAAAGATATGAACGACATATTTATATTTTTTTTATAATTATTATGAATAAATATTCTATTATAATTCCATTAAAATATTCTTTATTTTTATGATATAGAACACCATGGAGGAGAATATTTTCATGAATTATTTGGAGAATATTGCCATTAGAAATGATTTCATATTTACAAGAATATGTAATAAGCATAAAAGTTCATTGATTTTTAGGGAAATTAGATTTTATAAAGTATTTGTGGGAGAATTATAAAAACATAGGCCACCCCTTGGCCCACAATGTACCCACCACAACCAAATATGTTACCATTGGTTAAACATATCTAAATCAGGTCAACATCACCATCCATATATGGTAGGGGTGATTGCGTGCTCAACATGAAATCATGGAACCCAAAGGGAGTAAATGGTGTACATATCATATTCATAGGGAACATGAGTGAGTTCTTGAGGGAATATGAAATTTGGAGTTGTCGACTATGTAGGGTGTGTGTGATAGTGTTTCAGAGTTACGAAACTAGTATCTTCTTGAGATGATAGTGAATCAGAGATTATTATTAGTTGGAATTTTGAAAAATGGAAACAACTATGTGGTACTCATCCATGCAAGTTACATTACAAACATTAATAAATATATTCATATATTCAGATCAATATAATAATTTCTATATATATCATTACACCATCTCATTCCATCATCTTCATCTTATGACCTTAAAAGGATTTGAAAACTATCTCAAGACATCGAAAAACCACACTTCTTCCATATCAGGTTATCAACCTGAGAATGTGAGGTACACCTGAGTAACCTCAAGTGATTGTTGAAATATCAATCTCGTATTCATGTGATAAAAAACAATAATCCATAATATATATAGTATTATTAAGCAGATAAAAATTCTAAATCATGGAATTCTATAACACGTGTATGTGAGAGTCCTTCTCAAACAAATAAAATGACCACATGTAGTTGTGATTCCACCTTATTTGATATCACATGATGCTGAAGAAAAATAAGGAAACACACATTAAAAAAAAATAATTTTGAGATATTCAGTGGTTTATAAATATAGATTAACTCATATTAATTGTTAAAAATATTAATATTGAGATTAAATCAACATTAAAACTGGATAATTAAAGACATATGAAGATCAGATCTAAAATACAGGCACCTAATTAAATATTGAAAATCTTAGCTAATGTACTGATGCTTCTATTTGATTTTTTCTTTTAGAACAAATATTTTCCCAAAACATAAATCATGAAAAACTCTATATTTATGTGAAGAATATTAATATCCCATGTACTCTTCTAGGGATGATTACTTCTAGACTTACCTAATGTTCTTGAGATACTATGGAAAATCTCATCTTCTTAACACGTTCGTGGTTCACTAAATGACATGAGATGTCACACACCATTGGTCTTCCTAAACCTCCTTGTATAACATGAATAAGGGAGGTACTACTATGAATTTTTTTTAAAGTGCATGAGTATTTCATTGGACTATGTTGTGTGTGAGGATGAAGAATAAATATAGAATCCCCTTGAACAAAGAAAACAAATTTATATCATGTGTGACCTATCATGAATGTAGAATATATTCCATAGTTGTTGAAACTTGTTTGGGGATAATAATATAGCCTATTAGAGGAAGTGATTTCACCAATAAACAAATGTTATTTCAACACTTAACATTGTCTAAAAATGAATTGAGATCTTGATCCACTTTCATAAAATATTTCAGTTAAAAGAAATTAGGTATCTCAAATAGATATTATAAATAAAATTTATAAAGGTATTATAGAATAATAATAATTAAAAAGGGTTATATGAAATGTTAATGGACTATCAATAATTGTATTCCCACATGAATTATGTTGTGATTTTTGGGATAGATTATTATTTCTTGGTTAAGAACCACATTACATAATATAAAATCAAGAAGTGATTAGGGAGGGGAATTTATCAAATAATAATAATTTTTGATAGAGTGTTTGAGACTAACATCAAGAAAAAATTTCAATCAAGAGAGAACATTGACACTTGATTAGTTAGTGTGATGAGTAATTCTAGATAATTTGAAGATCATTGGACATTTATAACAATTTGGGAGACCTGATCATTAGATGTTGATGTTATAGTAGTAGTGTACATGATAAAATCAGGTGATCTATTTGGTTTTATGATAATTATTACATATTGAGGAGGTATAAAAGAAACCAAAATCCGAAGAAGATATTTCTTATTATAGATTTAACTTTAAAGAGAGTTGAAATACACTAGTTGGGCTACTTATTTTGAGAATATAGATTGGGAATAAATCTTAATACATTATGTAGGTTTGAACTTGTAGTCACTAGTGTTACTCTCAAGTGATAATTCTATGGGATCACTACTAAGGGGAAATGTATATTTCATTATATATAACCACTTGTATTTAGTGAATAATCTATAAGTGGGGGAAATAATTGATTATATAAAGTAGTCAGTCTTTGGATTTAACCAAGTAAAGTACTTGTATATTGTAATCCATTTACTATTATTGCATACTAGATGAGGCTTAGAATTAAATATATGGATGAAGAATTAAATTATCCAAAGAGGACTAATTGAATGAGATTTAATTTTAAAAAATAGTGTACCACTGATTAGCCTACCCCCATCTTAGTGTTACATAACTTTTCCTTAAGTAATTTAATATATATCATATAAATATCTTCTATATTAAAAATAAATGTCTATATAAAATTTATAATTCGAATTTAGTGGATATCCCAGGAATGAAAAAATTTTATTGAAAGAACTAAAAATTATAGATTTATAATATGGTGCTTTACCCATCTGTTTTGGACTATAAATAAGAGATAAACCACAATGGTATTACTAACTATTTCCATGTATGCTTATAAATATAAAGATGATACTAAAACTCTAGATGATGATTCAATGGTTTAAAATTATTTACAAGTGGATTTACCATAAAAATTGTACACTAAAGTGATGAGTCTTAAAAAATAAATGAATATATGGGAAAAACTAGGAATGAGTTATGAAGACATAGTTAATTTATAGTAATAAAAATTAGAAATATGGAGAAAAATTCATAAAGATATTAAAATATAATATGATGAAAATTTTGATGAATATTACAATATATTTAATGAGATATTAAATAATATTATTTTATTTGTTGAGAAACATGATGATTTGATAATTGTGAAGAATATTATGAGACATTTGATTGATAAATGTGATACAAATGTTTCTACTTTGGAATATTTTCAATTCATTTCAATGTATGAGATATTGTACATACTGATACCTTATGAAATAAGAATAGATTATGCATCCAAAAACTAGAAAATATATGATATGGGATTTGAGTCTATAATAAAAGTAATGTTCAAAGAGGTGTATGTTGAGGAATAAATTCATTGTAATGATAATAGAGATGATGAAGACGTCAATGAAATTATTATTATTAGTTAAAGAGGGTTTAGAAAGAGAAAATGGAAATTAAAATGAAATATATAAACAATGGACTAAAACTATAACAGAAATGGAAACTTTGACATTAAATTCCAAAAAATGGTTAAATTGGAATCTGATTTAGAAAATGAGAAGCCAAAAAATAAGAATAAAATTTAATATGAATATTTATTCTATAAATAAAAAGTGGATTTTTATGTGAAATAATGAACAATCCAATTTATCATCAAGTATTTCTTCATATGTAGAAAAAAATGTTCCTTTATCATTTAGAAAAATTCTCTAATTCTATACAGAGTGATGATGATGGAGAGTTAAGAATAGATATTGATTAGAGAATGAAAGAAGAGTTGGAAGCTTATATTAAGAAAAAAAAATCTCAATAAAGATAAGAGGAAGATAGATGATGTAAATAAAAAAAAACTTATTAAAATATAAGATCATAATAAAGGGGAACAAAATTTTGTTGAGGGGAATAATGAGTATTGATTGAAGGTGGATAAACTTGTGAATATGGTGAATGATATTTAAGAGAAACTGACTAATAATGAATAAGTGTTTTACTAGACATAATAAACATATCTTATAGACAAAAATTCTTTTAATCTATTTCAAAATAGATATGTTATAACTAATAGTGAAGGTGAATCTATGTTGTCTGAAAATTCAAGAAAAAGGATTCTAAAGAATCAAATAATTTAAAGGATATTCAAATAACACCATTTCCCTTTAAGAAAAAAACAATATTACTTTAAAGTACGACCAAATCATGAATCTGTGAAAATTTTTATCAAAAAATATATAATTTCATAGTTCAGAGGATTTTTCTAGTGCTGTAAAAAATTTGGGTATAAATACATGTTATGTTGGTATGAAATGTCATATTATGAAAAAAAATTATAAAAGGGGGATATATGGTGGACAGAAGGGATTTGATTATTAAAGAAATAAATCAGTAACCCAAATCCATCCAAGGTGCCAATGAAATATATATAAGTATGATTGCAAGAAGTGTATTATAGATAAGGATTAGAATATTGTTGAGATGCCATATCCATGACCAAATTACATGTAGGGATACCAATAATATAATTTGGAATAAAAATAAAAATAAAATAGAGAGTAATTAAAACTTATATGAGAAGAAATGCGATTCACCCAAAAAGGTGTACCATACATTGAATGAATGTTTGATAGTTTTACTAGATCAATTGAAATTAGATGAAAATATATATTTCTAAAATAGATGATGTAGGTGGGGGTAAAAATGTGATTTCAAAATAATATTCTGAATGTCATAAGAGGGTATAAAATGGTGATGTTCAAGATATTTTAAATAATATATGAGAAATGTGTTGACTATCTCAGCATGAGATAAAGAATTACATGACATTACCACCAGACCAAGAAAAGAGATCAATGTGGATACTGTAAGAGAAATAAAAATAAATTTCCTTGAAATCATAGATTTCTAACACCACTACACATGGGAAAATTTTTATTTATAATATTTAAATAATATTTTTATAAATTATGATAAATTTAAGAAGAGTACATCATAGTATGAGATTAATACATGGAATTGTTGAGAGGAACTCTGACCCAGAGTTCCCTTTCTGACTAAAAAATAGTTCCCATTATTCGATCATATATATATATACATATTATTTTTTACTGACATATAATGAATTAAAGAATATTGATTCATCACTTTTGGGTGTCATATATTAGGATAAAAGGGGGTGCTATATTTTTTTCACTTGAATTTTCTAATGTTTTATTTAAAATAACTCCATGATACATACATTTCATTATTTTATTTTTATGTAGCACCATATAGTGATGTGATAGTTATTTTAGTTTTCTATAACATGCTTGTTTTTTAAAGAAATCATTGAACACCTTTGTTATACAATATTTTTTCTACACTAGGCATTCCCATATGGAGAGAATGTTTTCTAGATATAAGAAATTTGAAAAGGTAGATATATTGTATAATCCTAATGAGATAATAACATGATTAATGATAAAGAGATGAGAATATATGTATTCTAAATATTTTTGTTATTAATTTTAGTAAGAAATAAATAGAAGACATGAATATTCACATTGATGGTGTTGTTTGGTATTACCAAAAAATTAAAATGAAGAGATTGATGTTCCCATTGAGTGATTTGTATTTTTTTTAATAAGGCTGATAATAATTGTTGAGATAATATATAGACATGTGTTTATCATCATAATTATCCTTTGAGGTTTTTAAAAAAAATAATTCTACCCTTGGCCAGCCACACACTCACCTCTTCCACATGTGGGACCTTTGGTCGACCATGTGGGAGACATATCAACATGTCTAGACTTGGGTGGCATGTGTGAGAACCTACATGATAGGAATTAAATGATCTCATAGGGAGCATTCAATGAACATAGCATGTGGATTGGGTGAACAGGTGTGTGCTTATGGGACTAGAAGTAATTATTACTAAGTATCCTGCGTAAGTATGAAAACATATTATGGGAATTTTCAACCAATGTTTCTATTCCTCCATTAAAAGAAATATTTATAAAAGAGGACTCATCAAATATATTTTATCTAAGTAATTTTATCATCGTATTTAATCATCTTGAAGATTTTTTCATCAAAATATTTTAATTCTTGTTTGAGATTGATAGGACCAATTTGGTACATACTCAACAGTAAGGGGGTGTAGTGATTTAGTGTTAAGAAAATTTTAACCATTTATAACTTTTAATACCTTTACCTCTTAGACTTATTATGATATTGATTCTTATAATATCTTTTCATTATCATACGAAATTCTATGAATGAAAGTAAAATATGGTAGATGACACATTTACAAGGTTGACTACTCAATAAGTGTATCAGTCCTTCTTATGTATAGTGATGACCAATACACAGATTATCTACTATGATGAGGTACATATAATAGTTTTTTCTTCTATAAAACAATCATTATCTTATGTGTGGTTCCATACACATTAGGTGTGATAAGAAAACAATTCTACATACCTAGATTTTTAATGAACTCATCCAACTTGTAGAACCTCACTTTTTCATTATACTATATCTACTAACAATATCCAACTTCATTAAGTGAATATGTTGCACCAATAATATAATTCACCTTTTGAGGCTTATATTTGATGTAATAGTGCTTATTTTTTAATTTTTCTTCTATCAAAATTTCATGCAAAATAGTGAGCAATAAACTACTTTTATTCATCAAAATATCAAACTGAAATCTCCCCAGGATTATACATTTACATCATTTGGATCATGTTACTAAAATATTTTCATCTAATCATGTATTTTTTATGAACATTCATCCTATTATAGTTCCTATGATCCCATATACTTGACCCAATTTACATGATACCAATTAATAGGAAATCACTTTTGGGTATTTGTTTTTCACTTATTTACTTCTCTGATTGGTTCTATATTTATTTGTCTAGAGCTATAAATATGGTTATTCCCACTATATATGGTATGTCATATTTAATTCCTTAAAACAGAATGATAATTACTCTCAGGATTCTTGGATAGTATTTATTCAGGGTTTACTAAATCATCCACGGTAGGAATATCTTTAACATCACTATTATGACCAGTACTACAAGAATAAACCATCAAGAAATAACGACCTCCATTTCACCAACTCCCTATTATACTGTCGTACTTTCTCTATAATCATTGAAAATTAATATAAAATCAATTATTTTCCCACGTCCAAAAAATAATATTGCACTTGATTCTTTCTTCATTTGATCACCTACAGACTGCCTCAAATATATTAATCAACCAATAATACAAGATAACATATTAATATCTCTATTTTAAAGTTCATCCTTAATATTTCTAAAATATATTGTTGAATACAAATTTTTTAAACATTATTATTAATACATTAAATTTTAAACTTACCATCACCAAATGTTTTCCCTTTACAAAAACATTGTAATTTTATTTGATCATTCCTTCTAGTACAACTTCATAACACCACTTATAATAAGTGATCTTTACAACACCTCTTCTATCTAGTTTTCTCTGACCTTTATTCCTTCCCAACATCATTGGAACGTCTTATAAGTCTTGCACATTTCTTTTCGACAAAAAAATAACTTCTTTTTATGAGGAATATGTTTGATCATTCTTTGAAATATTTCCCGCAAACTTTCAAAGGGATCTTCCTCCATCTGATGGATTTTCTATCATAGGTAATTTTACAACTTATGATGAACCCTTAGTGATTTTATCTACTCCTTTACTCTAATAGCATCATAAATGAATATTAGATGGTTTTTTTTGAGTTTATCATTTAGAAACGTTTTTCGGATGAAACTTCATTGAGAATCATCTTCATATGTTGTTCGATGAACCCTCTAAGAAAGATTATTCTGATGAATGTCACATAGTATTATTTTGATAACATAATATAGTGATTTCTTCATTTTATTAACACAAAACATTTCCTATAACTATTTTCTTCATTATGATACCCATATTAGATCATTTGAGAACTATTTTCTAGTAGAGTCATCTCAATGAGTCGTTGACTTCATTCGATATACGTAATACATCCTTTTATCAGTTATAACCTCATTAACACTTATATCATTATTTCCTTATAATTTCTTATATCACCTTTTTTATATTTAAACAATTCCATCCCATTTAATTCATACATCTATTCATGTAACTTCAATAAACGAATCACAATGTTTGAGAACCATAGTTCCACTGAGTTTTACAGCAACATTATTATCTTCCTGATCAAAAAATTATACAACTACTCATGAAACTCAGCATTCTACAAAAGCATGGTTCCAGAAAGATTTTTTCATTCATGATGTTTTGAATTATAAAAATTAAAGTGTCTCTAGAATTATCTCTCTTTTATAGAGGAATTTATCATCATCTAAATGTCATCTTTAAATCACAAACATATGGTATTACGATGTTAAACCAATGAATAACATATCACTAAAAATAGTTTGATATCATTTGTATGATCATTATATTATTGACAGTACTATGAATATAATCGATCTAAAATTTATTTCCATCTACCATTTGATCAACTTTTAATATTCACATCAATACACTATTATTTTTAACTTTTATTTGGTTGTCTCCAAAAAATTCCTCAATTAGACTGGAAGTTCAATATTGGTCCATCCAATGGGAAATTCCCCTATAATGAAGACTTTATAAAAGTGTATCAATTGGAAAATAATTATGATAGAATAATTAAGAATCATTTATCCAATGGTTCAAATCAGAAACTTTTTACATATTTTTTTAGTCCAATAGACTCCTACGATCACCTTGGAACACTAGCCTCTTCCTTCATTTCCTATAGTCCCATATTCCTACGTTTATTAATCCCAAACTCAAATTTATATTTAACATTGTAAACTTTCCACCGAAAATACCAAATGAAACTTCATAATATTGATAATAAAAATTATTCTGTAAACATCAACTACAAGTTTGAGATATTATGAATGACTCATCAATCTGAGTAAGACAACTCAAATTCCTAATGGAACATTCCCCTTGCAAGTAATGAGTAATATTAATCACCACTATGGAAAGAACATAATATATATTATTCATAGTATAGTAAAACATGATCACTTCCTTTATAATTAATACATTCATCCAAGCTACTTCATCATTTTTACCAGGCTTGGATACATCCACTGAATCTTTTCTGAAATGTATTTATTATTACTTCTTCAATAAATTAAATTAAATAAACTCTTTTTATTTCATTTAAATCCATTGATAACCATTGAAAACAATTTAAAATAAATATAAATTATAGAAAGAGTGGGTTAGACAATATCAATAATTGTATATGTTGGCAGTACATTCAATGTATTTTCTAAAAGAATATTTAAAAATATAAATCCTTCTCTCCCATTCTTCTTAATCATTCTATGATACTTAATTTTTTTAAAAAATCTGCTCACTTTATTATCTCGGTATTTAAAAGAAATAGAATGTTCCTGGATAAAGGTTAAATGTTCATTCTTTAGTAATGTGACATCCATAATTTCAATCAAATTAAACATGATCTGTCCTCCTTGAAGAATACAAGATGATTTTATTTAGAAACTAAATTTTTCTATTACCAACAAATCTGGATACCTCATTGTGTTAGAATTTGGAAAATTTTATTCACAGGTTCACCATTTTTATTCAACTTTAAAGGTAATAAATGAGATATGAAACACATTTAATATTGATCAACCATAAACTCTTACACTCACATTAAAAAACAAATGAAAAAAAATCAATTATTATAAAATGATAGGTTCCCTTAGAGAACTTACATATTTACAATTTTCATATATAATTTATTAATTCAATTTCCCTTTTTGGGATATGTTTTTTTATTTTAATTGACCAAGGATGTGAGATTTAAAATGGATATACTTTTTATAATAAAATTCTTGTAGAAATATTTAACAATATCATATTCATATAAATAAAGGATTCTATAGAATATTCATCATCATACACTTGTCTCCCCTACAAGGAGAACTTCATTCAGATTCTTATAATGTCTAAACTCTTCAATAGATATTCTTTAGAAGCCTTATGTTGATAAACCAAGAAAACATGTATTTCTAATGGGGATGTTTATACTTTTGAAAATTTATATATCTTCACAAAGAATATTCCTTTTTATTATATTAATTTTAAATTCAAATTTTATAATAAAATCATGATGTAGTTTTATTTCACATTGAAATAATGTAATTATGATAATCAATATTATTTCATCAATGATGAACACCTTTTAGGAATTATAATAAATGAACAAAATAATCTCTTTAGGATGAATACTTATTTGTCTTGGCTGTCTAAATATGAAAGCCATTAATCTTAATCTGGTTCCCCTCATATGATAATGGATCACATTCTGTTCACTACAAAGAATGTATAAATACAAAACAAAAAGATTAATAGACTAAGGTGTCTTTTCCTTGGGTTGTTAAATTGAATAGAAAGGTTGATATATTTTTTCTCAAGTGCATTTCTATATCTTCTCTTATCTCCATACCGGCATGTCTATACATTTTTTTGATTTATCATGGGTAGCATGGATCCTACCACATTTTCCTCATCTTATATAGAGAATATTACTTCTTAATGAAAATTATGGGTGTTATGTTATTTACTATTTTAGGGAATGATTATATTTTTGAAAGAAAGTTTGAACTACTATTTGCACTATGTCAGAATTTTGTACATATCTCACACAATAATTTTTTGTAATATGAGTTGTATTCTCTTGAAGCCTCTCATGTACTTCATCTATATCCTATAGACTATATTATTTTTCGATTTCAATTTTCTTTGTAAGTTCTTCTTTGATTTTCCTAAATATCTCTGAACATTCTAGATAGATAAATAACATATCTTATGAACATTAGAAGTATGTTTTGGTAATCCACATGAATTTTTCGATGTTCCATCCTTTTTATTACATTTCTTATATGATTCACATTTCATCAACTTTTTGGATTTAGAATTATAGTTATTCCCACCATTCCTACTTGAAATCTTTTTAGGTGTATTTTATATTTAATAAATCTTCTTCTTACCTCCCAATGATGCTTATTATTTCTCCACTAACTTTTGTGGTCTTTTTTACTTTCCATCATTACACACATTTCAAGATTTAAATGCACTATCATTGTGACAACTATTGTCACATACATCATACATATTATCATGATTTCTAAATATTTTGTAATTAAATATATTTTTCATAACATGTCGATGTTTCTTCTAGTCCTCTGACATGATCCCCTTTGTAATAGTATTCCTTTATGCTTTATCCATTATATGTTTGAGCCGAAAATCTAATTCAAAAATCCAAAATCTGTTATAGCACCAACATTAAGTGACAAACCATTGTCTTCTTATATCAACTATATGATGTTTTTGGATCTTATTTATAACATGTTGGTATTTTCAGGGGGAACCAACATCCAAAATCATTTTTTAATCCACCCTAGTCATGGTTGTATGATTTTTATCACTTTTAACCATCAATACTTGTGTGGATATTATTTATAAATGTACACTATTTACATATCAATATTAAGAAACATTTTTTCAAGATGGCATGGATGATAGATATTTTTTATAGATACTTAATATAGATCAACAAAAAATCATGACCATCATATGGAATAAAAGTTTTATTTTGACATTAGATTACTCCAATAAAAATTTTTATATGAAAAAAATTCTCTTTATATTATAGACACTCAATATGTGTATTCCCAATATTTAAAAACTAGACTTCTAATTCTTGATATCTCATATTAAGGTTGTTTTATGAACTTCAATATAATAACCTTCACTTCAAAAAATCACTCTTTAGACATCCATTATATGAAACATAATTTGTTTTATTGGAAAAGAGTAAATTTTATTGATCATTCAAGATTTTAGTTTTAATTAAAATAAACTAGACATAAATTCTATTTTTTTATTTCCATTAACTTCTTGAATCATTTCATCCATTTTCATCAATCCTATATCATTTTCTTAGACTTCATTATTCTAATAGTATTTGAACTTTGATGAATATATTTCAAGAACCAACTCCTTTGCTTCCAAGGATCCAACCTATCTCAATATCATTTTAAATTAAAATATTGTTTCTGGTAATAAATCAAACATGTTAAATTATTCTTCTTCCAACTGGGTAATCTCTCACTACAAACTATGAAATACTCAAAAAACAATAGATAAATTTATCTATGGGATTGAAATCTATAAAATATTTCAATAAACTAGCTTATATATCTAGATAAGTAATAAAACATCACCTTCACCACTTATTATTATATATTCATCATGAGGATAGTTTGGATAATAATTTTTTCATACCTCACAATCAATTAAAATTCATGATTCCCATAAGGATGGAATAATTTATTTCTCCTTGATGGTATGTTGAACCACCTATTAATTACATTCCATGCCAGATATATTTTCATTGTTATCAAGGCAATGAGAATACTATACTTCCTCTTCTATATATAAGATGGAAATGTCCTTAATAATTCTTTTCTATTTATTTTTATTATTCATATTGGTCTTAGAAAAAATTATAATTTTTATTAGATATAACTAAATCCTCATTATAACATTACTTTATTATTAATATGAAAAATAATAAATAACAAAAAGAGAATAAATTCAACCAAGAGAATAAAATAGAGGTGAACCATCCCAATAATAAAAATATAGATTTACACTTTAACACATTATCAAAATTGGGATGGGTTGAATCAATTTTGTGATCATTTTAACCAATTATAAATTTTCATTTCTTTATGATATTTACTATTTAGGATCATGATTCTTCAATTCCATTTTCCTTATCATAATAAATTAAATTAAATAATTTAAAATATGGCACCTGATTTGTTTACAAAGAACATTATTCAATAAATTTATCTAGTATATGGTGCATATGGTGATTACTAGTATGTAGATTATCTACTATAATGAGGTACTTGTTACATTGATTTGACTAAGAATAATATATAGTCTTTATGAGGCTCCCTAGACTATAAGAAGAAGATAATAAAATAATTCCAAATAAATGTACCAATGATGACCTCATACAACTAGAAGATCCTCACTTGTTATTTATATTACATATGTAGGCTCTCTCTAATATCATAAAGTTACATTGTAACACCAAGAAATACATATAACTATTTATATTTTTAATGGATCCCATGGTTAGTATTTTTCCTTTTACTTCTGTAAATTTTTCTCGTAAAATAACCAGCAATAAACTCTTCATCTTCATCAAATTATAATATTAAAAGAATTCCTCAATTATTTGTATTATATTTGTAAAACATTATTCTCTTATTGTTCTATATAATTCTTCTGATTCTATGAATTTTCATCTGGTGACACTTGATTTTATCCCTCATATTTCATTCTATTCATCTGATACCAATCACTATGATATCTCTATCCATTATCCCTTAATCACTTATTCCCATATTCAACCACTGCTAAATTATTATATGTGGTTATTTTTCACCATCTGATACCTTTTTCTCTCTATGATACAACATCTATTGATGTATTAACCAAAATGATAATTACTGTCAACCACTTTAAATGAAACTTCCTTGTGATATTTTAATATTTCCACATTACGAATAGATAAAACATCACACTATAATCCAATAACAAGAGAAATAATACTTGATAAAAACTAACTCTCATGCACCATTTTCCCATTATATATGTACAGTTTTTCTGTATTATTAGTGATATTTATACACTCAAATATTTACATACTACATCCAAATATTTATCTCTCACTCATCTCTTTCTTCACATGACCAACCTGACTCAACCTAAAATATTGTAGTAAAAAAATATTTATAGAAAAAAAGCTTATATTTCATCCTCAGTGTTCTTCCTCAACCTTTTCAATATATCACCAAAAATTATGATTCATCCTCGATGAATATTGCAACATTGAGCATCAAATTCAAAATCTCAATAATATATGAAATTATGAAAACATGGTAATGTCATCTATAAATTTCATTTAGTATAACTTCCTATATCAACTTATAAAAATTCATCTTTAAAACACCACTTCAATTTCATTAAATTTGACCATTTCCCTACAAAAAATCATAATAACATCATGTATGTCTTACAAAATACATTTCATTCATCAGCTAACTTCTTTTTTATGATGAATCTATTCAATCGTTCGTTGAAATTATTTTCGGGATACATTTAAATAGATATTAAGCTATTTTATGAGATCTCATATATATATATATATATATATATATATATATATATATTAGTTTTCATAAATACAAGGAAACCTTAGATATAATATATTCCCCTTTGGTATGGTGAATTCATAGAACTATGTTAGCAAACTTTGTAGTAAACAACCCAATATTTTTATAACACATTTTCTAATGAAATTACTTTGTAAAATTAGTCGGATACATCATCACATGAAATCCTCTTGATGTTATGTCACTAATAATTCATTTAAAACTTAGTCAGATTAAATTCACTCTATAGATTCTATATGGTGACTTAATAAAAAAACTTATCAATTTGAGGATCTTACTACATTTACTAAAACTATTTACATTGTCAAAAAACATATCCTCGATCATTTGAGAAATTATATTTAGTATAGTATTTCTGATAACCCCACCAATATTATAAAAAAACATCTTATACCCATTAATTAGAAACAAAATTTTCATAACATACTTCTCTTATACTTCATAACTTCTTACCTCTACTTTTTAATCATTTTACATGTTCTTCCAATAGAATTCAAATAGCTCCCTATTAAACTGTAATTATCACTTCACAATTTTTGATAACCATAACCCCCTAACATTTTATAAAAAAATTATATCATAATGAAATGAAAATTTAAAATCTTATCCTCAATATCCTCTTTTTAAAGAATCTCAATTATATTAAACATTTAGTAGGAATGCTATTTTTAATTGAAATAACTACATAGCATCACCAAATATATCCCCCTATTGAAATGAAATTTCCCATATTCCAAATATTAAATTTAAATCACTTCCATAATGAATAATAAAAATCTGAATTAAAAAAATATCACCAAGAGTGTATTTATTTCAATTGATTGTTTTTTATCTATCTGATGTTAAAATAAATGTAATTGATGACACATTTATTTTGACATGTGGTTTCACTGACACACCCCATTCAAATTTTTTCACTCTCATTATGAAAATTATTTCAGTGGTACCACAATCATTCATATGATATAATGTATATTAAATTTTGTTCTATTTGATTGGAATATCCTATGTAATAAATACTTAATAAAATTACATGAATTTGAAACACAGTCCAATGGAATAATTCAGAATCCACTATATAATGGTGGGACTCAAAAACCATCATTTGATGGCCCTTGGGCCAATAGATTTTTTTGGTCATCGTGGTACACGGTCCTATACCTTTATTTCCTTATATCTCATCTTCCTCATTTTATTCATCACAAACTCTTCCATCCCTTTGACATCACAGTGTTTTTATTTAAACATCATAATTTTTATAACAAACATGCCTATACCAATATCAATAACACGTTTGAGACAGTATAAATGACTCATCAATCATTATAAGTTATCTCCAAGTCATCAAATAACATTATCCTATCATGTAAAGATTAATATTGGTCTCCACTAAGGTAGGAACATAATTTAAATGGTTATTAATATAATAAAACTTGAGTAATTAATTTTTTGTCATCAATTTAACAAGCTAAATCAACTTCTTTTTTTAATAAGCATGGATATATAAATCAATGTTTTTTAAAAATATTATCTTTCAACTTGTTCACATTAATTAAAAAATTATATTTCATTAAAATCCATTAAAACCTAATGATAACCTTTGAAAAACAATACAAATCAAACAAAAAGTGGGTTCATCGGAGCCAAATAAAAATAAAAGTTGGTCCATTTTTAGTAATCAACCAAAGTTTCTTGGGAATAATTGACCTTCTCAATAATATGAAATAAATGAATGACTTTTGTGAATGAAATGTATCAAAAAATAAGTCATTGTATAGAGAGTCAAATTAATTCACTACATATTTGAATGCATTTCATTCTATAACACATGAATGTTATACATAATTTTGAGAAAAGTAATCCATCTTGCATAGATGAGATTACACCTTTTTAATCATCGCCTAAGGATAATGAAAAATAAGGAAACCTATATTTTAAATTTTTAATCCCAAGATCATGAAAGTTTTATAAATCTATCTTGACTCGGAAGAATTATTAGAGATATTAATATTGTTCTTTTACTCATATTTAAACCATAGAATTGAGATTACATAAATATCAATGATAATGGAGTGGGAACATCTACAAATAATGAGTCTCCAAGACGAGATAGTGGTATATCAATTTGATATTTTTTAAGAGATATCCTGTTTTATAGAAAAAAAATCACAAAAAACATCATAGTTTCTTATATAATAAACAAAATATTGTATACACAAAGTTTAACCTTGTAATAAACTCATTCAAGATATACATGAGATTACACATAAAATATCTCATTACTAACACATTATAGGGTTCCAAAATGGCTTGATTACTCCTAAACCACTAGATTATATCACCCTCCATGGTTAAAATAATGAAGAGAAGCAAGGCTTCTGGGTAGAATATAAGTACTTGATTTTTGCGATGGAATATATTCTATTTAAGGAGGAAGAATATATCGATCATCTAATGGTGAAATGAAGAAATTAAATATCATCTATAACATATCTTGGACAAATAACTCGTTACAAGATTGCACAAATTTTGTGATTTTAATAAGATAATCTAGATGAGGTAGTGAGTTCATCGTTAGGAAAAATCTACGACAATAATGCAAAATGTGTGAAAATGTATTAAGAACTCAATTACATGCATAAAATAATTTGATTAAAATATATAAGCAAGGTCTATGGGATAAAATAAATAGAATTTATATAAGAAAAGTCCAATAATATGAATAACCAATCTATATGTTCACTATTTATGAACTGTTAATTATTGCGTGAATGTATGATTTATTTTTAAAATTTTAAGTAAGATTATTTTGAGTTTTACAAATAAAATCTTTCATAACTCTGAAGATAAAATTCATACCCATCATTCATCATCAAAATGAGAATATCGTATCGATATTTGGTTATTAAATTCAAGACATTTTTTAAATCAAAATAAAACTTTCATACCCATGTAATTAGTGTAAAATTATTAGTCAATATAATTTAATGATCAATGGATAGTGAGAAAGATCTTGAAAACATGATCATCAATGTAAACATTTCATGATGATTTGTAAAAAAGTTTATTAGGTGATGTGGTTTGTTTTTGTATGATTTTTATATATCATCTTGTTGAATAAGGAATCATAATTTCAATATGAACATTCTTTTCTTTTTGATCGTATGTTGAATAAGTATGGAATAATCTAGTGGGACATTGAGAAGGTGATGGAAAATTAGGACTCTGGTTGATCACATATATATGTGGGACCATTTAATTATTATTGGGAATTTATATTTTGACTATATGGGACTATTAATATGGTAATGGGACTTTCCTTAGATATAACCACTATCATATGGTGAGGAATCTACAATAGAGTGGAATTACTGGTTGTAGCAAGTAGTAGATATTTTGAATAGAGCATGTAAAATACTTATGTGTTGTTAAATCAATATCAATTTTTCATACAGTTTGAGACTAAGAACTGATGATGATTTATTGAGACTTTAATCCATCATAAATTCACTATTAAAAGATAATGAATTTTTATAATTAGTTTACAACTGATTCACCCCCTCTCATCATACCAAACCAGTCATTGTGAACATCACCACCAATTTTCTCAATTTTTATTAAAATATGAATTATGTTTTATATCATGTGGAATTTTTAATTACCTTATCCTAATTTCTAATGAAAATTTTATTTTTTAATTACTTTTTTATTTTTAACAATGGTGTTTTTGAAATGTTGTAAGGGATCTTATAGACCACTTTCACGAACTACAAGTTACAAATTCCTTTAATTTTAACCATTTTATAACATATTTTTTTCATATACCTCTCCTATTTTTTATTCATATATCCCATAAATATATTCCAAATTAAATAGAGTTTTCTTTTTTGGGGCCAATCGAATTCCATGATTTATGTAAACAAGGTTTCAGAGAAATTACATATTTATTATCTCGTTCCAAGTATCACCCCACAAGGAATAATATTAAAACTTAAATATATTATTAAAATCCTAAATATTTTATTTATAACCCTCTTGGTTCAATTATGGTTTAATAGAAAATAGTCAGTTCATTACTTCGTTAAATTATTCTTTAGTCATTTCAAAAAGAATCATCTATGGGGATTATTTTTATTTCTTTTTCTCTAAGATCCTTCTCGTAAATTTTATACATTTGAAATCAATTTCCATTATCTATATCCCTTTTTATATTATGAACGTTAAAATAAATTATTTCGTTCTTATCTTGTGAATTCTAATGATTTGTCCATCAATTCTGCGTTGAATATGAATTATGAAACCTAGTTCATTATCATGGGTTTGATCATGAATATGGTTTATATTAGGATTAATTTTCATCATGTGGAGAAAATATATATGATTCTAAATTATGTTATGGTTTTGAACTGAATTATATAACCCTCCAATATATTGGGTAAATCAGTATATCTTCTGAGTTGTTTTGAATAGGATTATAGAGTGATTTAAATACACTGTGGGAGTTTGTCCAATTTATGATTATGGTCTTGGGTGAGACATTTGACATATGTTTATAATATCATGTCATTTAGATGCCACATTTTCATGATTCCTTGACCTTATGAAATAATTTCCATATACAGTGATTTTATTCTTATGATCATCCACCTTATGATACCTTGTTATGATTTTTAACTCTCATGTAATGTTTTATTTAGATGTCTAATCCATTATTCGGATTTCAAGATCACAATTTTCTTTATATATATTTTCCATGATATCCTGTGAAAATTTGGAAGATATTTTTAAGTAATTAGAACTATATAGAGGTTTATTAAGAAAAATGATTATATTTTTATTATTTACATGATTTATTTTTATGTCTAATCTTATAAATATACTAGACCTATAGATCCATGGAAATAATTATTGGTAAAATATTAAAATAATTGTGAAATAAATTTTGTTTAAATCTTGGGAGAACATAGTTGGTATTAGATAATGGTCTAGTTATTTTTGGAGATTATTATTATATAAACTTATTGAAAACATAGAGAGAACCCCAAGGTATAAGACATTGAAAAGGATAATATACAAATATTTTTGAAAATTAGATATTATGTGGATTTCTAAGAAATACATCAATTTATGGATATATGAAAGATGATATGTTTTTTCAATAGATGCACATAAGTGTTATAAAACTAAAATTCGCTGGTTGATAATTTACTCAGTTGTCATTATGTTCCCCATTGAGTGGTCCTGATACAGTACACATGGATATACACAATTTAGGGATATGATTTTGTTGATCATATACCCATTATGTATCTCTATAAAATATTTAAATTCTATTTCTTGTGTAATATATTTATATGTATAATATTTCTTATGTTCAAATAACCCCTGATAAAACATGAGTTATATTAGACTAACTAATGGAATTTAAGTATAACCTGATGATAGGGGTTAATGATTTTAATGATGGTTCGCTTTTATGTTATTGATTATGATAATCTCACTATGATGTTAAATTTTATTAACTCATGTTATACTTTTTGGTTTTATTCTTGGATGGAATGAGAAATCACAAAGTTAACAATGGTTTTCAGAGATAACATAATGATTACATCTATGATAAACCCATTGGAATGGGAGAAGAACTATGAAATATGATGATTATGTCCAGACAACTATCAAAAGACAAGATTAAAAATGAAACCATAGTTTAAAATTAGATTTTACTAAATATTATAAGGTTGGAGACTCATGAATGATCCGATAAATAAAATGATTAATGAATGATTTCTCAATCTACATAATGTGAAAAAATGCGGGAAGAAGAATTATTGAAATTGCCTTAGTGGGACTAGAAAATTATTTACATTTGGAAGAGGGTATCATATAGAATTAAAATATTAGTGAAATTTGAAGAGGCTAGTTTTCATGATGGGAGTGGAATTCACACATACAAAAGTACCACTAATATTCTGATTCTATAAGTGTTTAAAACCTAGGAATCATCTGGGTAAATACCCTAACATAAAGGCTACCAAAGAAACAACAACTTCCAAGGCTAGTGGAACAAGATAATACATATGAAATATCAAATAAAAATTGTTTTCTAAAAATGATGGGGAGTAAGGACCAAAAAGAATCAACTAACAAACCAGGTATCTATATTTATTTCTTATTAAAAATACTCCAATTTACCATGAATGTTTTATTTGAACATGAAAACATCACCTTAATTTCTAGAATTTAAATTAGTAATAAAAATATCAAGTGGTATGGTTATTGTTTTACAAGTATACATTAATGAGAAAGTGTCTTAGAATCATATAATCCTTCCTTGAGAAATATAATTTGATTTTATAAATGGTTGGATTCACTCAATATAGAGTAAAAAATATTAAGAATAAGTAAATCAAATTTTATATCAACTTTTATAGCATATGAAATGATGATTATGAAAACCCTTTGTAAGAATATTATAAAATTTTTGTTGAGATGCATAATATTTATAGAAAGTTTTATTACTTTGTTGGAGACAACTCAATATCATTGGTAATAATACTCAAATGATATTGTTATGTTTCCTAAGGTTGAAAGGATTATATCCCTCTAGAAATTATTACACAATTCATGAATCTCTACAATACCCCTTTAAATAGTTTTATCGGAGGTTAATAAATAAAATTATGAGTATTTAATTTATTTAAGGGGTATAATGTAACTAAACAAGATTTTAAAATATGTTTTCCCATATTTAATAAAATTTGTTTGATATCATTCTACATAATCAACACTAATCTTAAATGAAACCATTATATAATTTGAATGGGTATAAATATTTTTTTATTGTAATTAAATCCTAGCCATTTAATTAGTAGGATAGATTAAGATTTACCCCTTTATGAAATATTTATATAAATAAGATAATGGAAACCTTAAATATGAATGAAAATCAATTAGTCTTCCTAAAATGACTAATAAAATCACTTATTGTTTCTAAAAGTATTTTTTTCTAAATTTTAAATATTTATGTGACCTGATTTTTTATTTCTTGAAATATATGATTAATGATTATAAATTTTATTTGAAATTAGTAATTTTTCAATAATAATTCAATTATTAAAAATTATGAAATAATATTTATAATAGTTAATATTTTTGAACAGTTTTTCAATTAATGAATTTTATTTGTAAATTATATTTTTCTTTTAAAAGTGAAATATATACATTTCATAATTTTAATTTTATAATATAAATATCATTTCTGAATTAATTATATCAAAATTGCATTACAATTATTTATAAAAACATTATCAATTAATTGATATTTATGTGAATATTAAAAATTTTGATTACCAAAAATTAAAATAGTTATAAAACAATAATGACTAAAAATTTAATGATTTCCCTTCTTATATACGGAATATGTAATGACCTGAACATTTATAAATTAAATTCCTTTTTTGAAGGAATAAATTCATTGTTAATTAATATAGTTATTGAAAACACATTACCTACATTGGTAGTTTTGGACCATTATCTTCTATATCCTAGAATATTTAAACAATTATTAAACATCATATTTTTTTGACAATATAGACATTTTATATCTATTTCTTAGAGTATTTTTTAAAGTAAACAAATTTCAACTGAAACAAACGAATGAAGTGATGGCCTCAACAAGAAAGATCATACCATATTCTTCTTATTTATCATATCATGTGAAGGAGATGGTATCATAGTACATTGAGCTAGACCAATGACAATATGATATTCCAAAACTAAAGCATGGTCAAAACCATTTTTTGGGATAAATTGAATCTCATTGATATAATGACCGAAACCTTATTTGTTGAGCCACCCTAATAAAGTGTTACCATCACACACCATACCCTTAAGGTGTATGTTGGTGTAATAAGTGGTTATTTATGAATACATTAATTTTTATATTCAATTTTTTAATAAAATAAGGATTATATGTGTCCATTTTCAGTATCAAATTTTATATACAATTTTATATGAGTTGCTGATAATTTGATTTGGATATGAAAAAAAAATAACAATACATGGGTTTAACATATTATAAATTGATTAAAGAATTTTGAAAAAAAAAATTAAAATCATATAATATTATTTTAAAATATTTATAATTTAATAATGTCCGATGTAAATCTTATTAGTGATATAAAACTGTTATTGTAAAAAGCCATAATTTTCCAATATATGGGAATTTTTAATTAAAAGTGTAATATCTATTATCATGATCATATTTTTTATAAAATAAATATTATTTTTTGGAATTAACACATTGAAATTTTATTATGGTGGTTTTTTCTTATTTTTCTGTGATTGTAAATTTTTTGAGAAAAACATTAATATTGTATAAATATACAGTATGTATTATGAAATCATAAGGACACTGATGTGATGTGATATATTCCCTAAAGGTTATAAATGAAAAATAATGTATTTACCCTCTAAAATAATGCCTTTTTTAAGAAATTTGATTAATTTTATAAATCCTTAATGACCCTTCCAAAACCATTATTATATTTCAAGGATTTAAAATCATTTTATTATAACAATGAATCACTTCCACATAAAAAATTGTGTTATATAATGGAATTCTCATATTGGCATTTTAAAATAATGAAATTAACTATTATTTGACAATAAAGACATGTAATACGAATGGAATGGTTTTTGGGTTGGATTAATTTAACATATAGACTCAAAAACCAATGTATAGAAATTAATAAAAAATTCTCCACTCTTTCTCTACATAATCACACCCATCCTCCCATTCCAATACACACAAAAACATGGATTTAAAAGTCACATTTACAGTTTCATCTTTATATTCCTCCCACAGTGTCTCTAATCTCTTAATAAACCCATCCTAAACATTTAGAAATTCCATATAAATGTATTGGATCCTCTCATTCTCCTATTTATTCAAGAATATTATTTACATTATTCCATTTAATTTCCAATTTTTCAGTTTATGATATGTTCTTAGGTAATTTCTGATAATTTTCCATGTAAATATTTTTATTTATATGGAATTATTTAGAGACAGCATGCTTTGACGGTATGTAATTCTGAGGCCTGGGGTGCCCGAAATGTAATTTTAAACTTTTTTTTAAAGTACAGTCAGTAAACCACTGAGTGGGTTCTTCTTACATTTTAACTGGTGATCGGATAGAAAATCTAAGGGCACCGTTGAACTCGGAATGACCAGAGTTTCCTAGAAAGGACTTAACTTCGACCGAAAAGGGTCAGATAGAAATGTTATTTTTCAGACATTTCGGAAAATAATAAAATAAATTAAAAATTATATTTTATTTCTTTTCTTATCCATTGAGAGGAAAATGGTGGAGCTATAGTGCAGCGATGAGGAAACAACAAGGATCATTAAAGGAATCCCCTTATGGACTTGTTAAGGTGCAGCATAATGACGCAATGTTGCAGCATAACAAAAACACTATGACGTGTTCCCTTTTTAAATAATTAACACATTCGAGAGTTAGGAATTAAACTATGGGAAATTCTTTGATGAACCGCTGGTGAGTTTCCTCTCCAACAAAGAATGGTGGACGCTGGTGGAATGTCATTGACTTTGATGTACCTCAGAGAATGTTGCTGGAAAGTGATGAGTGATGTCGACCTCTGGAACCCTTGAGGACGGAATGCTATGACAACGAATGTTAAAATAGGTGTTAGTTGTTTCATTAAGTTATTTTCCCCACTCTTTTTTCTAATTCAATGAACATGTGTTAACCCATGAACAGGTTGGCTCGCAGATCATTCATCGATGCAAGTGGGTGTCTTTTTCTTGGGTTTCTATAGCAGGATTGGTATATTGTTGATAGAACATTATCCCCAATCTAACCCTACTTTAAGCTTCTAACACTGAGGGAACAGGATAACACAAAAAAGGCCCGACCCCATCCTCCTTGTGCATCCTTGGTCGATGAATGTTTGAAATGGAAACAATACAATTTCAAGACCCATGTATGGAAGGTAGAAACCCGAGAGGCCTGAGGGCGAAAGAGGTTTTAAAATTGGACTACCGAAGCTGACCCGATGGCACATGGAAGGTGTCTCCAGTTTGGTGGAGGCGAAGACTGGCACCAGCCTCATGTGGGAGGCAGCGACAACCGATGCCGCATGGGGGTGGAGCGATCGGCCCTTTCTAGAAATGTAGGTGGAGGTGGCTTGCTCGGCACGCATTGCGGTGGAGGAGCTCGTGGCCCGTCGATCGCGGTCGTCAGCTAGACGTGGCACGAGCCTCACACCATGTAGTATGGAGAGTCTTACTCCATATGAGATGTGTGTAAACAAATGAAGTCCAGCGACTGAACCAGTCACCCACACCCTAATCGGACCGGCCAAGCCAGTCAGAGCTGGGCCAAACCATCCCACCCACAAGGAAGAACCGGTCGGCCCCCCAAACTGGCCACCCCAACAGGTTGATATGTGATAGTAGATCGGTATGCTCAAGTATCCCAAATAAAATTTCAAGCCAATCCACCTTAGGGAACCAGGATAATGGGATAAAACTGGTCCATGTGGCGGCCCAGGCTAGGAAACGAAACAGGCCCACCAGTATGGGTTGAGCCAGATAAATTTCAAGTCACTCAGTGACCAAGCAGACTAGAACCAAAACCAACCTTGGTCTAGTCTCGTAAGGTCCAATGGGATAGGAATTAAAAATGGGTCATGTGGACTCCGGCCCAGGATTGGTTAGTTCAGTCTGACCAAGTCGGACTAGGCCCGGACGAAATCATCCCATGTTTACTATAACGCCTATATCTTGAAAACCGGCCATCCGTTGACGAGCCTTTTGTGGAATGGTACCCTATAGACAAGGAATCACTTCTGATATACTTTATTTGGGTTTTGGAGGATGGTTTCATACCTCCGGGTTGTATCGGACTCGAATCCTATCGGTCCCTTTTTACAGAAATGCCCATATCTTAGTGATACAGTATCTGTTCAACACAGCTTCTGTTGGTTTGGGACCCTTACAACAAGATGGTCCGTTGAATTACTCTATATGGGACTTCATGTAGGAAGAGATATAACTAATGAATTGAGGAGATGATCCTACTGAAATCAAGTGTGCTATGTGCGGGAATCTAGTTTCTGGCTTTGACATGAAGAATGAAGAGAGACCCTTCATGGATCAGCATAAGAGAGATCCTTCATGTTTCATCATAAGAGAGACCCTTCATAGATTAGTATAATAGTGGCCATTCTTGGATCATAATGATAGAGACCCTTTGTGTATCAGTAGTAGCGCAACCGATCGTGGATCAATCGTTGAGAAACCAGTCGTGGATCAGCAGCAGAGTGACCCTCATGGATCAGCAGTAGATAGAGCCTTCATAGATCAGCAACATAGCCTCTTAATATAATAAGATGATCTGGCTTTATGACTAATCATATTTACTTCTATACATAAGTTATACCTTGTGTGAGCTATGTATTTTTTATTTTTATATACTTTAAGATTGTACTTTGTGATATTTTTCCTTTGTAGATTTTTGTGAGACCTGAGTTGGTGTCGGTGTCTCTACTGAGTATTTTCATACACACCCTTGTACGGGCTTCACTCGCAACTAATCTACCTTATGTAGACGATGTACATCTTTGACTAGGACTTTGGGAAACTAGGGATAGACTGTGCTCGAAGGTGGATTGATTGACGTGGGGTGCTGCAGTGACAGCTTCTAGTGAGTTGTACCTACAAGTTATGTAGGATCCTTAGAGGACAACCTCCAAAGCTTTTACATCTTTTTTGTACTTTCCTTTTAGTTGGGATTTTATTCTGGCCCCTATGCATTATTTTTACACCTTTTACTCTCAATGATGTTACTTTTTGGGTTTTTTATTACATTCATTCCATTGTTTTTTTTCTTTTTTAAGTATGCCCCATTTGTGTGTGTATAGGTTTAAAGTCCATACCTTCCCTTTTTGGGATATTTCTTTTTGGTACTAGTCACCATCTCCTGGACAATGGATGGAGGGTTGGGGTAATCACGGAACGGCCCCAGCGGGATGGGTCCTGACATCCTACATCATTATTATGTAATTTTATATACAAATAATGTATAGAGACAAGAATGACAAGTACTTCAGGGATAGGCAAAGGGGGAAGGAGAGTTAGAGGGCCTAAAATGGTAGAGTATGATGGAATCTCCACTAATTATATTGACACCTTCTATCTTCAAACTATTCAATTCTTGAAAGAATAATTACTCTGGACCTAGGATGTCAATCAATGCAAGGTAGTTCACGGTCTTCTTACCCTACCTCCATGTATAAGAAACATTGATATTGTCACCAATGACGCCCTGATATTTTCTAATGATATAAGAGATTGGACAAGTAACTATACCATGTCATAGTAGGTCAATATGTTGTAGAAAAGAGTATGTTTTTTCATTAGTGATTTCCAAATTCCTCTACATGAAATATTCATCTTTAAAAACATGGTCATAACCTCTACCAGAGTGCATTACCCTAACCCAAAATGATAGAAAAGGACAAAATGATCGATCCACAACTTTCAAGGATGAAACCACATCCAAAAATCATGTTAGAGACACACGAGCCATCACTGTTGAGTTTAATGACCCTTGAAATGGGTTCTAATAGACCTAGTTACCTCGATGATCATTATTTTTCTTCTTGGAAGTACGATGTCCTAGAATGAAATTTGGAAATGATAGCACCTCCCTTCAATTTCCCAGGTCCCTTTAAATAACAATGAGAATATTTTTTATCCTTCATATAATAACTCATATGCTTGAAGCCATTCCCTTGTAAATCCACTTATATCCCACCTACCACAAGAACTAGAAAACAGAATGAAGTATCATATTATGAGAAACTCTTTCAATGCCACCAATGCCTATATCCTGGAACCAGCAACCAAGAAATGGCTGGCTGGACATAGCTGTGGAGGATACAACAGTGAACTCCCCAAAATAATCCAGAACATCACAATCCCATTCTCTATCAATTAAATGGTGGTTAGATCATTCTTGTTTATGCCTCTTACAGAAAACACGTCTTGAATCAATATAAATCCTTCTCCTTTTAACATTTTCATCTGTAGGAAAAGCTTCATTTTTGATCCACTAGGACATGAAGTTATACTTAATGGGAATATCATTAATACAAAGATTATTATTTCATTCATTCACTAGATCTTTCATGGAATGGTTTGAGTGGTAATACCACATAGTGAAGAACCCATAGGGGGGATGTATAAAGATACACTTATACAATATGAGGATATTTTGATGAGGTTGAAGAGATTCCATCGTTCCCTATACAAGACTATATTAGTAAAAATAGTGTACTTACAAGATTATGTAAAGGAGATGTTTAGTGTGGGAAATCATGGGTACCCGATAATCACCCCACTCCATTTTTGATGCTATAACATGACATTACCCTTCCTAAAGAGCCAGCGAGAGTGGGGTATAAGGGTTTCAACAATGGATATAATCCCCGTACCAAAAGGGGAGGCATGGTTTACTAGGGAATTCATATTTCCCACCCAGTTTCCATGCATGGTTCATCCCCATATTGTGAAAAATTCTAAAACCTCCCATGCCAGCTTGGCATGAATACACATTAGACTTTCCTTGTGTCTGTAGATGTTAATACCACATTCATTCACCTGATGATCCATCCTACCCCATGACACTCAGTGTCTCTTACGCTCTTCATTAGGGTCCCATATGTTGTTTTCGAGAATTATATTAATATTTTTTATCATCCCCATTTGGAATTTGACCAAAGATTGGGAATGAAATGGGGAGGCCAAAAGAACGATATTAACTAGTGTTATTATTCCTTCAAAGGATAGACAATAATTTTTTTAGTTTAGAATATACGGAATGATCCTAATTTGTATGGGGTCGAAGTCATGAATTTGAAGTCTCCCATAAGACAGAGGAGCCCCCATATATCCCTAATGAATATCCCTTTCTTCATGTACAAGATATGTCCCACAATATATAGCTGATCCAATATAAAACTGGTAGAGAAATAGAGGCATCTTTTGCTCTTTTTAATCACCTATCAACCCAATGATAATATTCTTCCAAGGCATTTTTCAAGCCCTAGAGTTATCTAATTGATCATTCATCAAAATACTAGTGTTATCTATGGAAATTAGATGAGACACCAATGGGGACCCCATCTTACGTCGATACACAATAATACCACCATTTTTCAGGATTCTCTGTATAAGTTGAGTGAGTACATCCTGGGTAATGATAATTTATCTAGGGGATAATGTTTCCCACATCTGAAGTACTCAGGTTACCTTAAAGAAACCATAGGTCTTCCCAATAAAAGCCACAACCAACCAAGATGAAAAAACATAAAAAATATATGTGTTCTAGGGAGAAAATTCAAGAGTCATTTGGTTTCAGGAGGATGATAGGAATACAACGTATTTCCATGCTTACATTAAAGAGATAAAAAAAATTTATCCAACCAAATAACTTTCTATAGGAAGGTTCTATTACAAATGAAAAGGATGATATCGGGGCCATAGGAAACTCTGACATTAGATATCTTTTGGTCGGCCCCCACGCTCACTTTCTTAGCTGGTATCTGGGGGAACCCCTGGTTCTTTTTGATGTAATCCTAAACTATGTTTCTTCCCATGACAATCATGATATTGAGACTCTTCCTTAGGTGAAAGTGTCTTTAACACTATGATAAATATTATTATAGATAATGCTATTGGACCAGATGGTTTCCCTACCTCTTTATATAGATCATCAAAGGAGGTTAATAAGAGTGATCAAATTAGGGTGATTCATGACTTTGTATTGGGTGGACAGATGCCTCGAGTTTCATGTGCCACCACTATGGTGCTCATTCCCAAATCCAAGAAGCCAACATCTATCCCCCATTTCCATACTATACGTATGTGTAAAATGAATTATAAGATCATTTCTATTTTCATCAATGCTTAGATTTTTGTTCACCTCCCTTTGTGGATCTCTATGGAACAACATGGATTTATGAAGGGTCTTACTATCCATGGGGCTATATCATTGGCCTAAGAAATGGTCATGGATATTATCCTCAAAACCGGGGGTTTTAATGCAGCCATTAATGTCGATATTATCTTACACATCTCTCGTATTATTCTTATTATTTTTAATGGATGAGAAACCCATTTCACTCTCATTAATCTCATCTATGAATATTTATGTATCATTATCATGATGTTGAAATCCTCCTAGGATTTTTCATTATAAACAATTGTTTAGTGAATATCAATCACCATTTACGCTCAGTTGTATTCACATAGATGCACATATCCTTCATTTATTGGGTAATTACATGTATTTATGTCACAAAAATTAATAATGGGACTAAAAGCGACGAAATATGTCCTTATTTTTTATGATATATATGGAACACTCATGTATATACATTATATGAATGTGATGGGAGGGCCCAAAATTATATTTCCCTCCAATGAATTTGGTAATTGTTTCTCATGTGACTTAATAAATGGGGTTAGGGAGTTACATGATCCATTATGGGACTCTGTCCACAAGGTTTTGTCTTGGAAATTAGACTATAATTCTTCATATGTCATATATTATTGTGTTAATACATTAATTTTTTTCACTGATTCAATTATGTTATATATTACATTATTGTTTTATAGTATGATTCTCACGACATTAATGTCTCATTTTTGTCCCAATTTATTTACGTGGTCAACTCTCATCTTGTTATTAATTGATTATTCACGTACTGGTATTTATAGCTCACCTATTTCTTATGTATGTCCCAATGTTATATCCTACTATTTTAGAATATTTGGGGAATATAATCAAATTTTATAATTTTTTAACTAATGTAATTGTCTTTATTTTTCTATTTGTTATGTTATGTACCTAATTACCAAAGGCACTAAGAATCATGATCTTATGAGGTTGTATTAATTGTATCTTTATGAAATAAAGAATAAAATAAAGTGTATGATAAATATTGGTCATCAAATATTGTATTAGATAAATTTCCAGTTTGGGGGGATAAAATTATAATAATCTATATAATACGTTTTGTATAAGACTAAATATTGAAAGGATCTATATATAATGGTAATGTATAGGGTAATTTCTTCCCTATAAAATATACCACTATCTGGATACTTCAATTGAATTTGGATAAGGAATAGTTGTACGTAGTATTTGTAACCATGAAAAGGGCATATTGGGCAATACAATAGTGTCAATTGGTACATCAAAATAGACCTTGTTTTCATACATTGTTTGACACTCTTGAAGGATATGATTTTTGGGATTTTAAAGACCATTACGAGAAATTTTTAAGGGTACAAAAATCTCTATTACACTTTATGATAGAAAATAGTTCATGTATAACATATATTGAAACCTATAAATTCATAAGTTATTAAATATTTTTCATTTATGATTTATTCCATTAATTTACATACATTAAATTGTATTTATTTAATAGTTTGAAAATATGTGTCCCTATTTCAATTTTATATTATGTAAGTGATTGGAACTAGAATCAAATAGTGAATGGAAGGTCGATTATACATTCAGGAAAATTAAATGTCCTATGTGAATATGCTTCTATAAATTATACTAAATCACTCTATTTTGTATAATGATTCAATCACCACTTAAAAACATTGAAATTGATTTATCATCAATGATGAACAATGGGCCAATTATTGTATCCCAAGTATATAATTCATCCCCTTTCTGAATTTAGGGGTTGAATTTACCAGAAAACCATGGGATACACATTATAGATGAATTTTCTATTATTTTGGGAATGGATTGACTATACATGTATAATTCAAACATAAGTTGTTGAGAGAATTAAATCAATATATTTATAAAATCCCCTCCTTCAATTATAAACATGTTCAAGGACAAGGATGAAAATATTTTTGTGTCATCATCTCGAGAATGAATATTGTTTCTGAAAGACAATGTGTATCAAGATCAATTGATTTACACAATGGAATATATCATCCATGATGACATGCCATATTTATGGTTAGTCATTGATATGTTTTCCAAATAACTTTCTAGTCTTCATCCTATCCATGAGGTTGAGTTCTCAATTGTGATCATGGTAATTTAGTTTACAATATCCAATACTCCATAAGAAAGTCCACAGTAAAACATGATGATTTGAAGAATAAAATATAAGATAATTTATATAAAATTATTATATGCCCAAGTTATTCACCATATGATGTATTATTCCCCTTCATCTAGGAGAAGGATGTGTCAATGTTACTCTTCATTGATTATCATGATCTCAAAAAGATCATGATAAATTAAATTTGTTCTCTATAATTGACAGATGACTTGTTCGACCACCTATAAAGATACATGTACATAAATAAGGTGGATATTTGGTCAATATGTTATCAATTAATGTTAAATAAGGATGATATACTCTATGAATCTATTTGTACAAGGTACATGTAGTTCGAGTTCATAGTGATTCCATTTTGGACTAAATAATGCCTCCACAATCATCATTTTATTAATAAATAGAGTCTTTACGGATTACCTCAATAAGGTTTTGGTATCAATTATAGATGATATTCTTATATACTACAAAATAAAGGAGGAATATATGGATTATTATAATGTCACACTGAATACACTGTGAAAGGAAATGTTATTTGTGATGTATAATTAATATGAGTTTTGGATGGAGAATGTAACATTCCTAATGAAATATATCCCAAGAAAAGTGATATATATGAATCATTCAAAAACTAAAGTAATTGAAGGATGGTCCAGACCAACCACTAGGACAATGATTATTAGTTTTATTTTTATAGATGGGTACTATCATAGAATTGTGAAAAAAACTCTAATGATTTTAAATCACACTAACCCGTATAACACAAAAGGTTATCATGTTTTTCTCAAATGATGAATGTGAAGATATATTTAATGAGAAGAAGGAAATTAAATTCAATAAACCTAAGATCTCATTACCCACCAATGTGGATGATTTCTGATCTAAAATGATGTGTTAAAAAAAATTAGTTGTGCACTCATTAATGATGAACATCTGAAAGCTTATGCACCCCCCAATTGTATATTCAGAAGAAAACTACACAACACATGACCTAGAATTTTCTACCTTGATATTCACATTGATTATTTGATTAAATTATATCTATGGGGAGAATTGTGACAGATATACTGACAATAAAGTCTTTAAATATATATCCAAATAAGAGAATACAAATAAGGGACTCCAAATATATTCCAATGATGTTGTTTAGATTTGATCAATGATTATGATTTTTCAATTCATTATCATCAAGGGAAGGGGAAAAATTGGAAGATACTCTAAGTATAAATGATCCTAAAAACCTATCCATGATAAGGATTATAAGAGATTCAATATTCATGTACATAAAAAATGGATGAGGAAATAAAAAAAGGATATTTATCGTATGATTCTCAAATAACTTCTCAACCATCCATTCTGGGGAGGATCAATTTGGATGATAAAGTTCTATAGAAGAAGATAGAAAATTTTCTAGAGTTAAACTATGCAAACGATTGAGCTATAATGTTTTGAACTTGGATATGAATCCCATAAAAGTAGAAATTAATATGGAAATTATAGATGATGTGAATATCTCATCCTTATCTATTCGTCATTTAAAAAACAAGGATCTATACAGACATAAATAAAAACCTATGTTCGGCTAACATAAGAGGGAGATTGTGAAATTTTTCTCACGATACTTGGTATGCCAACAAGTCACTATTGAATGATAAAAGTACAAGGGTATGATGGAACCATTACCCATACCAATAGTGAAATGGAAAAACATGACCACTTATTTCATTGCAGGACTTCCTAGGACACCTAAATGGAATAAAATCATTGGGGTGGTAGTTTATTTCTGTAACCAGTTAGTGCATTTCATTATTATCATGGAATATTTCTCTCCTAACAAACCTGTCAAGATACACATAATAGAATATGTAAGACCATAGAGAGTTTCACACTCCATTGTATCAAATTATGATATGATGTTTGACATGATGTTTTGAAGGTTGAATGTCGATTTTTGGGATGTTTTGATTTTTGAATCTGGAATTTTGTAAGTTTACCACTTGCCCATATAGTGGATGTTTGAAAAATTAAAAAAAAAGGATTTGGAGTGATATCACCCTTAGAAAGATGATCTATCTGATTGAACCATTCAATCCATAGAGGATATATTAAGATCTTGTTCATTCTATTTCCAAGAATTTTAGGATCTATAACTTCCCCTATTGGATTTCTCATATAATAATTATTTCCATTATTTTGTTGAAATGCAGCCTTATGAGGCTTGGTATGAGAAGATGTGTCAAACACTAACATTATAGAATGAGTTTGGAGATATGAAGCTAATGTGATCTAAAATTTTCCAAGAGATTATAGATAAGGTTAATACCATAAAGTATAATATGAAATCTTTACGAAGTCGACTAAAAATATATGAATACAATAATCAATGATACCAAGAGTTTTAGGTCGGAGATATATTGTATCTATATTTATAGTCATAGAAGAAACTCATGAGGTATGTGATGAAGGTAAATCTTATTACTAGATACATCATACTCTTTGAGATCCTTGATCACATTAGAGGGGTTTCATATCAAAGGGTATTATCACCAAACTTATCTAAATAATACATTTTGTCACATATATAACCCTTAATGAAGTATATACTATACCCCTAACATATACTGAATCAGTAGGTTGTAACACTTGATAAATATCATTTATGTGTGGATAATATGGTGAAAATCATAGATCTTGGAGACAAAATTATATAAATAAAAAAACTCACCTAGTCAAAGTGTTTTGGTGGAACCAAAAGCTTAAAAATAACTTGGGAGCTATAAGAGGTGATAAATAGTAGTACCCTCGTCTATTTTATTCATTGAAAGGAAAATTTCATGGAAAAAAATATCTTAATGGGGGAAAATGATATGACCCAAACTAATATAAGTGAAATTGCCCTTTTGAAAGAATAAATTCATTATTAAGTAATTTATTAATAGAATACACAAGAACTATATAGATTATTTTGGATCATTATATGTTATATCCTGTCAGATTTAAAATTCCATTAATCACAATTACCCTTAACAATATTTTCGTTGCATTGTAACTATTAGGATTCATGTATTAAAGATTGATAAAGTACAATTGACACTAGAAATAGATGTTAAGGCCATGACTAGTAAGATAATACCATATGTAGCCCATTTATCAAATCTTATGATGGATATGGTATCACTAGAATTTTCCCTTGACCAAGGACATGCTAATATTTGATTACTAAAGAATGAGAGAAACTATTTATAAGATAAGTTAAAGATCATTGAGATCATGACACAACCCATTTTCTATGAACTACCAAACAAACTATCAACATCACACAATAAACCATTTGGATGTCTCATGGTGTAATAAGAGTGTAATAACCTGGATCTTCTTTTCAAGTATGTTTTTCCGTTTTCTGGAGGTTTTGATAAAATAGGAATTTCTGGAAATTTTTGAAGTACACACCGTGTACTCCCTTGTTGCGCCATCCCGTGTGCTGGCCGTGTCCGGGCCACACACACGGTGTGTGGGGGTGATGTGGAGGCCACTTAAAGCAGAGTATAGAATTGTAGAGTACATGTCGTGTACTCAAGATGTACACACCATGTATTTTGTTTTTCACTAAACGGACCACGATCACGCCTAACGGACAGAATGCTCTTCTTCTCCAGGTTCATCATCTGAGAGAACCCGTATGGCCGCAAAATTTATTCAGATTCCCGAACCTCCATCTGTTCTCCGAATCAACCACCGTCGATTGCGTTGGAACCACAGTGGTGAGTTCTACCTTCTCCTAGAGACTTGTTTTCCAGTTCCTCCTCTTTATTAAGTTATCGTGGGTTGAACTTTTTGTGCATTTTTGTAGATCTACACCGTTTTGAGGAGAATCAAGACTCATGTTTCAAGTATATCAATATCCTAGGATCGAGGTAGGTGGTTTGTGCCTTACCTTTCGATGTCTTTGAGTTTTATGTGCAAATTCCACCAATACCCGTGAAAGGGGTTTTGTGTGTTTACCTTTTTCCGGTTGTGGTTATTACTGCCATGCTTTCATGCTTTTGTAGAGGTAAATTGATCATGTTTGTGGATAATTTCGGTGCTTGGATGTTTTTCCCATGCCTTGTTCTTGTTACGACCTTTGGGTCTTGTTAGTCTTTGGTCGTTTTACCTGTTTCCATGCCTTGTGATCATAGTACAGAATGATGTTGTTAACATGCTTGTTGCTTTTTAGACTGTTTAGCCAAGTAGCTCTATAAGTGTACTTTGGTTAGCCAAGTATCTCTACAGGTTTACTCTGGCCTTATAGCATTATTATGCACTAACTGGCATGGGACCGTGAGAACCCGGTGCTATAGACTATAAGGAATAGACTGAGTGAGCTTCCCAGAGAGTCTTAGATATTATAGACTATACTGGGATAGACCGAGTGAGCTTCCTCAGAGATTCTCGGACATTATAGACTATACGGGGATAGACCGAGTGAGCTTCATCAGAGAGTCTTAGATATTATAGACTATAGAAGGGTATACTGAGTGAGATTCCTCAAAGAGTCTTTACTTCGTTTGAATGTCTTTAAAACCTTCCCAGGCTTGAGGAGGAATTGACCGAGGGAGCATCATCAGAGAGTCTGTTGTATACCTGAGGCTATAGGAGGATTGAATGAGTGAGCTTCCTCAGAGAGTCTCTAGACCTTGGGTCCAAGAGGGTCAGACTGTGTGATCTTCCTCAGAGAGTCCCTGACTACCCAAGACTATAGGGGGAATTGACCGAGTGAGCTTCCTTAGAGAGTCTTATAAATTCGTATGACCAAACTAGAGGGGTTAGGCTGAGTGAAATACCCAGAGGGTTATGGTACTTCGTGGATATGACCAGAGGGGATGGTTATGAGTACTTCCCAGAGGGTTTCCTATTGTGTTAGATATTTCTTCGCCACTACTTGTTGTTCTATGGATTGATCACTATTGCATGTATTCCTGTTTACTGCTTACTGATTACTACCTTTTATTGCTGCTACTGTTTACTGCTTATTTTACTATTACCTGCCATATACTCGCTGACTGTTAGGCACAGATCTTCGAGTGGTTTCCTACTAGGATTTAGTCTCACACCCTGTTTGAGTCATGCTTTTGGGCCCAAACAGACTATTTTGTTGCAGGTATAGACAAGGGCAAGCAGCCTTATACTTCTGGTACTTGATTTCTTTGGAGCCGGAGAGCATGGGACCAATCTTGTCTTGCGATGCTAAGGAGCTGTTTACTTTCTTTTGTACTTGTTTTGGTACTATTTTAGTTTTCAGCATTGTTACTGATTTGGATGCTTTCCTAGATATGTATCATGCATCATTTCATATATATACATATGTGCTCCAGTTGTTTGCTAATTTAGCCTTCTGCTGTTTATTATTGTTGGTTATTTACTGCTTCTGCTATTGCATGTTATTTACTTCGGCTGTGTACTCTGCCAATGAGGGCATAGTTTCCCCACTATCACACTGAAGGCCCTCCCTTCTAGTCAGCAGCCCCTGGCCTTTTGGGAAATGCACTTGAGGCCATGTGACCAACTGCGTACGGGGCGCCTCTGAGTGGCTTTCAAAACCAGGATGTTACAAAATGGTATCAGAGGTGTTCTTTTCCCTTGATTTACTATTTGGAGCCTTTATCCAGGGATAGGACGGATTCGGTACTTGGTAATAAGTTATGCCCAGGAGTAGCTAACCCGTGTACAGGGAAAAGCCATACTACCTCGTTTATTGCAGTTTTCTGGTTTTGATATTTTATAGTTGATATGATTTCACCTATAGTGATTCACATGACTTGTTTTGTTATTGTTGTTGCTATTATGGTTTTATTTCTTTCGCAACCCGATGAGATGAGGGTATGCCATCTGATGCATCATATAGGCACTTGTTTTAAATCACATGCCATGCCTTCTTGCCATGATATCTAGGATGCATTAGCAATTTCGTGTGGTTGTGATAGAATTTGTGTAGATTATGCATGTTGTTATGATAGATGCTTTGATAGAATCAATTATGTTTGATAGAGGATTGTTTTTATTGTACTTTGCTTAAATGAAAGTCTATTTTTGGTTCTTGAGGTGTTATGGGCCCTCATGAATCAGAAATTGGTAAATCATTGACCTGTTTTCCCTTATATATGACTTTATTAGATGCCAAGCTTTGATTCGTGGGGAGTATGGGCCCTCAAGGATCTGAATTTGGCACCTTCATGCCTTGTTTTCTGTGTTTCTGGGCTTCGATGCAGTTTTTGAGATACTTCCTAGAAAAACCCAGAATACACGGCGTGTACTTTATGACTACATGTTGTGTAGTTTCAGAACGTGTCACTGACTGTGTTATCAGGAACAAGGTGTTGAGAAAATGTCTTTATGAACATGCCATGTACGGTAGGTGCACGCCGTGTAGTATAGAGACATGTACCCGACCGTGTCACTAACAACACGGGTCGGGGAAGCTCAAGTAGAACATTCCGTGTTGGTAAACAACACGCCATGTAGTCTTATTCCAGGTGCCCGACCATGTCACTAATAACATGGTCTGGTGTTATCTTCTCCTATATACACCGTATTTGTTCGGAACACGTTGTAAGGGTCAGTCATGTAGTCGGCCGTGTAACTAACAACACGGGTTGCTGAAACCTTGTCTAGTACACGTTGTGTCCTTAGTGAACAAGCCGTGTAGTTTAGGGTTAACAGGACCGTGTGGGTTAGCCATGTAAAGATACTCGGACAAGGTAATAGAGTTCAAGTATGTAACACCCCAAGATTTCATAGTGTGTTATTTCTTCAAAATAATTCAATAACTTGCACTACACGCAACACCGAGTTCAATCACACCATGAATTACAAAAAAAAAATCCATTCAAAAGAGGTTATGAATAGTATTATCTAAATTTTAAACTTTATATAATCCTTATAATTTTAGAATCCATATTATGAGTTTCTTAGATATAATGCAAGAACAAATTCATTTTCATTATTGCACCTTTATCAACTTTTAATAGCGAACCCTTTTTAAATACAATATTTTAAACTTTTTGACTAAATGGGGACATCAAAAAAAAATTAAAATGAAACATCCCAAGCTTCCACGGTACGCTTTCCTTCGAATAATGCGATAGCGTGTGTTGTACGCAACCTCGAGTTCTAACACACACCACAACTAATTAAACTAGCCGTTGTAAATAGTAATACCTACTTTTTGAAATCATATATATTTTATATTTCAAAATGGACTTCATTTTTGGATTCGGAATATCGAAATTATCCTAGGGTGAAATTTTGGTACTTTTCGGATAACTTTTATATTTTGATGAATAGTGAAAATTACTAAATTTTAATTAAAAACAACTTTTTTAATCAAAATAATTAATAGTGATAAATTATGAATTTGAGTGGTTTTAAAGTATATTTAGAATATATTTTTACCATTCAATTTAATTTTTATCATTGGAAATAATTTTACAATTAAACCGAACATAAACAAGTGTCAATCTTTTGATAGTTATTATCTCTTAAAAACACGCTTTTTGTTTTGACAGCGGGATTTAATTTTAAATTAATTTCTGCCACTTCTGTGTTTTGAATTTAGGAAAATGGATTCCATATTTGGAATCAGGATGTTCAAATTGTGTAAATAGGTAACTTTTATTTTTAGACATTTTGAATAATTACTGCGGTAAATATTTTATTTACCATGGTTAAAGGGTAAATCCGGTAAATAAGGGTTAAAAAATAATATTATAATAATACAAAATTACCCTAAAACGTGTCCTAACCTTATTGGTGGACACATACCCGACCATGGGCATCCTTGGGTCAATTTGGGGACCCCTTGGAGCCACTTGTATGTGGTAGGGACACATTATATTAATAAAGTTAAAATAAAAATAAAAATGGCATAAGCTTACATCTTTTAGAAGAACAATTTTTACATAGGGTTATACATGTTGGATTTTCGATTATAAATATTCATTAGAAAGCTAAAAAGATTTACCACATAATTATATTTTATTTATAATTTTTAGACATTAAATAATTTATTTAATTTATGACATAATGATGATGCAGTAATTACTATAATAGTGAAAAATTAAAATAATTGATATTATAAATACCCAAATAAATATAATATGAAACTTTTAATGAATTAAACTAATTTTCTAGGATAATATGATATATTGGGATTGATTTAATTGACTTTATTCGAATTAATCAATCTGTTATGAGTTTCACAAAAATCAACTATTGAATAGTGTCAAAATTGACATAAAAGAGTTCTTAAAACAAATATTATATTATTAATTGATATTAAATTCCTAAAAATCTAAGGTTCGGCCAAGAGACTTATATTATGATAGGTTAATCATTAAGGGACCACTTGGGGGTCGCTTGGATGTATATAGTAAGTTTATTAACCATATTATATAAAAATACAAAGAGACATTGTAAAAGTGAAACTAATTAACTTAGAGTTAATACTTAAAGATAAGGTTAATATAAGTACCCAAAGCTGTCTAAATTCTATTGGATGAGTTGTTTTCGACCTATCCCCACCTCATACTTTGAATAGTCAACTTTGGAGCCTTTGGAAACCGAATATGAATTTATTATAAATTAATATTTCTAGCTTTTCCAAAGGTGCCCTTCACCCCTCTTATAAAAGGGCACTCCTCCTTCTCATTTCCTCACACCTCTCAAGCCACTTGGCTCGTCCAAACTCTGCCCAACTAAGCTCCCCACATCCCTCTCCTCCTCCTTGAAGCTTCCCCTTAGGCAGAAAGCATTTCAAGAAGTCCTTTGGTTCCAACCAAAGTGAGTTACCTAAATTAAAGGTAACAATTTCTCTTAAAGTATCTTCATTTATTTTGCTTCTCCAACCCCAAAAATCTTTTTATTTCCTTTCTTTTGTAACAACACCAGTATCCTAAATATACTAGGATGTTGTTATAAGAAGGATTCAAACTACACATACACACAACTCCATCTAATGGATGATGAACATAATGTTTCTGTGGATGGCAAACTAACGCCTCACGAAACGATGATTGTTCAAATACATCTTACCACCTCTCATGGTGGCCATTATGATGGCACTGTAATTAAATATGATATTAATGATATATATTTTATATATAAGCTTCTGTAATTCCATTTTATTTCATTCCATTATTCGTTTCATGTTGTATATACATACGATAATTTCATTTGAGGAAGTGCGGACTACCGCCCCCTTAAAATGATATGACTCGTTCATACCACACATGGAACGTATAAAGGATGGTGTTAATGAACTTAAGTAACATATATAAAATATTATATTATACTGGAATAATAATATACCTATGTATCATTTGGATTTGATTCTTTTAAAATAAAAATTAAATGGAAGAAGTGTTCGTGCGTACGTACGGACTACCGTCTCCACGAACGCAATGAGATTCATTCTCCATCGTATCCATTCAAGTATAATTACCATTTAATGATTTAAAAATGATGTTTAAGGACTTGATATCATTCTGGATATGAATAAGATACAACAAACATGACTTATGTAACAAAATATATAAAAGAAAATGAGTAAGTTAACACCCGAAACGACGATAATTCTAAGATATTATTAACAAATCAATGTTAAAAGATCATATATGATATCATATTAATATATATGATTATTGTATAATTTAATAACAATTATTTCACCATTATACAGGGAGTTAACCTACCCCAACCAAGGAAAAGTACAAGGTAAGGGTTATTTCACAACCTCTTCATTATCCAAGGTTGTTTATACGTAATAATCTACCGGGATCTCTTTATCATCCACATACATGTTTCTTAAAAATGTATTTCAAAACATTTTTACTATTTACTAGAATATGAGTTAAAGTCATTTATACCCTTTTTGACTTTTATAAGTGGTTTATAAAGGAATCTTTCGGTCGTTTTCAAAACAAGGTCCTTTTTAACCTTTTCGACAAAATTAAGGTAAGAATGTTTTTTTTACTTATACGGCGGGTGCGGCTATTTTCCGCCGTTATAAAATATTCAAAGCTTCCCTTACAAGCTTATAAGAATATTTTCAAAGAAAATGTTTTATTTTATATGGATCTTAAATTATTTCAAAATAAAAGGAGATATTTCTTTAAAAAGAATTTTGATTTCATCAATGTCAACATCCTTTGATGGATTTTAAGATTATTTGAATTTGATTTATTATGATACAAAACTTCTATATTGTATTGAAGGTTTTGTGATATGTTTGACTGTGGATGTGCTATTTTTATACCATTCATAGTTTATTGTGAAAGTATTGACATTTCGTATGCTAGTTTTAATACGAATGTTTATGTTATGTTTAAACCTTTTCATATGGGAATGCATTGGACTTAATAAGTGACGGGTGGAGCCCGCTATAGCTCCTCGATGCATCGGTAGGTCTCATGAGACAAACTAGTGTCTTGGCACAAGGCCTTGACAAAATCTTATTTGTAGTCTTGGCACGAGGCCTTGGCTATGTGGTTATGATAGTCTGGCATTATGCATTCCAACATTATGAAAGTGGTTATTTATTTTTGCATGTGATTATTCGATTAGTGGAATATCCATGTGAATAAGTAAATGGAATTATTTCATTTTATTTATGCCATACCATGTTGAAAGTTCATGTTTAAAAGGCTTTTGTTTTAGTTATACATTGCCTTAAATGTTTATTCTTATTGATGAAAGTTTCCGCTATATTGTTATCCTTACTGGGCATTTGAGCTCACCCCTTTTCTATGTTTTATTTTTCCCAGGTAGTGAAGAAGTAATTTATGAATGACTTGCAGGGATATTATGTGGGGATATGAGTGTGGATTATGGAGACAATATGTTGTTGTAGTAGTTTTTCGTTTAATGATGTAATGTAAAACTTATGAATATATCTAGTGTTTCCAAGGCTACTAAACCAATCGGTCTTTCGAGATTTGATCTTTCTTGTGATCATGCCAATATTATGTAATTAATGCACCGACTCTGGGTAGCTGGGGTCGGGGCGTTACAGTTGGTATCAGAGGAAGTTTAGTAAAAACCTTGGAAGCTCGATTTAGATAAACTCTGATTAGAGCACGTAGACCTAAGATTAACTTTGAGGATTAGTATAGAATAACTTCCTAGAATTTTGGTATTGTAGAGATTTTGTGAGTTTTCCGAGCAATACATCCCTGTCTGGATACGAGCAGGTAGAGGCGGCTCTGGCACAGATGTACCTAGGGGTAAAACCCGAAAACACCGCTTTGAGCTAGACTCGAACGGGAACTGGTGCACGACAACGGGCCTTGCTGCACTCTTGGTTACGACACTCCCGGGGGATATGCTTAGGATAACTCTCATTTTCTTTACAAATCATTATGAAGGGTTTATGAGTATATACTTCCTCAAAGAAAACATTTTTATGATTATGGATTATATCCATAAATAGTTCAATTTATGTTAAGTGTTTTATAAGTATGGGATTATGTATTTTGATTCATAAACTGATCTAGTTTATGCCATTGTTTAGAAATGGCGCCCAGTAGAAGGAATGAGGACTCCAGCAATGCACATGATCCAAAGAGAAGGAAGGATCATATCTTTCATGGTCTTAAGCTAGAATTTATAAGAGAAATAGTCTCCCATGTATTATCATCATATGAAGAAATAATATCATGTGTTGATAAGATAAGTAAAGAGTTTACTGAGTCCTATGGATTTGAAGGGAATCAAGAGAAGAAAAGGATGGAAGAGAGAAAGATGGATAAAGGGGAAAGGGAAAAAAAGAATTTTCCCATATGTGGTAACTGTGGAAAGAAACACCCTGGAACTTGCCTGAAAGGAATGGGAGTTTGTTATAAGTGTGGAGGAAAAGGGCACAAAGTACGTGACTGCAAGGGTAAGAAAATGGTTTCAAATGTACAATGCTTCATTTGCAAGGAGTTTGGACACTACGCGAACCTATGTCCCAGTCATCAGAATATGCCGCAAATGATGTTATTGGATAATAATCAAGTTATGATACTACCACAGATGAAGAGGAATGATGTTGATTATGTCAACTGAGTGTTGTATCAACAATGTACTTGTTATAATAATTATGGAGTATATAAGGATTGTACTGCAGTACTATTTCATTAAGGACTTGAGATTGTGTGGAACAAAGAAAAGTGACTCAATAGCAGAATAAATTTTTGGAAAATATATGGTTAAGAGAATGATAAATCATAATATAGTTCTGATACTGAGGTAGTGATTTTGGAATAATATGTGATTGTTTTGGATAAATTATATTGGATATTCTTGACTACCCTGTAACTGATTAATGATTTGGGGTTTAAAACATTTTTGGATTAATGAAGTATATCCAGATTTCTATATGGAATAAGGGAGCATGAATGTAATAAATAAGGAATATGGTAATTCAGGCTGTTTCAGTGTATTAAAAGAATACATGATGAAGGTATTCATATGCTATTACGGGGTAAAAAGGATCTATATTATGTTTACCTTCCTTATAAATGTTGGACTGTGAGTTTGGACAGAAGTATTTTGGATAGTTCTAGTTTGGATTATTTTGGATTACCATAAAAGGAAAACCCGGAGGTCGGGCGGCAACCCGTCGCGTCCGGCAAGGCTGCGTGACTTGAACCCGCAACCGAAGGGCGACAAGGGTGTATCACCTACCACTGGCCCACGAGATGTCCTGGATTAAATAATGTAGTTTTTATTAAAAGATCTTGTAGATGAATTATAAATTCATTTATTTTGGAACCCTATACGAATAGTGTAAATAGAATTTTTACGTTCTATTATCTTTTAGAGTGAAAGATGAGTTTGTGGTAGAAATTTATTAATGGATAAAACTCTAATTATAAAGTAAGTATATCTCCTTATGATCTTATCCAATCTCATAAATAAATTCCCCAACATTAATAAAAGGAACTTAGAACAAAAATGTTGTCCTAGATGGTACCGTAAATCATCACTAATTTATGGCTTTGGGATTTTTGGCCTTTTCATAGCCATGTTCTCTACCACTCTCCATCAGATAATTGATGGTTAGATTTCTCCTCCATATCCATATTTTCCTACATGGAACCCTAGTATGTGTTATGTTCGGTAATCTTCATACTTTCCACCCTTTGTTTAAAATAGAGGCCTCATTAATTCATTTTTTGATGAGGGATTTCAACTATGATATTTTGAAACGTCAAAAATGTGTTATCCTAATACCCTATGTTTTGTTGAACCGATGGTATTTCAAATCATCATAGATTGATGAATTTAAGGACCTCAATTTTACACTTGTTTGTGATTGATGACCTCAATCAATACCTATAAATATTTACGTTTTTCCTTCGATTATATGTCTCTAATTGCCACCAATGTTCTCCTAATCGAGATCATAATTTGGTGGTGACCCTTTGATTTCTCTTTTCCTCATATTAAGACTAAATTTTAGTAACCCAATTTCCGATGTGGGTTTTCCCACAAAGATATTTTCTATTTTCAACCTTTTATTTTCGAAGAACAATTTCAAATTGCGAGGACGCAATTTATTGAAGGAGGGGAGAATGTAACACCCCAAGATTTCATAGTGTGTTATTTCTTCAAAATAATTCAATAACTTGCACTACACGCAACACCGAGTTCAATCACACCATGAATTACAAAAAAAAAATCCATTCAAAAGAGGTTATGAATAGTATTATCTAAATTTTAAACTTTATATAATCCTTATAATTTTAGAATCCATATTATGAGTTTCTTAGATATAATGCAAGAACAAATTCATTTTCATTATTGCACCTTTATCAACTTTTAATAGCGAACCCTTTTTAAATACAATATTTTAAACTTTTTGACTAAATGGGGACATCAAAAAAAAATTAAAATGAAACATCCCAAGCTTCCACGGTACGCTTTCCTTCGAATAATGCGATAGCGTGTGTTGTACGCAACCTCGAGTTCTAACACACACCACAACTAATTAAACTAGCCGTTGTAAATAGTAATACCTACTTTTTGAAATCATATATATTTTATATTTCAAAATGGACTTCATTTTTGGATTCGGAATATCGAAATTATCCTAGGGTGAAATTTTGGTACTTTTCGGATAACTTTTATATTTTGATGAATAGTGAAAATTACTAAATTTTAATTAAAAACAACTTTTTTAATCAAAATAATTAATAGTGATAAATTATGAATTTGAGTGGTTTTAAAGTATATTTAGAATATATTTTTACCATTCAATTTAATTTTTATCATTGGACATAATTTTACAATTAAACCGAACATAAACAAGTGTCAATCTTTTGATAGTTATTATCTCTTAAAAACACGCTTTTTGTTTTGACAGCGGGATTTAATTTTAAATTAATTTCTGCCACTTCTGTGTTTTGAATTTAGGAAAATGGATTCCATATTTGGAATCAGGATGTTCAAATTGTGTAAATAGGTAACTTTTATTTTTAGACATTTTGAATAATTACTGCGGTAAATATTTTATTTACCATGGTTAAAGGGTAAATCCGGTAAATAAGGGTTAAAAAATAATATTATAATAATACAAAATTACCCTAAAACGTGTCCTAACCTTATTGTTGGACACATACCCGACCATGGGCATCCTTGGGTCAATTTGGGGACCCCTTGGAGCCACTTGTATGTGGTAGGGACACATTATATTAATAAAGTTAAAATAAAAATAAAAATGGCATAAGCTTACATCTTTTAGAAGAACAATTTTTACATAGGGTTATACATGTTGGATTTTCGATTATAAATATTCATTAGAAAGCTAAAACGATTTCCTACATAATTATATTTTATTTATAATTTTTAGACATTAAATAAGTTATTTAATTTATGACATAATGATGATGCAGTAATTACTATAATAGTGAAAAATTAAAATAATTGATATTATAAATACCCAAATAAATATAATATGAAACTTTTAATGAATTAAACTAATTTTCTAGGATAATATGATATATTGGGATTGATTTAATTGACTTTATTCGAAGTAATCAATCTGTTATGAGTTTCACAAAAATCAACTATTGAATAGTGTCAAAATTGACATAAAAGAGTTCTTAAAACAAATATTATATTATTAATTGATATTAAATTCCTAAAAATCTAAGGTTCGGCCAAGAGACTTATATTATGATAGGTTAATCATTAAGAGACCACTTGGGGGTCTCTTGGATGTATATAGTAAGTTTATTAACCATATTATATAAAAATACAAAGAGACATTGTAAAAGTGAAACTAATTAACTTAGAGTTAATACTTAAAGATAAGGTTAATATAAGTACCCAAAGCTGTCTAAATTCTATTGGATGAGTTGTTTTCGACCTATCCCCACCTCATACTTTGAATAGTCAACTTTGGAGCCTTTGGAAACCGAATATGAATTTATTATAAATTAATATTTCTAGCTTTTCCAAAGGTGCCCCTCACCCCTCTTATAAAAGGGAACTCCTCCTTCTCATTTCCTCACACCTCTCAAGCCACTTGGCTCGTCCAAACTCTGCCCAACTAAGCTCCCCACATCCCTCTCCTCCTCCTTGAAGCTTCCCCTTAGGCAGAAAGCATTTCAAGAAGTCCTTTGGTTCCAACCAAAGTGAGTTACCTAAATTAAAGGTAACAATTTCTCTTAAAGTATCTTCATTTATTTTGCTTCTCCAACCCCAAAAATCTTTTTATTTCCTTTCTTTTGTAACAACACCAGTATCCTAAATATACTAGGATGTTGTTATAAGAAGGATTCAAACTACACATACACACAACTCCATCTAATGGATGATGAACATAATGTTTCTGTGGATGGCAAACTAACGCCTCACGAAACGATGATTGTTCAAATACATCTTACCACATCTCATGGTGGCCATTATGATGGCACTGTAATTAAATATGATATTAATGATATATATTTTATATATAAGCTTCTGTAATTCCATTTTATTTCATTCCATTATTCGTTTCATGTTGTATATACATACGATAATTTCATTTGAGGAAGTGCGGACTACCGCCCCCTTAAAATGATATGACTCGTTCATACCACACATGGAACGTATAAAGGATGGTGTTAATGAACTTAAGTAACATATATAAAATATTATATTATACTGGAATAGTAATATACCTATGTATCATTTGGATTTGATTCTTTTAAAATAAAAATTAAATGGAAGAAGTGTTCGTGCGTACGTACGGACTACCGTCTCCACGAACGCAATGAGATTCATTCTCCATCGTATCCATTCAAGTATAATTACCATTTAATGATTTAAAAATGATGTTTAAGGACTTGATATCATTCTGGATATGAATAAGATACAACAAACATGACTTATGTAACAAAATATATAAAAGAAAATGAGTAAGTTAACACCCGAAACGACGATAATTCTAAGATATTATTAACAAATCAATGTTAAAAGATCATATATGATATCATATTAATATATATGATTATTGTATAATTTAATAACAATTATTTCACCATTATACAGGGAGTTAACCTACCCCAACCAAGGAAAAGTACAAGGTAAGGGTTATTTCACAACCTCTTCATTATCCAAGGTTGTTTATACGTAATAATCTACCGGGATCTCTTTATCATCCACATACATGTTTCTTAAAAATGTATTTCAAAACATTTTTACTATTTACTAGAATATGAGTTAAAGTCATTTATACCCTTTTTGACTTTTATAAGTGGTTTATAAAGGAATCTTTCGGTCGTTTTCAAAACAAGGTCCTTTTTAACCTTTTCGACAAAATTAAGGTAAGAATGTTTTTTTTACTTATACGGCGGGTGCGGCTATTTTCCGCCGTTATAAAATATTCAAAGCTTCCCTTACAAGCTTATGAGAATATTTTCAAAGAAAATGTTTTATTTTATATGGATCTTAAATTATTTCAAAATAAAAGGAGATATTTCTTTAAAAAGAATTTTGATTTCATCAATGTCAACATCCTTTGATGGATTTTAAGATTATTTGAATTTGATTTATTATGATACAAAACTTCTATATTGTATTGAAGGTTTTGTGATATGTTTGACTGTGGATGTGCTATTTTTATACCATTCATAGTTTATTGTGAAAGTATTGACATTTCGTATGCTAGTTTTAATACGAATGTTTATGTTATGTTTAAACCTTTTCATATGGGAATGCATTGGACTTAATAAGTGACGGGTGGAGCCCGCTATAGCTCCTCGATGCATCGGTAGGTCTCATGAGACAAACTAGTTTCTTGGCACAAGGCCTTGACAAAATCTTATTTGTAGTCTTGGCACGAGGCCTTGGCTATGTGGTTATGATAGTCTGGCATTATGCATTCCAACATTATGAAAGTGGTTATTTATTTTTGCATGTGATTATTCGATTAGTGGAATATCCATGTGAATAAGTAAATGGCATTATTTCATTTTATTTATGCCATACCATGTTGAAAGTTCATGTTTAAAAGGCTTTTGTTTTAGTTATACATTGCCTTAAATGTTTATTCTTATTGATGAAAGTTTCCGCTATATTGTTATCCTTACTGGGAATTTGAGCTCACCCCTTTTCTATGTTTTATTTTTCCCAGGTAGTGAAGAAGTAATTTATGAATGACTTGCAGGGATATTATGTGGGGATATGAGTGTGGATTATGGAGACAATATGTTGTTGTAGTAGTTTTTCGTTTAATGATGTAATGTAAAACTTATGAATATATCTAGTGTTTCCAAGGCTACTAAACCAATCGGTCTTTCGAGATTTGATCTTTCTTGTGATCATGCCAATATTATGTAATTAATGCACCGACTCTGGGTAGCTGGGGTCGGGGCGTTACAAAGTACACGTCGTGTGTGGGGAAAACAAGCTGTGTAGTTGGGGTGTTACACAACCAGAGGTGGCAGGAGTACACACCATGTCTTTGGTTTGAGTGAACACGTCATGTACCTTTTATACACGTCATGTAGTCGTGTTTTGTAACTTGACTATTTTTCCCTCATGTTCCCATTTTGTACTATTGTGTTCTCTGTCTTTGATAATCCTGATTTAAGGTGCGCTTTTGATCTTTCAGATCTATGCCTCTGAGACGTCCTCCAGTGGTACGTCAGTTTCCAGATAGTGATAAAACACCAAATATGGCTGATCAGGGACCTCCTATAGATCTTCCTTCTATTCTAGCCTTGGCACCAGCAGTTATACCCGTCGCAGCTATCGATGCGCAGCTCAGGGAGGACTTCCTGAGGTTGATGCAGATTTTTCTGGGAGCGCCACCTCCTGCCCTATCGATGGACGAATTGACGCGGGACTTTAAGTAGAAACATCCTCCTACTTTCTCAGGGGATGGAGGACCCAAGGCTGCAGATTTGTGGTTAGAGGCCTTGCTGATGATCTTTGAGCATTTGGAGATACCCTCAAAGAAAAGGGTAAAGATGGCTACTTATATTCTTCATGACACCTCCAAGAGGTGGTGGGAGGTGATCTTGCAGTCAGGGCGCCAGCAGAGTATGTCTTGGGATGAGTTTCACCGCACCTTCTATGAATAATTTTACCCCGAGACCTTGAGGTCTGACTGAGTCATTGAGTTTATGAGTCTATAGCAGTGTACTCTTTCTGTTATGGAGTACTTGTCTTGATTTACCGAGCTGCAGTGCTTCACGCCGATCCCAGCGGGTGATGAGTTGTTTCTAGGCTAGGAAGTTTGAGGATGGTCTCAGGAAAGAGATCTGTTCCCAGGAGAATATCTTCAGGTTGACTTCGATATCCTCTATCGTCAACCAGGCACTGATCACTGAGCGCAGCCTGACAGATTCTGGAGTTGTGAGCCAAGACGGTTCGACATCCAGAGTCGGTGTTCCTTCTACGGATAGTAGGAAATGTCGTAGAGAGTCTTCTCGAGGAGATTAGATCAAGAGGGATGTATCTTTGTGCAGTCAGGATGTATGCTACCAGTGTGGTAGGACTGGGCATAACAAGCCTCAGTGCTAGAGAGACCTGATGGAGTGCCAATCTTGCGGAAAGATGAGCTACCTCAAACGTTTTTGTCAAATATTTTTGCCTTCAACCGGTGGTAGGGGTTATTTTATGGCCCCGTGTTCAAGAGATGTATCTCCAGTTTCTCTCCAGTCTGGGAGCTGGAGTTCTTCCAGCCGTTCAGGCTGAGGTGGAGGTCAGAGCTGTGGTGGTCAGTCACCAGGTTACCAGTGACAGCAGAGTGGATCAGCTCAGAGTGGTCAGCCAAGGGCACAAGGTCGCGGTACAGGCCAGGCTTTTGCCGTGGAGCAGACCCATCTGGAGCAGAATCCCGGCCCTTCTACAATTCTAGGTACGATCTTATTAGCCTCAATTTTATCTTCAGCTCTTTTTGATAGTGGTGCTTCGCATAGTTTTATCTTTGTTGCTGTTGTGGAGAGCCTTGGTCTCTAGATCTTTTCGTCTGCCGACACGTTGACACTTTACACACCATTTGGGACAAGGACATCTAGCATACGTCAGTGCAGAGAGTGCCCTCTTGAGGTTGCAGGGTGTCATTTCTTATGGGACCTCTATGTCCTTGAGGTGGCGGGCTATGATGTCATTCTCATGATGGACTGTTTATTTCCCTTCCAGGAAGTCTTTGATTTCTATCACTGCTGGGTGAGTTTCGTATCACCAGAGGGTGGATTTTTTCTTCATAGAGGTGAGTGGGATTTCCAGGCAGGTAGAGCTAAACCAGATCATCATGGGCTAGGAGGAGTTATAGCCCATATTTCCAGTATTTATCTGGATGACCATGGGACTTCATAGTTAGACTTCCCTCCAGTGGTGGATCGTTTCAGGGATGTCTTTCCAGAGGACTTTTCACGTTTTCCTCTAGATCGTGAGGTAGACTTCTCGATTGAGCTCATGCCAGGAGTGGCACCGATGTACATTCCTCCTTATAGGATGACTACACCTAAGTAACAGAAGCTCAAGAAGTAGTTAGAGGAGTTACAGGAAAAGGGTCTCATCTGACCTAGTACTTCTCCTTGGGGTTCGGCTGTCATGTTTGCGAAGAAGGAAGATGGCACCCTTCGGCTTTGCGTGGATTATCATAAGCTAAACCAGTTGACGGTTAAGAACTGATATCCCTTGCTGAGGATCGATGACCTCTTTGATCAGCTTCTAGGATCTCGGGTGTTCTTGAAGATCGATTTGAGGTATGGTTATCATCAGTTGTGCGTTAGACCATCATATATACCTATTATAGCCTTCAGGAGTAGGTATGGTCTATACGAGTATACGGTCATGCTGTTCAGTCTCAAAAATGTGCCAGCATTTTTTATGGCACTGACTAACTGAGTGCTCCATCCGTACTTAGATTCCTTTGTGGTGGTTTTCGTGGACGACATCTTGGTGTACTCTCACACTCGACACGACCATGCTACACATCTTGAGATTTTTCTAAGTACATTGAGAGAGCATCGCTTATATGTTAAGATCTTGAAATGCCACTTTTGGATGGATCAGATTCACTTCATGGGTCATGTCATCTTAGAGACAGGATTATCAGTGGACCTAGAGAAAGTGACTATTGTAGTTTCCTAGGAGCAGCCGAATAATTTCTTTGAGGTGTGGTGTTTTATTGGGATGGATAGGTACTACAGGCATTTTATACAGGACTTTTCACACCTATCAGCACCACTGACAAGTCTGACCAAGAAGGGGGCAACGTTTTTATGGTCAGATTCTTGTGAGTCATCCTTTCAGGAGCTGAAGGGGAGGTTGACATCAGCACCGATACTGGTCTTGCCAGAGCCGGGAAAAGGCTATATTGCATACTATGATGCTTCAGGTATCGAACTGGGAGCCGTGCCTATGCATGGAGATGTAGTCGTTGCGTATGGGTCTCGGCAGTTGAGGCCACATGAGAGGAACTACCTGACGCAAGATTTAGAGTTGGCAGCTATTGTTCACGCCTTACACTGTTGGAGACATTACCTTCTGGGAGATAACTTTGTGGTCTTCACTGACAACAAGAGTCTCAAGTACAACTTCACTCAGCATGATCTGAATCTGAGACAACGCAGGTGGTTCGAGTATCTTCATTATTTCGACATCGAGCTCGCCTATACACCGAGAAAGGGCAACGTAGTGGATGATGCGTTGAGCAGGAGAACTCAGATTCAGGCAGTTCAGCACGCCATCAGTGAGTGGCAGCTAATGGCTCTGTTATCTGAGATGAATTTGGAGGTGCACAACAAACAGGTATGGACCTTTATTTCTTCTGTAGTTGTTACCTCTACCCTTCTTGATTGGGTACAGATGAGGTAGATATTAGACTCAGAAGGATTAGTCCTGTGGGAGAGTGTTTCAGGAGAGGTCCCTCTTCCTAGATAGGCAGTGGGCGAGTGTTGATGCTCCTTTACATCACATTGTCTAAAATAATGGAAAGGGAAATGCCTTAGCTCAAGTTGATTCATCCTTTGAAGAAAACATCAAAAATCGACAAAGCATGAATAAGGCTTCAAATGAACATGTGTCACGCAAGTTCCCTCATAGTCGCGCAAGTACACTTGCGTGCTGCCTAGTGGTCACGTAGGTGACTTGCGTGCCCTCTTTGAAAATCACCCAGGGTCTTCTCCAGCCTATAAATACCCCTGTGGGCCCCCCCATTTGACGACAAAAAATTCCAGAACCTCAGATTTGAGCTCCCGGCGCCCTAGTCTCTTCTCAAAGCTTCCGAACACTTCTAATGTAATTTCTTACGTAGAACGGAAGATCTACAGAGAGTGAGGAAGGCCTAAGTGTTGAAACTCGTCAACACTTGTGCGCTTGAGTGGCCAGCCTTTAAGGGAAATGGACACACTTGACGCCACCCTGCTCCTTCATCAGAACTTGCGTGACAACCTTCTGGAAACCCCTAGGGATAATACTAATGGCTTAAGCCAAGTCTCTCCCAAGTACTACCCCAAGGGTTAAAAGTTTCGCAAGTACCCCTGTGCCGCGCAAGTATACTTGCACGCCCAGAACATGTGCGCCCACACAGTACCTACGTGCCTACTAGGACTTGTGTGCGCCTCTCTTTTTGGGTGCCTCTCCTACCATTTTCACCTATCTTATGCATATCCACCTTTCTTCTTCAATATTAAGCCCTCAAAAATCTATTCAAAGACATTTATGGAATGATTTTTTGATCGGCTCCCTTATCTGAAAGGAATTCTATGGAATATCTCTCAAAACCTAGTGATGTACATATCTTTATGTCACCAAGGTAAGATATTTCATTTATTTCAACCTCAACCCTCAAGATGAGAGGATCCAATACCTCGGCCTCCTTTTTAGGAGTAGTCCCAGTCCAAGTCCTCTAATCTGGGAATCCTCTTTAGGAATAATCCCCCAACCATAATTCCCTTAACCTGGGCTTCCTTTTCAGGAATAAGCCCCAGTTTCAAATCTACAAATATTGGCATCCTTTTTTAGGAGTAAGCCCCAAGTCCCTTAATTCTAAAATTCCCTTAACTTGGGACTCCTCCTTAGGAGTTAAGCCCCAGTTTTCAAATCCCTTTATCCTGGGCCTCCTCCTTAGGAGTGAGCCTCAGTCTTAATTTCTCTTAACCAGTCCTAATTTACTTTTGATCTAGGCTTCCTTATCAAGAGTAAAACCCAATCATAAGTCCCCTCCTAACATGGGCATCTTCCTTAGGAGTAAGCCCCAAGATTAGAGTATCCAAATCTCCATAAAGTATATATACCTTTATGGACCATGTTCCTGAATTTCTTCCCTGAAGTAAATCTTAATCTTCATCTATTTGGGCAGTCATACATACATAAGCCGCACATCATTTCTTATGATTGCATCTTTCATTGTACAATTGTCCGATTTTACCAATACCTATTGTTTCTCACACGGAGCATGACTCACGTGAGCTTAGAGTGTAAAGGTAATTATGACATCTTTCTTTGAGCCATCAATCATAAACATAATACTCCCTTACTCGAACTATGTGGGTTCTGATTCCTTTTCAAAACAAAGGATACATAGGTAGCCCATCTGTGGGTACGATCCCAACTCTGAAATAATCCATGTCTTTCTGAATGACAGTAAACTTCATGTGCCCTACTGAGGGGGTTTAAAAACAGAATGGTAATCATAATGACCAAGAGATATCTATATAATGTATTAAAGGATACCATTGACTACAAATCTCTAACAAATACAGATGATTCTCTATTGATGAATAACCTCGAATACAAATAAAAGATTCTCTAAATTTATTACATATTAATCATTTATTGTCATATCTAAAGGAAATCTCATTTTATACTTGTTAATTTAATAAGGATTCGCGAACATAACTTAAATATATAAAGAGAGTCCCGGAGTAGACAATAATTCCCCTCAAAAAGGTGTGATGAGTCCGACCTCCCATCCTCTCGACCAATAAAAATTCCTAAGACTCATCAGTCCAGAACTAATGAGCGCCTACCATTGAAAAGTATGTCCAAACGGATATGGAATCATTGGATGTTTCTGGTTCTACAAACAAACCCATTAGAAACTGATTGGAATGTTTAAACCTTAAATTAACGAGCTCATCCACAATTCCAGAGGGAAACAAAAAATGGTGAACCCGACGTGAATCCTTAACCAAGTTAAAATGATGTTTTACCTATTTGTTAGGCCCCTATTTAAACTCAATGAGAGGGCCAACAAAGCAATCAATAACATATTTTCTCATCCAAAAGATGTAGTGGCTGGACTTATCTTGATTATGTCTGTTATATCAAATAGGAACTCTTTTCCAAGATCTTCTACATTACCAAAATGGATTCTCTTATGTTCACACCCATGAATACGTCTACTGTGAAAACTTCTACTACGAAAGCCACTGCGGCTACTCCTGATGGATCATCATCTGCTCTGAGGATGATATCACCTACCCAAAGTCTTCAACACTGGGTATCAAAGGAACTAGTGAAGGAGTACCATCAAAATGGTACTTTTCCAACTCTGGAGGCTGTTCAACAAGCCCTCCAAGTCAATAATTTACCCTGGTCGTCTGGATAGCGATGACCAGTGATCAAGAAGCAGGTGGTGCCAACCACCATTTTCAATCGTTTCGGGTCGTTATCCCCAGAACGCAATCACCACTTACTCCCATATTTTGGGGAGGTGAATGAGAAGGCCCCTCAGGGCCTTAATTCAAGGAGACATGAGTCCTTCCTGAGGGATCCCATCAACAATCATTGCCAGACTCGTGTGGCAGTGTGCCCTCCACATGATGAGGGTATCATCTCCAGGCATTCGGCTCAGGTTCCTCGAACCCGAGTAGGAAAGACGAACCAAAAAATGGGAAATCTGGTCAATAGTGAGCAGGTTCTCATCTCTGCCATCTCCGGAGAAGTCCACCAACCTAACTTGGTGGCAAGCAACGAGCGGGAACATACACCCGTCTGTTTTCATTCCGCAGTCCAGCAGACTCATCTGGCAGCAGTGCACCAATCCCGCCAGGAAATTCCAGCGGAGTATTATATATAGGAACATACACCTTTTTATAAATCATCAGTTAGTCAGCAGGCTCATCTGACTACATACGATGGATCCCGCCAACCCAATATGTTGACAACTAGTAAACATGCACATACACCTGTTTACACTCATCAATCCTACCTACAGCCTCGTCTGTTAGTGTTGAAGGAAGATCGTTAACCACGTTTAGTGGAGTGCAATCAGAAGGCACATACATCTTCTAGTATTGATCAAGACTACCAAAAATCTCCTTTTGTATCATTCGGAGAAGTCAGTTGGAAAGCTCCGACAACAAACAGGAGGCAGACTCAACTCTCTGCCCCCACACTTGAGTACTGTCAGGATTCACTGACATGAAAAAGAGGATAGGAGCAGGAACATACACCTGCTCCAAGCACAGAATGGACATATATCCCCGTTCCAGTAGCTGAAGTCACTAAGAACATTCTGTCAATGGTGGAAGAGCATAAGAAAATCCCGGTGCATATCCTGGATGCCTGTCAGGATATTATAACAGCTTCAGCAGCATCTCAGGGAAAGACACACAAATCTGTCCCTACCAGTGGAGTGACACATCAACAGTTCACTCCGGAACAAAAACAAACATCTGTTTCAGTCCAAGAGGGGTTTGGGGCATACTCCCCCATATCATATGGACAACCAAATCAGGCACATAAACCTGGTTTGATTGGAGATAATAAACTTAGCCTGATCATTTCTCCTAAGCAGGCACACACACCTGCTAAATTGAGTAAGAAGACATCTAAGAAGAATACCCACCCATCACAGTCAAGAAATCAAGGTCCTATCTATGATAAGTCCTTACTCGATGCGGGAGTTCTTAAAGCCCTCAGACAATTATCTATTGGAATTCAAGATTATACTCTCTCAGTTACCAATAGTGGGAACATTAATTCTAAAGGTCTTCATCAGAAACTTCCTCATGAAGTTTTTATTCATGACAGTTCGATTGATCTTGATGTTTCATCTTCAGATGAGAGCTACAATAACCCTCTGTGTGTCCAGAAGATCAAGGAGTAAGAGATATCATCTTTTGTTGTAACCCATCATGGTGATCCTCCCCATGATGATGAATTTAGCTGCTAAATCCCTCTCCACAGTAGTAATTCGCATTGTTTGGAAAATTCTTTAGAAGACAATGAAGTGATGGGAAAGACCTATTATCTTGAGGAACTTGAAAATGTGAAGCTAGTCATGTCTGATGCTTTACCATCATCAAGTGAAATACTTTCTCAATCAGAAGATAGCACGGGGTTAGGTCATTCTCTGAACAACCCCTAGGTCATTTATCTTCTAGTTTGGTCAATGGATTCTCACCAGTCTTGTTTAATCTGATTAAGCAACAAGAAATCACCAACTCTGGACTAAACAGGTAGAATAATCTTCATGGAATGATAAAGAGGAAATGCTGAACATGAGAAAACAAATAGCGAAAGTTGAAGTGCCAGTCATGTTTTGGCCTTTGGCCGACTCTCAGTATGACATTCTAGAGATGTTGACGGAAGATGGGATTAATGATATTCATCTCAACATATGGAAAACAATTTGTTAGTTGAAAAAGAAGGTATTATCTTATGATGAAAATGAAAATTATGTTAAGATAATAGGAGGGTTACAATGCCAAATTGACTTGGCATCTCTATCATTCTTTTGATATCCGAAGGCTAAAAAGAAGCAGAGAGCCCTTTAGCATTCATGCCTTGGTGCACTAAGAAGATTGTGCCAGTTAATTGTCAATGCCCCACCTGGTATTCATATCAGAGGATGGGGTGTTCATGGAGCACTACATTTTACTATGTTCTCCAGTCAGCAAAGCCTACAAAAAATGGTTTTGTGCAATGTTATTGCCCATGGATGGACACAGACAATGGGTTTTGTTTGTAATCAAAGGCTTTCCCAAGAATAGTCTTCAACTAGTTCCTCTCAAAATCAAGAATACAGAGAACAAGTTTTTGAATTACTCCTGAATCCAGCAAAAAAGAATATTGAACATGATTCTCATATGGAGAAAGAACATCATCATGTGACAGAAGTGTCAGAAATCATCCAACGGTCTTTTGAACTGGGTGATAAAAGTGGATGTCAATTGATGCATCCAGGGAATTTTCGGACCAAGGTCCACAAGATCAAGAGAGATTTTAAGAAATTATCAGACATAGCATGTCAAGAGACACCCCATCTTGCCATACTGGGGACTCTCTTGACCAAACCCTCATAATCAACAAATAGGATTCAAGGAGTTGAGCAGGAACAGCAGGAACAACCCCAGTCCACTGGACTGGGGACTTTTTCAAATCATCAATCCCTCCCTCAGAGAAAGTCAGTCTTCTCCTGATTAGGGAATAATCCCCAAGAGGAACGAAGAGCCAAATTATCAGGAGATTCTCTCCAAATTACGGTTCGCCAAGAAGTTCTTGAGGGATCAAATCAACAAAAGGCAATGTCTCGTCAGGGGCATGGTAGAAGAAAATATCACTTAAATGCTGATAGAAGGGATGTGATGTGTTATGCATCAATTAATGTCATCAATGCCATTTTTTATGATCCACCAGATGAGGCTCACTCAGAGGGATCATATGAAGAGTTTCTTGCTCAAGAAGTTGTACGCACAGACACAAATGAAGAAGGTGTGCATACATGAAATCAAAGGCTTACCCAAAATCTGGGTGTTCCTTTAAGTAACCCACATCCCCCTCTCCGAAAGGGATCAAAAAAGGGGAAAAGAAATAATTAGGTTACATACCCTTCCTCTGGAGAAGGCCAATCGCTCTCATTAAAGCAAATATTTTCACAACAGGAGGAAGAAATGAAGGAATTAAGAAGGATGAATGCAGAACTACTTCTGGGTAGTCTTCCTCCTAAACGTGCTGGACTCATTCATTCAAGGGAATTTGTTGTGGCTACTGAGATGGATCAAGAATATCCTCCTTTATCAGTACACCCTCACAGGTCTAATCCTATGGGTCAAGTACAACAATAATCGGCAGTGCTGCCATCAGTTGCAGTACCAGCTACCGTACCTGTCCAAGCTCCAGTCAGTGCACCTATTCAGGTCCAAGCTCAATCGGATGTTTCTCAAAAGTTAATAACTACTATTGAGTCATTAACAGCCCGATTGGAAGCTATAGAGGGAAAACGAGCTCAAATTCAACAAGAAAAGAGAGCTTACCTTGAATGGGTTGATGATATTCCTCCCCTATCAAATTTTGAAAGTACCACATTCCCAATCATTAATGGTTCGGGAGACCCATAGAAACACTTAACACATTTTGTTTCTCGTTGCAATCCTATGATGGGAACTCCTCAGCAACAGGAGGCAGTTAAGCTTAGGTGTTTTTTACAGTCATTACAAGGACCTACATTCGTCTAGTACACGATCTTGCAATCCTGATCAATTACAGGATGGGAAGATCTCCATCAATGATTTCTTCTTCAATTCAGCTCAAATTTTCCAAAGATAACAGTTTTTATCTTACAAACTATAAGTAAAGGGATAATGAAAGAGTCTCAAATTTCATTGCTCGCTAGAAGGGATTAACATATTCCCTAAACTTATCACTCCCTCAAGAAGAGTTTTTTCCAATTTGTGTGGCAAATTTGCGTGATAAGTTATGCATGTCATTGATCCCTGTGAAATACATAGGAGGGTTTCGAGACCTTACTTAGATTTCTCAGTAGATTTAAGACTCTCTTGCGAAGACTAAGGATAAAACTTGTGTAATTACATCAGCTCCAGGAAGGAGAATGGGTAGAGTAGAGACTGCTACAGTCATGCTTAAACTGGCACATGTACCTGCTTCTACTTTAAAACCTTCATCTTCGTGAAGGGTTCAACCTCCTGAGCGTCAGTAATAGAGGCCATTTCGTCAAGACAGTCAAAGAGATCAAGGACGGAAACAGTTTGATGAGTTAAAGAGCAAAGTTTGTTCTTTCCAAATTGAACAAGTTCCTGGTTACTTCATTTCAGCCTTGGAGAATAATTTGGTTCAGCTGCCGAGACCCAAAAGTCCAAACAAGGAAGGAGATGAAGACCATCCCAATTATTTCCCATTTCATCAGATGTTGGGGCATCCCATCTAGGAGTGTTCTGTCTTCAAGGAAATCCTACAAAAAATGGTTGACTCGGGATAAGTCAAATTGAAAGGTTCTTCAGCTCAGGTAGCATGTGTTACTGCTACATATCTGGAGGTAGGAGGCGAGTGGTAAGAAGTCAAAAGCAAAAATGCGCAGAAATATGATGATTGGATGGTCAAAAAAATGATCAACTGAACTCATGAAATTTTTTGAACACAATTGAAAAAACCAATTGTGTCTTCTACTATAAATGTTGCATTGAAACCTCCATCAAAATAAAAATCCTCAAAAGGGCATCATAATTCAGGGAAGGAAGAAGAATAAGAATAAGATGAGTATGTGTCAAAGCCTAAGCTATCTTTGAATCTAGCATATTTCATGCCATCTACTTCAAAGAAACGGGCACCGCCCCACCAAACGGCACAACCTAAATTGGCTAGTCAGGCAGAGTCTTTATCAGATGAAGAGTTAATCTTTGGTTCTTTTAATATGATTCACTTAACAGATTCTTATGCAAGTCGCAGTTTCATGTTTGATGAGCCTGAATTCCCTGTATCAAACAGAGGAGTTAGTGGAAGTTCTAGGGGTCTGGGATACAGACGAAGACATGGATATCCCAGAAGCCACTATTCCAATTCTACCCCTGTTAGAACTGTGTATGTGGCGGAAACTCGTGGCAGATCTCTTCAGCGAGCTCAACAAGAACAAACATGTTCTTCCACCAATAGAAAATTCAATCCTGGAATAGTTATTCTGGAGGATCGGGTAGGGGTTCCACCTTTATCCTCTCAACAAGTAAATGGATCTAATCGGTCTAATCTTCCAAAGCCAGGAATATTTCCAACTTCTATCCCGTTACAAGATGCAACAACTTCCAAAGCATAAACTTCTAAGGCACCTACTAAACCACATGTTCCTGTTGGGAAACACAAACCTTTGGATCAAAAGTATGATGTATTGAAACACCTGGACCAAGTACCGTCCAAGTTATCAATTCTGTATGCTTTGAATTTGTCAAAGGATCTTCGGGAGGAACTCATCGAGGATTTGTCAAGTCCTCAAAAGTTTGAAACTAAAATTGTTGCAGCTGAAGTCTACCATGTAGAGAATAATCCCGCGGAATGCCATGCAGTGATATCTTTCATAGATGAAGATGAAGATGATGTCATCCATGGTAATATTAGACCTTTGTACTTATCTGGAAAGGTCAATGGTGTAGACATCCAAAGAGCATTCATTGATAATGGTTCAAGAGTCAACCTCATGCCCATTCGTACACTTCGTAGATTGGGCCTCACGAAATCTGATTTATCTCCTTCTACTATGATGTTACAAGGATATGATAAAAATGAACAAGAACCACTATGCGAGATTACACTCAGAACTCAGTTTGGAGATCTTGTATCCCATTCAGATTTCTTGGTTGTTGATCAAGACTCAGCCTTCAACATCTTGCTTGGAAGACCCTGGATACATCAACATGCGGCTATCCCTTCATCATACCATCAATGTCTCAAATATTGTTTCGATGGTTAAGTTGGGACATTGTACCGTGATAAGGCCCCATTCAAGACATGTGAGTCTCAATACATTGAAGAAGAATTCAATCACATGAAGGTAGATGGGAAATCCACAGCAAGGGAGGTTACCATGATTAATGCTCCATATGGTTTTGAAAAGATTCCAGTAAATCCATTTATACATGTGAGTACAGATTATGTGTTTCCTATCAGTCAAATTGACAGGATAGACCCAAATCAAAATACTCTTATGGAAAGATCCATAATGTCAATTACGGCAATCAATCCAGACAACATGGGAGAAATTGGTGACCCACCAAGCAGTGATGAAAGCCCAAATGGAGATGTCTTTATTTCATCTACTGAAATCCAGCAAGTCTATACTTCGCCAACTAGTCCAAAAGAAGTGATAGTAATGTCATAGGTGAATAATGATGTTGATTCTCAGTCAATTATCTCCTCTTTATTACCCAAGGAAGACCCTTCATCATCAATTGGGTCAGAAATGGAAGCTTCTTCTTCAAGATGTTCAAATTTTAACATCTCTTCTGATCATGAAAATTCTGCTTCATCATCTACTATGAAAGAAGAAACAGAAGAGATAACACATGTTGAAGAAGAACAGAAAGATCTCAGAGATGATCCTCCAGCATTTTAAGAGGGTATCTCTACCACCGTGGATGAACATAGAGAAATAAATCTGGGTACAAAAAAAGATCCACTTCCCACTTTAATCAGTGCGGCCATGACTCTTTAAGAACAAGATATGTATATTTCCTTTTTAAAGAAAAATAGAGACATATTTTCTTGTAAATATATAGAGATGCCTGGGCTTGATCCTGATGTTTCTACTCATCATTTGGGTTTACCAGAAGAACATCGAGGATTTAAGGAATCTGCGAGAAGAACACACACAACTTATGCTTCCAAAATTGAAGCTGAAGTGGATAAGATTATCAAATATAACTTCATCAGAGAAGTTCAATATCCCAAGTTGTTGGAAAATATTGTCCCTGTGAAGAAGAATAATGGACAAATTAGAGTTTTCATCGATTTCATAGATCTTAATCAGCATTGTCCTAAGGATTATTTTCCAGTTCCGATTACAGAACTTTTAATTGATGTAACAGATGGCTATGAATCACTTTCTTTCATGGATGGATATTCTGGATATAATCAAATCTGAATGGCTCCAGAATATGAGGAATCTAGAGCCCTCAGAGCCCCTCAGGGTGTGTTTTGCTATCAGCTAATTTCCTTTGGCTTAAAGAATGCAGGCGCAACATATCAACGTGTCATGCATCATATCTTCAAACCCTTTTTAGGGAAGTTTGTTGAATGTTATGTGGAAGATTTGGTGGTCAAATCCAAACAATGTTCTAATCACATGGATGATTTGGAAGTCATATTCCGCAAGCTTTGACAAAATAATTTGAAGATGAACCCCTTAAAATGTGCTTTTGGGGTAACCTTAGGAAAATTTCTTGGTTTTGTGGTAGGCCATCGTGGTATCGAAGTCGATCCTGAGAAAACCAAGTCAATACTTGGTATTTCACCTGCTCGAAATTTGAAATAATTAAGAGGAATTCAAGGAAACTTAGCCTATATTTGGTGTTTCATCGCCAATTTGGCAGGCAAAAGTTTACCCTTCACCAAATTGATGAAGAAGGGAGTCACTTACCAGTGGACTGAAGAATGTCAAGAAGCATTCAATATTCTCAAGAAATACCTCTTGAGTTCACTGGTACTTATGCGACCTATTGAAGTAAGGCCACTTATCCTCTATGTAACAGCCTTAGAGTGACCATTGGGTGCCTTTATTGCTCAGACGAATGATGCTAGAAATGAAAACAGTCTCTACTATCTCATTCGTACTATGCTTGAAGCAGAAACCCAGTATTTAGGTATTCAGAAGTGCTGCCTGGCATTAATCTTTGCAGTTCAGAAGTTGAGACACTACCTACAATATCACGATGTCCAATTTCTATCTCTCAATAACCCGCTCAAATTCATCCTTAGTCGTCCAGTGCTTACAGGATGTCTAGAAAGGTGGGAAGTTATTTTGCAGCAGTTCGACATTTAGTATGTGTCTCAAAAGGCAATAAAGGGCCAAGATCTAGCTGATTTCCTTGCTGAACATCCTTCAGTAGAAGATACATCTTCATATGTTGAACTCCCTAATGAGGAAGTATTCTCTATTCAGGAGAGTCCTCAGGTATGGGAAATGTATTTTTATGGTGCTTCCAGAAGTCCAACAGGGAAGAAAATGGAAGATCCTAAATTCAACAAGGTTGGATTTGGAGTTATTCTTATTTCCCATGAAAAGGCAGTGTTACCTTATTCCTCTCATTGTTGGGAGGCAGTAAAAATAATGAAGCAGAATACCAATATCTCATCGCAGGATTAGAGTTGGTGCTTCAAGAACAAGTGAATCAGTTAAGGGTGAAAGGTAATTCAGACTTGGTAATCAAACAAGTCAATTGGGATTATGAAATCAGAAAAGAATAATTGATCCCTTTGTATGATTACATCAGAGAGTTAATGGCAGAATTTCCTATGGAACCGACATTTTCTTATGTCCCGCGATCACAAAATGCTCAAGCTAATACACTGGCTAATATAGCCACTGCTCTGGCAGATCTAAATCGGGACAAAACAACCATCAGTATTTCCCACCGTCGAACAATTTCACCTTATGCTCAAACCATAACAGAAGAGATTAATGAAATTAGTCCAATTCCTGAATGATATGGTCATACTACAGGATGGATGACACGTATCAAGGAATACCTTCAAAATGGAACACTTCCACCTGACAGAGACAGGAAAGAACAAATTCGGCGACATGTGGTCAATTTTACTCTTTATGATTGCCCAGATCACCTAGAGAAAATTCTCTACAAGCGTGGTTTTGATGGAATTCTCTTCAGATGCATTGATGGTGAGGAGACAATGGTTGTCATGAAAGAAGTGCATGCATGAGTCTGTGGTGCCCACCAGTCTATACATAGACTGTCTGATCAAATTCGAAGGCTCGGATACTTTTGGCCTTCATTGATACAAGATTGTGTTGATTTCACAAAGAAGTGACATTCATGCCAAGTACATGACAACTTCATTCATCAGTCCCCATAGTTGCTTCATACAGCTAAATACTCATGGCCATTTTCCAAATGGGGAATGGATGTGGTGGGACCTTACCCTTCAGCTACAACAAAGCAGTTAAAGTATATTCTTATTGCTACTGACTTCTTTTCCAAATGGGCAGAGGCAATACCTCTCAAAGAAGTTAGTTCTAAAAGCATTTTTAGCTTCATCAAGTTTAACATCATTACCAGATTTGGTGTCCCTCATACCATATTGATGGACAATGGTACCAACTTCTGTTCATTCGAGATGAAGAAGTTGTATCAAGAATACAACATCAAATCCAACCATTCATCTAGGTATCATGCATCGGCCTATGGCTAGATAGAAGCCTTAAACAAGACTCTTTAAAACATACTTCAAAAGATGGTGGATAAAGATAAGAAATCAAGTCCTAATAAACTCTTTCATGCTTTATGGGATTATCAGACCACCACCCGCACTGCAACGTGGTCAACTCCATATTCACTGGTATATGGAACAGAAGCAATCTTGCCCATTGAAGTACAATTATCTTCGCTCAGAGTATCCATTTTTGATCAGTCATCTACAGATGAACAATCACAAAAGCAATTGGATGAATTGGAATAGTTATATGAGAAACGATTGTGCACCCTGCACCACTTGGAAGTCTACCAGAATCCAATAGCATGAGATTTCAACAAAAAAGTTCATCTTAGTTCATTCATTCGGGGAGAATTGGTACTGGTTCTCATAACTCCAATGATACTAGGAAAGAAACCTCCCAAGCTTGAACCAAAATGGGAAGGACCTTACTCAATACATAAGGTATACTCCAATGGAGATTATTCATTAATATCAATGGATGGAGAACTCATCACTACTCCAACCAATGATAGATTTCTGAAGAAGTATTTTGTATAAACACAAAATACATTGTTACGGTCCATACATATGACCTTAAACTATTTTTATTACTTTCGTCCCACATGACGTTAAACTGTGATGCCCTAACTACATGACACTAAACTGTACAGAAGTCTCTTATGTTCAGCAAGACGTTAAACTGCACTATCTACGGTTCATACATATGACCTTAAACTATTTGCATTACTCTCATCCCAAACGATGTTAAACTGTGTCCCTTTCATTGTTCTTGCTATATGACGTTAAACTATACCACAATGGTTCATGCATATGACCGTAAACTATTCTCACTTTTGTCCAATATGACATTAAACTGTATTGTCCCTTTTCGTCCAACATGACGTTAAACTGTGAAAAGGTCCCTAATACATCCATCATGACATTAAACTGTGTCCTCTTTTTGTCCTTACTGCATGACATTAAACTGCACAATCCCCCTAATACGTCCTCTATGACGTTAAACAATATTTTTTTCCCTGCTACATGACACTGAATTGTGCAGCACCGACAGTCCTAATTGCAAGACTTTAAACTGCATAGTCCCTTCATATGTCCTACATGACATTAAACTGTGCATCGTTAAGGTTGTTTCTACCTCTTGTTTCTCACACCGAGTATGACTCACGTGATCTTAGAGAAAACTTCAACCATAACACCCTCTCTAGGCCGCTAACCATGTGTAAGTCCCAACACCATTTTCTCGATCGTTGTCCCCAAGAACAACTTGATCACTAATTCATTATTTAATTGAACTACGTGAACTTTTATCCTTTCCTTCTAGGCTGGGTATGTAGGCAACCTCCCGACGTTCAAGCCCAAAACCAATCTCTTCACATCGGTTCACCTCCATCTTATACGATGTTGATTAGTGAAACCGCCCCCAGAATCAATATGTTTACATTGGTTCACCTTATTCCTTGCTATACGATGTTAAACTGTACAACACTTTTGTCCTGTATGACAATAAACTACAATATTCTTTAATACCCTCACCTGATAGGGAATCATTATTTACATTGATTTTTAATCATGCTACATTCCAAAGACTATGTACATACATGGCAATACCTGAACCTTTTATCTAGGGTTAAACCATCATTTCACTAAAGTCCCCTTAAACCCTTCACATGTACAAACCAAATTTGTACAGAGCGTATTTCTAGAACAACATGGGCTTGATTCCCATCCTTATGGGATACTTATGAACGTTTGAGTGTCCCTCGAATCCAGCCCCATGTCTTTTGGGCCTAACCCCAAATTCCACATTCAGTCCCTTGGCTGAAAATTCCCCATGAAAACACAAATTGTGTATTTATTATAATGGTCCAATCTCTATGACCCTAAACTAAGATCTCCAATACTTTTGTCCCACACGACGCTAAACTATAGTTCAAGAACTACGTATTTCTTGATTCCCATCCTTTTGGGATACGTAGTGAAGTCCAACATTTAAATTCATGACCCAATCACAATATGATTATAGTTAGTATTGATCTGTGTACCTCTACATACATTGAACAATACCCATTTCTATGTGTCATAATCCTAACCTTAAATATTTTTAGATCTTCATAACCCTTTTCTTAACTTCTAATCATAAAAGGCTTGATACCCGAGAGTTCTTTTGCCTAACTATGCAGCATGTGTCTTTAGGCGGCCTTGCATAAGTAGTCTACATAATGGACCTATCAGCTAAAATATTCTATTTATTTGACTATGCATCCAATTCCCTTAGGCGACCCTGCATAATTCAACCCCATAATGGGCTTGTTAAATAGTGGTAACTTCATTCTTGGGAGGAAAACCTCTTTTTTCCTTATTTGTCTTAATGAAAATATGTAGGGATCTGAAAAAATAGCCATCCTTAACATATTTGTCCCATAATCCTTTTCATGATCCAAAAGTATTAAAGTATATGGTTTATATTTTCCTTCCCTACATTTGGGTCAGACCTTCGTAGGAGTAATATTCATCCAATTCTTAAACAATATTGATTTAAAATATCCTCTCCATATTCACTAGCTTCTTAGTAGTAGAAAAGTAAATTTCTGAGAGTTTTTTTTCCTGACTATGCAACACGTTCCCTTAGGCGGCCTTACATAAGTATTCTACAAAATGGACCAGTCTGCCAAAAGATGTTATTTATTTGACTATGCAGACAATGCCCATTGGTGGACCTATATAATTCAACCGCCTAACGGGTTTTTTAAATAATGGTAACTTCATTCTTGGGAACTACTTATTCTAATGCCTTTTAGATCTTTTTCATATCATCCTCATATTCAAATTTTTTTAAGTCATAGTTTACATATTTTCCCTCATACCTGAGTGTGGTAATTTGTTTTCAAATAAATTGTCAAGGGATTGAGTCAATTTTAATCCATATTGGTCAAAGCTATTTCGACCTTAAACATTAGCCTCTTTTATGTCTGACGTGCATAACTTTAAACTGCCCACAAAATACAAAGGAAATCTGAGTAAAATTCAAGTTCCATCTCACTAAACATACATTTTGTTTGATTTAGTTAACATTGAGAAATTAAAAGATTCAAAGTTTGTAGGTTTATTTATATTAATCCTAGTAAAAATCAAACTATGCTTACTAGGACCATTAGCTTAGGTAAAATTTAAAGCAGGTAGAAGGAAAATGTGTGCACAAATGATTGTAGATGAAAAAGTTTTTCATTTGGTGCACAAGGTTTAGAAGGACGTCCACAGATTGGAGTCTCTTCTCTTTTACATGAAATTACAAGAGGTTGTAAACCAAAGTCTTCACTTGATGTACAACATCCTGGGCCTCATCAGCATCTACTTTAAGCTCATGCACCCGACCAACTTCACTCTTTTCATCCTGATGGAGTGCTTTATTGGCATCTGTGATGGCTTTCATACCATTCGTTTGAGCTCCCTCCAGCGAATTATTGAGTTGTTCAAGTTCCCCAATAACCACATCTAACTGTTGTTGAAGGTGCATCTGCTGGACGACTTTATCTTTGATCTTATGCTTCAGCTCCTTCATCTTGGCAGCATAATCAGCCTCAGCTCGGGATACCGCAACCTCAAATTCGCTAATATTGGATGATAGCTTCACCCTGGTCAGATCTTCATGGCACTTTTGCTCATGATCCCTTCTTAAGATGACCTATTTCACCGCGGCATGGATCTTTTCATATCAAAAACCGCCAAGTCCCTCTATAACAAATAGGGATGAAAGCTGGGGAATATTCAATGGTAGCTCCTCTAGAGGCACTTCAGATATGATTTTCCATATATTCTCTCATGCCTTACGTCGTGAAAATTGGAACGCCTATTGAACCTCCGGGTCTGACTCATCATCACTATAATAGGGGGGAATGTAATATGGGATTAATACACTTAGGGAAGTACCTTGTTATACTCCTTACCCCCTGACATGTGCTTCTTCACTTTCGATTCCCATTGGGGCAGAGGCTGAGGCTTCACCTCCATATCTAACCGCTGAAATTGATGTCCCTACATAATCAATTGAAAGATTTGGTTAGTTTCAATGGATAACAAAAGTTAATTGGCTATCTTGAAAATTAAGTATAGTCTCAAATATTGTTATCCCATACCCAATGGTAGATCATTAACTTGAGAAGGCTCCTCCCTGTCTTTCGTAGCTTCAATAGGATTTTTAGTGTGAGTTTGTGGAAGCTCTATGGGGTTCAGCTACACTTGCGCTAATGCCTCTACAATAGTTGGGTTTTCTGTACCCCCTTCAGGCATTGGTAGTTCGGAAGATTGTTCAGATATAACTGCATATTTAAACCGATCATGATTAGACATGCAATAATAAGTTATTTCTAATAGGAAGAAGGATAAAACTCACGTCCACAATCTTCTAAATTACATTATAATTTAACATGACTAATAAAATCTTCGAAAGATGCGCCAAGTTCCATCATTTCATCTAATGTCATCTCAAAATCCTAGTTAATCTCACCAGTGGGATCATTTGATGTGTCTTCTTGGTGACCTTCATCCTGCGGTCCCTAACCCTGGACATCATCTTCAAATAAAATCGTGGCATCAGTTGCAGTAGCCGCCAAAAGATCTAATGCAGGGGTTGAACCTAAAATATCACAAAATGGAAGTCAGTCAATGTTTCATTAAACATTTTATGAAGCATTGTTAACTTACCAAAATAAGGTTCTTCTCTTCTTGCAATAGCAGTGGGAGGGATACTGGGAACAGATGTTGGCTCTTCTCTAGGAGCAGCCAAGTTAGCCTGAATTTGCGATTGTTCCACAGCACCCTCCATGGTCTTCAAAGGAGGATCAGTACTCTCCTTCATAGGGGAAATTGAAGAAGCCCTGCAATACCAAGGAAAATGAGAAATCTTTTCATGGTTTAAAACACATAATTATCCGAAGGACTTACCACTATTGATGAAGCGTTTAGTTGTGGACTTCTTCCTCCAATGCCTTTGCTTCTTTGGATTTTTGGGAGTATCGGAAGTCTCCATTATAGATACTTGAATGGGAGAATAGAAAGCCATGTCCAACTCCTCATCCATGGCCTACTGGCCTAGAGATATTTCACCCGACTCATGAGGAGATTCAGCAGCAGCCCCGATGGCAGTACCACCAGGGATATATTGTGGTGAAGGAACCTCAGTAGTTCCTTTCTTTGAAAGCTGCAGGATGAAGAAAATAATTTCCTTGAGTAATAAATATTTTATTAAAATCAAGTTTCAAAGAAAATAAGGAAAGAAAACTTACATCTTTAGGGTCCACATAATCGTGCCACTCCTCATCAGTCCCCTCAGCGGTGCCACGATCAATCATTTACTTCAACCACTTGGTGACAGGAATGGAATCATCGATGGCATATATGAGCATTTCCTGCTCTCTGATATAAGCCCGCGCTTCATCGAGGTTATTCTCGAAAGAGAAATCGGCAGAAGGCAGAAGATTCCCTATTCCAGGGAGGTGTAGCCCCTTGCATAAATCCAGCTAGGCAGTTTCAACAACACAATATAAAATTTTCCATCTCTATACAGCCTATGGCCATAGATATTCATCTTGTGTACCAGAAGGCTGCGAGGAAGGTCCTACAATCTTTGACTTCAGTTTCTTCCCATCTCCTGCAACTACAAATAGAGAATACGAAAATAAGACTTATTTCTCTATAATGTAATGATGATTAAATTTCCATAATGAAGTAACTCACCTGGAGTTGATGGAGTGGATCTTTTGATTCTGACTGGAGGATTATATCGGGCACGAGGCCACTTTGCCATTTTTTGTGCCTCATTATTCTCATCTTGGGAATCCAGTGAGTGAGTCCTAGATGAGGAATCCGGTGAATCTGCTTCAGGTGGGGAAGCATCACCTTCATGAGGAAGGGTTTCTTTCTCTACAGTCCTCTTCATTTTCCCCACCTGATAAACTGGACGATTCAGCACCCCTTTAGGGTATGATGCAATCCATTGATTGGCATACCATGTAGTCAAGTTATTTGCTGCTTTTTCAACTGGTAGCTCAAACACTACCCCAGTCCTTTCCCTAGATGTCAGCAAACATAGTTTCCGAGAAACCATCAGATGTTGCTCTAACCTGACATGTACAGGGGGAGATACAGCAGTCTTCTGCAAACACTTGAATTGGTGTTCAAATCTATATGGAGCATAGGCCTCGCATATAATCTCTATGTCAATCCTGGTGACCAGAACACCATCTCTGTAGGCCAGCATGTATGACCTCAAATCCAAGCTGGTTGTTCCATTATCAAAAAACCGCCTAGTTGGAAGATTTCCATAAGGAAAGAAGTTGAATTCCTGATACATTCTCAGCCTCACCTTCATTTCATAAGCATTGAGAACTAATAGAACAATTCCAGAGAATGCCTGCACCGACGGCCTGAATGAACTTCCAGGAATCTGTACTCCATTCTGTACATTGTACGTCTTGAAGTGAGTGGCGATCCATCCCCACAAAACATTAAATGGTCCCACTATTCTCAAAGGAGACTTACCCATGAAGACATGGATTAAGCTCCTATGAATCTATGCTAAAATGGTAGTATCCAACCCAACCATTTTCCCCTCATCCAACTTGGCCGCAATAACGAAGGTCACTGGCCTGATGCCTCCCTTCGAGTCCTTGACCGAAATAAGATAAAAACTGAGCCACAGGGCCAAAAATCCCCCCAGATGAGTCTTCTTTGGGATCCTCTGATTCACCTCATATCCCCACTTCTCAAATTCCCATGCTTCTAGAGTCGGCCAGAATGTGCCTGGAGCACCCCTCTTCTCTGTTTTGGGACAGGTTGTAGGACGTGCGGGCCTCTTCTCTTTGAGCCCCTTCTTCTTGGATCCCTTCTCCTTCTCCTTCGGCTCTTTATCCTGCTTCTCTGTAAGAAACATATCCATCCACTCCTTTGGATGAATATCTTTCCTAGAATGAGTTAACAAGGTCTATGAACTCTTGAGCATATGGATGATTTTAAATAATTCGCGAGCTAAAGTCGGAGTCTTCTCTGAATCATTCCAAGTCACCTAGGGAGGTATGAATTCATCATAAATATCACCCAAAATTAGAGCCCCTGAGATTTTGTGGACATCCCATAGACTGATTCCTACTTCTCCATGAGTCAGATGGAAAGAATTGGTTTCTGGGTTCCAATGGCTGAGTATCTCCATCTCAAAGTTATCATGTCTGTAAACATATGTTTTCCCAACCCAGATGACTTCGTATATCACAACTCCTTTCAAATCCTCGAAAAACTATGCACAGGTTTGTTGCACCCAGTATGCCCACATCCAAGTTGGTTTCACACCTCCTCCAGGACGAAAGTTCCAGCTCTTCTTCCAACCTTTGTATTGATCCATCTGAGAGTTTCGAAAAATTGAGGGATAACAATGTTGTTATAGCTCGGGCTTATGAGGTTTCAGATCTGGAGTACAAGGGCTATGATGCATCATATGAGCCTTCTCCACTGTTACAACATTTATAAATACTCCTCCACATGAGATATTTTTTGACGCAAAATTGGTGTAGTTCTGAAACCAAGAAATTGGGTGATAGTTTTTTTCCTCTGGAATAGTAACATCTCATAGATGACCATAGCCATACAAAGGAAGATAAATGCTCTAGGGAAAGTCAGGATGATATTTGTTCAGATACTTGGCTAATTCTGGGAGAGTGTTGTCACAGACGGTATAATAATCATGGCCAATGATGTTCATCATATCATCAAGTCACTTGCTTTCCAGTTCATCAACCGTTCCGATTCTCTTGAGAGCCATTGAGTCTGCACAAAATTTGAATAAATTAACTCTTAAATGGGTTTATTTTTCAAAAAAAATTGTGAAGGAATTCAAAAAAATGGATAAGGAATTAAGGCGCGCAAGTCTAATTCTGGCGTACAAGTATGAAGATTTCATGCAAGTGTGGATGTGCCGCGCAAGTTTTTGGCGCGCAAGTATCGCCGCGCATGTCCAAATACCCTGATAGTAGCACAACAGTGAAGAGACAGCGGAAAACAAAGCAACCTGCATGGAGAATGTAACTTGTGTGGTGGGAGCTTGAAAATTCCAAATCTGGGTGCTTTGTGCGAGAATGGCTGCCTATTTATAGGCCAGGCCACCCACCTACGCGCCTAAAGCCAGCGCACTCAAAAACTTTGCGCGGCTCGCACCTGCGCGATGAAAGTGGCGCACTAAGTACTTGTGCGCCACTTTCACTTTGATTTTCTTCTTTTCTTCAGAGTCACATCCTCATTTCTTTCGGATCCAACTCTGATGGGGGACTTTTGTTGACGCTCCTTTAGGTCACATTGTCTAAATGAATGGAAAGGGAAATGCCTTAGCTCAAATTGATTCATCCTTTGAAGAAAACACCAAAAATAGATAAAGGCATGAACAAGGCTTCAAATGAACATGTGCTGCACAAGTTCCCTCATAGTCGTGCAAGTACACTTGCGCGCCGCCTAGTGGTCGCGCAGGTGACTTGAAAACCCTCTTTGAAAATCGCCCACGGTCTTCTCCAGCCTATAAATACCCCTGTGGGCCCCCCCATTTGACAAAGAAAAATTCCAGAACCTCAGATTCGAGCTCCTGATGCCCTAGTCTCTTCTCAAAGCATCCGAACAATTCTAAGGTAATTTCTTACCTAGAACGGAAGATCTAAAGAGAGGGAGGAAGGCCTATGTTTTGAAACTCATCAACACTTGCGCGCCTGAGTGGCCAGCCCTTAAGGGAAATGGCCACACTTGCGTGCCGCCCTGCTCCTTCATCAGAACTTGCGCGCCAACCTTCTAGAAACCCCTAGGGATAATACTAAGGGCTTGATCCAAGTCTCTCCCAAGTAATAACCCAAGGGTTAAAAGTCATGCAAGTACCCCTGTGTCGCGCAAGTATACTTGCACGACCATAACTTGTGCGTCCACGCAGTACCTATGCACCTACTAGGACTTGTTCTCCCCACTCTTTTTGGGTGCCTCTTCTGCCTATTTCACCTCTCTTATGCATATCCACCTATCTTCTTCAATATTAATCCCTCATAACTCTCTTCAAAGCCATTTATGGTATGATTTCTTGATCATCTCCCTTATCTGAAATTAATTCTGTAGAATATCTCTCAAAACCTAGTGATGTACATATATTTATGTCAACAAGGTAATAGATTTCATTCATTTCAAATTCATCATTCAAGATGATAGGATCCAAAACCTAGGCCTCCTTTTAAGGAGTAATCCCCAGTCGAAGTCCTCTAATATGTGCATCATCCTTAGGAGTAAGCCCCAACCATAATTCCCATAACCTAGGCTTCCTTTTCAGGAATAAGCCCCGGTTTCAAATCTACAAATATGGGCATCTTTTTTTATGAGTAAGCCTGAATTCCCTTAATTCTAAAATTCCCTTAACATGGGCCTCCTCCTTAGGAGTTAAGCCCTAGTTTTAAAATCCCTTTAACCCGGGCCTCCTTCTTATGAGTATGCCTCAATCTTAATTTCTCTTTACCAGTCCTAATTTACTTTCGATCTGGGCTTCCTTCTCAGGAGTAAAACCCAATCATAAGTCCCCTCCTAACATGGGAATCTTCCTTAGGAGTAAGCCCCATGATTAGAGTATCCAAATCTCCATAAAGTACATATACCTTTATGGACCCTGTTCCAGGATTTCTTCCCTGAAGTAAATCTTAATATTCATCTATTTGTGAATTCATACATACATAAGCCCCACATCATTTCTTATGATTTCATCTTTCATGTCACAACTGTCCGATTTTACCAATACCTCTTGTTTCTCACACTGAGCATGACTCACGCGAGCTTAGAGTGTAAAAGTAATTATGACATATTTCTTTGAGCCATCAGTTATAGACATCATACTCCCTTACTCGAACTACATTGGTTCTGATTCCTTTTCTAAACAAAGGATACGTAGGTAGCCCATCTACGGGTATGATCCCAACTCTGAAATAATCTATGTCTTTCTGAAACATAATAAACTTCAAGTGCCCCACTGAGTGGCTTTAAAACCAAAATGGTCATCATAATGACCAAGAGATATCTATATAATGTATTAAAGGGTACCATTGACTACAAATCTCTAACAAATATAGATGATTCTATATTAATGAATAACCTCCAATACATATAAAATATTCTCTAAATTTCCTACATATCAATCATTGATTGTCAGATCTAAAGGAAAGCTCATTTTATACTTGGTAATTTAATAAGGGTTCACAAACATAACTTAAATCTATAAAGAGAGTCCCATAGTAGACAATAATTCCCCTCAAAAAGGTGTGATGAGTCTGACCTACCATCCTATCGACCAATGAAAATTCCTAAGCCTCATCGGTCCACAACTATTGAGTGCCTACCTTTGGAAAGTTGGTCCAAATGGATATGGAATCATTGGATGTTTTTGATTCTACGAACAAACCCGTTAGAAACCGATTGGAATGTTTGAACCTTAAATTAACGAGGTCATCCCTAATTCCAGAGGGAGATGAGATCTTGTGTTTCTAGGGACGCGTATGGGTGCCAGCAGACATATGCGAGGAGCTAATGCGGGATTTCCATTCTTCAGTTTGGGCAATTCATCCTGGCGTCACCAAGATGAATCGTTATCTACCCCGCCATTACTGGTGACCAGGTATGAAGAGAGATGTTGCAGGTTTTGTCATGAGATGTTCTACTTGTCAGCAGGTGAAAGAAGGGCATCAACAACCAGCAGGGATTTTATAGCAGTTACCCATTCTCGAGTGGAAGTGGAACGATGTCGCGATGGACTTTGTGACCAGGTTACCGAGGTCACCTCGAGGGAGTGATGTTGTTTGGGTTGTCATCGACAAGATTATGAAGGTTGCTCACTTATTGCCGATCAAGGAGACATTTAGTGTTTATGAGATGGGATGGTTGTACATCTGAGAGATTTTACATCTACATGGAGTTCCACACTCTATTGTTTCCAACAGGGATGTTCTCTTTACTTCTCGGTTCTGGTAGGTGTTTCAAAAGGCTTTGGGTACACAGGTACTTTTGAGTACTGCATACCATCCCCAAACTGATGCCCAACCCGAGCTTACGATCCAAGTGCTTGAGGATATGCTCTGAGCTTGCATTATGGACTTTGGCGGTTCTTGGGAGAAGCATATTCCTCTTGTGGAGTTTTCCTATAACAATAGTTTCTAGGTGACTATTAAGATGGCACCTTACAAGGCTTTGTACGGTATGCCATACCGATCACCCTTATGCTGGTTGGAGGCAGGAGAGGCAGCTTTGTTGGGACCTCGTCTTGTTCAGAAGACCTCCTAGTAGATAGAGTTGATTCGAAAGAGGATGGCTACAGCACTAACTCGGCAGAAGTCTTATGCTGATCAGTGGAGATGACCTCTAGAGTTCGAGGTCAGGGATCAGGTTTTCTTGCATGAAACACTGAGGTTGGGACACAAGAGGATTCGAAGACAGGGTAAGATTTCACCATGGTACGTCGGGCTGTTTGAGGTGATAGAGAGGGTTGGGATGGTTGCCTATCTGTTTCAGTTGCCTCAGAGGTACCGGGTCATGCATGAAATCATCCATGTTTCTCAACTTCGACGTTACTTTTCAGACCCATCTCATGTCTTTCAACCTGAGGAGGTTGAGATCAAAGCGGATGTGTCTTTTGAGGAGCATCCTATCTGGATTGTCGATCACAGTATGAAGGTTCTCTGTGGCTGGTCTATTCCTCTGGTACGGGTGCTATGGAAGAACTAGCGAGTACTGGACGAGACCTAGGAGATGGAGACCCATGTACGATCGTAGTGGCTAGAGCTGTTCGCGGCTTCTTCTTCTACGCCTCGCTAGGGAAATTCGGGGAAAATTTTCTTTAATGGGGGAAGTTCTTAAGAACCCATATCTTCGTTTCAGGTATGTTTTTCCTTTTTCTAGAGTTTTTGAGAAAATAGTAGTTTCTGTAAATTTTTGAAGTACACGCCATGTACTTTATGAGTACACATCGTGTACTCCCTTATCGCACCAGGCCGTGTGCTGGTCGTGTCCGGGCCACACCCACGATGTGTGGGGGTGATGTGGAGGCCACTTAAAGTGAATTATGGAAAAGTAGAGTACACACCGTGTATTCAAGAAGTACACGCGATGTATTTTCTTCTTTTTTTTTGCCTTAAACGGACTGGGACCGCGCCTAACGGACAGAACGTTCTTCTTCTCCAGGTTATTCATCCAAGAGAACCCGTAGGGACAAAAAACTCTTCTCGATTCCCAAGCCTCCATCCATTCTCCGAATATACCATTTTCGAATGCGTTGGAACCGCAGCGGTGAGTTCCTCCTTCTCTTAGAGCCTTTTTTTCAAATTCCTCATCTTTCTTATGTTATCATGGGTTGAAGGTTTTGTGTGTCTTTGTAGATATACGTCGTTCTAAGGAGAATCAAGCCTCTTGGTTCATGTATATTGATCTCCTAGGATCAAGGTAGGTGGTTTGTGCCTTACCTTTCGATGTATTTGAGTTTTATGTGCAAATTCCACCAATACCCATGAACGGGGTATTGCGTGTTTCCATTTTTCCCTTGTGGTTATTATTGCCTTTCTTTCATGCTTGTGTAGAGGTAAATTGATCATGTTTGTAGATAATTGTTGTGCTTGGATGTTTTTCCCATGCCTTGTTCTTGTTATGACATTTGGGTCTTGTTAGTCTTTGGTTATTGTACCTGTTTCCATGCCTTGTGATCATAGGACGGAATCATGTTGTTAATATGCTTGTTGTTTTTTATACTATTTAGCCAAGTAGTTCTATAGGTGTACATTGGTTAGCCAAGTAGCTCTATAGGTGTACTCTGGACTTATAGGATTATTATGCAGTGACTGGCATGGGACCGTGAGAACCCAGTGCTATAGACTATAAGGGATAGACCGAGTGAGCTTCCCAGAGAGTCTTAGATATTATAGACTATACGGGGATAGACCGAGTGAGCTTCCTCAGAGAGTATTGGATATTATATACTATACGGGGATAAACAGATTGAGCTTCCTCAGAGAGTCTTAGATATTATATACTACACGAGGGTAGACCGAGTGAGCTTCCTCAGAGAGTCTTTACATTGTTTGAATGTCTTTAAAACCTTCCTAGGATAGAGGAGGTATTGACCAAGTGATATTCCTCAAAGAGTCTATGGTATACCTGCGGCTATAGGAGGATTGACTGAGTGAGCTTCCTCAGAGAGTCTCTAGACCTTAGGGCCAAGAGGGTTAGACCATGTGATCTTCCTCAGAGAGTCCCTGACTGCCCTAGACTATGAGGGGAATTTACCGAGTGAGCTTCCCCAGAGAGTCTTATAAATTCGTATGACCAAACTAGAGGGGTTAGGCTGAGTGCACTACCAAGAGGGTTGTGGTACTTCTTGGAGGGGCCCAGAGGTGATGGCTGCGAGTACTTACCAGAGGGTTTCCTATTGTGTTAGCTATTGCTTCACTGCTACTGGTTGTTCTGTGGATTGATCATTATTTCATATCATCCTATTTATTGCTTACTGTTTACTGTCTGCTATTACTGCTACTTTTAACTGCTTATTTTACTATTACCTACCATATACTCACTAACTGGTAGGCACAGATCTTCGAGTGGTTTCCAACTGGGATTTAGTCTCACACCCAGTTTGGGTCATGCTTTTGGGCCTAAACAGACTATGTTGTTACAGGTATAGACAAGGGCAAGCACCCTTCGACTTCTGGTACTTGATTGCTTTGGAGCAGGAGAGCATGGGACCAGGATTGGCTTGCAATACTGAGGAGCTATTTACTTTCTTCTGTACTTGTTTTGGTACTATTGTAGTTTTCATCATTGTGACTTGTTTGGATTCTTTCCTAGATATGTATCATGCATCATTTCATATATATACAAATGTGCTCTAGTTCTTTGTTGATTTAGTCTTTCGTTGTTTATTATTGTCAGTTATTTACTGCTTCTGCTATTGCATGTTATTTACATCCATTGTGTACTCTTCCAATGAGGGAATAGTTTCCCCACTATCATACCCAAGGCCCTTGCTGCTAGTCGGTAGCCTCTGGCATTTGGGGAAATGCGCTTGATGCCATGTGACCAACCGGGTACGGGGCTCCTCTAGGTGGCTTCCGGAACCGGGACGTTACAAAGAGGTTATGTATCAAGAACATAATTTGAATATTATACTTTTTATTTATATAATGATTATATTTATCTTCATTTTGATATTAATATTATATTTATAATTAATTAATCATGAGTTGACAAAAATAATCTTTTCACAGAAATAAAAAATCGTATTTTTGGGAAATAAATGGATTTATCAAATTTTTTAATAAATTAAATAATTTTTATATAAATATTATTTTCATATAAAATTTTTATTAAATATATAAAATTTATGATTTCAAATTTTATCATTATAATCCTCAAAAAAATATTAAAAAATTTAGTATTTTTCTATACATGGGAAGTTGTATCTAAAAGTGTAAATTATTATATCTTGATAATTATTTTTATAAAAATAAATATTATTTTGTAATCATTTGTACGAAATTATCCCAAAGTGATTTGTTCATGATTTTATGAGATAGTCAATTTTTTGAGAAAAAAGTTAAATATAGTATAAATATAAAGTATATATTATGAAACCATAATGACCCAAAACTGATGTAATATATTTTATAAAAATATACAACACCAACTATATATTACCTTATTTTAACCATGTGTTTATAATTTAGTTAGATAATTTTATAATGACTTATTAAATCCTCTGAAACATTAATTATATTTTTTTAAAAAAATTAATTATTTAAAAATAGACTCACTTCCACATCACCAAGGGTATTATTTTATAGATTTTAGTTTCTATAATTATAAAATAAATAAATCCCCTTTTATTTGGGAAACATAATAGAAAAAAACATGCTATGGTTTTTTTATTGGATTGATTTTCCATATAGTTCCTAAAACCTATGATTAGAAATTAATAAAGAATTATCATATTTTTTTCTCAAAAAATAGCCCAACCTGCATTTCCTCTTCACACAGAGCACCTAAGACATGATGACATTAGTCTTCCCATTCCTCTCTAGATCCCTTTTAAGTTTCCCCCAAACTCTTATTAATCCCTTCTGATTATTTTAGAAACACCCTATTAAGGTAACATATCCTCTCCTTATCCTCTAAATTAAAGAACCATCTTTATATTACCTCTTAATTTATGGTTTTTAATGTTATTATATGTAAATACAAATTACTCTTACTATCCTTATGATTTCCAAATGATTTTATACCCCTTTAACGTTCATCAAGTTGTTCTGTAAATATCTATATACTATTGTTATGTAGTCAAAATTGTCCTATAATGTTTCATTCCAAACAACTATGTAATTAATACCCATCCCATTTATACTCATGGGTAATCCCATATATGTTACCATACTTTATTTATTTTTTAATTCATTGTATATATATCACACTCCATAATATTTGAATTAATAGTGAGAAAATACATCCTAACATTGAAGGATTTATTTAGAAAAATAATACTTGTACATGATATGAATACGATGGGTGGGCCTAACATTATATACCCCTATAATGAACTGGGTAAATTTAATGTATCATGAGATGTAATTTATGGTATTAGTGATTTAATGTAATTCATTTTGGGACATTTTCCCCAAGGTGATGTTTTCTTGGCAATTAGCTTTGACTTATTCTTATGTCCTGATTTATGTTGTTTCTATATTCCCATCATCCAGATGTTATCAAGTTATATCACCACTTATTTCTCAGGATAATGATTTTCACACCTTTTATGTCTCATTGATATTCCTATTGACTTTCTTGTATTAAATACATCATGTTTTTATTTATATAGTTCCCTTATAGTGATTAATAGCTCAATATATCCTTATGTATGTCCCCATGTTATCCCATGTAGTTTTAAAGATCAATTAAATTTAAGTGTATATTCTAATTTATTCAAATAATATTGTTTATTTATTTTTCATGGTGTTATGTTATGTATGTAATTACAAAAACACACAAGGCCTCATGATCATATAGGGTTGTATTAAGTGTATCATTTTTATAGTAAATCATGAAATAAATTGTATAAATGATATGAGATGTCATAGAATATATATATTATATGTATTATAAGTATATTAAAAGTACTATAATAAATTTACAGAACCCAATTTAAAAATTATCATGATCAAGTAATATTTCACTCTAAAAACAATTTTTAGAAACATATAATAAAAATTAGATTTCATAACCTTTAAATAATTAATAGGAAAAGAAAAATATTTAAAATTTGAGTTCAATAGTTCAATATTAGAAAAAATGATAAAAGTTATTTTTATGAATAAAGATGATATTAGTAAGATTAAAGTTAATAATCATGATAATGGTAAAACACTTTTATTCAAATAAATTTTTTACTAATATAATAAATTTTTAATTTAATCAATCAAATTGATATAATTTTAATTAATAATTGAATATAATGTTTTTCCTTATATATAACTATATTAATAATAATTCAGTTGATAATAAATATTAAATAATATTATATAACACATAATGGTTCAAAGTCGATTTTTCTAAAAAACCTATTTTTCATAGTATATATTTTCATTAAAAATATTATTTTACATATACATATATATATAATAAATTTTATAAAATAGTGAATAATGTAATGTTAAAAATTTTAATAAATGGGTTACCTTATGTTTTTAATGAAAATATATATTACATAGCTAGAAACGTTTTACAAAGGTAAAAATAAAAATGTTAAAATACAAAAAACATGTCCAAAACATGTGTCTAAATTCTTCAATGAGGGTTTCACCACTATATATCACTTACATATTCATTATTATGTAATTTTTTAGTCATTGGACAAGAAATTGGGTAGTGATATCTTGGAATAGTATGTCTTATTACAAAAACTATCCATTTCATCCTTTGTATAAGTGGTACACTCCTAGCCATCCATATTTATAATTACCATTATAATTGACCTAGATACAATACCCAAATAAGTGTTCATAGAAATAATCTTTTCATCCCTGATCCCATAGTTTCAATAAGTTATAGGAAGACCTTTACTTCGATGGAAATCTTTATGGTAAGATCAAGTCTCCAACTTATGTATTAACATATTTGTAATAATTTCCCCTTTATCATTATCCTACAAATTTATTATATCAATAAGAATATATTGATAAAAAAATTATTATATTGAGATTATATTATATAATGTAATATCAATTAATTATTTTTCATTATCCAGTATGAAAAACAAAAGTATTATTACTAAGGTTCACATATTATCACCTCCTCCAAAATATTTCCTCTATTTTTCATCATTGACATCCATGTATTATCCCAAGTATGTGAAGGATGAATAAATATGATTTGTATAATATAAATATTTTTTTGAAATTTAAAATATTAATATATATTATTTCACTCTGATTTGAGAAATTGAAATATTATTCATGAAAACATGTGAACTACCCCCTCCACAAGCAATGAGATTCATTTTTCATCACCACCCATCATCATTAGACATAATAACAAATTTAATATATTATCAATATTTACATAACACTATTAATTTTTGAGAAATTAAGGGACTATTTTTAAAAACATTGATCCAATTGAAATATAAATAATAATTTATGCTAAAATTGTCTGAACAACCTCAATTTGATGATATAGACAAGAAAAATATAGAATAAATAAACAAAACCTAATAATAAATGGTCTATTTAAAATAAAATAATTAAAAATAAGGTTTATAAAATGGTATCTAATAAACATAATTTGATTATCCAGGATGATATCAAAATAAATAGAATACATCTAAAAAATGATAAAGTATTTTTTCTCAATTTCTCATCATTGATAAATATTTTAATATTATGCACTAATTTATTATTTCCATGGTGTATATAATTCTGAATATCATAATTTGGTATAGTACAATAAATAATTCATTAGATTTATATAACAATATGATTTTTACTATTCCAAGTACTTTAAATTCAAAATATACTAAATTTATATGGGTTTGATCTCAATAACCCTTAATTTAGGAATGTTTTAACATATAACACCATAAATTATTAGTGAACTTAGAAATATAAATTCTATTTTGGAACATTCTTTGTTATGGGATAAAATTGATATCTTCCCTACAATATATGGTTTTATTAGTTATAATGTTCTTATTTATGTTTCATATATCATTCCATTTGTTATTCCCAATTTATATTTTGGTATAATACATTGATTCATATATTCATTACTATTGTGTTATATTTATTTTTGAAAATAGAAATATGTTAAGAATAATTAATATCCATTTAAATTATGAATTCCCATGATTGTTTATGATTTACCTTTCATAAAATCTTTTCCTTATAAGTGTTACCTCTTGTGAAATTCATATTTACCTTCTACACATCTCAAAATATATTTTTATTATTCTTTTTTTATATAGGATTCTCAAAATTAGGGTTTTCAAAACATAGTAAGGGATCATCCAAACCTCCTTCAAGACCTATTAATTATGCATTCTAAATATTCCTCCTTTATATATAATGTTCTTCTCATGATCCAATACTATTTATATTAATATTTAAATTACATATATAACTAGTTAAATAATATTTTCAGTCATGGGATATAGTTGTTTTCAATTCCCCATAAAATTATAAATTTTATGTTAACCCAGTATAAGGGAGCATTGTCTTGTATCATATTGAGAATCACTCCCAATGAATTTTCTTTAAAGCCTATATATATTCTTAAAATACTCATTATTTTATTGAGAAAAATATTAACTCAATTCATATACTATCTAAAAAATTAAAACATTCAATTATTAAAAGATTCTCTAGTCATTTTATAAAATCATCACCCATGTGGTAGGTTTTTATTATTACTACTCCAAGGTCCTCAAAATAAATGTTTTACATTGTAACTCCGTGTTGAAGATGTATGATCCTTTTTAAAAATATGAAATTTCAAATTATTTATATCTTTCCTCTTTGGTAATAATTATGATTTAGTCTTAAATTATTCCTTGAATCCTATGTATAAAACTCAATTCATTCTCATGGGTTTTATGATGTCTACAATTTATGGGTTATTTTCCTCATGTGGAACACATATGTATCATTATTATTAATGTAATGGGGGGTCCCTAAATTAAATTCCCCTCCAATTCATTCAAAAAGATTTATATCTCAAGATATGGTACATAATGGATCAGGGGGTGAACATAATCCATTATGGGACTTTTTCCACTTTATGATGATAGTTATTCGGGTGACCCATGAATAATTTTTATGTTATAAATTTTTATGTTTTTTCTACTTGTTTATGATTTCTTGATCTTATAAAATCATTTTCACATGTCATATCTCTATGTTTATGATCATCTTCTTTATTATGGATTTTTATGAATATTGATTCTTGTATAGTTTTTTTTTCATGTTTATTACCTTACTACAAATTATATCTCTCCCTTTTCATATGTATTTTCCTTTGGATATGTTGTGCTATATTAGAATATATTTTGGATTCAAGAAAAATGTACATATATTTAATAAAGTGGATGATATTTTTAAGTTTATGATTCTGTTTTTTTGGAAAATCCTCCAATGATAGTCGACTACAGATACATAGAACGTATAGTTGGAAAGGTGTATTATGAACAATAAAATTAATTTTAATTATGGATTGAATATTTATTTTAGATGGATCATGAGTGAAATGGAAATAAAAAACCACTATTATTTGTTATTTCAAAAGTTAGAAATATTGGTAAATATTCAAACCGATGTCATAATCTTCTAGGGAACCTCCTATAGAAGATCCCAAGACGAGAAGGCCAATATTATGTGATTTATATGAATAGGGTTTAATTTACTAATGATATAAGGGTATATAAATTGATGATTACTTATAATTTAGATAATGATTTATTTGAATATGATTAATTGAACTTTTTATATATTAATTTTTCCTTAAAAATTTGATATTTCATTAGAATCATAAAAATAGAGTTATGAATAATGACTCTAAGTGAAAATATTAATTCAACAAATATTTGTAATTTAGTCCCCATAATAAAACTTATCCATACAATTTTTTCATACATGATTATTTTACCTATGTAAGACGTTGATAAAATATTTGGTATAGATATTATTTAAATTTATACTGTAAAAAATCAATGAGAAAGAGTTTATGTTTCATTATAGAGATATTGAATCACTTATATTCAAAGGTTATACAATAGCATTTCAACAATGTCTGTATTCTCCTCTAATATCTCTCCTAAATTAAAATATAATAATGAAATATTTGTAACACCATATGAATGGGTATAGATTACATTAAATATAGGATGGACCTATTTTGTAGGAAAACATTGATCTATTTGTAGATAAACTTCCTAGTCATCCACATAAGTGGGAAGTTGATTTTTCTATTTATCACATCCCTAATTAATGATTTATATCTAATACTCCTTACTAGATGGACATAGTGTAATTAGTGTCACAAAAGAATAGTTTTGTGTGATAAGTGATTTATACACCCTAGGGTTTTATCAAGGGGCGAATTTGTAATATTTTAATGGAAAATATGGTTCTATAATGTGTTTCTTCAATTAAAGGATAATTAATTTTATTTCTATTATGAAAAATTATCATCTACACCACATTAAAATGTTCGATCAACATCATGGAACTCACTATTTTTTCAGGATTGATATTTATTTTAGGTATCATCTATTGTCAATAAAGAAGGATCGTGTTACAAATAAGTCACTTCGTTCTTGGAAAAGACATTATGAATTAAAAATAATAAACTTTAGGTGGACTAATCCACCCTTAGTTTTTATATATATGTTGAAACTATTATTCAATTATTATTAATATAATTTCATTTTAGTATTTATTTAGGATATCATGGAATGCCGTAAATGTCAGGATGATTATAGGAGTCATTTTTGAATCATTCATATGCCACAAAGATTATATAATTTATTTTTAGGGTAGAGATAATGGGAATTTTTTATGAATTTTCTTTTTGTGTAAATTTTGTCTATAATGATAAAATATTATATGATCCTTATAATACAATGATAATTATGTAATTTCCAATTACAACTAATATAATCTAGCAACATAAATTTCTTGTATTATTATGTTACTACCATTGATTTGTTAAAAAATTAAACATTAGCTAACATATTAAACAAGTTCACATATACGGGGTTTGTGTTCATATGGTTAGAAGAATGTGAATACTGCTATGGTGTATTAATTAAGTGATTAGTCAATGAATCTATATTGTATTAGGAATAATGGTTTTGTAATATATAATTTTTAATAAAATAATGGTCTTAAATGTGTCCTTATACAAAATGAGATGCTTTTTCCCCATGCATCAAGGATCTTAAGGATCAGATAATAAAATTATCAAAACCATGATATTAGTCAGTATCCATAATCTATTCATTAGTGATATGGAGGAAATAACCATATTTTGAAAAAAATTAAAAATATAAGGATATTTTTTTAAAATATATCTTCCCATAGAATGATCTCAATATGAGGCAAATGCAGTTGCTACAACTACTCATGAATTATTATTTCTCAAAACAATAATACCATGGATGTTAAATACGGTGGTAAATTCATTTTTTATGAAAAATTATCGGTTTTGGACAAAAATAAGTACTCACAAAGATCCAATACTTATGTATTTATTAAAATTGGATATGGGAATCTTTTAAGAAGGAGGGACATCAAATATATTATAAATGATTTCAAATCTATCCTTTTTATAAAAAATAAAATGTAACCAACAAGATCATGAGAGTATTAAAAAGAAAATAAAATCCATAAATGATTGGAAGTTGGTATATAACATCAATAAAGATGGTATACTATAATTTTTAAGGAGGTTATGTGTGTCATCCATGACTGAGCTAAAAAAACCCTATTAAATGAAACATATAGATCAAATTTATCATTCAAGCCTTATAGAGATTGAATGTATCATGACTTGAAGGTATATTTTTTTTATAATAAGAAATGAGTAATTTTATAATATTTATCAAAATTATAAGTTTTTAAATAAGAAAAGGTTGAGATACAAAATCCAAAAAGATTTATGCAACCTCCAACAATTCTTATAGGGAAGGGGAATAATATTATTTTTTAATTTATTAATGGACTACAAAATACTCTTAAATAGAATATTGATATATGGTTTATTATAGATCACCTTACCAAGTAAACATATTTCATATATATAAGGGATAATCTACCAATTTACTGCCACATGTGGCTCTAAATTTATATATGTTACAATGTCATTGTGAACAAAATTCAATCATATCTTACCAAGATTCCTATTTTACATTAGGTTTCTAGATGAGACATATTAAGGCTTAAAACATTTATGTACCACCTAGTATCCTCGTAATTATAGGAATTCTAAAAGGACTATTCAAAAATTGGAATATATTTTTTATTCATATTCAATTCAAAATCAAGTTACGTGGGATCAATATTTACCATTGGTAGAATTTATTATAATAATATATTCTATTAATGAATTCAAATGGAACCATATGAAGCATTTTATATGAAAACATGTTTTATCCAAACTTTTTTTTATAAATTTGGTGAATGGAAGATTAATTCCACACAATAAGTTAAGGAGACAAAAAAGTCTTTTGTATTCAAAAACATATTAAGGTATCTCAAATAAGGAAAATAGTTACACGTATAACATAAATAAGGGATCAATAATTTAAGTAAGGGTTCCAGGGTTCTTATTGGAATATCAATGGAACAGTTTTATAATGACAAGAACTTAATGGAACGTATCACCTAGGTGAATCATTCCATGTGAAATTTTGGAATAAATTTGATATGTATTGTACTATTAAGAAATTTTACATTGAATCATTAATGATAAAGATGTGTTCAATATCTCTTTCTAAAAGAAAAAAATTCCACGAAAATTATTCATATTCACTAAAAATGAAATAGAACCGGAACCATACTAATGGTACTGTAATGGGTATATCAAGATTCATGACACTATAGAGAAGTAGTTTCTAAATCTGAGGAATCAATTACTGAAAATACATTAGTGAAATAGTTAAATAAAATAGAAAACTTGGGAACCTAAAGAATTTATGATGAAGGAAGACCTTCATCTATTCATGAGGTGATATTATTCTCTTTTCAAGTATGATTGTTTTATGGAAGCAATAATGTAACACAAGAGATTCAATTATATTACATTTACATTTCTTTCTAAAGATACAATAAAATAATACTAATACAATTATTCAAAAAATATGATGACAACATAAAATCCAAATTTATATAAATTTCATAATACTAAATGAATTTAATTTTTATAATATTAAATTAAAATCTTCTTACTGTTAATTTTTTAATTGTTTCATAAGAAAATTATTTTTATGTGAATAGTGAAAAATACATGTTTTACAAAAAACTAATATTTAATTAAATTATAATTATAGAAGAATAAATTAAATGTTTATAAAACCTTTTTAATATAAAATATATATTTATGAAATAAAATAATTAATACTAGAATATAATGTTCAAAATTGAAATATATTCTTAACATTTTTTAAATTAAAATAATGTTTTTAAAAAATAAAATCTATTTTTTTATTCTCCATTAATAATGATTTTAAAAAAGGTAATATAGGTTCTGTTCTGTTTTGAAATGTTAATAAATCTAATTTAATTTAATATAGTAAAATATATCTCTGATTTATCATAATTATATTTTATTTTTATACAAATTCATTTTTATGCTTAAAACAAAATTTTTTGTAAAAACAGTTTTAGCTGTGTTTTATGAAATTATGTTAAATATAATTTATTCCACATATAGTGGATGAATAATGTAAAATGGATTATTTATTTTGAATTGGGATAATTAATATTAGCTAAAAAGGATTACTAAATTATTCTTTATAATTAATATTAATTATTCTAAATATTTTATCACCACATTTATGGGGAAAATTATGTAGAACAGTTGAAATAAATGGATAAACCTTTATCAAAACAAAACTATATTTTGAAAAAAATCAGTAATTGTTTTTGATATTTAACATACCATTTTCATAATAGAATATATTATAATTTTATTCCACATAACATGGGAATCACATGTATTATATGATATATTATCTTGTTTTTAAAAAACTTTCTCCCACCTCAATTATAAAAGGGAACCCCCTCTCCCCTCTTCTCTACACTACATTAGCCACTGAGCATGAGAACTATATACCCAATTACATTCCCAAATATTAAATTCTCATCAATTTTGTCTTTTATAGAACATAATACTACATTTAAAAGGCCTAATTTTTCAATTAATCAAGGTTACCAAAATAATAGGTATATGACTTTACCGATCATTTTCATTGTCCTTTATTCTTAAACATCCATTAAATAGTAATAAAAATATAAAATTAATTTAATGATAAAATTATACATATTTATATAATTAAATGTTAATTTTTCATCAATTATATGTTACTTTTCCATCCCATTAAAAATAATAACTTCCCTTGTGCGTACGTAAGGTCGATCATGTTCATGTAGTGGGGTAATTCATTATTCATCACCACTTTACATGGATTGAAATAACTATTTTATTAATTAATATGTATATATTATTTTTTCTGTAATTAGGATTCACTAAATATAAAATATGATATACCTTATTCCCTTTCTATATATTGGAAAATGATAACATCACATGTGTGTACATGTTGACTACAACCACCATGAAGCTGTGTGAATTGTTTCTCTATTACCAACATACATAGATGATTTTAAAACAAAATATAGTTAATAAATATTATTTTAATTTATTTATAATCATTCTGTTGATAATGTAAATATTTCAAAACATATTTCAATATACCAATATAATTTTGGAGAAATTACTGAGAAACATTGTGCAGTTGACATAAGCATGAACTATTCAATGATATGATTTAAAAAGATTATAAAAGAACCTTAAAATAAAATATAGATTATATTAGTATTATAAAATAATTTATTAAGTTTAACTCTACTATACAATAGGACCAAACATGTATGTCTAATAAGATACCAAATGTATGGTATTCTTTTACAATTTAATTTTATTTCAAAATTATTTATGTTCATATTTACAATGAAAATTTAATATGATCCTAATCTCATAGACCCAACCATGTTTCATATCCTATTTTATTATTAGGGTTTTATAATTTTATATTTCATTTAATAACATATTTTATCAACAGTCAATAAGTTTGTAACTTATAGGGGACATTATTTTAAAAACACTATATTAATACTTTTATTCTAACTCTTTTTTTTCATGCAGTAGTTCTCTTAATTGATTCAATAATGTTATTCATAAATATCCAATTATTGTTTGAATTAATTTTAATCCATATTCTAATTTACTTATTGTTTTTTTAATGGTATCATCTTGTTGTTTTCTAAATGAGGTAGTTTTGGAATTGTTACTAAAAGTGTTGAAGGAATCATGATTGTAACATTTATAACAAAAATGAAATTTCACACTATAATTATCATTCATTACCTTGATAATCCTTTAAAAGTTTCTGATATTTTTTTAAAATAAATTATTTTTCTCAATATTTTGGGAATTATTTTATCAAATGAAAAGGGAATTATATTCTAATTAGATTGAAAATATTTTTTAATGTTCTTTATAAAAAAATTTTAAACAATTTTATTATGATTTTATTTGTTTTTTTCATCTATCTTATTTTAAACATCATAAATTTTTGTTTTTACTATGAAATTTTAATTAAGTTGAATTTATGGTCATATTTTATCTTTTAATGTTTTATTTATTCATTAACTTTATCATGATCACATATGCTATAACTCTCCATCATTTTAGTAGTAATTATGTTATAATTAATTTCTATATTTTATGTGACATAGATTTAAATCCTATCATTTTTTTGCCTTGATTTTTTCTAAAACAGATACCATTTCAATATATAATATTATTATAAGAAAGTATATTAATAAATTTTTTGTTATTAACAATAGAGATATTAATTATTCCTGATTCAATACAGATAAATGAAGAATTATAAACCATTTTGATATATATATTTTTATCAATACATATATAAAGAATGCATAGGACAAAAAAGTGATTTGAAGGGACTAATTATAGAGATCCCCTCAATGCATAAACAGTTATCAATAGAAAAAAAACATACATTCTATATTATATGGGTATCTAGTTTACAATGACCCCTTTATTATTAATGTCTTGGTCAATGCCTTCAGAGAAAGATTCATGAAACCATTCCCAATACATTGATGGTAATATATTAAATTTCTACAATTATGAATTTCCTTAATTAAAAATTTATTTCACATTATCTATTTGATTACTGTGTTAATATTTTCCCTGGATGTACTTTGAATTCTTGTTTACAAATTAATGACATGTCTTTTTATTATCAAATCCCCCATATGGATTATGCCTTATTTAGTAATAAATGGTTATCATGTATGTAACCCTCTGTGAGAATATGATCTCACCTTTTTCTATTTTCCTATCCCAAATTTTTTAATATGGATTCATCAAATTATATTAAGAATGATATAATGTTTCATATTATATGTTTTTATAATTATAATGTAATATGGTTATCATGTATGTATCTAGTATTCTATGACTACTAAGCTTCTTACTTATTCATGGCATGATCCATTATATTAGGTGCATATGTAATAATTTAAAAAAACAATGGGTTATTATAGATTGGGTTGTGATAGATATAAAGAGTAATAAATTATACTTTGGGGATATACATTTTAATAGTGTCATAGACTTTTAAGAACCTTAGGATACCTTCATAGGACTAGTTGATTAATATTATAATAATATGTACATGTTGTTAATAAAAAATTCCTCCCATTGAGGAAATGTGTGGTTGACTATGTAAGTTTCCACTTGTTGGTTTGTGGTATGCAAATTGTTTCTTTTGGGGAAAACATTTTTAAGGTGACATTTCTAAATATTCAGTGTATTTTTCAATGATTGGTCACGGTTCAATGTTGTAAAAAACATTTTCATTAGTAAAAAAATTAAGCATTTTTAGTATACTACTAGATATTCTAGATTATTAACCTCATTTATCTCTTCATCATATATGGAATCAATGGAAATTAGATACATGATATGAGGGACATTTTAATATCACTGAGTGGATTGGAAAAGTGGATTATCATGTATCTTTACCACCTAAGTTGAATTATATCCATGATTTTTTCTTTATGACTTATATTAATAGTTATCATCTTGATCGCTTTAATATTTTTATCTTTGTAGAGATTGATTATGTAGTAGATATATTAGTACTTGATGAAAAATTCATATTGTTGAATCTTAGCAAATAATACTTTATGAGAAGTCCATTCCATTGGATAAAGAGTTCTGTTATCATGTAATTGTCCCTCAAGATATATGAGAATAGTAATCAGTTATGGGGGAATAATGTCCTCATCTTTTATTTGATCAATAATCTTCAATATATCTTTTTTTGTAGAAGGTTACATGGTGTCCGAATTATCACATTCTAATGTTATATTCAATTTATTATATTTATTTTTTATCATCTATTTTTTCAACCATCTAGGGTCACTCTTGGTTTGTTTTCAAAATATTTTATTTGTTTTTCTTGGTGCATGATTTTTTCATGTTTAAAAAAACCATGTTACATTCCTAGAATACCATGTTTATTTTGGTAGTTTTGGGATAGTAGTGTTTTTTTTCAATTGGGTCATAATTATAAAAATTGTATAAAAAACCCATGTGGATTCTCCAGTGTGTAGAACTAGGTACCTAGTTTTCCAAAATATATTACCAAACCATGCAATTAATGTTACATAATCCAAATATTAATTTTAAAACTCAATTCATCAACCGTTTACCTCCATCCTTTTCATGCACACTATGATCTTGAATATATGGATTCAATATGGATACATTAGAGTATCCAACCCTGGTGTAAATGTATTTTGGTGTATCCTTACCCATTATATCTATGAAACTAGATCTAAGATCCCTTTATCCTTTATTCAACTATATTATCAATGTTTATATTTAAGGGAATAATAGATAAGGGATGTTATAGATATTTCTACGGTTTGGGTCATTATTTACTGAGTATTATATTATATGCATTATGATGAACAAATAAATAGAGGAGATATATGTTAATCATTATATTAAACTTAGAATATATTATTAGTATAATGTTTATCTTGTCTTTATTTATCCATAGATTATTGAATCATTGTTTTGTGATATGGATTTCATAATTTAGGGTCGTCTCATCCTATATAATATACCACATTACAATTGTACTGAGGATATAATTTTGTTATGGGAAATGTCAATTTCTTATGGTAGGTGGTTTCAAGAACAAATTTCAATTTATAAACCATAAATTATCATTTTTATATAGGTTTTCAAAAAACATTATGTCTTGATTTATAATTCATGAAATGTGACAGTTTGGGTTTCTTCAGAAAATTGATTTCCCCTTGGGTAGTTTTAAATAAAATGACATTCAAAGAATTTATTTTTCTGAATTTTAAATGGTTGATTATTGATGTTTGATATTCACATTAAATGAGTTGAACTTTGGAAGTGAATCCTCAATGTGTTGGATATAAGATCTATGAACCTACAGTACATAGGATGGGGGTAGTATTGGATAGACATACTAAGATGGACTGTGGCTACCTTGATGTATTTATACTTCAAAACTAACAAAACAATATATTGATATAGGGTTCACTTATTTAGGTTGTTATCTTACCCATATGCTCATTGATCTTTGGATTCATGTTCTCATCATATTTGATTCATCATGTTTCATGGATCCAAGATAAAAAATAAGCTAATGTTTAATAGCATTTAGTTTCAAGGATTATTTTTTAAAGGATATTTATTAATTATTTGAAAAGTGGTTAATTTATTAATGTTTTATAAACTGATATATGTATCTTTATTTCCATGTGTTGATTGAAAATATGAAATGTTTTATTTTATGCATATATTTTCATTAGATCATAATAAACAATTTATTTATTGAATTATTAATATGAAACATATGGGGGGATCCTATAGGTATTGTTTTCCTCAAAACATAGATATGTCATTTGGAATATAGAGACCTTATTATATCTGGAACGGGTAAAGTGAAGGCATCACAACAAGGTGTTGGGTATCCAAGTACGTCGGGTGTGGGAAATAGAAGTGACATGGTGGGATATTGTCCCTAATTTCACATAGGTATGGGTTATTGTTCAACTCATATACTTTGGTTACCCTATTATGGATTAACATGTGTATTTTATTCATAAAAAGTTTAATCCTGTGTCTGAAATTGGTTTGATATTGGGTATTATTTTTTTATTCCATATACTGATCTTTTGATGGAATTATTTCAGAAATAATCCAAATGAAAATTCTCCATTCTCAACCACTTTTCACTAGCCTATAAGGATCATTGATATCCATTGGACCTTACCCTGGAATGTATTAACAGCCTAGTTTTGGGATTACCTGGGTTGGTTTTTGGAAAAGTAATTAAGAAAAGAACACATATTAACCCAATAATCAGTGTAATTGAGGTGTCCCAGTAATTTCATACATATATATTATATAATTTTGGATTAATATTCAATAAATCTTAAAACAAATCATGCCGCATAATAATAATGTTTTTGTGTGTCTATATACTATGTTCATAAATTATCTTATTTCATGAAATATATTCAACATATACCACAATTATAATTACATAATTTAATATTCTTATACACACCCTACATAAAACATTACATCATAACCTCGGGATAGGAAACATAATAAATGGTGACCTAAGATACACAATATGGTAAATCATAAGATATTCCAATCAATGATCACATGTGAGAATAAGATAAAAATATGGTTATAATTACATGGTCATAACTTAAAATAATCATACTCAACCAACTAGAAATCATTAATCATAAATCATGGAATAAGTATTTACACAATAAAATAAATAAGTGATAAGTGTGTGGAATCACCAATAATCAATCATGATCCATGAAATCATCTGATAAGCATGGGACATTAATTTTTTTGGTATACAATGAATCATATAAAATAATTTCCTTAGTCATGTATTAATTATAAAGGTAACGAAATTTATTGGGTTCTCTTCCCATTCTATAATTTTCCTAGTCATGGTTCACTACCAAAGTAATCATACTATCGAGAGTCCTCTATTGAGTTGGGTTTACTACCCAGTATGGTCTTATTATCTCATGTGTGATCAATATTTAACCAATGAATTTGGGAGTTATATAATTCCATGTCCACCCATCTCATTATGAAAATCATATATATGTGTGCCACAAGATCATAAAACATTTATCATATTATATTATAATAACTCATGGAAGGAATATTATTTTTATAAAAATTTCACCATTTCTACAAATAAAAACTCATTGAAATGAAACGGGTTTCATAAAGGATACATAAAAAAAAACATAAGGCACACAAATGAAATGGGTTTCCTAGAATCATCCCTATATAATCATCATATTAGTAAATTAAGAGAAATAAACCGGATGGTTTTCTATGATCATATCCCTAGTGGAGAATAAAAATCATTAAAGTATGATGGTGGATATGATAAATTCCATTAAAATAATATTCAGAACTTTCTTTGAAAATATGATAAAATTCCCTTTTCGTAAGATTAAATATTAAATAAAAATGTAAAGAATATTTAGAATGTGAATTTATTTGAAAATGAAATAGGATAAATTTAATGAAACCTACAAATCAAATATTGTCATCATGGTGAGAAAATACATTCATGTTGTATATGTTATAAGATTACATTTCTATTACACCTTTGTAAAAATTGAAAAGCAACTTTATCAGCTAAAGCCTTTCTTTAAAAAATATCATTTTCAAAAAATTTTAAATAAATTCAATAGTAGTGAAAATGAAAATTTTAAAACATTACAATTATATGTGATAAAAGTCGTAAATCAATTTTTAAGAGTGTGTAAATGGAATAAAATTTCGTTGTGAAAATTTAATTACATCACATTGTGGATATGTTAGTTTGTACATACACACATGTTATATATTCACATTTCCATGGATGGAATAAAATAGAAGGTAAATTATAATTCACCTTTATAAAAAAATTATTAAATCATTAACATAATATATATTCAGTTAATCTTTCCTTATTACCATCCATGTATTTATAATTAAAAAATGAATCACATTGCTTCATGACGATGGTAGTCCACACACACACATGAGCGAATTTATTACTTTCCAACATATGGAATTTTAGGTCAGTAGATAATATATTATAATTATATAACTATAATTATGTCATAAATGTCAAATATTAAAATTATATCCATCATAATAACAAACCCTGAATTAGGTTGATGGGAAAAGAATCATATCACTATGGGGAGGTGATAATCCACATGTACACATGAGAAACACATTCATTAATCATTTGATGAAATTAATATGAGAAATGGTTATTCCATAGTCATAATGAAACGTAATTATAATAATTATATTATGTTTAATATATTATAATGGATAAAAAAATTATAGGATGTATAAAAAGAAATAAATTTGAAAGTAGTTGGTTAAGAGTTATACCTCTTCATTGAGAACGATCATTTATCTTACATGATGAGCCTTGAAAAGATTGTATTCTGATAAATCTAGGACATCAATTCTATGGGGTGGATTTAATAAAGGGATTAGTATATGTATTTAGTTATCAAGAAGTCTCATTGTGTTTGAAGAATATAGGAGAGAAGAGGTGGTATCCATTTTTTAGGGGGAGATGTAACAAACCAGAATTCTATCAATGGAAATTTCCATTTTATAATTATGTTATAAAAAATAAATCACAAAAATAACTTATATAACACAATATAATATTTATAAATGAATAATGACTTAAATAAGAGGTATTTATAGAAACTAAGAAAACTTAAACCAATGGAGTTGTAAAATGGCCTTCAGAACTGTAATATGACCATTAGAAATAGTAATCTAAACAATATAATAGTAACCTCACCTATTAAATTATAAAAAAAATATTGAATCTTATAAGTTGTAATATGAAATAATTATATCATAGTACAAGTAAATAAATGTTATAGAAATTTTTAATTAATTATTGATATTTTATAAAACAAAAATATTTATTTTTAAAATTATAATTAATATAATGATATAAAGGAAAATTTATTTTCATAAAATAAAATCATAAATTAATATTTTATTTTCATATGTTTATAAAATATCGTTATGATACCTTAGTTAATTTTTCAAAGTGTTATAAAATCCGTTATAATTGTAAAATCAGTATTTTCTATGTAAATGATTATTTTAATGAATAATTAAAATTTTTACTATTGAAAAATTATATTCATAAAACTATTTTTTTTAATTCTACACATCAAAAAATGGTAGGGTGAGGTTTTTGGTTTTTTGTAAAAAATGTGAATTTTTTTAATAGTAAAATACTATAATTTACAATATATATATATATATATATCATATGATAGATAAACATTTTTTTATTTGATTGATGATTTAAACACCCTAATCTATAACTCCCTTAAATTATATTATTATATTTAATTGTAATGATATAAATACTCATGGTTTCGGGGTAAAATAATAAATTAATGTGTAAAATAATCTAGAAAACACCCCCTCTCATCCACAATATATACAACCTCTCACCACATCATTACCTCACACCACTAAAGCCTTGAGTATTGTAAAACTTCTAACCGAACCACTTCTCTAGTCTCTATCCAATGTTCATGAGACTTTGTTCTCATTAAAATACAAAACTCAAGTTCCTCAAGGTGGTTGTCAAGGAGAAGAATTCCAGAGGTATAAACCTCTTACTTTTCCATGAATTTTTTTTTTCATGTTATTATATTTTATTATTATCTCCCCACCTACCCTCATACAATTGTCATGATAACTCCATTTTATTATATATACTATGAATAACCAATCATCAATTCTCTTTCCTTATCCTATTGTTCTAAAAATGAAAACATCGTCTATTATGCATTGATTTATCGTATTAAAGGACAGAAAGTTTTCAATTCCATAACCACCATCAAGGATGATATTAAAACTATTATAATGGTTGAAAAATATTTTAAATTTTATTTGATATACTATTTTATGTTCATTAAATAACATATATACATAATATTAATTAATAAAAGAAAAATGTTTCGTGATAATCGAAAAACTACCAAAATAACCTAAATGATTATCACTATCATCTTATCTGATGATTCATCATCACCCCAAATAAGAAAATTACTTATAAAAAAATTATTCCTATAAAATTTAACTAATAACATTTATCATTAATTATAGATAACAATTCATATTTTACATGATTTTCCTTATATGTATATAGGTAAACAGATCATTAAAACCAAGGAAACCAACTCTCCTGAATGATGAAATTGAATCTTGTAACTAATTAAAAAGGACATAAGTGATCTTAATAAAATTATAATAAATATAATACATATATAAAATTTTCTAAATTAATTAATTAAAGTATTTAATCTATTTTTTCGGACATTATGATCATGTGTAGAACTGTTCTGTACATAAGATAAGAGAATATTTATAAACCTCTATTTTTCCTTCGGGTTACACTTTCTCTCTCTATACCCCAATTGAATTCATCCTTATTTTTAAATACATATTTTAAATATTTTTATATGTTCCAAAATCAAGTATAACTATCATTTTATATTTATTTTATGTGTAAATACATTTTTTATAATGGTTCCCTTCCAAATTCATCCCAATAAGAAAGTCCTGTTAAAGAAAACATCCCAATTTCATCACCATTTTTAATTTCACTCCATATTTTATTTTAATCCAAATCAATTTCTAAAAAATAAAAAAAAATTATTAAAAAAAAAATGGTTCATTTCTGGTTTTCTACAATCAATTATGAATATTCCATTTTAAAAAATTACTAATAGTTTCCCTTAAATCGCATTAAAGTGGCTCCTTTCTAAATTATCATAAATTCTATTTTTAGATATTTTAAAATACTTTTGACATAAATTATAATGTTTTAGGATTAATTTCCATTATTTATGTCCATTTATGATTTCAAACCATTCTTTTCTTGAAAATTTTATGATAAACCGATTTATTATTCTTTTTGACAAGATTATGATACTCATTTCTTTCTATGGGTAACCCTTATGTTTATTTCTCATGTAGAAATAATATTCATGAACATGTTATGAAGGTTGTTCCCATATAAAACTCCAATTGATTTGGTAAAGTTTATTCTCATGAGACGTCATGTGAAACGTTCTTGGTGGTTACCCTTGACTAGTTCTCTATGATCCATGGTCTTGGTAGCCAGCCTGGATTTGTGCTCCACCAAATGCGTTGAGCCTTTACTCATGTTTCTATCTTGTTTATTTTTCATCGACATTATTATGAATCCATTATTATATGAACCCATGTTCTACATATTATGTTTCCATATTTTTATTCATGTTCTATTTTTTATGTCATCATATTATGCATTATAACCCATGTGTTAGGCTTTATTATTATTATTATTCCCTTATAGAGCCTTTATCTCATCCTTTTTATCATGTATTCCCCAAATTATACTATGTATATGTAAGAGATAAATGTAAGTTAGGATATATTTTTCGATATTAAATAACAGATGTTTTTAGTTTTTTTTCATGTTTCCAAATTATGTAACTAATATTCCAAAGAAACAAGACATTACGATCCTTGGTTTTATTTGACAGTAAATAATTCTTTAATAAATGAAAATATTTGTGTAGAAGGAAAGGATCATTATAATTGGTATCAGAGGGTGGCCTATTTATTTTTTGAGATTTAGACTATATCACTTTTGTATGAAACCTATATATATTTACATCACCATGGATAACCCTAGATTGAAATATAGGGTATCAAAATTTTGTATATACTTTCCATTTACACATTTATCTATTTATGTTCAAGGATTTATTTTTATATGAATATTAGTTAATTATTCAAGCCCCTTAATTTTAATTTCTTTTTCTTATTTAATAACTAGAAATAAAAGAATGTATGATAGCAATAAATGTGATAGGAAATATATAGATTTCTCTAATGATATTTCAAATATGATGGGAACAAGTTCCCTAATTTTCAGGAAAGTACCTTCTCAACTAGCATAATTCATGGATAGTAAATTGGAATACGTGGAATTCCCTCATTCTCCTAAGAACAGAAACGTTTTTGGAAAATCCTTCAAGTGACAATGTCATCCCATGTATAGTAGATATTTTGATACCCTCCTCGCCTAATAATGGATTAATTACATTCAGAAGATATTCTATATCATCCGATGTTTCAAAGAAGAGGATGTTGTGGTTGAAAAATTACATTTTGATGGGGAAGATGATCAATGGTGGAAACTAATCAAAAACACATAGTACAGTGATGATAATATTTCCATGGATTGGGAGGAATACCGTAAAATATTTTTTAATAAATATTTTCCCTGAACCCACCATCCCATAATGGAAAGAGAGTTCTTCGAAGTAATGTAGAAGGAATATGAGCCTATCATATCATAAAAAGAAAACATCATAAGTCTTGCATGATATGCCTCTGGGTTTTCATGACCACTGAAAGAAAGGAGACCACTTCATTTGCATACTAAAGATAAGTCTATGAGAAACATTGGATATTTGAGATATTTTTAACTACATAGAGATTTTTTGTTGTACCCTCATGGATGAAATGGAGAATAGAGACTCTCAGTGGTCTCATGGGTATAGAAATAAAAAGTTGAAAATAGAGTTTAATATGAGTGGATCAGAATATAAATCCTACGATGGAATGAAAACCAAATATCCCACGTGTCTAAATTGTGGGAAGAAACATACTAGGAATTCACTAAAGGAAACCAAAAATGCTTCAGATATGGTAGAATGGGGTATCTTGCTAAAAATTTCCAATTTCATATGATAAATCCCACTATTTTGGAAGAAGAAAAAAAGGTTCATATCAATACATGACCTATAGTGAAGTGTTTTAACTTCAAGAAACATGGGGATTATGAAATATATTTCCATAAGACAGGGGTTATTGGTGGAAATCAACAACAAAATCCTCTAAGGCGTCGTGAGATATAATATATTGTCACTTTTTCTGAGGTGGATTCTGTTGAGGATTTGGTGATAGGTTTTTTGGTTAATCATTCAAGAATAGAAAATGTACAATTTGATTCTGGTTCTATACATTCTTTCATATCTTGATTTTTTAGTAGAACTATTCAAACACCACCTCAAAATATAGAGGTTGATTTAACTATATGAACAGAAAATAGGGAAATTATTACATCGAAATTATATAATTCCTCCCAGGTTAATGTTTGTGGACTGAACCTCCCAGCAAATCTCAGGTTACTTAATTTCATAGAATTTCAGTCTATATTGGCCATTGATTGGATATCCTTATACTAAGGCAACATCAACTGTTGAGAAAGTAAGATCACTCTTCACATCCCAAGGTATCTCAAATTATGTATAAGTATAATAAGGAAGATGAACGTTTCTGGTCATGATTTCTCTTGAATATTGAAATTTGAAATTTTCAAATGTAAACTGGAATGTCTGGTTACCGCATCTTTGGATGTTTTCTATTTTTGCTATGTCATTGGTAAGTTTTCCGGTAATCCTTAAACCGGATTTTAAGAAAATGAAAAAAATGGATTTGGGTGAATAAAGTGTATCTATATCATGTGATTGATACAGTGGATAAAATCATGATCTATGACATACCAATTATGAAGGGTTACACTGATGTATTCATTAAAGAAGTTTCTAGTCTTACTCTTAATTGAGAGGTTTAGTTCTCAATTGAACTTATTTTTGTATCTCAACCTATATCAATGAAACCTTATAGAATGTCAACAACTGAGTTGGGTGAAAAAAATAAGTAGTTACAAGAGTGTCTGGACAAGGGATTATATTCTCGAGTTCTTCACCATGGGGTTCTCTGGTCCTCTTCATGAAAAATAAGGATGTATTAATGTGCCTCTTCATTGATTATCATGATCTCAATAAAATCATGATAAAGAAAAATTATCCACAGCCACTGATAGATGAATTATTCAATCAACTATGTGGGGCCATGAATTTCACTAAGGGGGACCTTCGGATTAGATTTCACTAATTAATGGTGAAGAATGAAGATATTCCCAGGAAAACTTTTCAAATGAGGTATAGACAATATGATTTAAAAGTTACTCCCTTTCAACTCACTAATTCTACAACATTTTTCATTGATATAGTGAATACTTTCTTTGGACATTACCTCGACAAATTTGTGGTTGTCTTTATTTCAGATATGTTGACATACTCCAATAATAAGGAGGAACCTGATGAGAATTTCATTATGGTGATAAATAATTTGAAAATGGTGAAAATATATTCGAATTATAATAAATGAAATTTATTTATGGAGTAATTATAATTCTTTGGTCATGTAATCACATGTAAAGAGATATCTATGGGCCATTCTAAGAAGATTTCAATCAAAGAGTGGCCCAGGACAAAATAAGTAACAGTGATCCATAGTTTCTATAGTCTAGCAGGGTATCAGTGATGATTTGTTAATAATTTCTCATGATTATCAAACTCAATATCCATGTTGACTCAAAAGGGGTTAATGATTATTTGGACCAGTGAATATGAATACCACTTCAAAGAGTGGAAAAAGAGGCTTATCACTACACTTGTTCTCACACTAATGATAAGTGGGGAACTCTTTGTGGTGTATATAGATGCTTCAATGAAGGGATTAGGATGTTTATTAATGAATAATCGTAAATTAATAGTTTATTCCTCAAGATAGTTTAAAATTCATGATAACAAATTTCGCACCCATGATCTGGAGTTGGAGATTTTGGTCTTTATATTAAAAATCTAGCAACATTATCTCAGTGGAGAGAAGTGTTACATATGTACAGATCTTAAGAGCCTAAAATATATTTTCACACATAAGGAGAATAAAATGTTCCAGTGAAGATAGTTATATCTCATCAAAGATTATGACTCTTAAGTCCACTACCATCCTGTTAAAGGAAATAAAGTGATGGACTCACTAAATATAAACTATACTAAATCATTATCAATGATTAGAATTCATATAGATCCAATATTCATAGACCTGAAAAGGATGCACATGGGATTCATTAATAAAGGAACATAATAAATCCTTTATCAAATGATTTCTCAACCTCATCTTGTGGAGAAAATAAAGGATGCTCAAAGAAATGAAGTTGAAATTCAGAAAATGGTGGAAGCAATAAGAAATAGGAAATCCTTAGAGATCCAAATTGATGAGGAAGAAATCATTAGATTTGGTTCATGACTATGTGTACCATCAAATCTAGAGGTAAAGAATGGGATTATGAATAAAGCACATAGATAAAACCTCTATATTCACCTAGGGAGCACCAAGATGTATAGTGATCTCTAAGGAAACTATTTTTTGGGCAATATGAAGAAGGCTATTTTTGAATATACATCAATGTGCACAGTATTTCAGAAAGTGAAAGGCATGATAGGAAAAGTCTAAAAGGATGATGAATCCATTATCCCTACCCAAATGGAAGTGGGATAACATTTCCATGGACTTTGTACCAATAAATATGAATACATCCAAAGGAAATAATCTTATATGGGTCATTGTGGATCATATTAAAAATATATATCACTTGATCTCAATTAGATTGGATTTCTCACTCGATCAACTTCTAGAGATATACATAAAATAATTGGTGATGATATATGGGGTACCACTAATGATTGTATCTGATCAGGATCCATGATTAATATCTATGTTCTAGAAATGTCTCCAATAACCTCTAGACACCAAACATATCATCAGTATAGACTATCATCCCCAAACTAATGGATAATACAAGATAACTATTCATCTATTTGAATACATATTGAGAGAATGTTATATGGGATTAGAAGGAGTATGGGACCAACATATGGCTCTAGTTAAATACTCTTAAATAATATTTTCCACTAAATCATCTAAATGGATCTATATAAAGCCCTTTATAGGAAAAGATACACATCCCAAGCATTATGGATGAAATTGGTGAACCTAAAATTCTAGGTCGTGGACCTAAAATGGTTGAAAAAATGGTTGACAATCTCAAAACCATTCAGCAACACCTCATGGGAGATCATAGTCGACAGAAGAACTATGTAGAAAATAATTGATGATAATTAGAGTTTATGGTTAGAGACATGGAATTCCTCCGCATTTCTCCATTTAAGAGGGTCAGGATATTAGGGAATAATGGAATGCTATGTACTAGGTATATTAGCCCCTTTGATATTCCAGATATTATTAGAGTTTTGGGCTATTTACTAGAACTTCCACTTACGATTTCTTAAGTATACAACATATTCCATGTATCCCTATTGAGAAAGTAAATACCTAATCCCACACATGTACTGAATTTTGAGGTGATACAGTTGGAGAATGATATCTCTTATGAGTTGTAGCCAGTGAAGATCTTGGAACATAGAGATAACGTTCTACACAATAGGACTACTCATCTGGTCAAATTACCATGGTGAAACCATATGTATGAAGAGAAATCATTGGAACCAGAGGAAGCAATCAAGGAGAAGTACCCCCACTTTTATTCACCATACATTAAAAAAATGAAATTTCAAGGGGAAATTTAAAAAGGGGGAAGAATGTTGAAAACTAGAATTCTATCAATGGATATCTCATTCTTATAATTTTTTTAATATATTATAAATCACATGTGATTAATTAGATAACACAATATAATCTTTATAAATGAATACTGAATAAAATAAAAGATATTTATAGAAATTAAGAAACTTAAACCAATGGAATTGTAACATGACATTTGGAATAGTAATATAGCCCATATGAATAGTTATCCCACTAATAGAATAGTAACATCACATATGAAAATACAATTAAAATTTGGGAATTTTATAAGTATTGATATGGTATAATTATATCATATTATACATAAATAAATACTTTTGAAATTATTAATTATGTATTGATATTTTTTAAAACCTAAATGTATATTTTTAGTTTTTTAATTAATATAATGATTAAAAAGAAAATTTATTTTCAAATAATATAGTCATAAATTAATTTTTTGTCTTATGATTATATGAAAATTTTATGAGAGTCTAGTTAATGTTTCCTCGTGTTATAAAATCAGTAATTTCTAAGTAAAATTGATTTTTATTAAAAATTAAATTTCAAAAATTTAGAAAATTATTTTCATAAAATGGATTTCATTTTTGAAATCTACATATTTAAAATTGGTTTGGGTGAATTTTTTATATTTTTCTAAAATACATGAATGTTTGGTGAATAGTAAAATACGGTAATTTATGGTATATAAACATTATATATTAAATACACTGTTATATGGATCATTTTTAATGTAATCATAAAAATATCAAACTCTTAATTTTTTTAAAATATTTATTGATAATGATCTAACTATTCATTTTCTTGAATCAAAATAATAAATTAATGTGTAAAATAATCAAAAACACCCCCTACTCCACTATAAATACCACCCCTCACCACCTCCTTTATTCTCACCTATAAAGCCTTTAAGATTGTATATATTCTATCCAAACCTATTCTTGTGTATCTACGTCACTAATATTATCCTTTTTTCTCATTAAAATACCAAACTCAAGTGTCTCATGGAGGATCTCAAGGAAAAAAATTCAAGAGGTAAAAACCTCATTCTTTTCTTTTAATTTATTTTCATGTTCTTTTATTTTAATATTATCACCTCACCTACCATAATAAAAGTCTCATTATAACTCCATTATCTTAAACATACTATAATTTTATTATTATTATTGAATAACCCATCATAATTTCTCTTTCCCTCTCATTTTTTTTCTAAAAATGAAAACGTCGTTTGCAATTCGTAGATTTATTGCATTCAAGGATGAAGAGTTTTCAATTTAAATATTCACCTTCAAGGATAGTAATAAAACCATTATAATGGATGAAACATGTTGTAAATTTTATTTTTACAAACTATTTTATAATCTATAACTATCCAATATACATAATATTAATTAATAAAACAAAACTAGTTTGGGATGATCAAAAAACTGACAAAATAACCGAAAGAATTATCACAAACCTCTTATATAATGATTCATCCTCACCCAAAATATTAAAATGAATTATTAAAAATTTAATATTATTTATGTACATTAATAACCTATATATTCAATTATATACAACCATTCTCATTTACATTATTTTTCATACGTGTATACAAGTAAACTGATCATGAAAACCAGGGATACCAATGCCCTTGAATGATTAAATTGAATCTAAAAACCAATAAAAAGGCCATAAATGATCTAAATGAAATTGTATTAAGTAAAATATATGTTAAAAATGATATTAATTTATTAATTAATGGATTTAATCTTATTATACATGGCATTCAAATTGTGTGCAAAACTGTTTCGGACCTAAGGTAAGGGATTCTTTCTGAACCACCATTTTTCCTTCGGGTTACACTTTCTCTCTCAATATCCCAATATAATTATTATTTACTATTATAAACATAAACATTATGTTCATATGTTACAAAACCATGTATCTAGACCATTTCATCCTTTTTTATGGAGAAATACATGTTTTATAAATGATTCATTCTTAATTCTTCCTGATAAACAACCCCGAATAAAGTGAACTTCCTGATTTATTACCCATTTTTATGTGAACTCCGTAATATGTTTTTTGTCACCATTATTTTAATAAAATCATATAATATGTCTGGAATAGGTACCTTTTTCATTTTTGATTTTATACAAAAATTATTCATTATCTATTTTAAAGAATCGTTAAAATTTTCCCTTAAACCACATTAATGTTACTCATTTCTAAACATTCATAAACACTCATTTTACATGTTTTCAATTAATTTTGACATCACTTACCATGTTTTATTCCTAATTTACCTTATTAATTTCCATGTATGATGTATCCATTCATTCATGGAAAATTATATGATATTGCTATTAATTTTTCTTTCTGACATTATTATTATACATATTTCTTTCCCTGGGTAACTCGTATGTTTATTTTTCAGGTGGAAAAAATATTATTGAACATGTTATGATGGGTGTTCCTAGATAGTGCTAAAATTAATTGGATGATTTTTAGTCTCAATGCACTTTTTGTGAAATTGTCTTGGTGGTTATCCTTGACTCGTCCTCCATGTGCAATGGTCTTGATGACTAGCCTTCAGGAGTGCTCCTCCATGTGCAATGAGCCTTGACTCATGATTATGTCATGTTTTATACTACTAACACAATATAATAATTCCATGATTAAATGAAACAATATTTTATATATTATGATTCCATATCATTATTCATTTATATTCCACTTTATGTCATCATGTTATTTCTTCTAACCCATGTCTTATGCTTTATTATTATGTTTATTCCCTTTCTGAACTTTTTAACTTGTCCCAATTTTCATGTATTCCACTGATCAAATTATGAAGATTAATAGATAAAAGGAAGTTAGTATCTCTTTATGGAGTTTAAATAAAATAATTTTTTATTTTGGTTTCATGTTTTCAAATTATGTACCTAATATTTCAAAGAAACCAGACATTATAGTCCTTGGTTGTATTTAATGGTTAATTATTCTAAAAATTCTAAAATGATATTTGTAAAATCATATGTTCCCTATAGAAGAGACATAGTTGTAATTTTTTAAACAATTAAAATATAATAATTTATTACTAAAATCAATTAACTATAATATTGAAAATATATTAATATATTATGTCCCGGAATAAATAACATAAAATTGAAATTAAATAAAATTATTATTTTACACCTTATCTCTTAGGTTCCCCCTGGGATACTCATTTTAGACTTAATCATGGTAACATAATTTTACTGTTGTTATTTTTCATTATGAAAAAATTAACTAAAACATACTAAATTTTATCATTTATGATTATTAAAAATATCCAATCCATTTTAATATATTCAATTTATTTAAGTAAAATAATTTAAATATTAAATATATTACAAAAACTAAACAAAAAATATTTTTTTCAAAATGCATATTTATGCATGAAATTGGGTTAACCTTCATTTCATTCCATGTAAAAACCAGGATATTAATGTTCAGATACTATATTAAATATATAATATTATGATTTCAATGAATAAATAAATCAATATATATTAAACTGATTTATTAAATTAAAAACGCATAGTGGTCATAACATCATTGTTTTAGAAAAACATCTCATCTTATATTCTAGCGTCTTTATTTTCATTTGTAACCAATTTATAGCCAATGAATATATTCCATACATGTGTAAAAAATAAATTTCCATAATTAATATAGTATAATTCATACTCTCTAACCCAATGTCTAGGTGATAACTATCAAATTAAATAATAATATATTAATATCATATCACAAATCATTTAAAATCTGTGCTTCATGTAAATAAAGCATTCAAAGTAATATAATTTATTGAGGAGAAGTCTTTCATAAAATGTTATGTGTTACATTGTAAACCCTTATATGAATTATTACTTAGAAAAATCATCACACTAATACCAAAAACTGAGGATATGCTAATCCTATCACATGTTTAAATATATTTTTTCACTGACTAATTACCATAGAGATACTATGAATCTATATTTCCATCTCAAATGATACTTATTCAGGATAATACATTTGAATGAAAGAATACATGAAATATACCTAAGATAGAACCTTGAATTATTGGGTATAAATAGGTATTTTCGTCTATTCCAAACCCAATCCATCGTATAAAGGAATGTTGTGTCTCACACAAGAGGTTTTGGGTGTTCGTAAAAATAAAAATAATAGAAAAAATCTATGAAAAGTAATAAAATCCCTTGGAAAATAAAAATATAAAATAATAATGAGTTTCCAAGAACCTTCCCAAACCTACCACACATGTCTTGAGGGTGCTATCTATTTTTATCCACTAATTCCCAAATAACCTAGAGGTGAATCTCAATAACTCAGTCATTTTTCATTAACTGAGATCCTCTGATACCATTTTTTAATGAACCATCCTCGATATCTATTTAAATCCACACCCAAATCATCCCTCCAAATAACTGAGAAGCATAATTGATCCCCACAAGATGATGATAAGAACAAATGGTATATAACATAATCATTGGAATTTTTTAACCCTCATAAACCCAAACAAACACGACATCTAAACAGGGAATAATGTAAATAACAAGAACAATCCAAAGAGGTAATATCAAATGAACAAAAAATAGGTACATAATAATAAAACTAAAAAAAATATAAAATAGAAAAAATATAAGACCAAAGAGGCCACAAAAAATCTCTAGCCCGATAATTGTAAAAAAAAGAAGGTTTGGTCACGATTTGCACGACACCAGTAAGTCACAAAAAGAATCCCAAAAACCATCCACTTAAACAAAATTTGACACATGATCCTACCAGAAAAGACCTATAAAAACATAAATACAATATATGCACAAATTTGAGTATATATGGTGAGATCCAAATCTATTAGAATAATATAATGGTTCAATTTCACTTATTTTATTTAAGAAGATAATTTTTCTTGTTTGAAAAAAATATGTGAAAAAATATGTTCTCATTTTTCAATTTAATCAATAGATAAAAAATAATATTAAACCATGAACTTCCTCAAAAATCCATTTTTTAAAAACTATTTCCTGAAATTGGTGCTATTTAAAAATAAACCTAACTCTGACGAAAACAAAAAATTTCATAAAACATCAAACATTTGAAATTGAATCCTCATATTGATTAACCCATTTTATAATCATGCTATTACTAGGGTCCATTTTTAAAAAACACATTCACATTTTCATTTAAAAGCATACACACACACTCAACATATGGTAAAAATGAAATATGGAAAAATAATCATGAAGTAATATGCTAAATAAACAGATGGAAAATAAAAGCCAATATCAAGGCTATAACATATGAGAATCAAAGCTTAAAAATAATTCCATATAAGAAATAAAATATACACAATCAAAAATATAAATAATAGTTAGATAACATAGTTATGTAAAATGACGTGAAACCATAAGAACTATTGGAACTAAACAAAACATGGAAATATGGACCTATTTTTTGGTTGGGAATGATCACACTTCTATCCACTAAATCTCTATACACAGTCTCCGTGGTGAAAAACCCAAATCCGGTTACAAAAAACTATGGGGGTTCATTCTAATAAAAACCCTCAACTATCAATGAAATGTCTCACTAAATCTAACTTTGAAACCTTGTCTACATATTGAATAATTATGGAAGTGGTCTATAAAAAATAACATCATCACATGAGAATATCATTCCCATGGGGATAACAACACAATGACATCCTTCCCACCTCCTACACTACCTTCAATGTAATCCCTAACATACCAGAATAACATGATTCACATTATACTACATCCATCACATGGATAAGCACAAAATCAACAAATGAAAGGGGATCAATAAGGGGGACAATCAACAATAAAAACACTAGAAGGTGCCAATAGGACGGTTTCTTTTACTCATATAACATATACATTTAGAAATCCATATATTTCAAACAACATGGAATGACCTCATGATTCCAATGTAAAACTTAATCATTGAATACTAAATAGAAAAATTAAAGGAAAACTATATTCGACATTTTGATACCAAAATACCCTTTAAGACATGAAATTCATCCATAATATAATCCAATTTTCGAACATATATTTTCCCTAAAATTGTATATAAAATTATTTTTCATTAATAAAACAAACCATGAAATATTATTAAACATATAGAGTGAATATGATACAATTTTTCATTAAAAGACTATTTCTAGAAATAAATTCCACCCAATTACCGAATTAATTTATTCCAAATCAATGTAAAATTTTCAAAAAAAACCCCTTGATAGTCCAAAAATTGTCTAAAAAGGCCAAAAATATATTTATAAAATCCATGGAACGACAAAAATCCTGAATAAAATCATTTGAAATGGAAACACCAACCTCAATCTATGAGTCCATGTCACCATATATGAAATCAACCCAAAATGAACTCCTACTACAGATCATAACCCTTACAAAAAAATCACAAAAATATAGAAACTCAATACAAGAAAAAAAACACAATTTATCACAAGGGTTAAAGGAATTAGTGAAAATGATAGATAACAACATGAATAGAAGATAGAATCTCATACATCTTCATCTAGATGATGAACCACTAAAAAACAGCTATAATTTATCAAGGTGGATATTTGATGTGGAAACCCCATTAAGAGAAGTTTTAATAAACTAGTTTGAGTGGGGGATGTTTGGGGGACACCTAAAATAAAAAATACAGTAAAATAAAAAAATAACCCAACCTGGGTAGGGTGCATGGATACCCCCATACAGTTTTCTAGATCGTGTGGAAACTATGCAGGTCGTATTTATTAAGAGGTACATGTTATATACAACAATGCCAAATGGTTACATAACAATTTTATTTTTGGATAATCTCCTCATAGAACCAATGAATAGTGTTCAAGATTTCACCCTATGTATAACACATGGTTTACAAACCATGCACCTAAACCATGTAGATCGGGAAAAACCTCCAAAACTCCAAATTTTTACCAAAAACACTCCAAAACTCAAAATAAACAAAATATTGTTTCCAAGAAAGTAACTCCCTAGGAAGTAATAGATATATTAGACCTCATAACACATGGAGATAAATTATTATTTATCTCAACAACATTTTTTACCTATTTAGGATTGATTATTTTATTTCACAAACTCTATTTGTCTTTTATTGTCTAAAATTGTTTTTCCATGTTTTATATATCCTATAAATTCAATATATCTATATTTGTTTCTATTTTGGGAAAATAAAATAAATTGGTGGTTTCTTATACCATGTCTCATATTGCCACCCCATAGGGATTAGGAACACCTTTCATTCCATTCTATAATCCCAAATAAGAAACTAGTTCAGTGATGACTTGGGTTGGTTCTAGGAAAATTGGAATATAATTGTTTTTAATTTATAGTGTTATTATCATGTATTTATTTTTTAGTTAGGTCATATTATTTTAATGACATTGGGGGTACTTTATAATAATGCTCACTTCCATATTTCTATTTAATGAGCCTTATGTTACTATGATACATTAGGAAATTTGTATATTATGTTGATTTATAATATAATTTCAATTCATGTATTATGTTTTTTTTGAAAAAAATATTGGTAAATAGGTAGATTATCTCCTACATTTTGTTGATTTTATACCATACATCCCAATTAAAATCCTAAAATACCATATCATAGGGATAGAGCTATATTTTCTTAAGGATACCCTCTAGTAAATCAAAATCTTTTTAAGGTAATATTGAGTGGGGTACATGACATAGAACAATGTGTTGTCCCAAATCTAAATTTGATTGGTAAGTAAAAACATATACTAGATGAAATAAAGGTCAATACCAACACTTATCCACTAGAATTTAAAATCAATTATAGGAACCTATGACCCTTAGTAACTAAAGTACAGGTCAGAGAAGAACATGTAAATATTGTTCATTATGGAAAATATAAATTTTTTTAATATTAAACATGCCACCATTATAATTGAAAACCTTATTATTAGTAGGTGGGAGATAATAGAATAGAAAAAAACATGATGGTAGGGAGAGGAAATACCTAACGATGAATTTTTTTTCCAGGATCATCTCCTCAAATTGTTAAAGGTTGATTAATCTATAGATTTATTCACCCTTTAATAAGGTGATCATACTATAATGTAATATTCTAACCACTTCAAAAAATTGGTTTATTTATCATGGGAGATTATATCGAATGATAATTTGAAAAACTGGTGGATTCATATTGGAATATGATAGGATATTCGATCTGAGATTTTCATGCACAACTATACCACTTATGATGTTATTTTAGATATATCAAAAAAGGAGGAAATTTACGTGGAATGTAGGATGGGGAAAATTGGGATTTCTCTTGAGCCTAGTGGTTGTATTAATGGATCCCATTAAAATAAAAGTAACTGGTATATAACTCCTAAGGGTGGTGTAAATAAATACTAATAATATCAATATATCAAACCTTTGGTAGTAGCTACCTATGGACCATTGACATTCTACCACTATTTGAATATAGGGAATATAAGACAAACATTCCCTGCACATCTTAAATTCAGTAACTCATAATGACACTAAGGCCATATATAAATGTTTTTTTGGTCACATTATACTCAATGTTCTAATACAGTCTTATAGGTGCATAAAGGGTACATATTATATTCATATACATAAAACATCAGTTTTATAACCATATGCCTCTAGAATAAATAATTTCTATACAGTGAAAGAGTATATAGTAAACATTTTTGTGGGACCTATAACTATGAGAGGTAAATTGTTTGTTTCATCATATCTAATAACTATATTATTTTATACCAGTGAACCTCATTCCATTATATAAACCCACATCATGATCCTTTTTAAACACCTAATATAAATCATTCACATTTTTATGGAGTAGGTGATGTCTGTTAGAAAAAAATATTAACTATGTAATTCAATGTCCCTCATTTACATTATTTATATTAGAGGTCTATTTTGTTTGGGATTTTATAGGTATCCATGCATATCTATTTGATTTTATCATCATTATGGATTGGTTAATTGACTATATATCATTGGTTAATTTCTATCATTGGTGAGTTCTCTTTAATACCACTAATTAGAGTACCTTAATATTTCAATGAGAGTATTACTAAAGTCATGTTAATTATACCTTACAAACAAATATGGAAAACTATTCCTCATTCATTGTTGAAAATCATGATGAGCCTTAATGTAGTGATATTCCATTTGTGTTTAAGGAATTTATTTATGCGTTTCAAACTAATTTCTTTACTATGCCTTTAGAGAGGGATGTTATGTTTTTTTATCAATTTAGGGTCCCTAAAATAACTGATATCCATTTTTTTGTTTATAATTTTAAATAATAATTGATGGAATTGAAGCATTAGTATGATGATTTCAATGTAAAGGTATTCAATCATCATGGAATATCTAGTTGGTCAGCCCTTGTGCTCTTACCCAAAAAGCCTGATAAGACACTTTTGCTGTCTATTAACTATAAAAAATATTAATTTGTTGATTATTTATGAATATGAATACTTTCACTAATATTTATTAATATTTTTAACAAATAAATTGTGAAATTGGTTCTCAAAAATTGACCTTCGGCTTGGATATCATTACAATAGAATTTAGGATTTAGATATCATGATAAATGTCTTTAGGATCTAGTTTGGCTAGTATAATTATCTTTTAATTAATATTTTATAGATAATTCTCCCAATATTTTCATGTACCTAGTGAATTATATTTTCCAACCATTAATTACTTCATTATAATTCATGTTATTAGATGAAATTACGGTTTACACATTAAAATAAGTGGGGCATAAACATCACTTGAAATCTATTTATATACAACTAAAGGATCATTGCCTATATTCTATATGATTGAAATTTATTTTTTGGATTCTACAAGTTTAGTTAATAGGATTTATTTCTATATTACATTAAATATCAATTTATTTTTATATATAGAAAGTTTACTTTTCAATGTAGGATCCATGGAATGTCTTTCCAATTTGAGGAATCAATAGTTGGGTAGGATATTATTTATTATTTTTGAAGGAAATATCATATATTAATAATTTTTTTACTGGTATTACTTGGAATGTGGTAAACATCAGTAGATATTATAAGCATCAAACATCAATTGATGAATTTAATTGACATTTGACCTTTACACCTATTTTAATTTTACCTGAAGTAGGAACATTATTTTTTATTATTAAAGTGTTGATTTTGGCTATGTTATTATAAAATAGGATCATCGAGTGGAATAAAACTCTCTTCATCCTCACTCAAACTAGAATAATTACAACACCCATGATTCAAAACTAACAATAGTTTTGTATTCTCTCCAGAATTATCAATGTAAAATATTTTTGTAAATGATCAATATTTATTCCAACCATATATGTTTATGTTATATATTTTCTTAGAAGGACATGATATATATGTAAAGATGATGAGTGGATGATATTTAGTCATTTGACTATAACATTGTTGATACCATTATAAATGGGAATATAGTTACATATGCTCTATGTCGAAAGTTTCCTTCTCAATTTATGATGAAATGTTAATGGGATTTCATGTGAAACATTTCTTTAATGCACACAGATATGATTACATATAAGTATGGAATAATTTTGGAAAATTTCAAGTAATATGTCATCTCATTTTGAGTGTATCTTTCTTGAGTGAAACTAGGATGGAGATTTTAGCATTATTTAGTGATATTTATATTATGGGAAGACCATTGTTTTTAGGATTTTCTTCCTGTAATGCATTATTTTTTATGAAATTGGTATTTTGTTACTTCATCTCTGAGGATTTTTATATTGGAATGATTTATTTTTCTCAATATGATATTCATCCTAGTATAATAAATATATTACATGAAATAATTCATCTATATTTATGTATAGTAATATAAAACAATATATAAAATTGTGCGTCATGTTGAAATAAAAATTTTTAGATTAATAGCTAACGCAAATAGCCCTCTATCTTACTTCATCCTATCCTAGTTCCCTTATTGAAATAGGATAATGTATCCATTTATTTTATAATTATTTTATCATTGAACACCTAATTTAATTTGAGTGATGATTGATCAAGAAAACATGTTATCTCATTTTATTTAAATTTGAGACACCGACATGGTTGGGGATTTGGGAAAGCTATGTGATCTGTATATGGTGGGGTTTCATGGGACTCATTCAAAAAGTATTTTTGATAAAAAACCACTATTGAAAACTTTTTTTAATGTATCTTAGAGGTTATGGTATCCCATGTTAAATTTATTGTTGCTTACCATCCCCAAATAGACAGACAACTCAACACCTGAGATTCAGTAATAATTTTATTTTTTCATAATGAAATGGTTGAATAATGCATATAACATTTTTCTTGAATTTTATTAAAACATAAATTTCAAAAAAAATATTAATATGATGAAATTAATTTAATTTTTTAATTCAATTTGTAAAAACATTTTCTTTTGAATTATTTAGATTTTTCAGAATTAGTTTTTGTTTTTGGTGAATGGTGAAAAATACTTCTTTTACAAAAGCATCCACATTAATGAAATTATAATGGTATAATAATGAAATTAAATTTTATAAATCCTTTTTATAGTTAAAATATGTATTTATGTTTATAAAAATAATAATATTGATATTATAAATATAATGTCATTATTCTATAAAACAAAGTAACATTTTCATTCAAATAAAAATTATTTTGGGTTCTTCCTTATTAATCTAGTATTTTATGTTTAAAATAATTTTTAGATTGAAAAAATAAGGAAAACTTTATTTAAAATATTGGAATTTATCACTTTTGAATTAGTATTGTACTTTATTTATCTGTGAAATCATTTTTATGATTAATGAAAATATTTTTTATACATATTTAATTATATTTTAAAAAACATATTAAAACAATTTTTTACCGAATTAAAGAGTGGAGTCATGAAAAATGTATTCCATATTTTGATTCACCATAATTAATTTTTTTTAAATGTCTACATAGTTTTTTTCATAATCGGTAGTAACTATTTGGAAAAGTTATCACTTCTAATAAGGAAAAAATGGGTTAAAAGAGTTAAAATAAGTGGTTATAAAATCAAATTAACAAACAAATCTTAAAAATAATTTGGTAGTTTTATTTAAAATTTAACCATATCATATTAAAATATATGATAATTGTTTCACACATTTCATGAATATTATATATATTATATAATAATGTATCATGTAATTATATACTCTCCCCCATATCACTTATAAATGAAAACCCCATCTCATATATCCTCAACAATAAATGAGCTACATAAAATGACCATAAACTGTCATAATACCTTAAAATATTATCACCATATAGGTATTTCTCTTAATTAAATATCACTACAATATGGATTTTGGTTTATTACAAAGTATAATTCCAAAAGTAGAGGAGTAGGTTGTTTCTGAAAATTTTCAGTTTTCTATCATATTGATCCTATTTTAAATCCTAAATAATTATCTTAACATAAATAAATTTTTATTTTCACTACACTTTAAATTTTTAAATTGTAATTGTACATCCATTTTCTGTCTTCCTTCTATCCCATGGAAAATGAATTCATTCCTCGTACGTACATATGACCAAAATTCTATATATAGCAGTGTAATGTTTTTCATAGCCCCATTACATGGACAATTATAATGTTTGAATCAATGAATATATATTATATTTATTTAATTTTATTTCTAAATATTTTACATCATTAACCATATGATCCTTTCATCAATTGGGAAATGATAATGTCTCTTGTTCGTACGTGTGGACTACAACCTCTATTGAGGGATGTTATACAGTTCTCTATTTTTATCATTCTTGAATGACACTAAAATTTTATAAAATATATAAAAATTACATTAAAAAATCGTTAAAATTCAAAAAAAAATGACAGCAATTTATAACGCCATTAACCACGATCTATATACTGAATGAATTTTGTTGAAATTGACCTAATAACAATAATTGGTTGATGTTAGAAATAACAATACAATGAATGGATTTAAAATGTTTATAAAAGAATATTAAAAACATAATATAAAATAAAAATGTTCTTATGAATGTATTTAATAAAATAAATTTCATTATATATGAGGATCCAACATTTATAACTATGTTAGACATAATGTAAGTAAATTCTATTGCAATATCATTTTATTTTTGTATTGTCAGCATTCATATTTCCATTGGAAAACATATATAATCCAAAATTATTAAACCAAATATATTTTATTGTCACCTTGATATGTTTTTTTCATGTTTATATTCCATTTCATATCTTGTTGGAGAAAAATCAATAATTAAGAAATGTGTATTGGCCTTTTATTTAATAATCAAGTTTTATTATTTTCATTTGAACTCTTTTTCAACCATGTGGAGGTTCTATTAAATTATTCAAGAATTTTATTCATAAAACTAATATGATTATTTTAATTCATTATCATATATATATATACATATATTACATTCATTACAAATTTCTAAATGGAATCTTTTTTCAATTTCCAAATGAGTCATTCGTGTACTTTTTTCTAAAATAATCAAAGGAATATTTTTTTAATGTTTTCCACGTGAATAGAATTTCATGTCTTTGCAACCATTATTAACCTTAAATATTCCTTTACATGTTTCTATGTGAATTTTGAATGAATTTTTTTAACACAATATTTTGGCAATTTTTAATATCATCAAAATAAAAAAGGATTATAAGTTTAATAGAGTGAAATTAATTTTTATTGAGATTTATAACATCATTTTTTAGATAACATAACATGGAATTTATTTTGAGTGATTCACAACTATTTTCATTTTATTTTCTAAAACTATTGGTTTTACCAAAAACCCCTTAATTTTTATGAATTGATTGTTTTTTATCATCCTTTACTTCTTAATTATTTGTTTTGTTTAATAAAATTCTCATGAACACATTAGTTACCACACTCTATCATTTAATTGGAAACTATTTTATCCTTGATATCTATATTTAATATATCAATGATTTTTAAAAGCATAATATCTCAAATATTTATGTTGTGTGATCCATATACATTATATATATATATATATGATATAAATTGAAAGAAACTTACTAAAAATGACATTTCAATGAATGGATAAATATTATGTATTCAACATTCAATACAGTTAAGTGTTGATTTATATAATATTGTAAGAATGATTTTTATTGACCACTTAATATATAACTAATACATTGGATATGAATGTGATGAGTGGGAATTGATAATAGCTATCTCCTCGATGAATAGACATGCCTCATGAGACAAAATAATTGGTATGTTTTATTATATGGGTATCTGGTTTACTTCATTCCATTTTATTATGATTATGTTACTCTAGGCATTGATGTTATGATTCTTGATATCATAGAAATGGCCATGTTTGTAAGATAATAAATCTAATAATATATTAATTTTTGTAATTATGAATTCAGTTTCAATATTATCCATGTGATGGTTCTGTCAATATTTTACATGAATTCACTTTGGACAAAATTTATTGACTCAATGGAAAGTGATTTGATTATCTAAATTTCCAAATTAATTATGCCTTATATAATCATCATAGATTCCAATGTACATAACCCTTATTAATCATCTCAGTTCAACCTTTATTTTTTCCTAATAATAATGTTTAAAAGAAAGTTTCTTTGAGTGATTTGGGGGATTAATGAAGGTTTTTTATTTCATGGTTTTACATTTCCTTTATAATAAATGGATCATGTAAAAATATAGGTTTTTGAGAAAGATGAATTGATAAAAACATGGTTTTATAATCCAATTTATCATGTTATAATTTCATAATGTAATCAATTTATTTGGGATACAAAATTTGGGGTTGGTAATGTTGGTTTCAGAGAAAATTGTGTAGGTACATGGGAACTAGATTTTAAATTTACATAGTTAAAAGGATAACTAAGATAATAATATTGGGTATTTGATAGATTTTATAGTTATAATGATGTTTAATTTATGTACCAATATTCACGGTGAGAATGGAATTAATTATTGTGTGCACTTATTTGATATTGTTCATAATGAAAGGAAGGTAATGAATTCCAATAATCAATATACATATTTCCTTAATGAGCAAAAGAAAATATCTATAAATAGTGATCATCAAATCATGGACATTTTATTTTAGTAGACTCAGGTTCTGAGAAATAATCATCCATTTATGATGCAACCTATTGTTCCATATAATGATTCACCTATGTATGATATCTAATATATGATAAAAAACACAAAATTTTATTGAAATTCATATTCATTGATAGTTCACAAAATGGATTATGTCCTTTGAAAATATATTTCTCGAAAAGGGGTGTAATTAATGGGAAATGTTTTTTCTATCAGTATATTATTTGACAAGATATATTGATCAATGGTGGTCATTGACCTAGATTACTAATGAGGTTAATGAAAAAGAAATTTTATAATTAGTAACATTTTATGTGGTATTATTCAAGAAATACATTCCTTGAGTGCAGCGAGCTGAAATACAGTAGATGTGAGTCACATTAAAAACGAAGGAAGAATAATTTGTTTTAGTGAATGAGACCAAATTTACAAGATGATATTTTCATGGTGTTGACTACATACATATCCAAATAAATTACAATTTCATTGATGGACATAACATGAGTTTCCAAATTGAGCTTTTTTTCAATTGTTTTCATTATATATTGATAATATTTTATGTTCCATAAATTAAAATTAAAATTTTTATTTTTAATATATTAAATGGAAATAAAGACAAGAAGAGTTATGTTGAGAATCAAGAAAATAGAATTGTGTCATAGAATAATAAATAAAATATAATATTTCTAACATGTAAAAATTATGTAATGAAAACCCCATGTAAATAAATTATTTAAACAAAAGTATATTTCAATTATAGAGAAGGGGGTATTATGTAATGATTCAAGAAATTACAATATTATTCCTTTAATTTAGTCAATGTTTTTTTATATATTTCTCCACTCACAACATGAAAAATCAATGAAACCAATATATAATTAGATAAATATAAATATTAATCGATGAACATTAAAAACTAGAAATTTAATTAGTTGGAATGAATTATAGTGTCCAATATATTATATATTTAATTAAATAATATAATGATTAATTTTAATATGAATTACAATGCATTAGATTGCCAAAAATTATTAATAAGATCATTTTCGTTTCAAAATGAAATTTTCCAAAAAAAAATCATTTTCATGAAATATGAGTTTATATTTCAAGAAAAATATGATTAATTATTTTTATTTAAATTTGATATTAATAATTTTATAACACCAATTGAGTTGGAAAATATTATGAAATAATTATAATAATAGTTAATATTTTAAATTTCATAGTTCGTCAATTAAAGAATTTTAATTTTTAATTTCTGTTTTTAGTTAAAAGCTAAATATATAAGGTTTAAAATTTAATTTTTCTTAAATTAAAAATAAATTTTTAATTCATGTTGTTAATATTTGATTTTTATGTTTTTTATATTTTTTTGAAATAATTATTTTTTGGTAAATAGTAAAGAATTATAATTTAGCTACAAAATCTATTTAATAAACAAGAATGACAAAATGTTTTTTGATAACACTTTTTATATACAAAACATATATTTAAAAATTATTATAAATAAATAATAAACACTATTTAAAATTTATAAAATAAATTTTTAACATTTTGAAACACAAGTAATACTTCACACTAAAAACACTTTTTTCTTGCTTATAATACTATATAGACATTACTACTTTTATAAATTAATTTTAATGGAATGTATTTATTATTTGAGTTCAACATTTTAATATAAAATATCTTGTAATGTTTTATTTTTAATCATAAAACTAATAAAATAAAATTTATGCTAATTTACATGATAATTGTAAAACATTTTCTTAAAATAAATTTTATTTATAATATGATGTTATTTTTATTTTAAAAATACTATTGATCTAATTTAAATTTTGAATATAATATTATTTTAAATATATATATACAATTATATTAACAATATTTAATTTTTTAATCAATTATACATGATATTAAATTACTCATAATGATTAAAATTACTTTTTTCTAGTAAAATAAATTTTTTATATATTATATATTTTAGATCAAAAATTGATTTTATAAAATTTTTAAATAGATTTATATTAAATTAATAATACATTTAGGTTCAAAAACTTATATTTTTATAATATATGATGCCATAAAAATTTAAATAATATATATATTTCAAAGATAAAAACAAGTTGACCAGGTAAAAATCAAAATGATATAATATAAAAATGATTTTAAAATGAATAAAACATAACTACAATGTGTATAAAGTATTCTATGTGAATTATTTGATCCAATATCACCCCACACTAATTTTTTTCAAAGTTTTGTATTAAATGAACAAACAGTAGCCAAATGATATCATGGAACGGTTAAGGGTATTCCCGCCTTTTCTTTACTTATAAAAGGGGATCACGTACACTCCTCCATAATTACACATCCAGTTTGAATTTCTATTTTACCTTAACTGAACTTTTTCACCTATATTTACATTAATAATCCTTATATACCTAGTCTCTATAAATTATCCTAAGGCCTTTAGTTCAATGAAAATCTCTAAGTGTAGATCAAGTCTCCATCATAAGCATTACCTTTTTTATAATATTTTATCCTTAAACAATCTCATAAAAATATCATATATTTGTAAAAATATAATTAAATCCATATATTTATTTTAGTAATATGTTATTATATTAATGGAGTAACCATTGATTATTCCTCTTCAACCTCTAATAAACACAGGCGTTGTTAGTATGTTGGATAGACTTCCGCCTCCACAAAGGATTCACTAATGTTTTTCATCATTGATATTCTTAGCTGATGAAATAGATAAAATGAAATAATAAATATGATATATATGTTGTTTGGTTTTTTATTAATGGTATGAAGCCTGAAATTTTACATTAAACCTAGTGGTTAAAATCTCATGGAGCGGAGGTATTGTAGTAGTACTGTAGCAGAGGGATGAAAAAATATAGTAGAGGTGGGTACTGTAGCAAGTATTGTAGCGTAGGTGGTACGGTAGCATAGGTGGTACTATAGCGAGTTCTATAGTGGTCATGGTACTATAGCATTACTATTCACATAGTGGGCCTTGGCCCAAAATTTTAGGCATACGGGCCATGTAATGGGATGGATTCCCACCAGGCCTTCTGAAAAAATGTATGTAATGTAATAAAGTGGCTGGTTGTGTGGGTTACTTCTTTTGGGGCTATGATCTACCTTTCATCCCTATGTCTATGTGATGTTTTTGCATTTAATCTAATTATACCCCCAAAAACCTAATACATTATAATAAAATATGATATCAATAATACAACTAAAATCATAAAATGTAAAATTATAATATAATGTATTTCTATCTCATTCCTTTATAAATGGAACATTAATCCATATTATAACGACAAAGACTTGTTATAAGTATATATTTTATAATTTTAGTTGAATAATAATTACATTATAAAACCATATGCCCAAGGATCATAAATGAATAGCTATTTTTGAAACATGGAAACATAAAAAACTGGTTCATAATTGAACTACATCATAACCCATAATGTTCTTCTTAACTAGAACACTTATTAAGAAAATTATACGTCATATATTTCTTCATAACTAGGGGAAAATAAACATAAGTATAGTTGTCCTCAGTTGCTCAGAATGGGTATAAAAGGTAGATAAATAAGTATAACATGAACATAATGGAATGCGAACATGATAAAAACATTTGAAATTCATACCTTTCATATCAAACTTCATAATCTTGAGTCATGGAATAAATATTTCTAGTTCATAATAAACTTATCACAAGGAAATCAATGATCATGAACCATGAGATCATAACATTGGATAAAACATGGAATTATGGCATACACATAAGTATAAAAAATAACTTCTATAGTATTGAGGCTCAATACCATGGATGTTATCATAAACTGCGTTCACTCCCTAAACCATAATTTTAGTCACGGTTCACTATCATTCCCATTATACCCAACATATATTATTATTGAATTTGGTTTAATCAAAATTCTAATTTTTTCTATCTAATTCATATAAATTTTTAACCAATTCATCAGAGGAAGGTATAGGTCCCACCAAAAACAATCTTATGTATGTGTGACACAAGATCATACAACAATCATCATATAATAACCCATGGAATGAAATGGGTTTCATAAAAATTCATCACATTATAACCTATGAAAATGATATAGGTTTCATAATCATTTCATCATTTCATCACACTATAACCCATATAAAAAGTGTTAGGTTTCATAATAATTTTATCATGGTATAACCTATTGAAGATCAAAAAGTATCCTAAAATATAATCATCATAAAACAGTCATAGAATGAATGAGATTTATATCCATTGATTATATCCCCAGTAAATAATTGGTATCATCAAAATATGTCATCTAAGATTGAAAATGATTTCAAACAATCAGTTAAATAACTTCTTGAGAAAAATATCCCTTCCACATTAAAAAACTATTCAACAAATAAAAAAAATTTCAATATACATTTCACTGAATATATCTTTTGAAGACTATAATGTAATCTTCAACATAGTGATTGGTCATGATGAAATAAAATATTTCCCATTTCGTACATATTAAAACTAAGATTACCTTTACGTTTATGTAAAAATTCATACATAAATTTTTTGGAAAATGAAATGAAGATTCCTTTATAAAAATTTAAGAAGTAAAACATAGAAAAAATGTTTTTAATAAAACATTTTGAAGATATAAAATCATGTTCTGAAAATAATTTTTAGAAAACATTGTTTTGAAAGATAAATATGTTTCAGACGAAGAGAGAAATAATTTCAATTTACATTAAAAATGTTATTTTTAGTATTTAGTACATAAATAGAGGAAAATAATGGAAAAATTTATTCTCATGAAGTAAAAATAATATAATAAAATTAATGAGCTTCTTGAGAGATGGATCATAAAATTTCATCACCAGAAGCATAAACAAAAAAATCTCGTTAAATGATGAAATTATATAACAAATTTTTAACCAATATGATAACAATAAATCATAATCCCGATGAAAGAATAACAATAAATGAAAATTAATATAACATTATAAAAATAAATTATTGGTATTATATGTATATGGGCCTTTATATACACCTCAAAAAAAATATAGATGAATAACATAACATATGACTCTAGGATCTTTGGAAGCATTCAAATCATAAACCCTATAAAAGAGAGATCCTAAAATGGTAATGTAAATACCAATAATTTTCAGGATAATAATATTAAAATACATTCATGAGTACCGTATACACTTCATAAAAGAAATATATTTTGAATGTGGAACCTATCTCATTAATGTAAAAATTAGGATGAAAATCTCTCACTTTAAGATTTTTTATAATTTATACGTGATAATACCTCTTGTATAATAATGATAAGTGTATTATAGATCTATTTAATATTAAAACCCATATATTTCATGCAATATATGATTTAATTAAGACCTTTTAGGACCCTTTTGTCAACAATTCCTTGTCAAAATCCTCTTTTAGGTAATAACTGTTTTGCTTTTCCTATATGTTTTGATTTGTTGTTTTCTTTGTCCACAAAAATTGAGACCATTTAAATAATCTTAATAATTTTAAACATGATATAAATATCATATATAATAATTATATATATATATATATATCATAATCCATAAAATGTATATAATGAAAATGAAATACCTCATTCACCTAGATGGTTAATGATACTTATACATGAATGTTGTTTAGATTTTATTAATGAAATGAAATAAAGAAGGGTTAATGATATATTAAACTTATATAATAATAATATCTTCAAATATATACAATATTTTTATTTAATCATATCTGTATTACATTCTATGTAAAGAATATGTGAAAAATGAATCACATGGCTTCACGATGTGGTAGTCCGTCGTACACATGAATGACCTTATTGTATACCCCATAGAATGGAGTGTAAAAAGGTATATGTGTTATGATAATTATATAAATATAATTATACTATATTTTTAACATTTTTTCACTTTATCTGTCATTATTAACATCTAATTAAAAAATAAAAATCACATCATATCAGTTCATGAGGCGGTAGTCCACCATACACACGAGCGACGTTATTATCTTCCAATAGGTTATAAGGTAAGAAGGTTGATGTTTAATTATACTTAAATAGTTATAATAGTATAAAAAATATCATATATAAACATTAAATTCATATTTATATCCATCCATGAGATGTTGTGATGGATGATGAATAAAATCGATTCGCGATGCGGTAGTCTGTCACACACATGAACGATGATCGTGTATCCCATTTGATGAAAGATGATTTGAATTTAGCTCATAACCATAAAATAAAAACATGAAATCTTATATAAGATAATAATGTTATTATATCATCTTCTTTAAATAATCAATGATGTAGGTTGAAAAACAAATAAAATAAAATACTCAGTTAGAGGTGTTTCCACTTCTTCAGAAAAAATCTATTGGTTTGCATTCAAATGATTAATAGGTTTGATTTCTAACAGAAATAAGGATTTTTACATTTAAATAATGATATAAAAAAGTTATTTGTTTAGTTATTTTCTGATCTAATTTATTTTTTATGATTTTATAGGATAGAAGAAGTGTGGGATTTTATAAGTGAGGTCAGTGGAACAATTGTAATCTTTTGAAGAGAAAGAGGTATAACCATGTTTTTGAGATTTTAAAATAATCCAAAATGAACCATATTCCATAATGAAAGAGATAATGTCTACATAATTCATGAAAATGTGTGCTGGAAATTTCTTGTTCATTTTAAGCACATATATTTTTAATTTAACACCCTGGTAAACTTATTTTTACCATAACCGTAGTAAATTTATTTTACTATTTTTCCAATTTATAATGGTTAAAATTATTTTAAACTTATTATGTAATATAAATTATCCAAATTTCAAATATGTAACCCATTATTTCAAATTCCATTTATATATCTGGAATACTTTAATTTAAAATTAAACTCATACATGAGATGAGATTGTTATTTTCCAAAGAGAAAATGTTCAATAGTTTACATTGTTTTTATATAAAAATTAAAAATAAAAATGACTCCAATAAACTAAATTGAGTTAATTAATATATTATTTAATTAATTTTTCATTTAAATCCATTTTAAAAAATTCATTATAACTCTTAAAAAATGGAATTTATCGATTCAAACCAGTCATTTCACTATTCACTGAAAGGTTAAACTTTTCTGAAAAATCCTAATATTTTACAATAAACTAATTTTGAAATATGTATTTCATAAAATATGTTTAATTTATAAAATTAATTTTCTATAGGTGTCCAAAATAAATTTTATTACATTCCATGGAAATAAATAAAAACCAAAATTTTTAGAACATAGAATTTTTAAAATATATAAATACATTATAAAAAATTAGGTTTTTTTTATCAAGAACGTTTTTTCTATATAAAACCATTATAATTAATATTTAAAATTTTTCTATTCCTATTTATTCTTCAAATTATAATAATTGACTATTAATACTCTTATTTATATATAAATATTAATATTTTCTCACGGTTCGTTGAAACTTGGTATTGTGTGTAATGTAAGATAAAATTGGTGTTTCCTATATCAAAATATATAAAAGAAATTTAATTTATTTGAAAATAAAAATAACCAATCAATAAAACAGGAATGTTTCATTTCACCATCTTTAAAATTACTTTCTCCCCCAAAATTCATCATTCTAACACGAAATAATGAGGATACAATGGCCACATCATTTCTTTGGGATCCTACATAGTGTCTTAAATCTGGTGGATTCACTATAAAACATTGAACATGTCAGTGGTCCTATATCATAGAAATTTCACCCTATGTACTAGAGGATTACTATTTGTTACTCATAATAATGATCATAATCCAACGTTATATCCTATGAGTTTAGTTCAAGGATTATTTATGTACTTCCAAAGGATAGATAACTATAACCCAACATGAACTTGATAGAGTATTGGTGGAACCTCCAAGTGATAAGATACCATCCTAATACTCTCATTAATTTCAAGGGGACTAATATACCAAGTTCATATTTTTATCTTCGTTCTAAATCTGATTACCTTCTTCTATGTACAAATTATTAAAAACACCTTTTCACAATCATCAAATTCTAGACCATAACTATGGTTGTCATCATAAAATTTTTTTTGATCCAGATCTACCTTCAAGTGTTTTGGAATCAATCCAACCTTATATTACATTTATTTAGATATCTCTTGTCAAAATATCTTTCTTTATCAAACATCATTCTGGAATTTTGGATCTCTACACTTATTTCTAAATAGGGATTCATAAGGGGACATCTTAATGATAATGTAAAAGATATTATTGTATTAATGGTCAACTAGAGGAAGGTGTTGTTCCCAACCACCTTTAAAATCCATGGAAAAAGATCTCAAAATATATTCTAGGGTATCAAATATTCTCTCAGACTGACCAACTATCTGAGGATGATGCGTATTGCTAAAATATAACTCTATATTCAAATCATATTGAAGACTTCCCCATAATATCGAGGTAAAATTCATATCATGATAATATAAAATTGAATGTGGTAATCCATTCAACATTACCACATCCATATTGTATATTCTGGGAATTTGATCAAGAGATAAGCCTTCACTGCTAGGGATTAATTGTTTTGACTTTGTAAGGAAAACAACTACAACCCATATCTTATTATTCTCTTTATACTTTTTGGGGAGTCTAGAGACCAAATACATGGTGATGATATTCCATTTTAATTTTGGTTAGGGTAACAAATGTAATATCTTATAAGAATTTTTTCACTCAACCTGAAACTTCTCACATTCCATGATCCATGATAAAAACATTGTTATATCTCTCTTCATGCCTTCCCACTATAAATTCTCTTTCAAATATCTATACATCCTCATTATTCCAAGATGAATAGATAAAAAATTAAAATGATCTTCATCTAAAAACTCCTTCAAATCTAGTATGGATATAACACATACATGGTTTATAAAACTTATCATTTCATCATGACCAAAGATAAACATAGGAACATTTCGAACCTTCTTTTTTATCTCTATATCTAACTTTTACACCACATTAATCATTAATTGGATATATTGTTGGACATTAAATTGGAAAAGATAATATCTCTCCCATCACTTTCATTTTTTCAAATCTATCCTTAAAAAATCATAAAATATTGGATCATTTTTGTTCCCCATCATGGATAGGATAACATGATGATTTTGACACAAAGCATCAACCACCTTGTTCACATTCCAAGGGTGGTAATATATTGAGTAGTCATAATCTTTAATCTTCTTTAACCATCTTATTTGGAACATATTTAAATCCATATATTTGAATATATAATTTAAACTTTTTGATCAGTGTATATATATTCATACCTTTCTCCATAAATATTATACTATAATATCTTTTATGAATAAATTAACATATATAACTCAAATTTAGGAGTTGGGTAATTTTAATTAGGAACCATTAATTTTTAGGTGGCAAAATTTATAATTAGGTCATTCTGAAAAAGAAAAAATCTCAATCCCATCTTGTATGAATCACTATAGGTAATATACTCTTACAAATAATAGGGTAATATAAGCATAGGTGAAATAAATAAACTTCTCTTCAATTCCTTTAGATTTTCCAAACACTCATATATTTAGATAAACATATCTCCCTTTCATGTTTACATGGTGTTTCAATTTGATAGTCATGATAAATTCTCCAAAAATCATAAATAATATCTGGTGTAACCAAGAAATCTATGTATCTTAGTCACATTGGATGGTGTGGGACAACATTTAGTATCCTACTCCTTTGATGGGTCAACTGATATACCATATTTTGAGATTATATGATTCAAAAATGAAACCTTTTATAGATAAATTTCAAACATTGTCAATTTTTCATATATTTTATCCATCAATAGGGTCTTTAGTAAAATTGTCACGTTATCTTCATGATATTCCTTTCTATTTGAATAGATAAAAATATGATCAATAAATAAATCAAAAAACCGATCAATGTAATCTCCAAATACAATATTCATCAATTCCATGAAGATAATGCTCGCATTAGTAAGATCAAATTAAATTACTATATATTCATAGTGTTGTTACCTTGTATGGAATGAATTCAGGGGTATGTTTTCATTCTTGACCATCAATGGATGATATCTAGAATTATGTTCAGTCTCAAAAAATTATTATTTTAAGCATCATTGATCAGATAAGTCATCAATATGGGGTATAAAATACTTTTTATTATTCATGATATTGTTTATCTCCTAAAAATCAATGAACCATCGCATTGATCCACCTTTCATTTTAACAAAATGAATAGTTACACCCCATGATGATACACGTTTCCTAATAAATTCTTTGTCAAGGTTCCCCTATTATTTATTTTTCTATTCCCTAAACTTAATCGAGGCCATTCTATATGGAGTCTTTAATATTGGTTTGGAACCACGTATGAGTAACATTGGGAACTCAACTTCTTTTTTTGTTGAAGGAAACAAAAAAAATTTACAAATAAATCAATAAAACTCCTATATAGTAAGGCAATCATTGAGGATGATTTTCTCCCAGTCCATATGAGTTAAACACCCCCCCCCTAGTAGGATTCATATCCCATTTAATAGTTGTTAAATCCCTCAGAAGTTCATATTTATCATCACATTGATTGATGATCACAAGTTGGGTGGTAATATCAAATATCACATACCTTCCTCAGAAATTGATGTGGCAATTATGCATTACATTTTAATACATGCCCAAGACAACATAGAATTCAACCCGAGGGAGGGTGGAATGACTTTTTAGAAACACATTATCACAAAATTCATCCTTTGAAGAATCATCGACTTAAGATGGAATGATTATACCATTAAAGGTTCATGTTAAAAAATTTATTTATAATCATTTGGATGATATCTTGATACCCTTTTAAAATTCTAAATTTATAAGATAATGGATATAAGAAGAGTCAAATAACAAATTAGCAGTTATAGATTTTATGGTAAGTGCATCATTCTCTATGTCTGTATTTATCTCCTTGTCAAAAATAATGATTGCAAGAAATTAACCTTTAAATTTCAACATAAGATGCTGATAAAATTTATCATCATCATTAACATTTGGATTTAAAAATAGGTTAACATAATTATCATAATCATTTAATTTGAAAAATTGTTGTGTGGGTGGTACATTCAATATGGTTTCTCTCTATTTTAATAATTAACTAATTTATCCTCGTTACATTGGAATTCTATTTCATAATGATCTTACCTTCTACACTTAATCCATTTACCAGTTCCCTTATGAAAATTTACTCCATGATTCTTCCCACAGTTTGAGAATTATGTAAATCTTATATTCATATTCCTATAGTTTTAATATTTTCCTCTAAATTCCATTTTTCTCCTCTAATAAAATGAATTATATTGATATGTCAATCCAACATCAATTTCCACCATGATTTAACATAAAATATATATATTCATGTCTCTTAATCTCAATTATTGATTAATCTATTCAGATATGGGGTATTAAGCCATTGAATAATTGATCAAACTTAGTTTAGGTAGGATTATTGTTCTATAAGTATACCCTTTAAGGTTTGAAAATTTTACCATGTAGGATCCAGTTGATTAATCAGCCTTTTTATTTAGGTCGAGGAAATCCTTCACCATATTCATATAATTAATAATAAGAAATTAATTATTGAGAATTATATTCTTGACCTCATACAAATCCATGGATTAAATTTCATAATGTTCCCTTGTATTAATTGTGAGAGTCCACCATTGGTCCAATTCAACATCCAAATGATAGATATCAAAAATGACTTTTCCATGTTCTTAAAACTAAAAAATGGAGAATATTATTCCAATGGTACTGATCTATTTCTGAACAAATATTGTATTCATGGTTCTATTATTGGGAGGTTGGAATTTCCTCAGGAAGGAATCAATAGAACATTGTTCTATCCTATGTTTTTTTGGATGTTTATAATCATTCATATCATAATAAATTTGTGTGTGAATAAAAATGATATTATTCATTATATCTCCATTAATGTTTTGTTTTTCAAGAGGATAATAATTTCATTTCCTATTTCACTCAGTATTAACATGGTTCCTTTGGTTTCCATCGATTGATCAAAACCAAAAAACATTGTCTATGAAATAATAATTACAGTGGGGAACCACATAATCTTGAATAATAACTTAAATGTTGTCTAAATCCTAACACATTGATTATAATATATGAAACCTTAGTTTTATCTTAGTTCTTTTATTATAATCATCAGTTTAAATCCTCCATGATGCTTCATTAAGAGTTTATGAATTTTCAAATCAAATCCCCCAAGAGTATCAAACTAGTTGTGTAGCAAGTCCTTTTTTCATGCACCATGTGACTATCAAACCCATCACAATGAAAACTCTTTGGATTTATTACTCCAATCTACCTCTATTCCAGATCCACACCCACATATATTATCTATACATGGATGTTATTTCATTGAACCCAGTTTCACTATCCTTTACCAAAAATTGATTACATATTCTTATTCATTGACTAATCCTTAGAATTATCCATATATGTATCTCAATTAATATACCAATAAATTTACCTATGGATCAAAATAATGTTTTCTCAACCTAGATTAAGATTTTTAACTAAACCTTTCCTAAGATACCAACTATATAAAACCAAAATTCTCATATATGGATATTACATCTCTTTATATGAACATCCATTACATTATCCAAACACACTCCTGAGGATCATAAACGTATAGTTCATTATAAAACATGTATAAATAAATGAATAGATCATAAGTTAACTACATAATATACCCTATGTTCTTCAAAACTAGATTCCATCTCATCCATATCATACATATTTCATTTCATGAAAACCTATAGAATGGAAACATAAGAAAGGGTGATCATAAATTCTTAGAACGGGTAAAAAAGGGAGATGCATGAGCATAACATGAATATACCGGTATGAAACATTCATAATTACCTTTTAAAACCATATCATTCAGGTAAAATATCATGATATTGAGTCATGCAATAAATATTGGTAGTTGTAAAGACATGGATCATAATGAAATAAATAAAGTTGAACCATGGGAGCATAACATTGGCATAAAAAATGGAGGTTTTTAATACACATAAGCATAGAAAATAATTTACATAATAGTAAACGCTCACTTCTAGGTCTATAATAGTAGAATGGATTAAGTCCCCAAACAATAATAGTTATTAAGGTTCACTCCCAAGATCATTATAGGTATCAAATTTTGTCACTAAACTAGTTTCACATCTTATTCTAGTCATGTTTACCTCATGAGATATAAATCGTTAACCAATTCATTGGAGGGAGATATAGTTCCCACCCATCACATAATGAAAAAAATTATATGTGTTAAAAATTATCATAAAATATTCATCATATCATAACCTAATAAATGAAATGGGTTTCATAAACATTTCATTGTATCAAAACCTAGAGAGAAGCAATAGATTTCATAATCATTTCATTATTTCATCATACGATAAAAATTAGAAACAATTGGTGTTTTCATAAGAATTTTTTCATGGTATAACCCATGGAAGATAAAGAAGTATTATAATCATATTTTCATCATAAAAAATTCATATAAATAATAATAATGGTATCCTTAGATCATTCCTCAAAAAGTAATAGGTAACATCAATGTATGCCATCTAATATGTAAATTTATTTAAACGACAACTTAAAGTTGTAAAGTCTCGGAATTTCCATGAAAATGTCTTTCTTAAATACATGGAAATTTTAAAAGTCTGTGAAAACTAACGGTGCGTGATTCTGAGGCCCGGTGTGCCCGGAATAAATTTCTAAATTTTTTTTCATGTACATTCAATAAACATACGAGTGGGATTTTATAACATTTGAGCTGGTGCTCGAAATTAAAATCTGAGGGCATCATTGAACTCGCAGTGCCGGTATTCGCTTAAGGAGACTTTCACTACGACGACAGTGAGTCAAGTTTAAAAGTTAGATTTTGGGTTTTCATGGAAAATAATAAAATAAAGTGTGCATCACTTTATTTTATTTAAGCCACCAAGTGAGAGTTGGGTGGTTAAAATCTCCTCTTGGAAGTTGGAGGTGGGGCCACCACACCTTAACCTCCCATTAGAGGTTATGGTGGTGGGGCCCACCCAAACTCAACCTCCCATGTTACACTACAATAGAAACTCTATTTAGCGGTGGTTTCTGTAAACCGCCGCCTAATACAGTGCCGCCAATCTATTAGAGATGGTTATTTCTATTTCAAGGCAGTTTAAGGAAAGTGTCTTAGTTGCCTTATTTCGCAGCGGTTTTACTAAGTTTAGTGGTGGTTTTTTACGAGCCCTTGATATCACTTTATTCATGGCGGTTATAACTGCCGCGAATAAACTCAAATCCAGCGGCCGTAAAATCGCCGTTGAAGTCACGAGAACCACTGTGGAATGAGGTAGCTACAATGCGACTATGTAACGGTGGTTAAAACCACCGCGAAATCTATGATTGTTCACAATGCCATGAAAGGTTACGGTGACGTGCCTTTGTCGATTTGTTATGGGATCAGAAAATGCACAAAGTATCTTAATAGCAATGTCCAGGTGCTTCATACATGGAGGGAGGGTAATAAGGTTGCTGACTACTTGGCTTCAGTAGAGGTTTCCAGTACGTCGGAGGTGTTTCTTCACAATGTAGTCAGTATTAAGGCAGTGGAGGTCAACTTTATTAAGGGGGATGTGCTTGGTCAACATTATTTCTGGCCTCCTTAGCTAAGGCTGGGACAATGGGGGAGGGGATGGGACCTCTTGCGTCTTTTATGTTTCCTTCTTTTTTTCTACTTGCCTTTAATAAATAAAACAATATGATGATGATGGTTATTCCATGCTAACTAAAACACAACGATTCTAGACCTCACATTCATCGTCCAATATTGAATGAGAATGCATCCCACTATACAAACCCAAACGGGTACCCTATAACTTAGTGTAAGGTCCCATAACTGAGTCTCATACTCTACCCTCTCACTTATGGTACATTCTCATTCAAAATCAAGATCGCACATCAAGTCTCATACTAATATTTTCACACTCAGTGTAAGGTCCCATACAATATCTCAAACTAAATCTCATACCTCTACCTTTCCACTTAGGATGGGGCCATAGAAAAAGTAATGTATTATATCTCATAGCTCTAACCTCCACTAAAGGTTATTTGTTACATTATATCACAAACCTCATCTAAAAACATATATCATACTACCATGCTCTTACTTAGGGTGAGGAATCATCCCTTACAACATTCCACATCCCGACATAGCTTTCTCTGAGAGGGTAACACATACAAAAAAAATAACCACCCTTGAAAATCTCATCACCCAAAATCATTAACATAATATATAGCTAAACAACACTACCAGTCATCCTAGGTCCATAGTTCATACCCACAAAACTAGCATGACCCACAGGTCACACCTAGACACATTAAAAACAGAAAACCTATCATGCATGTCAATTACCACTCATAAGGGCCTCCCAGTAAGACAAATTATTAGGGCCTCACCAAAGTGTTGACAACACTATCCCCTTGATCACTATGAAATGAAACAATCTGTTCAAAACATCAACAATGGGTTTAACTTCTAGTCATCCAATATCTCGACTACCAATTCAAACACAGGACTAAATGGAATTATGTATACCACACTTGAGAAATCAAGACATAAAAAGAAACATCAAAAATCAATAAAATGCATAAAAGGAAACATGAGAAATCAAGGAAATTTTAGGACATAAAAATTTTTGGTGGAAACTATGTGCCACAAATGTTACATATACAAACCAACTGTTCCCATATTTGTTCAACACATCAACAATACAACTAATCATGGTCTTATGATGCATCGTCACCCTCGCCACCTTTATCTTCACTTTTTAATGTCACATGTAAAAAAATTATATTGAAAATTAAATACGGTTGCATATTTATATTAAAACATAAAACCAATGAAAGTTATCAAACTAAATGATTTTAATTTTTTGTGATTTACTTGCATACCACCAGTCGATGCACTACCACCGGGGGCATATCTTCCCATCTGCTGACATATTTCAGTCAACTCTTTCTGCAAAGCAGATATCTGATCCCCCTGCTAGTGAGCTGTGTTTCGTAGAGAAAAAATCTCTTTATGAGAATCTCCGGGTATGGGATGACTAAATCCAGGATTAGATGCAGCTTCCATCCCCGGTGGCCTACTAAAAACCTCAGATGGTACGGGTCCCAAACCCATCCTATTCACTCTACCTGGATGATCCTTCCCGAGGACATTAGAAACCGGGTCATCCTGGGAGATTCAGTAGGACTGCGTAGGATAAGCATCCCATAGTTATTTAATTTTTACCTATAAATCAAATATAAATATATATTAACACAGTAAAAACTAATAATAAGTTATTATAATAAAAAATTGACTTCATAACCCAACTTATTTAGCAGGCTCATTAACAAAACTTCCACTTGATTTCTTGTGAACATCTAACCACAGTTCAGTTCGGGATGCTTCGTGCCCTGAACTCTGTGACTGCATTAATAAAATATAAATCAACAATTCTATATATTAAACAGATAATATTGTCTTATAAATATTTAAACTAATTAAAATAATACCAATGTTGTTCAGCTTCAAGAAAAGCTTTTTGAGCCTGCAGTGTGAGGGATGACTTGCTTATCCCGGTTTGATGCATTCTGTCTAGAGAGATCTTGAAATAAATAAAATCCAATTTAATATTAATGTATTCAATGTCATGTACTCTTCATATAAATGAATAAATGTAAAATGAGGATAATATAAAAATATATATTCCAATACCACCTGCTTCTCATCACGATGTCTGTCAACAAAAACATGTCACTTTTCTTTTGGTACCCCACTGGGTAGCTTCTCATACATTTGTTGCACGATCAAAGAAGAATCATTGACATCACACCATAATCTCCATTTGAAATCTTTCCATTTCTTACCTAGATTTTTCAACGTCCACTTCTGTGTTATCACATCAGAAAATGTAAAGTGGGAGAACATTTATATACAGAAATTCATTTTGAACATATTAGAAACATGACATTAAATTAAACCATAATGTAATGAATTTAACTTTATTTGAGAATAAAAAACTTCATTTTTCTTTCTTGGTGTCATATGTCTCAAATCATCATAAGAAATAGAAAGGGAAATGGGCTCCGCTGCCAGATGGCCTAGAATCTAGCCAAGTAACCTTGTGACGTCATCCGTAAGGACCCAATAAGAATCAAATGACACGACTATCTTCTCATCAGCCATACTCCAAACATCTGAACTTTTTATGTTTTTCTCCATGGATGAATTTTTTTCATCTTCAATGAGAAAACAATTAGTATAAACAAAATGCAATAAATTTATTTAATTAAAATTTTTACCTATGTCAGTGAAACTCGAGTATGCCTATGATGAACTGGAAGGGGTATGTCACTACCCCACTGTTGAGGATTTTAAAGGGGGAGTCGATGACTCGGCCTCTAATGGGACATCAACAGATGGTGTGAGAGATGGTGCAGGGGGAGATGGTGTAGGGGTGTAGGTTGCTGGTGCCTCAGATGTCATTGGGAGGGAGGCAGATGGATCGCCATCTATCACATAACTAGATGAAATAGTGTACCGCTTCCTCCTTGGCATTCCTGTCATTTAATCTATTAAAATTAAGATCAGAATATATATTTCAAAAAAATTATGCAGAAAAATAAAAATAAAAATGATAATAGATTCCCAGTACTAACAAACAAAATATATATAACAATGATAATTAATAACAGCATAAATGATACAAGTGGTTGCTGAATAAATAAATAATTGTACATATAATCATTTCCCCTTCAATCATGTCGGTTTTTTTCTCCATTGCTTCATCCACTTTATTCATCCTTTCTAGATTGGTATTTTCAATATCATGATGGAAAAATAATTGTAATTCTTATTGTTAATTAAATTAAATTTTAGAGGTGAAATTTTCCACTTACTCACCTATATCATACAAATCTCTTTGAATTACATGAGCAACTACACCCCCCCCCCTTTATCGACAATATCATTCACATAATATACCATTTTTTGCTTGCGATGCTAAGATATATGGATCATGCAGTTCATGATCACTAACGTCTATCAAGCGAGAGAAGTTCCCAGAAGTAAATTACAAGGAATCTCTTTTTACACCTCTGAAATATCAACCCATTTTCCTTTGAACAAAACAACAGAAAAATATCCATGGTAGTTTAATTCAGTAATATCATCTAGCTTTCCATAGTATTCCACTTCATAAAATGTAAATATACCACTATCCTGTGTTTTCAAACCCACTTATTGATCTACTATATGAAATCTAAAGCCATTCACATTATAAGCGTCAAACTTTCTATCTTTTTTTAGAGGACCTCTAGCAAGAAACTTCAAATCTTCTGACACCTCTGCTCGAGTATCAGTATTCATGATCTGAAAAAAAGAAATATACTTTATTAGATTTACAAAATGTATGTGTCAAACTAATTTTCGTATTTATTGCAATATTTATGAACCAGTTAACAACTTTGGAGATGTTCTACGATCAATTGAACTATTAAATTTTGATCTATTCGGACGAAATCTATGAGATGCATCAAGAAATATTCGATGACAAAAGAAGTACCATTTTCTACTGTGAGGTAGCTGTTTGGGCTCAAAATCAATGTTACAAATAGGACAAGCCAAACCCATGTAATTGTTTGAACTAGATAAATTCCTAAGCCCAGGGAAGTCACTAATGGTCCACATTAAAGAAGCAAGCATTTTGAACATTGTTTTAGAAGAAGCATCAAATGTCTCAACACCGTTGCTCCATAACTCCTACAATTCGTCAATCAAAGGATGAAAGTATACATCAATATCAGTTCCAGACATTTGTTTTCATGAATAATCATCTAATGGATAAAAGATTTTCATTGCATACAGATCCACGAAGGCAGATTATAAGGGATAAAAACAACTGGCCAAATGCTATAACTGGTACTCAAAGTCCCAAATGGGTTGAATCCATCGGCAGACAATCCCAATCGAAAATTCCTAGGATCAGCTGAGAAATCTAGATATAATGAATCAAATGTCTTCCACGATTGTTAATCTCATGGATGTCTCATTAACCCATCATTATTATTATCTACATAATTCCACTTCATGTATTCACTGGTTTTCAATGACATGAATAATCTTTGCAATCGAGGCTTCAATGGAACGTAATGAAAAACCTTTGCAGGTGTGTTCCTTTTCTTCTTCTCCATGAAATTATGTTCATTCAGACTTCCAACATTACCCTTTTCCTACCATCTATAATAAGAACATTTCTTGCAATTCTGTATACTTGAATCCTCTCCCCAATAATGCATACAATCATTGGGGCACACATGTATTTTGTATAATTTATACCAAGCATGATAACAACTTTTTTCATATCATAATAATATTCTGGGATTTTTGCTTTAGGAAATGCATTTTGAATCAATTCCAATATCATGTACATCGACTTATTTGTAATTCCACATAGACATTTGATATGGTACAACTTCATCAGAAATGAAAGCTTTTAATATTTCAAACACCCACTATACAAATCTTGATTTCCATCATCAACTAAATCATGAAACACATTTTCCTCAGTGATGTTTTCTCTTACATATGGCTCCACAGAATCAAGAGGACGATCCAATGATATGTTAAAATCTTGATCTACGTGTGTTATAGTCTCAAAAAAATCACTTGTCACGTTGCAATTTGTAGCACCATCTTCTGGTTGTTCTGATATGTTTTGATGCTGATAGTGGTGTCTTACAGTGCCAAATGTATCATTTATGAGGTTTTTCATTTCATTTTTTATTGTTGATGGTCTTGGGACCTCATTCTGTGGATTAAAATCAATGCTCAATATTTCTGTAACGTTCGATTCTCCATGCCAAATCCAACACGAATATTGACCAGGGAATTGCTTCAGTATTAAATGTTCATAAACTTCATCTCTCTCAACCATGTTCTAAACTTACATTTAGGACATGGACATTTTATTCTCCATTCAACGGATCTATTATAAATTGAAAAATCTAAAAACTCATTCAAACCCTTAACATACTGAGGTGTGTTCCTCAGTAATGTGATCCAGCTTTTATCCATGTATATTACAATGTGCCTACACAATAATAATAAAAATTAAAACACATATTTACTACTAAATAGTGAAATAGATTCATATATATGATAGTATAAGATTATAGAAACATAATAAAATAAAGATGATCCCCTGAGTAAGATATGAACCCTCGAGTTTTTGGGATAGTTGAAGTTTCTTTGGTAAAGAGAAACAATGTGCTAACAACGTGGTATCTAATTTACCATGAAAACCAAAGCGCGTTCTTAATTTGGAATAACCCCAACCTAAGTTATCTATAGATTCATCATATAAAACTCTAATATTGAATAAATCTATTATAAATAATGTTTAGGGAAAACATTATGATGCTTACAAAACTCAACACATTGTTAATTTGGAGTGACAAGAACCACATGAGGGACGGTAGTCTTGAGGCATGATAAGTGGTGGTGTTCATGGAAATGAATGATGAAATAACATGGGAGATTAGGTTTTTAGGTTCTATTAACCTTGTGTGGATTGAATTCCTAGACCTCCTCTTTGGTGTATTCACATAGAAAAGAGTGGTGGTGTGACTTGAGGGTGATTTGGATCATATATGTGTTAGTGCTCATGAGTGGAGAATTATGGTTAAATGGGACGTTCGAGGATCTGACCATGGAGTTGAACTAAGAGTCGGGTTCAGACTTCAGTGTGGGTATTGAACATTTTTCTTATTCCTTGAGTTTTAAGGCATCGTGGTCGAGATATGATAGTGCATTTGTGGGTGGGATTGAGCACCTTTGGTATAATTCATCTAGAGAAGGACTTACTAGTGTCGTCGCATAAAAATTGATTTGGTAAGGTGGAGACCACATCAGAAATGGCGTTCAAGATGCATCTGATGTGGTTTGGAGATCATACTAGGGTATTTGAAGAATAGTTGATGTGTCTGGGCTTGGTGTTTGGAGTTTCATAGTAGAATCATGTTGGGAATTTGAAGATGAAATGTGGGGTATTGGTACTATCATCCAAGACAACATAATAAGATAATCAGAATCACATAGGTGGAAATAGATCCCAGAAGAAATTCTCTATAAACATTATATTTGAGAACTTGGAAGAATTATATTCATCCAAACCACTACATAAGTTAGAATGAATTCAATACCATTCACTTCAACACACAAAAGAAATTTATTCAAGTAAAGGGATGTTATGCTTGAGTAACACATTTTTTATGGACTCCATGATTGAGTATAAAAAGAATAAGGAACTCCATACCTAAGTGTCATAATTCCTTATAGTCAAGTAGGCCTTATAAATTAATAGGTTATCCACTTCAAAAAAATAATGAAAATACAAAGATACATATTCAATGAAAGTGATTACTTTCATCCAAGACTGTATATATTAATGAAAATTCATCAAGTTTGGATAATATATAGAGAAAGAAAATACAAATAAAATTTAAATACAAAATAAACCTAGTTGAACTATCTCGCAATAAAATTTCCCAAAAAATGTCGCAACCATATTCACAACTCAAAACATCTCCATGTGATCCCCGAAAATCCACAACATTCCAATATAATATTGAAACACTTTTTCAATATCACATTTATTTATCATTAAGTCATCACTAAAAATATCTATCCTATAATGAGTAAGAAAATAAATATCCTTTTAGTAAAATTGATGAATATAGATTGATAGGAAAGTAGGTGGTGTGATTTAACAAACCTACACTTATATAAGGAAATGTTTTAGAATACATGAATTTATTATGATGATGTGTAAAAATATAATCTTAAATTATCATCTAAATATTGGAAATTGAATCTACATAGAGATAAATTCCTAACTTGGAAAGAAGTAGAGTCCCCTAATAATCATTTACCTAGAAACATTTCTCATAATCTTCATGATGAATCTTGAGTGACACTTATATAGGTGTAAACCTAGTCGTGTTCAGGTCATAAATTCACATAGAAGTTTTCTACATGATAAAATATCAGATATAAAAGAATAAAAAAATCTCAATAGGTTCAAAATAGAATAAATAAAATCATTTAGAATATATCATTAGAATTCCAAGACTATCCATCCCATGGTAGTTCATTTATCACCTGAAAACAGGCACATAAATCAAATCCTGATCACTATATAATGCTTTCACTAATCCAATAGTATTCTATAATTAATGATATAAGTACTCATGTTAGAAAATATATAATTAGTGTCCTTATGTAAGAATGAATCAACTATCATAACATATACTGGATTATCTAGCCTATAAGGCTAAACTCTAATACCTCTAACACCACTACCCTAGTTTTAATAAAACAACCAAAATATCATTAGTAATTAACTCTAATACCTCTATCATGACTCGATTCTTCCAAAACCCAACCTAGGTTGGCAATAAAATTGAGTTTAAAAAAGATTCAAAAAAAACTTATTTCAAACCTTAGGGATCGTATAGGTCTTCGGGGTCGCGGGGGGCCGAGGGAAGCGGGGCCGCCGGGGGAAGCGGGGTCTCCAGGGTCGTGGGGTCGCGGCGGGCCGGGGTCGCCGGGGGAAGTGGGGTCTCCTGGGTCGCGGGGTCGTCGGGGTCATGTGGGTTTGGGGTCGCGGGGGAAGCATGGTCGCGGGGTGAGAAAGGAGATCAGGGTGGGGGGAAGGGTTGGCGTTGTAAAAAAAAAGTTTCACGGTAGTTTATTATAAACCACCGTGAAACAATTTTTTAAAAAGGTTTAGGGGTGGTTCCCTGAACCGCCGATAAAAACGGCCGCTAGAGTCAATTTTTGTTGTAGTGTTAGGTTAAATGACGTGGGGACCACCCGGGATTTTAACCCCTTGAAACTCTCCATTAAAGTGTAGAAACTCTTCAACTCCACTTTATTTAATTTGTGCCAACCCTTCACATTAATTAGGTAGAGCCTATCTAATTAATTTAATTCTACATTTGAATTATGTGCTAACAAATAAATAATAGGTAAGATTAATCTATTATTTTCTAGGAATTTTTCTTAGGAGAGGGGAGAAATTTGGAGAAGGATTCCGACGAAGAACGCTCCTCCCAACGAAGAACAACCATCGAAGAATGTAGAACGCTTCTTCCGCCAATGACGGATATCTTCTTCTTTGATCACCGACTGGAACAAGGGAGGCAATGTCGTCCTTAAAGAACATCGACGACGTCGTCCTCGACTTCTTCTTTTTTTTCTTTTCCAACAAAAATGAATCAAAGTTAGGGGTGTATTTTTATTTTAGAAAAGTTGATTCTTCCTTCAATAATGGTTTCTCTTGACCGCTTTCTACCAAACTAACACAGAAGGACTGAGCCAAATGAATATAGCCCGATCCCTCCACCGTTCTTGTGAATATTTGGTGTGTTCTTTGAATTATTCATGGGTGATGAAAAAAGTATCATTTCGAGAATGTTGAGTGATGGAATGATCCCAAATTGAATACCCAACATCACAATGACCTAGTTGAGGCGGGATGACGATAGCGGGCGATGGATCAGACCGGAACGGGAAGGACCGTTCCTCGACCATTATTCAAGCGGGAGAATCAAGTCATGTATTAGGTGCCGTTCGGAGGCCAGAAAACACTAGAGACGACTACAGGACATCGGGGAAACCTAGTGTTTGAAGTTTCATGATGAAAAAACTGTCAGAACGAAGAACGAACTTCACTGGAGGTGCACTGGATGGAGGCGTCGTTCCTAGAAAATTCCAAAATTCATGATGTGTACTTATGATGAAATTGTGATGTAGTATGGATGGTCTGCAACTTGAGATATGGAAGTTAGACAAGTAACACATGGAGTGTGACCCCGGTCACACGGCATGTATTCTCTATGCTGAATGGTAGAAGCAACTTCACAAGACATGGCGTGTAATCTGTGAAATACACCGACACGGGCAGAATTACATGACCAAGAGGCATGGCATGTACTCTCTATGTATATTGGAAGAATCAGCTTTGTGAGACTCAGTATGTATCTCGAGGGTACATGGATACGTGGTGGAGTACATGAGCATGTACTCCACCACACAGCCAGGAATGTCCAGTGGCACGGGCTACCCCGTGTACCAGTTACACGGGTTGGAGAACACGGGTTGAGGCCATGTACGGGCACATGGCCAGCACACACGGAGCTGACCCCAGTTTCTTGGACATTTAATGTAACCATAGCACACGACTTGTAATTTCTTATCTACACGATCAGACTTTCGAAATGGTCATTGCACACGAGCAGTACCCAATGTTTTTAGACACAACATGTAACCATACCACACGCCATGTACTTTCTTTTCTGCACGAACAACCTTTCGACACGGGCCGTTGTACACCGGCAGTACCCAGGGTCTGAAGACACAGTGTGTTCCTTATACTGACATGTCGTGTAATTTTTGGAAAATGGCTTGGTTATATTTTCTCTGTGTCTTGGACACGTATTGCTCGGTTTTGCCCCTATGATATGGAGGACCTTTGATATACTTCTACGTGGGACTTCGTGGCAGTTAGAGCATCGACCAGTAGATCATGGAGCGGATCCTTCCAAAGATGAGAAAGCATAGTTCAGAGACCTAGTAGCTGGCTGAGACCTAATGACTGCTGACCAATTTAACTTGGAGTTTTTCGACTAGCCCAGTGGGAAGCGCCTTGGTGTCACAGCATACCTTCGGTGGGGAGCACCTCTGTGTGACACAGAAAACCCACGGTACTGGATAGGAGAAGTACCTCAGCAGGCTATGAGAGGGAGCGCCTCTGTGTGACGTGGTAGACCCACAGTGGGGAGCACCTCTGTGTGACGCAGCAGACCCACAACACTAAACAAGATGAGTACCTCAATATCCCAAGGATAGTGGGAAGCACCTCTGTGTTATGCGGTAGGCCCAATGTACTCTATTGGAGAGGAGTACTCCAGAAGCCGAGGTTTCGACAGTGTGACTGGGAATGTTACTTGATACTACCCCTAGAATAAAATCCTGTTTTGAGATGAGTCAGTAACTTTTGTGTTTATCTCTGGATTGAGATGGATTGATTGATAACTTAGGTATATGTATGGGAATATACCTAATTGGGGTTATCTGTTGATTTTGTACTTTGTGGTTTATCCTTAATGGATTTTGGTGAGACCTTGAGGGTCTCGGAGTCCCTACTGAGAATCGTTTTACTCACCCCTGCATGGGCTTTGCCCGCACCGCGTTGAGTTGGATGTAGACGACGGACAACGCTGATCGAGGCTGAGTGGACAGGACTGGATGGTACACAGAGGTGGACCACATGGAGAAGTTGGACGGACATGGAGTGTTGTGGAGGATTTTTTTCCTACCATTTAGGTATGACTCCCCAGTGGACGATCCGACATCTTTTTACTTGTATTCAGTTGTACTTGTTTTTAGTTTCCTTGTATTTTACAGTTGGCCTTATATTTCAAACCCCATTTACTTTTCATCACTCCTTTGTATACAGTTTTACTTAGTGTTTTGCTTCCAGCTTACTCTGTTGTGTGTGTTTTTGGTTTTTAAAGGAAATGCCTTCCCAGTTTTAGGGATTTATGCCTTTGGTGCTAGTCACTAGACCCTGGCCATTGGAAGGAGGGTTTGGGGTAGTCATGACATGTGTCCCGGGGGACGGGTCATGAAAACATGGTATCACAGGAGTCGGTTCTACCACAGAACATCAGATTCTGATCTTTCATTTCTATGAAGAAACAGTGTTAAGGGTACTAAGTGTGGTTTTTAGTTCAGGCAGTCCAGTGTTGGTGTGGTGGCCGACGTATCTATACACCAGGACCCTGGCTTCTGATTTCTGACTCAGTTCACGAAAACACTGATTGCATGTGTGTTTTCAAAGTTTTTCTTTAAGTTAGATTAACTAGGTCATCTCACCAGTTATAATCTTTTGACTGTGTCACATCTGTTTCTTTCAGGATTCCTCCCTGCGGATAGCCAGTTAGATCCCTAAGAGTCGTACGCATAGATAGCCCGCTGAGCGATGAGCCTCGGTGCAGGGCCCTCTTCCAGGGGAGGCACCACCGGTACCACTACCCGTTGGGCCACTGATGCCACTAGTCCCATCAGCAGACGATGCACACCACTTGAGAGAATTGTACAAGTTCCAACGCCAGAGGCCACCCATGTTCAGGAGAGAGATGACCCCATAGGAGGCTTATGATTTTCTAGAGGTTGTGGTTGGAGTCATCAGAATGGTAGGGACACCAGCAGACCTTTTGTCGATCCTTATCGCGAGTCTCCTTCTGGTAGTAGCAGGCAGATGGTGGATCCTGATGCTCCAGGTGCATGACGAGATGATGCTACTATGTACAGACATCTAGAGCCTGTTTTGAGCGGAGTTTGTCCCATCCACCCTTCATGCAGTTTAGATACAAGAGCTACTGCATCTTCACCAGGGTAGCATGACGGTAGCTTAGTACTCAGTGAGGTTCACCGACCTCTCGTGCTACTCCACAGATATGGTGTGGGACCCATTCATCAGGGCTCGGACCTTAAAGAAGGGGCTCAGGTGAGAGATCAGTGCTTTGATGATCTCACTCAGCATCCCGACACAGGAGGGGGTGCTAGAGAGAGCCCTCCTAGTGGAGAGTTTCCTTGGTGAGCAGTCTCCAGTAGTGAGACCCACCACTAGTGGACAAGCAGCGGAGTCTTCTGAAGCTGGAAATAGACAGATGACGCAGAGGTCCAAGAGGACCAGACCCATGGGTGGACGAATTCATGACTCAGGATCAGTTGTGCAGGGCACCCGGGGTAGTGACATACAATCTAGGAGAAGACAGTGTTACTCATGCGGTATAAAGGGTCACATTGATTGTGACTGTCTGACACGTCGTACTGACGATCAGCAGACAGTTTAGGGACCTCCTAGGTGGAGGCATAGATTCTATCAAGGTAGACCACAGGGATCATGTAGACGTCCACCATCGGCTGCACGGCCAGCTCCACTTCTATGGAAAAGGGTAATACCTTAAGCACAATAAGGGTCACCCTTTGAAGAATATCAAAAATTGACAATGGGATGGACCAAGAACCCATTTTGAGGGCATCGTGCAATTATCCTGCAAGTCGCGCAAGTCACTTGCATGCCACATATGGTTCGTGAAAGTCACTTGCGCGCCCTAATTTGTTTTTATCCCAAGGTTCTCGGTGGCCTATAAATAGCCCATGTGGGCCCCCCATTTCAAGGATGAATTTTCCAAAATGTAGATTCAAGCTCTGGTCACCCAAGTCTATGTTTGACGTCTTCTAAACACTTATATGGTAATTCGTTACCTAGATGGGAAGCTTTAAAGAGGAAGAATAAGGCCTAAGTGTTAGAACTCATCAATACTTGTGAGCCTAAGTGTCCAGCCCTTATGGGAAATGAAGACACTTGTGTGCCGCCTTTCCCTCTCAAGGGAACTCGCATGCCACACTTCTGGATGCCTCTAGGGATGATAATAATATATTGAGTTCAAATTCACCCTAGTATTACCCTATTGATTCATCGTCACCCAAGGTGACTCATGTCGTGCAAGTCTAGTTCCGTGACCAGTACTTGCGCGCCAGAACAATACTTGCACGCCTCCTTCCTAGTCACCTCATTTACTGAAATCCACATCTCCTCTTGAATACATGGCCTTCAAAACCCTCTTCAAAACCATTTATGGCATGGTTCCTTTGTTGGATTCCTTACCTGAGAGGAATTCATTGGGCCTCCTTCTCATGAGTAATCCCCAATCATGATTTACTTTAACCTGGGCCTCCTTCTCAGGAGTAAGACCCAATCATAATTTCAATTAACATTGGGACTCCTTCTCAGGAGTAGGCCCCGGGTTATAAATTTCCTTTAACACTGGGCATCCACCTCAGGAGTAAGCCCCAATCATAATTTCTTTTCATTTGGGCTTCCTTCTCAGGAATAAAACCCATTCATAAGTCCCTCTTAATTCGGGATTCCTTTTCAGGAGTAAGTCCCGAGTTAAAATTCTCAATATCCATAAAGTACAAATACCTTTATAGACCCTTCTCTTGGGCTTATTTCCTAAGTCCTGGTCTTCGTTTACTTGGGAAGTCCTAAATATGTAATCCCCACATCATTTCTCATGATTGCATATTTCGTGGCCCCATCGTCAAGTTTACTGATACATCTTGTTTCTCACACCGAGCATGACTCGCGTGGGCTTAGATTGTAATAGTAATCACGACATCTCTTTTTGGGCCATTAACCTTGCATAAACCCCATATTTCTTTACCCGAACTATGTGGACTTTGATCTCTGCCTTAAAAGTAGAGTATGTAGGAATCCTTTATAAGTTTAAAGACCATATTTCATTAATTATTTTCCATCCCATATGACATTAAACTATATCATTCTTATCAAAATATATGGGTTATGATTCCTTTTTTAATATGGATATACAGGTATCCCATCTGTGGATATGATCCCAACTCTGAGATAATCCCTATCTTTCTGAATGAAAATAATCATCAAGTGCCCCACTGAGTGGCTTTAAAACCAGTATGGTTATCATAATGACCAAAAAATTTATATATAATGTATTGGAGGATACCATTGACTAAGAATCTCTAATACATATGGATTATTCTCTATCGATGAAGAACCTAAAATACATATAAAATATTCTCTAAATCCCATACCTATCAATCATTGATTTCTAAATCTAAAGGAAAACTCATTCTCTTACTTGGTGAATTAATAAGGATTCGTGAACATAACATAAATCTATATGGGAGTCTTAGAGTTTGTAATAATTTCCCTCAAAAAGGTGTGATGAGCCTGACCTCCCATCCTCTCAACCAATGCAAATTTTTAAGCCTCATCGGCCCACAAATAATGAGAACCTAACTTTGGAAAGTAGGTTCAAATGGATATAGAATCATTGGATGTTTCTGGTTATACAAATAAACATGTTAGAAACTAATTTCAAAGTTCGAACCATAAAAAAACAAGGTCATCCCCATTTCCAGAAGAAAAAAAATGGTGAACCTGACGTGAATCCTTAACCAAGTTAAATGATGTTTTTTCTTATTTGTTAGGCCCCTATTAAACTCAATATAAGGGCCAAAAAAGCAATCAAACACATATGTGTTCATCCAAATGATGTTCTCTGGACAAACATATCTTGATTATGTCTACTATATCAAACTTGCACTCTTTTTCTAGATCTCTTTACAACATGAAATGGATTCTTTAAAATTCACACCTGTGAATGCCTCAGCCGCTACTCCTGTTAGATCCTCGTCCTCTCTAAGGATGACATCACCTACCTAGCGTTTGCAACGCTGGGTCTCGAATGCATTGGTGAGGGAATACCATCAAAATGGTACCACCCTGACTCTAGAGGTCGCTCGATAAGCCCTCTGTGTTAACAACTCGCCCTGGTTGTCCAGACAGCGACGACCAGTGGTCAAGAAGCAGGTGGTGACAACCACCGTCTCCAACTATTTTGGGTCCTTATCCACAGAACTCAACAACTAGTCCCTCCCACATTACAGGGAGGTGAATGAAGAGGTTACTCAAGGCCTTGGTTCAAGAAGACAGGGGTCCTTTATAAGGAATCCCACCAACAATCTCTGCACGACTCGTGCGGTAGTGCACCCTCAACATGATGAGGGTGTCACCTCTAGGTGTTTGGATCAGGTTCCCCAGACCTGATCACACAAGACGAACCGTCAGAGGTGAAATTCGGTCAACATGGAGTAGGTTCTTACCTCTTCCCCCTCTCGAAAATTCCATCAATCTATCTTGATGACAAAAAATGATCGGGCATATACACTCGTCCGTACTGATGTCACTGGCCAGTAGACTCGTCTGCAAGGATCACACCAATCCCGCTAGGAAATTCTGGCAGAGTACTGTAGGCAGGCACATACACCTGTTTATAATTCATCAGCCAGTCAGCAGGCTCACCTGACTACATCCAAATCTCGCCAACCAAATGTGGTGACCACCTGTAAATAGGTACATAGACCTGCTTACACTCATCAATTCTTCCAACAATCTTGTATGCGAGTATTGAAGGAAGCTCATAAATCATATTTGGTGGAGAACAATCAGCAGGCACATCCACCTACAATTCATCAAGTGACCAACAGTCTCGTTTGGTAGCACCCGAAGAAGTTAGTTGGAATGCTCCAGTGACAAATCTGGAGTAGACTCAACTCTCTGCCCCTATGCATAATCACTATCAATATCCATTGATAAAAAGAGGATGGAAAGATAAGGCACATACACCTTCTCCAGACATGGAATGGATGTATATTCCCATTCCAGAAGCTAAAGTCACCAAGCACATTCTAACAATGGTGAAAGAGAAGAAGAAAATGCATGCCCATATTCTGGATACCTGTCAGAATATTATAACAACTTCAGCGACATCACAGGGAAAGAAACATAAATCAATCCCTATCAGTGGAGTGACTCATCAACATGTAACTCTGAATCATAAACACACCTATGTTCCAGTCTAGGAGGGTCATGGGGCATACTCCTCCATGTCATACGGACAATCATGTCAGGCACATACACCTGATTTAAATAGAGATAATCAGCCTACCTTGACCATTTCTCCTGAGATGGTGCATACACCTTCCCATAATAACCACTTTCATCCACAAGTGGTTTCCAAAGTGAGTAAGAATGTGTCCAGGAAAAATACCCATCCATCATAGTTGAATGATCAAAATCCAATATGCAATAAGTTCTTGCTCAATGATGTAGTTCTTGATGCCCTTAGAAAATTTTCTATTTCAACTCAATATTCTACTCCCTCATTTCCAGATTCAGGAAGTAACAACAATAATTCTAAAGGTCTTCATCAGACACTTCTTTATGAAGGCTAGCTTCATGAAAATTCAGTCAATCTCGAAGTATTATCTATATATGAGAGACACGATAACCCTCTGTGTTGCCAGAAGACCAAGGAGCACGAGGTTTCATCTTTTTTTGTAACCCAACATGGTGGTCCTCCCCATGGTGATGAATTTAGCTGCGAAATTTCTCTTCGCAGTTCTAATTCACATTGTCTGGAAAATTCTTCAACAGACAATGCAGTAATGAGAAAGCCCTCTTATCTTGAGGAACATGTAAATGTGAATCCAGCCATGTCTGACGCCTTACCGCTATCAGGTGAAATACTTTATCATTAAAAATATAGCCCGGGTGTAGGTCATTATTCGAACCACCCCTGGGTCATTCATCTTCTAATTTGAGAAATTAATTCTCTACCAATCTTGTTGAATCTGATGAATCAACAAAGAAGCACCAGCTTTGGTCCAATCATGTAGAAGAATCATGATCAAATGACAAAGAGGAAGTGCTGAATATGGGAAAACAACTGGCAAAAGCTGAAATACCAGCCATGTTTTTACCTTTGGATGACTCACGGTATGATATTCCAGAAATGTTGACAAAATATTGTATTCACAATATTCTTCTTAACATATGGAAAACTATTTTTCACTTAAAAGAGAAAATATTATCTTATGATGAATATCAAAATCATGTTAAGGTAATATAGGGGTTGCAATGCCAAATTGACTTAGCATCTCTCTCAGATTCACAAAATATTATTGTTGAAAATTAGTAGAGAGTCATTCAGCATTCATGCCTTGGCGCATTAAAAAGGTTGCACTATTTAATTACCAATGCCCCATCTAGTATTCTTATCAGATGATGGGGTGTCCATGGAGAATTTCATTTCACTGTACTCTCTAGTCAACAAAGCCCACCAAAAGTGGTCTCATGCAATGTTATTGCCCCTGGATGGCCAAAGCTAATTGGTTTTGTGTGTAATCAAAGGCTTTCTCAAGAACAAGCTTCGACTAGTTCATCCCAAAATCAGGCATATAAAGAACAAGTTGTCTAATTACTCTTGGATCAAGCAGATAAGAATATCGAACAGGCTTCTCATTTAGAGCATGTGCATCATCAAGTGACAGAGGTGTCAGAAATAATCCAATGGTCATCTAAGCTTGGTAATTTGAGTGGATGTAGGATAAAGCATCCGACTAATTTCTGAACTAAATTCTGTAAAATAAGGACAGATTTGAAGAAAGTTTCAGATGTAGTAGCTCAAGAACCACCTCAGCTTTCCATACTAGGTAATCTTTTAACTCAACCCTTGGGATCAATAGACAGGATTCGAGGAGTTGAGCAGGGAAAAAAGGAACAACCCTAGTCCATCGGACTAGGGACTTTTTCAAATTCTCAATCTCCTCCTCAATGAAAGTCAATCTTCTATTGATTAGGGAAGAAGCCAAAAGAGGAACGCAGAGCTGAATTATCAAGAGATTACCTCCGAATTATGGTTCATAAATAAGTTCCTAAGGGATCAACCAAACAAGAGGCAATGTCTCATAAAGGATCTGGAAGAAGATAGTATCGCAGAAGCGCTGGCAGAAGAGATGCAATGCATTATGCATCGATAAATGTCATCAATGTCGTTGTCAATAATTCCCTAGAACATGAGGCTCACTCAGAGGGATCTGATGAAGAAGTTCATGTTCAAGAGGCTGTACACATAGAAATGAATGAAGGATGTGTGCATACCAGAAGACAGAGGGTTACCCAGGGGCAAGACATTCTTTCATGTAATGCCCTTCCATACTACAGAAAGACACATTCCAAGGAAAAGGGTAAAGGACCGGTTACATCCCACCCTACCTCTGGAGAAGGCCAATCACTATCATTAGATGAAAGGATCGCAGAGCAATAAAAAGAAATGAAGGAGTTAAGGAGGTTAATTGTCGAACTACATCAAGGTAGTCTTACTCCTAATCATGCTGGAGTTAATCAATCAGGGGAATTTGTTACAGCTACGGGGATAGATCAAGAATATCCCTTCTAACAATTACACTCCCACAGGTCCAATCCTACAGGTCATACGTGACAACAACCAGAAATACTACCATCAGTGGTAGTCTCGGTCGCTACACCCATCCAAACTCCAGTTATTACACCTGCTCAAGTCCAAGATCAACCAAATGTTTCTCAAAAATTAATGACTACCATTGAGTCATTAACAGCTCAGTTGGAATCTATATAAGGAATGCATGCACAAGTTCAACCAGAAAAGAGAGCATTCCCTGAATGGGTGGATGAAATTCCTCCCCCATCAAATTTTGCGAGTACTAAATTCCCAATTTTTAATGGTTCGGGAAATCCATAACAACACTTAACACATCGTTTTTCTCATTTTGATCCTATGATGGGAACTCCTCAACATCAATAAGAATTTAAGATCAAGAGTTTTGTACAATAATTACAAGGACTTACTTCTTTCTGGTATACAAGTTTTCAATCCCGGTCAATCACTGGGTGGGAAGATCTTCGTCAAAGGTTCCTTCTTCAATTCAGCTCAACATTGCCAAAGACGACAGTTTTAGATCTTACCAATTGTAAGAAAATGGAAAATTAAAGAGTTTCATATTTCATTTCTCACTAGAAGGTATTAACATATTCCTTAAGTTTAGCACTCCCGCAAGAATAATTTTTTCCAATCTATGTGGACAATCTGGGTGATGAATTACGCACACTGTTGATCCATGTGAAATACACAGGAGGGTTTTGAGATGTTACTTCAATCGCTCAGAAGATAAAAGACTCTCTTATAAATACTAAGGATATAACTCTTGTAATTCCATCAGTTCCAGGAAGGAGAATAGGGAAGGCAGAGACTGGTATAGTTACACTTAAATAAGAACCTGTACCTACTTCCACTTCAAGACCTTCATCATATCAAAGGGCTCCACCTCCTGAGCTTCAACAACAACGGCCGCCTCGTCAAGATGATCAAAAAGATCAAAGGAATTAGAGTAATAGACAGAGTTATAGGATACAAGGGAAGACTTGGATATTCCGGAAGCCACTATTTCAATATTACCCCTGCTAGAACTGTATATGTGGCAGATACCCGTGGAAAAGCCCTTCAGCGGGCTCAACAGGAACAAGAATGTTCTTCCACACATGGAAGATTCGGTCCTGACACAGTTTTTTGGAAGACCTGTTAAAGGTCACACCATCTTCCTCTCAAAAAATAGATAGACCTAGTCAGTCTAATCTACCAAATCCAGGAGTATTTCCAACTCCTACCCCGATATGGGATGCATCTTCTACCAAAGAATCAACATCCAAGGCACCTGCAAAACCACATTTTTATTATGGAAAACACAGACCTTTGGACCAATAGTATGAGGTCATGAAATATTTGGACCATGTACCGGCCAATTTATTAATTCTGGATGCATTTAATCTTTCAAAAGATCTTCGGGACATGCTTATTGGGGCTTTGTCAAGTCCTCAAGAATTCGAAACTGAAATTGTTGTGGCTGAAGTCTGCCATATAGAGAATGATCCTGCAGAATACCATGAAGTGAAATATTTTAAAGATGAAGATGAAGATAATGTTGTACATGGACATATCATACCTTTGTATCTATCTGGAAAAGTCAATGATATAGACATCTGATGATCTTTCCTTGATAATGGATTAGGAGTAAACCTCATTCATATTCGTACACTTTGTCGATTGGGCCTCAATGAATCTGATTTATCTCCTTCTACTTTGATGTTGCAAGGACATGATAAGAATGAAAAATAAACTCTAGGCAAAATTAAACTCAAAATTAAGTTTGGAGACCTTGTGTTTAATTAATATTTCATGGTTGTTCATCTGGACACATCCTTCAACATTTTTCTTGGAAGACCTTGGCTACATGAACATATTACTGTACCTTTGTTGTATCATCAATCTCTTAAATATTGTTTCAATGGTCAAATCGGAATACTTTATGGTGACAAGGTCCCATTCAAAACATTTCAATATCAGTACATTGAGGCAGAATTTTATCACATGGAGGGAAAGAAAAAATCCACAGCAAAGAAGGTCACCAAAATTAGTGTTTCATATGGTTTGGAAAAGATTCCAGTAAATCCATTCATACATGTGAGTATAGATTATGTGTTTCCTATCAGTCTAATTGACGGGATAGACCCAAATCCAAACAGTATTATAGAAACTTCCATAATTTCAATTACGGCAATCGAGACAGACTGCATGGGAGAAATTGTTGATTCACAAAGCAATGATGAAAGCTTAGATGGAAATGTCTTCATTTCATTCGCTGAAATCTAGAAATTCTATACATAATCAACTAGGCTAGAATAAGTTATAGAAATACTAGAAGAAAATAATGATGTCGATTCTCAATCCATCATCTCCTCTCTATCACCCCAGGAAGACCCTTCATCATAAATAGGGTCATAAATGGTAGCCTCTTCTTCAGAATGTTAAAATTTTTACTTCTCCCCTAACCATTGAAAATTATGCTTCATCATCTACTATGAAAGTAGAAATAGAAGAAGTAACACAGGTTAAAGAAGATGAGGAAGATCTCAGGGATACTCCTCCGGAATTTGTAGAGGGTATCTCTACCACTGTGGATGAACTCAGAGAAATAAATCTGGGTAAAAAAGAAGATCCAAGCCCCACTTTAATTAGTGCACCCATGACCCATGAATAGTAATAAATTTATACTTCATTTGTAAATAAAAATAGAGATGTATTTTCTTAGAATTATATAGAAATTCCAGGTCTTGATCCTGATGTTTCCACATATCATTTGGGTTTTCTAGAAGAACATTGAGGATTCAAGCAAGTAGCAAGAAGAACACACCCAACTTATTCTTCCAAAATTGAAGCTGAAGTTGATAAGCTTATCAAGGCTAACTTCGTCAGATAAGTTCAATATCCCATATGGATAACTAATATTGTCCCTGTAAAAAATAAGAATGGACAAATTTCATTGACTTCAAAGATCTTATTCAACATTGTCCCAAGGATGGTTTTCCAGTTCCGAACACATAACTCTTAATTGATGCAATAGCTATCTACGAAGCTCTTTCCTTCATGGATCTTTACTCTGGGTACAATCAAATACCAATGACCTAAGAAGATGAAGAGTCTATATCCTTCAGAGCTCCTCAAGGTGTGTTTTTCTATCAGGTAATTCCCTTTGTCCTGTAGAATGCAGGTGCAACGTATCAACATGCCATGAACCATATCTTCAAACCCTTTCTATGGAAAATTGATTGAATGTTATGTGGATGATTTGGTGGTTAAATCTAGACAATGTTCTAATCACTTGGATGATCTGGAAATCATATTCAGCAAACTTCGACAACACAATTTGAAGATGAACCCCTTGAAATTTGCTTTCGGGGTAACCTCAGGAAAATTTCTCGACTTTTTTGTATGCCATCGTGGTATCGAAGTTGATCTTGAGAACACAAAATCAATCCTTGGTATGTCACCTCCTAAAAATTTGAAGTAATTAAGAGGACTTCAAGGAAACTTGGCCTATATTTGGCATTTTATTTCTAATTTGGAAGGCAAGTGTATACCCTTCACCAAATTAATAAAGAATGGATTCACCTACCAGTGGACTGAAGAATGTCAAGAAGCATTCGATATCCTCAAGAAATATCTCTTGAGTCCACCGGTATTAATTCCACCTGTTGAAGGAAGACCACTTGTCCTCTATGTGACAACTTTAGAGTGATCATTGGGTTCCTTCCTTACCCAAAAGAATGATGTTGGGAATGAAAATAGCCTTTACTATCCCAGTTGGACTATTCTTGAGGCAGAAACTCGATATTCAAGTATTGAAAAGTGCTGCCTAGCATTAATCTTTGCAGTTCAAAAATCGAGACACTACCTGCAACATCATGAGGTCCAATTGGTCTCATGAAATAACCCACTCAAATTTATCCTTAGTCCTCCAATGCTAACAGGATGTCTGGCAAGGTGGGAAGTTATTTTTCAGTAGTTTGATATCCAGTACATGTCTCAAAAGGTAATAAAGGGCCAAGATCTGGCTAATTTCCTTGTTGAACACCCATCTGTGGAAGATACATCTTTAGATATTGAACTTCCTAATGAGGAAGTATTATATATTCAAGATAATCCTTCATCATTAGAAATGTACTTTGATGGTTCCTCCAGAACTCCAACAAGGGAGATAATGGAAGATCCTAAATTCAACAAAGTTGGGTTAGGAATCATGGTTATCTCCCCAGAAAAGGCAGTGCTACCCTATTACTTCTTATTTTTGGAAGGCGATACAAACAATGAAGCATAATATCAAGATCTAATATAAGGCTTGGAATTGACGCTTCATGAATAGATGAATCACTTGAAGGTAAAAGGTGATTCAGATTTTGTAATCAAAAAAATCAATGGGGATTATGCCATCAGAAAGGAAGAGTTAATCCCTTTGTGTGATTACATAATAGATTTAATGGCGGAATTTCCCTTGGAACTGGAATTTTCTTATGTCCCACAATCACAAAATGCCCAAGCTGATGCACTGGGTAATATAGCCACATCCCTAGCAGATCCAAATCGGGATGAAACAATCATCAGTATTTCCCACCGTCATGTAGTTTCACCTTTTTTTCAAGTCAGAACAGAGGAAATCATTGCAATTAGTCCCATTTCTGAACCATATTGTTATACTACAGGATGGATGACACCTATCAGGGAATACCTTCAAAATGGAACACTCCTACCTGATAGATTCAGGGAAGAACAAATCTGGCGACGTGTGGTAAATTTTACACTTTATGATAACCCAGATCAACAAAAAATTCTCATCAAGCGATGTTTTGATGGAATTCTCCTCAGATGTATTGATGGTGAAGGGAAAATGGCTACCATGAATGAAGTGTATGCAGGATATTGTGGTTCCCATCAGTCTGGACATAGACATTCTGGTCAAATTCAAAGGCTTTGATACTTCTGGCCTTCAATGATATATGATTGTGTTGATTTCACTAAGAAGAGTCATTCCTACCTAGTATGTACCAACTTCATTCATCAACCCCCATAGTTTCTACATACAACTAAATACTCATGTCCATTTTCCAAATGGGGAAAAGATGTAGTAGGATCTTATCCTCTATCTACATCGAAGTAGTTTAAGTATATTCTTACTGCTACTGACTTCGTTTCCAAATGGGAAGAGGCAATACCTCTCAAAGAGGTTAGTTCTAAAGGCATTGTTAGCTTCTTCAAGTCTAACATCATTACCAGATTTGGTGTCCCTCATACCATATTGACAAACAATGGCACCATCTTTTGTTCATCCGAGGTGAGCATGGTGTATCAAGAATAAAACATCAAATCTAACCATTCATCTCAGTATCATGTAGTGGACAATGGCCAAATAGAATCCTCCGATAAGACTCTTTCAAACATACTACAAACGATGGTGGATAAAGATAAGAAATCATGGCCTAATAAATGTTTTCATGCTTTATGGGATTATCAGACCACCACCCGCACTTCCACGTGGTCAACTCCATATTCATTGGTATATGGAACAGAAGTAGTCTTTTCCAATGAGGTTCAATTACCTTCACTCATTGTAGCCATTTGTGATCAGTTATCTACAGATGAACAATCTAAAAAGCTATTCGATGAATTGGAACGACTAGATGAAAAAATATTGTGCACACTGCACCATTTAGAAGTCTATCAGAATCGAATAGCATGAGCTTTCAATAAAAAAGTTCATCTTCATTCATTCCTTCAATGAGAATTGGTATTGGTCCTCAGAACTCCAATGATACCAGGAAGGAAACATCCAAAGCATGAGCCAATATGGGAAGGACCTTACTCAATATATAGGGTCTACTATAATGGAGCTTATTCTTTAATCTCAATGGATGGAGAACTCATTACAACTTCAACCAATGCAAGATTCTTGAAGAAGTATTTTTTGTAACACAAATACACCCAATAGTCCTCACTGCAAGACTTTAAACCACATGGTCCCTTTAATCCTCACTGCAAGACATTAAGCTACATAGTCCCTTTAGTCCTCACTGCAAGACTTTAAACAGCATGGTCCATTTAGTCCTCACTGCAAGACTTTAAACTGCATGGTCCCTTTAGTCCTCACAATAATACTTTAAACCGCATGGTCCCTTTAGTCCTCAGTGAAAGACTTTAAACTGCATGTTCCCTTTAGTCCTAACTGCAAGACTTTAAACTGCATGGTCCCTTTAGTCCTCACTACAAGACTTTAAACTACATGGTCCCTTTAGTCCTTACTTCATGACATTAATCTGCATAGTCCCCCTTATTGTCCTTACTGCTTGACATTAAACTGCATAGCCCCCTCTATCGTCATACATGATGTTAAACTATGTCTCCTTTATATTTCCTACATGGAGTTAAACTGTGCATGTTTGTATTACAAGATGTTAAACTGTAAATAGTCCCTTATATGTCCTACATGACGTTAAACTATACATATTCATTTTACATGACATTTAAACTATGAAAAAGTCATTTAATACATCCTACATGATGTTAAACTGTGCACATGTCCTGAAATACGTTAAAATTCACAACAATACATCCTATAAACATGACGCTAAACTTTACAACACCCTTTTTCCCACATGATGTTATACTGTGCATCGTTTGGGTTTTTTCTACCTCTTGTTTCTCATACCGATAATGACTCAAGTGGTCTTAGAGTAAGCTTCAACAATAACACCCTCTCTGGGCCGCTAACCACGCGTAAGTCCCAACATAATCTTTGGGTCATTTTCCTCAAGTACAAATCGATCACCAATTCATTCTCAATAGAACTATGTGGACTTTTATACTTTCCTTCTAGGATGGGTACGTAGGCAACCTCCTGAGGTTCAAGCCCAAAACCAATATCGTCACGTCGGTTCTCCTCCATCTCGTACGATGTTGATCCATGAAGCCCCCCCCCCAAACCAATATCTTCGCATTGGTTCACCATCGTCCTTGTTATATGACGTTAAACAATACATTCCCCCATTTTCCTCGTAGAAATACGTTAAACTGCATAGCAATATGTCCTAGATTCATGACGATAAACTGTGCAGCACCGGTCTATACATAGGACCTTAAACTATTCAATCTTTTTTCTTGTATGACAATAAACTAAAACAGTATCTGATACCCTCACATGATAGGGAATAATTATAGATATTGATCTCCAATCATTTCTTATTCTAAGGACTACGTGCATACATGGGAATGGTCAAACATTTAATCTTCGGTCCAACCATCATAGCACTGAAGTCCTCTTTCACCCTTCACATGTACAAACCAAATATGTAGAGAGGGTATTTCAAGAACTACATATGGCTTGATTCTCATCCCTATGGGATACATAAGAACGTTCATGCATCCCTTGAATCTATCCCCAAGACTTTGGGCCTAACCCCAAACTCAAATTTCAGTCCCTTGGCTGAAAATTCCCCCTGCGAGCACATGAAGGTGGTATAAAAACCCTTTTCTTTATTCACATCAGGTTTATAACAAATACACAATGTGCCTCTCTCATTATGGTCTGAGCTCTACGAACCTAAACTAAGATCTCCTACGCTCTCATCCCACATGACGTTAAACTGTATTTCAAGAACTACGTATGGCGTGATTCTTATCCTAATGAGATATGTAGTGAAGTCCATCATCTCAATTCAGGACCCAACCAAAACATGATTATGGTCAGCATTGGTCTATAAATCTCCATCATGCATTGGACAATACCCATTTTTATGTGTCATACTCCTAACCTTAAATACTTCCAGATATCCATAACCTTTTTCTTGATTTATGGTCACAAAATGTCTGATACCCAGGAATTATTTTACCTAACCATGCAACACGTTCCCTTAGTCGGCCTTGCATAAATAGTGTACATAATAGACCTGTCATCCAAAAGATGCTATTATTTGACTATGTAGATAATTCCCTTAGGTGACCCTGTATAATTCAACCCCCCTAACGGGTTTGTCAAATAGTGGTAACTTCATTATTGGGGGGGAAAACCACTTTTTTCCTTATTGTTCTTAATGATGATATATAGGGATCTGCAAAAACAGTCATCCATAACATATTTTTCCCATACTCTTCTTCATGATCTTAAAGTATTCAAGTCTATGGTTTATATTTCACTTCCCTAAATTTGGGTTAGACCTTCATAGGAGTGACATTCATCCAATTATATGACAATCTTGATTGGGAATATCTTCTCCATATTCAAGTACCTATCTCCATACAACATACTCTATGCTTTGGAAAATTGGAATCTCCATAAACTTTCACTGGCTTTTAGCAATAGAAAAGTAAAATTTCTGAGAGTTCTTTTTCCTGACTATGCAGCATGTGCCCCTAGGTGGCCCTGCATAAGTAGTCTACATAACGTACCTGTAAGCCAAAAGATGTTATTATTTGACTATGCAGTCAATTACCTTAAGTGGCCCCGCATAATTCAACCCCCTAACGGGTTTGTCAAATAGTGGTAACTTCACTCTTAGTAAATACTTCCTCTAATTCCTTTTAGCCCTTTTTCCATATCATCCCTCATATTCAAAATTTGTTATGTCATAGTTTACACGTTTTCCCCCATAATTGAATGTGGTAATATGTTTTCAAAATAATTATCAAGGAATTGAGTCAATTTTAATCCATTCATTCAAAGCTATTCGACCTTAAACATTAACCTTTTTATGTCCGACATGTATGACTTTAAACTGCCAAGGTAATTCTTCACCTATAAGTGAATCTCTAAAGATTAATAATAAGGCCTAAGTGTTTGAACTCATCAATACATGCACGCCTAAGTGTCCATCCCTTAAGCGAAATGAAGACACTTGCGCGTCGCCTTGCCCTCTCAAGGGAACTTCTTTTCCACCCTTTTGGAAGCCTCTAGGGATGATACTAAGGGCTTGAGTTCAAAGTCACCCAAGTATTACCCTATAGATTCGTCATCGCCCAAGTACTACCCTATAGATTTGTCGTCTCCCAATGTGACTCATGTCGCGCTAGTCTACATGCACGACCAGGACTTACGCGACAGAACAATACTTGTGTGCCTCCTTCCTAGTCACCTCCTTTCCTCAAATCCACCTCTCCTCTTCAATACATGACCTTCAAAATCCTCTTAAAATCCATTTATGGCATGTTTACTTTGTTGTCTTCCATATCTGAGAAAAATTCATTGGGCCTCCTTCTCAGGAGTAAGCACTAATCATAATTTCATTTAACTTGGGCCTCCTTCTTAGGAGTAATCACCAAGTCTCAAGTCCCCTTAACCCGGGCCTCCCTCTTAGGAGAAAGACCCAGTAATAATTTCATTTAACTTGGGCCTCCTTCTCAGGAGTAAGCCCCAGTAACTATTTCCTTTAACATTGGGCCTCCTTCTCAGGAGTATTCCCTAGGTCATAAATTTCCTTTAACATTGGGCACCCTATTCAGGAGTAAGCCCCAATCTTAATTTCTCTTGATTTAGGATTACGTATTAGGAATAAAACCCAATAATATGTCCCTCTTAATTTTTTATTCCTTTTCAGGAGTATGTCCCGAGTTAAAATTCCAAATCTCCATAAAGTACAAATACCTTTATGGACCCTGCTCTTGGGCTTCTTTCCTAAGTCCTGGTCTTCATTTACTTGGGAAGTCATCCATACATAATCCCCACATCATTTCTCATGACTGCATCTTTCGTAGCACCATCGTCATGTTTACTGATACCTCTTTCTTCTCACACCGAGCATGACTCACGTGTGATTAGAGTGTAAAAGTATTCACTAAATCTCTTTTTGGTCTATTAACCATGTATAAACCCCATATTTATTTACCTGAACTATGTGGACTTTGATCTCTACCTTAAAAGTAGAGTATGTAGGAATCCTCTATAAGGTTCAAGCCCATCCTTCATTAATTATTTTTTGTCCCATATGACATTAAACTATGTCTTTCTTATCGAACTATGTGGGTTCTGATTCCTTTTTTAATAAGGATATGTAGGTAGCCCATCTGTGGGTATGATCCCAACTCTAAAATAATCCATGTCTATCTGAATGACAATAAACTTCAAGTGCCCCACTGAGTGGCTTTAAAACCAATATGGTTATTATAATGACCAAGATATTTCTATATAATGTATTGAAGGATACCATTGACTAAGAATCTCTAATATATAAGGATGATTCTCTATTGATGAAGAACCTCAAATACATATAAAAGATTCTCTAAATCCCATACCTATCAATCATTGATTTATAAATATAAAGGAAAACTAATTTTCATACTTGGTGAATTAATAAGGATTCGTGAACATAAAATAAATCAATAAGTGAGTCCCACAGTAGGTAATAATTCCCCCCAAAAAGGTGTGACGAGCATGACCTCACATCCTCTCGACCAATGCAAATTATTAAGCCTCATTGGTCCACAAGTAATGAGCACCTACCATTGGAAAGTAGGTCCAAATGGATATATAATCATTGTATTTTTCCGGTTCTATGAATAAACCCATTAGAAACCGATTGGAAAGTTTGAACCTTAAACAAACAAGGTCATCCCCATTTCTAGAAGAAACAACTGCTTATCTATAATCCATGCTCAAATTGACTGTATTAGGTGCAAAGTGCAGTGTTTCCACATGGATGGGATCAGGTTCACCTTCACCACTGAGAAGGGAGCCTTTGCAGCACATGAAAAACTTACTCGGAGGATGGTGCAGCCGATCACTCATCAGTTTGTCTGCCTTTCCCTCGAAGTTGTTGACGTGGATAGTCCAAGATATCCTATAGTGGTGGACCAGTACACTGATTTTTTTCCTAGACAATGTTCCAGGACTACCTCCTCGCAGAGAGGTGGACTTATAAATTGACTTTTACCCTATGATGGCAGCGATATCTACACTAGCATGTCAAATGAATCCCATGGAGCTTTGCGAGCAGCGGGTACAGCTGGAGGACTTGCAGGAGAAGGGATTCATCGAGCCCAGTGTTTCTCCCTGGGCAGCCCTGATTCTATTCTCCAAGAAGGAAGATGGAAGCTTGAGGCTTTGTGTCGACTACCATTGCTGAACCAAGTGACTGTGAAGAACAAGTACCCACTCCCAAGGATTGACGACCTCTTTGATCAAATAAAGGGAGCACAATGGTTCTCGATGATAGACCTCCGGTTAGGCTATCACCAGCTCAGAGTTAGAGATGAGAATGTGCAGAAGACGGCCTTCAGGTGTCGGTACGACCATTACGAGTTCTTGGTTATGCCCTTCAGCATAAACAATGCTCCAGCAGTGTCAATGGGACTCATTAACAAGATCATCTAGCCATACCTTTATCGTTTTTTCATATTCTTCATCGACGACATCCTGATCTACTCAACTACTGAGGAGGAGCATGCCTACTATTTGTGGGTCATACTTGACACAATCTGAGAGAACCAGATTTATGGTAAGCTCTTCAAGTGCCAGTTTTGGATCCAAGAGGTTCCCTTTTTGGGACATGTCATCTTGGAGGTTTGAGTTTCAGTTGATCGAGTGAAGATTGAGGCGGTACTTGCTTGGGAGCCACCCAGGATTTTGACGGAGGTACAGAGTTTCCTGGGTTTTGCTGGTTACTACCATAAGTTCATAACAGACTACTCCAGAGTTGCAGCACCACTATCAGCATTGAAGAAGAAGGTAAACCCCTTCATGTGGTCAGAGATATGCCAATAGAGATTTCCGGAGCTGAGGAAGAGGCTGACTAGTGCCCCCATCTTGAGGCTTCCAGAAGAAGGCTTAGGGTACGTAGTTTACTAGGACACATCAGGGACCAGACTAGGATGTGTCCTGATGCGGGAGAGAGAAGTGATCGTGTATGGTTCTCGGTAGTTATGACAGCATGAGAAGAACTATTCTACCCATGACCTGGAGTTAGCAGTAGTGGTATTCGCCTTGAAGATGTGGTGACACTATCTAATGGGCGACCATTTTAACTTGTACTCTAGTCACAAGAGTCATAGGTATACCTTCTCTCAGAAGGATCTGAACCTGAGACAGCGGCGTTGGCTTGAGTTCCTCTAGGACAATGACTTCGAGATAGTCTATAATCCAAGAAAGGGGAATGTTGTAGCAGAATCTCTCAGTAAAAGATCTGGTATACAACTGTTAGGTGAGGTGACAGAGCAGCTGGCTGCTTTACAAATATCCTTTGTGGACTGAGATGGAGCAGCTTCCCTTCAGTCTCTTACAGTCACTCCTCCACTTCATTAGCGAGTCAGGGAGGCGCAATGTGGAGACGCTGACCGTGAGACACGACGTTCTCAGATATCCATAGGGCAGGCACCTAATGGAGTTTTTGAAGGTGGGGAGAACGTCATCCTCTTCAGAGGGCGTACTATGGTGCCAGTGTCACTTCAGTAGAATGTGTTAAGGGAGTTCCACACATCCCCTTTAGTGGTATATCTAGTTGTAGAAAATATGTACGATGACCATTGATGACAGTAATGGTATCCATGTATGAATAAGGCAGTAGCAGAGTTTATCTATTGATGCCTCAATTGTCAGCAGGTGAAGGTGGAGCACTGGGTACCAGCAGGATTGGTACAATCTTTAGAGGTCTCAGAGTGGAAGTTGGATGGGATATTCATGGACTTCATTATGGTTCTTCCATGTACATCCTGGGACAAGACTCAATTTGGGTGATCGTTGACCGACTCATCAAGTCATCCCACTTCCTACCGATCAGAGAGCAGGGTTCAATAGAGAGCGTGGGACACCTCTACGTGCATGCGATTGCGCAGATACATGGAGTAACTTCTTCTATTGTCTCTGATCATGACACATAATTTATTTCCCGGCTATGGAAGGGGTTTCAGAAGGCTTTTGGGACGTAACTCTGTCTGATCACCGCCTTCCATCCTCAGACATATGTCCAGAACGAGCAGACCATTCAGACCCTCAAGGACATGCTACGTGCTTGTGTACTTGACTTCGGTTGCAGCTGGTAGGATCACATACCTTTGGTTGAGTTTTCATACAACAATAGCTATCACTCAACCATCAGGATGGAACCTTTTGAGGCCTTGTATGGTTGACCTTGAAGATCACCACTATGCTGGACATACCCTGGGGAGTCAGCACTAGTGGGACCAGAGATGGTATGGGCTACCACAGAGAAGGTGAAGATCATCCAAGAGTGGATGAAGACTACACCAAGCAGGTAGAAGTTGTGTGATGACAGGAGACGTTGACCTCTAGAGTTTGATGATGGCGAAGACGTCTTTCTACGGGTCTCACCTCGACGAGGTTTATGGAGCTTTGGCTGAGGCGGAAAGTTATCTCTGAGATTCATCGGATCTTTCCAGGTCCTCAGTAGAGTTGGTGAGGTGGCTTACCACTTATCTCTTCCACCTCAGTAGCCCTGGGTGCACAAAGTCTTCCATGTATCACAGCTGAGGAGATATGTGCACGACCCTTCTCACATCATCGACCATGGGGAGCTGGACATCGACGTTGGGGAAACTTTTACAGAGGTTCCAGTGAAGATTGAGGATCGACTGGAGCGGGTCCTTCATGGATGTTTGATACCTCTGGTGCACATATGTTTTAAGCCTTGGAACTTTCAAGAGATCACATGGGAACGGGAGGCTCAGATGCGTGCTCAGTACACCCATTTGATATCTTAGTTTGAGTTATAGCTTATAGGGATGTAGAGCCCTGAGGTGGGGAGAATTTAAAGACCCAAAATTCCCACAGAAAAATTTTTCTTAAATACATGGAAATTTTATGAGTCCATGAAAACTGATGATGTGTGATTCTGAGGCCCTATGTGCCCAAGATCAATTTCAGAAGTTTTGTTCACGTACGTTCAGTAAACCTATGAGGGGGATTTTATAAATTTTGAACTAGTGCTCGGTATTGAAATCTGAGAGCACCGTTAAACTCGCAGCGACTGTATTCTTTTAAGGAGCCTTTCACTTTGATAGTATTGAGTCAATTTTAAAAGATAGATTTTGGGTTTTCATGGAAAATAATAAAATAAAGTGTGCGTCACTTTATTTTATTTAAGCCGCTATGTGAGTGTTGGGTTGTTAAAATCTCCTCTTGGAAGTTGGAGGTGGGGCCACCACACCTTAACCTCCTATGAGAGGTTATAGTGGTGGGTCCCACCAGAACTCAACCTCTCATGTTAGTATAAATGAGGCGGGGACCACCTGGGCTTTTAACCCCTTAAAACACTCCATTAAAGTAGATAAACTCTTCAACTCCATTTATTTAATTTGGGCCAACCCTTCACATTAATTAGGTGGAGCCTATCTAATTAATTTAATTCTCCATTGAATTGTGTGCCAATGATTAAATAATAGGTAAGATTAATCTATTATTTGGTTTCAATTTGTCTTGGGAGATGGGAGAACATGGGATAAGGCTTCCGACAAAGAATGCTCCACCCAACGAAGAACGACCATCGAATAACGAAAAATGCTTTATCTGCCGACAAAGGATATATTCTTCTTTAATCTCCAACCGGAACAAGGGAGGAATTTCCATCCTTGAAAAGGTTGATGAAATCACCCTCGACATCTTCTTTTTTTCATTTCCAACAACAACGAATCCGAGGTAGGGGTGTGTTTTTATTTTTGAACCATTGATTCTTCCTTCCATGATGGTTTCTCTTGACCGCTTGCTACCAAACTAACGCAGAAGGACCGGGCCAAACGAACACGGCCTGATCCCTCTGTCGTTCTTGTGAATTTTTTGTGTGTTCTTTGTGTTCTTCATGGGTGAAGAACAACGGATCATTGCGAGACTGTTGAGCGATACAAATATCCCAAATTGAAGACCCAACATCACAGAGACCTAGAAGAGGTTCGACGATGATAGCGGGCGACGGATCAGACAAAAATAGGAAGGAATGTTCCTCGACCTTTCTTTGAGCAGGAGAATCAAGTCATGTTTTCAGAGCTGATCAGAGGCCTGAAAACACCAGAGACGACTAAGGGACATTGGGGAGACCTAGTGTCTGATGTTTCTTGATGAACAGATAGTTAGAATGAAGAACAGACTTCACGGGAGGCGCGCTGGCCGGAGGCGCCATTTCTGGAAAATTCCAGATTACACGGCGTATACTTCTGAAAAACACGTTGTGTGGTAGGGGCATTCTGCAGCTTGAGATATGGACGTTAGAAAAGTAACACACGGCATGTGACACCTGTCACACGACATGTCTTCTCTACGCATAATGGTCGAAGTGTCTTCAGGAGAAATTTTGTGTAATCTGGGAAATACATTGACACGTTCAGAATTACATGGACAAGAGGAATGGAGTGTACTATCTATGCAGATTGGTAGAAGTGGCTTCGCGAGACTCGGCGTGTATCTTGAGGGTACACAGAAACGGGGTGGAGTACACGGGCATGTACTGCACCACACTTCCAGGCATGGCCTGTGGCATGGGCTACCCTGTGTACCAGTTACACAGGTTGGAGAATAGAGGTTGAGGCCATGTATGGGAACATGGATAGCATACACGGAGCCGACCCCAATTTCTTGGACACAGTGTGTAACCATACAACACGCCGTGTACTTTATTTTCTACATGATTAGACTTTCGACATGGTCCATTGCACACTGGTAGTACCCGAGGTCTGTAGACACGGCGTGTAACCATACCACACACCGTGTACTTTCTTTTCTACACTACCATCCTTTCAACACGGGCCATTAAACACAGGCAGTACCCGGCGTCTGAAGACATGGCGTGTGCCTTATACCAACATGTCGTGTACTTTTTAAAAAATAGATTGGTTATCTCATCTCTGTGTCTTGTACATGTATTGCTTAGTATTTCCCCATATGGCATGGTGGACCTTTTAGGTACTTGTACATGGGACTTCATGGCAGTTGGAGCATCGACCAGTAGCTCGTGGATTGGATACTTCCTGAGACGAGCAAGCATAGTATGGAGACCTAGTAGCTGGTTGAGACCTGACGACTTTTGACCGATTCAACTCGGAATGTTTTGACTAGCCTAGTGGGGAGCGCCTTGGTGTCGTAGTAGACCTGCAATGGGGAGCACCTCTATGTGATCCAGCAGACCCACGATACTCGACAGGGGGAGTGCATTAGCAGGATACGAGGGGAGCGCCTCTGTGTGACACGTCAGACCCACAATGGGGAGCGCCTCTGTGTGAAGCAGCAGACCCACGGTACTCGACAGGAGGAGTACCTCTACAATCCAAGGATATTGGGAAGTGCCTCTGTCTAAGGCGGTAGGCCCACAGTACTCTATAGATGAGCAGTACTCCTGTAGCCGAGGTTTCGACAGTGGGACTAAGAATGTTACATGATACTAACCCTAGAATAAAATCCTGGTTTGATCTGAGTTAGTAACTTTTGAGTGTACCTCATGATTGAGATGAATTACTTGATAACTTAGGTATATGTATGGGAATATACCTATGTGGGGTTATCTATTGATTTCATAATTTTTGGTTTATCCTTGTTGGATTTTGGTGAGACCTTGAGGTTCTCGGGGTCCCTAGTGAGTATCATTATACTCACCCATGCACGGGCTTTGCCCGGACCTCATTGTGTTGGATGCAGATGATGGACACCACTGATCAAGGCTGAGTGGAAAGGACTAGACGGTACCCGTAGGTGGACCACATGGAGGAGACGGACAGACATGGAGTGTTGTGGAGGATTTTTGTCCTACCCTTCAGGTAGAACTCCCCGGTGGATGATCTGATAGCTGTTTACCTTTCTTCAGTTGAACTTGTTTTCAGTTTCCTTGTACTTTACACTTGGGCTTGTATTTTCAGCCCCCTTTACTTTTCAGCACTCCTTTGTATACATTTTTAATTAGTGTTTTGCTTCCATCTTATTCTGTTGTGTGTGTTTATAGTTTTTAAAGGCAATGCCTTCCCAGTTTTAGGGATTTACGCCTTTGATGCTAGTCACCAGCCCCTGGCCTATGGAAGGTGGGCTTGGGGTAGTCACGACATGGGCCCCGGGGGATGGGCCATGATAAAAACATTTCATGAGAAAATAACTTTTATACTGTGAAAAAAAAAAAAAAAAAAATTTTAATATAGTTTTTATTAAAAATAAAATTGGAAGATTATAAAGTAATACTGGAAGAAATGGTTGGTCATTATGACAGAGAACTTCACTCAATCCATACTCCAAAATATAAAGATTCCATTAACATTTTTGGTAAATTCTGAATGGTATTTTTTTAGTAAAACAACATGAATATTCCATTAAATTTTTTTTTAAATTAAATCAAGGTTAAAAATGTATTTAATAAATCCTTTGGGGGATTTAAAAACATTTTTCAAAAACATTTTTTTGAAATCCTGATTTTTGAAGAGACAATATTTTCGATCAAAGATAGAGATATAGATGGTTTATTTTAAAAAAATTATTTTTTTAGTTTTGAGTACATAAAGGGATGATAATGAAGGGAGAATTAATTCCCATTATAAAAATATAGGATATAAAAATTATTGTCTTCCATGTGAGATGGATCATAATATTTTATTATCAAAAGTATATATGTAAACAATCTTGATAAATAATGATATTTTATAATAAAAATATTTCCACTTTTGTAACATTGAATTATTAGTTCAATGAAATATTTACAATAATTGAAACATAAAATAAAAGTAAATAAATACTTTCATGATATATTCTTTCAATGTGGTGATATATACACCTCATAAAATAATATAGGTCTATAACATAACATATGTCTCAAAGATGGAAAGTTGGGAAGAAAATAACCTATAAAATTAGAAACATTTGGATCATAACCCCGTGAAATTGAGATACAAACATGGATTTTAAATAAAAATAATTTTCAGGAGAATAATCATAAAATATAACCATTGTTACTGTATAAACAATAATAAATAAATCTATGTTGAATATGGAATGTGTCTCATTTAAGTAAAATTTTTCATGGAAATATCATACCATAGGTCTCCACTTACTTCATATAAATTAGTACAACCTATAAAAAATATTAGATTATTATAAATATATTACTTAACCAAAAACATATTATTCATAAGATATATGATTTATATATGACCTTACATTACCTGTTTATAAATAAATTTATTTTTATAACTGTTTTCAGTTTGGGTATGATTTTCATTGTTCTTTTTTAGACCAATTACATTGGAAACGGTTTCATAATATCCAGAATGTAAAATATTATTTTGATATCATATATAATCAGTACATATGTATTTATTATGACCCATAAAAGTTAAATATATAAAATTACATACCTTGTTCATGAAGATGGTAAGTCATATGTATGCATGAACATTGCTTCCATTTTCAAGATAAAATAAAAGAAAGAAGGGTGAATGATATATTACAATTAAAAAATAATTTCTGGTTCATAAATATCACATATAATTATTTAAAACAATCCTTATTACCATCCATGTAATGAATACCAAAAAAATGAGTCACATCACTTTGTGAGGTGGTAGTTTGTCATACAATTGGATGACATTATCGTATTCCCCATGGAATGGAATTATTAAAGTTATATGTTATATAATAATTATATTTGTATAATTATATTAAAAATATCATATTTTATCATTTAATATACCATTAATACCCTCTAAGAAAAACAAAAAATGAAAAACATCTCACATCGGTTTGTGAGGTGGTAGTCCGCCGTACAAACAAGCAACATTATTGTTTTATAAAGGGTTAAGAGGAAAGAAAGAGGATTTGGTATTATAATTTAATAGGTATTAAAATATCATAAATAAACTATAGGAATATTAAATCCATTATTATATCTATCAGGGATATGTGGTGATGGAAAACTAATGACATTGGTCTCTGAGAAGGTAGTTCACCGTATACACAAATGATGACTTCATATCCAATTTTATGTAAGTGGAGATTGATATAGGTAATTATAATAACATAACTACATATTAGTATATTTAATATACTATGGATATTATATCCACTAGGTTTAATATAAATTTAATGTTTTTGAATAAGATATAATATTAAATGCTTGGTTTGGGGGGTTACATATTCTTCGAACAACTTCTTTTATCCTGAGACAAAAGGATTATTAGTTTGGATTTATGACCAAATTATGGCTTGTAGGATTTTATGATGGAAATATATATGTTATTTTGGTAGGTATTGGCTGAAACAATGTATTTTTGAAGTGTGTAGAGCAGAGGAGAAGGGTGGAATTTTATAAGTGAGGTGAGTGGTACACTTGTAAATTTTTTAAATGAAAAATGTGTTCGTGACTTTTTCACTTGAAAAAAGGATCAAAAATAGAAAATTCAGGATAATATATAATATACTTTCTAATTATGTACATAAAACAAGTTTTGGAAATGTTTTAGTCCATTTTAACCCATACCCATAGTAAACACAATTTGACTTCAACCGCATTAAATAATTTTAACTATTTTTACTATAAATTTTAAAAAAAATTATGTTAATATTATTAGATAATATAAATTATTTTTATTCAAATATTTAATCCATTTTTTCAAATTCCATTCAAAAAATTTGTAAATTTTAATTGATAATTAATCTTTTAGAGACGACGAGAGAGAGGGTTTCCAATGTTAAAATTTTCAAAAGTTTAAAATGTTATTATATATATATTAAATATGAAAATGATTAAAATGACCCAAATTAAGTTAATTGATATTTAATTGTTTTAATTTTTTTTTTAAAACCCCTATCACACAAAATTTAACAATATAAATTTTTTATATAAAATATAATTTTAAAATAAAAATAAGTATTTTTTATTATTCATTGAAAAAGTAATATTCTTTGAAATATCCCAAAAACTCACCCTAATATAATTCTGACATTATGATATGAAAAAATATTAATTTTTCAGAAAAAAATTATAAAATTTTCAAAAATAGATTTTATTATTTCTCCCTAAAATAAACAAATAACAGTTTTTTGAAAAAACTATTATTTTCAAAACATATAAAGTAATTATAAAAAATTATGTATTTTTTGTCAATTTGTTTTATTTATATAAAACTTTTATAGTTAACATTTAAATTTGTCTTATTCCTATTTATTCCTACATTTTTATTTTTACAGTAATAACATTATTTCTTAAATAATAATTTTAATAGTTTTTTACTATTTGATAAAACTCATTATTGTGTGAAATTCATGTTAAACTCAGTGTTACTTGTAATTCATGACATAAAAAAATTAATTTATTAAATTAAAATTAATTTTTCATAATAACTTGTTGTGATATAGTGTGTATGTGTGAAATACAACCACTACGAGTAATGAGAATCATTTTTCGTCACCACTCATCTTGTATGGGATTAGAAAAATATTTAATATCTAAATATTATTTAAATAAAAATGATAATATCCTATATATTATTAAATTATTTGATAGAACTTATAACCATAGTCAATATTAACCCGTAGTTCTAGGAAAATGGACTAAACAACCTCAAGTAACCTACATTGGAAAGAAATATATATAAAAAATAAATTTCACTCGATTAAAAATTGTCTATAGTGACCTAAAAATTTAAAAAATGAAATTCAATTTTTTAATTATTAATCAACTCATTTAGAAATGGAAATATTGAAAAACATGCACTATATTGATTAATTTGTACCATTATAAGTTGTATCCTTTCAGATTTAAATCATCATTAATCATCATAACCATTGATATTTTTTCTAATATATAGTTATGGTATAATTTATATATATAAGGTTATGATAAACACAATTTTTACAAACAATAGAAGTGATGAACTCAACTAGTAGGATTATACCATATCAATCCTATTTATCGTTACATCCCAGAGATATAGCATCCCTGGGATTTTCCATTTAATATTCCCAATTCAAGATTCTACAACTAAAACACATGATAAACAAGTTATTGGGGAAGTTCAAGATCATTAAGATCCTGAACAAACACGTGTTCACTGAATCACCCTAATAAAATGTACCGATCACATATCTTACCCTAAGTGATTTTGATTGTGTAATAAATATCTTTGTATATAGACCATAAAAGCTATGAATTTATAAAAAAAATTAAATAATGATTATATTTATCTTTTATTACCTTAAAATTATTAATTAATATGTTTGATAAAAATTATATTTAGATATGATGAAACAAAAATTATACTTCTAAGAAATATATAGTTTCAATAATGACACTATTTTTGATGAATTCAATAATTATTTTAATAAATTTTATTTAAATAAAATATTCTTATTGCATTAAATTTTCAAAATATAAGTGATACTATAGTTTTATAAAGTCAAATGTAATTTTTATAATCATCATAATATTTTTATTATCAAAAAATAGTGTTTTTTAGTAAATATTGATTTTTGACATAATATATTAAATTATAATATTTAGATAAAAATTTATTAAAATAAATATTATGTTTTTAAATTAGAACATTGTAATTACCTAATGTTGGGTTTTTCATAATTTTCAAAGATCTTAAAATATTTGGGTAAAAATTTAATATGATATAATTATATATTATGTATTATCAAATAAAAAATTCCCAAATGTGTTGTATCAAATAAAATAAAGTGTATCCATGACTAAAATTATTTTTTCTCTCTAATGTAATTTATTTTTTATGATATTTGATTAATTTTATAAATTCTTAATCGATGCTCAAAAAAAGAAACTATATTGTATTGTCTTAAAATCAATTATTTATAAACATGAATCACTTTCACATCCCCAGGGGTATTATTTCATTGAGTTTGGTTAATATATTTTTAAAATAATTAAGCCCAACCTACCTTTTTAGAAACCATGGTGTGGCTTGTTATTTTGATTAATTTACTATATAGTGTCCAAAACCTATGTATATAAATTCATAAAAATTATCCTCTCTTTTTCAATAAAACCCCACAAAGCATCCCACTATTATTTGATAAAAACCATTTATCAATTATGTTACTCTAAAAATACCTCACAATATCCCTCCCAAGGTCCCCACAAGCTCTTAAGAAGCTCCTCACATGCTTTATGAAGCTCCATCTTATGTTTTTGATATTATCCATCTCTTCTTTATTCAAACACCTTATTTATGTGTTGCCTTTTTTATTTCCAATTATTCATGTTTAGATATGTCTTCACACAAACCTATTATTATCATTATGATGTACATGTGATTAATGGATCCTCTGAATCTTATTAAACACATTCAAGAGTCTTTATGTACCATAAGTATGCTTCCAAAATTATTCATCATTTTTTCATAAATTGTTTTAGTAAATATTCATACATATTACCACACTAGGGTATTAACTTAGATATAGATATATTACATTTATAATAAATATTAATTTATATATCCCACAATATTTAATCATGGTATTAAAATAAATTAATGGAACTCTGATATTATATGACCATTGAGGCACACATATGAATGTAAATGATCTGAATTTAATTGGTGTGCCTAGAATTATAATTCCCTTAATGGATTCGGTAATGATTTTGTCACATGGGATGTTATTTATGGTATTAGGGAGGGAAACTTATCCACTATGGTACTTTGTTCTACTTGTGATTTTTTGTTGTCATTTAGCCATAACTTATTATTATGTCTTGTTTTATGTTATTTCCACATTCCATTATTTCTTTGATGTCGTCATGATATATCATGCCTCTTCATTTAAGATTAGTATTCTCACACTTCTTATGTCTTAGAGATATTCCTATTGACTCACATGCATAAATTTCATTATGTTATGCTTTGATTGTTCTCTTAATTAGATATATAACTCACCCATTTCTTATATATGTCATCTGGTTATCCCACATAGTTTTAGAAGACCCATGGAATATAAGTGCATGTCAGAGATTTTTTAATAATGTTGTTATATTTCTATTTCATGTTTTTATGTTATGTACCCAATTACCTAAATACACTAGGCCTCATGATGGTCTAGTTAAGTAATGAACAACTCTAAAATTGGGTTATAGCAATAGACCTATATCCATTATTGTTAAAAATATGGCTATATGTTTTTATGCCCAGGCTATAGTCATGGATTAGATTAAACAATGGCTATAGGTATATTTTGTAACCATGGTTTTCTTACACTATGGAAATAGGGTTTTAGTCTATTCTATATCCATGATTTTGGAAAATACTGGCAATATTTTTTTTCCCAGGATATAGCAAGAATTTTGGGAAACTAGAGCTATAGGTACAGTTTACATCCATTATTTTCATAAATCATAGAAATTAGTTTTTTAGAGTAGGATATTGCCCTGGTTTTTGAAACTTTTCACTATATGACCTTTTCTATATCCACGACATTCATGAAAACCATGGCTATTGGTTTTTTGGTCTGTTCTATATCCATGGTTTTGGGGAAACATGTCTATAGGTCCCTAGATATAGCACTGGTTCATGAAAACTATGGAAATAGGTCTCTCATGCAACTTAAAGATAGATATTTTCCAGATATAAATTCATGATAATACCTACATACACATATTTCTACCAATTCTCGAGGTTAATATACATATATATATTTATATATATTAAAAATATACATATTAATTCAAAAAAATGATATATTGTAGTGGTTAGGTGACTTGTGTTAATGGTAGAGGTCTGAGGTTCAAATTCGAATACTAACTTTTAATTTATATCATATAGCCATGGTTTGGTTTCAAATCCTTGAAATAGGTATATTTCCATGGTTTCAGAATGGGGGTATATCCATATTTCCATAGTTTCAAACTGTGGCTATAGAACTTTTTCGTTATTTAAAATTGTGGCTATAAGGCTATAGCCAGAGTTTGAAAACTGTGGCTATAGGTTCTACACTATATCCATACCAATGGGTTTAATGACTAATTGAACCATACCTATAGGTAATATCCATGTTAATTTCATCTATATCAGGGAAATTAACTATGGATATTGCAAAATTTTATAATTTTGTTACTTATATCATTATGTAATACATTATAATAAAAAGTGTATTAAAATATGGATTGTCTTGTAGTCTATATAAAACATAAATAATTAATAATAAGGTTTTAATGAACTAAGAAACATAATTTTATTATTTACTATATGATGTGCATACACAAATAAAATCTAGAGCAAGGTAAGGGTTCTCACCTCAAATTCTCTTCACTGATACATGTTTTAATGTTATGGCCCAATTTATTATTTCTATAGTGTATATATTCCCAAATAATGTATTATGTAATTACTCATGATTATTTTCATGGTATATATAGAACCATTTTATTTTAAAAATTCTAATGTTTTTTATTCAAATAATATCTAAATTTATATAGCATCCATTTTAGTCACCCTTTATTGACGAATGATTTGATATTATGCAAAAATCATCATTTAAATGGTGTACCTACTGGCTTCATTAATATTAATATAAAATATAATTACTGAAATTGGAATTATATATTCTATTCAGGATCATCTATGCTTTGGGTTATGACTGATTTCTTCCAATAAATAAAAGGTTGTTATATATCTCAATGTGATTTCATAAGTTATAATTTTTTCAAATTAGTTCCATATTTTTCATAATACGGTATGTCCTATTTCTATTATATGATATCAATTTGATGGAAATATTAATTTATTTTGATATCTATACATTTTTAAAATAAAAATAAGTTATTATAAATTCATGTTATTTTAAACAATGTTTCCCCTCCTTGAACAAAATTTCCAATCCACCAAAAGTACCCTTTAAGTGATTTGTATTTATTTTAAATATGGTTGGTTGACTTGGTTGTGAGAATATGTTAATAGTTTTTTATACATGGGTTGATTCTTGAAGGATTATTATGGAAACATCCTGAATTAATTTTTAGAATTTTTATTTTGTTCTTTAATGTAAAAGTCTTATGTCAATGATTACATAATGATCACAATGTGAAGAATTGAAGATGAAGAATTACAATTAAATAAAGATATGAACGGAATATTTATATTTTTTTATAATTATTATGAATAAATATTTTATTATAATTCCATTAAAATATTCTTTATTTGCATGATGTAGAACACTATGGAGGAGAATATTTTCATGCATTATTTGGAGAATTTGGCCATTAGAAATGATTTCATATTTATAAGAATATGTAATAAGAATAAAAGTTCATTGATTTTTAGGGAAATTAGATTTTATAAAGTATTTGGGGGAGAATTATAAAAACATAGGCCACCCCTTTGCCCACAATGTACCCACCACAACCAAATATGTGACCATTGGTTAACCATATTTGAATCAGGTCAACATCACCATCCATATGTGGTAGGGGTGATTGTGTGCTCAGCATGAAATCATAGAACCCACAGGGAGTAAATGGTGTACATATCATATTCATAGGGAACATGAGTGAGTTCTTGAGGGAATATGAAATTTGGATTTGTCGACTATGTAGGGTGTGTGTGATAGTGTTTCAGAGTTACGAACCTAGTATCGTCTTGAGTTGATAGTGAAGCAGAGATTATTATTAGTTGGAATTTTAAAAAATGGAAACAACTATGTGGTACTCATCCATGCAAGTAACATTACAAACATTAACAAATATATTCATATAGTCAGATCAATTTAATCATTTGTATATATATCATTACACCATCGCATTCCATCATCTTCATCTTATGACCTTAAAAGGATTTGAAAACTCTCTCAAGACATCGGAAAACCACACTTCTTCCATATCAGGTTATCAAACTGAGAATGTGAGGTACTCCTGAGTAACCTTAAGTGATTGTTGAAATATCAATCTTGTATTCATGTGATAAAAAAATCCATAATATATATATTATGATTAAGCAGATACAAATTCTAATTCATGGAATTCTATAACACTTGTATGTGAGAGTCCTTCTCAAATGAATAAAATGACCACATGTAGTTGTGATTCCACCTTATCTGATATCACATGATGCTGAAGAAAAATAAGGAAACACACATTTTTAAAAAAAATAATTTTGAGATATTCAGTGGTTTATAAATATAGCTTAACTCATATTAACTGTAAAAAATATTAATATTGAGATTAAATCAACATTAAAACTGTATAATTAAATACATGTGAATATCAGAGCTAAAATAGAGGCACCTACTTAAACATTGAAAATCTTAGCTAATGTACTGATGCTTCTATTTGATTTTTTCTTTTAGAACCAATATTTTCCCAAAACATAAATCATGAAAAACTCTATAATTATGTGAAGAATATTAATATCCCATGTACTCTTCTAGGGATGATTAATTCTAGACTTACATGATGTTCTTGAGATACTATGGAAACTCCCATATTCTTAACACGTTCATGGTTCACTAAATGACATGAGATGTCACACACCATTGGTCTTCCTAAACCTCCTTGTATAACATGAATAAGGGAGGTACTACTATGACATTTTTTTTAAAGTGCATGAGTATTTCATTAGACTATGTTGTGTGTGAGGAGGAAGAATAAATATAGAATCCCCTTGAACAAAGAAAAAAAATTGATATCATGTGTGACCTATCATGAATGTAGAATATATTCCATAGTTTTTGAAACTTTTTTGGGGATAATAAGATAGCCTATTAGAGGAAGTGATTTCATCAAGAAACAAATGTTATTTCAACACTTAACATTTTCTAAAAATGCATTGAGATATTGATCCGCTTTCATAAAATATTTCAGTTAAAAGGCATTAGGTATCTCAAATAGATATTATAAATAAAATTTATAAAGGTATTGTAGAATAATAATAATTAAAAAGGGTTATATGAAATGTTCATGGACTATCAATAACTGTATGCCCACATAAATTATGTTGTGATTTTTGGGATAGATTATTATTTCTTGGTTAAGAACCAAATTACATAATATAATATCAAGAAGTGATTTGGGAGGGGAATTTATCAAATAATAAAAAAATTTGATAGAGTGTTTTAGACTAACATCAAGAAAAAATTTCAATCAACAGAGAACATTGACACTTGATTAGTTAGTGTGATGAGTAATTCTAGATCATTTGAAGATCATTGGACATTTATAACAATTTGGGAGACATGATCATTAGATGTTGATGTTATAGTAGTAGTGTACATGATAAAATCATGTGATATATTTGGTTTTATGATAATGATTACATATTGAGGAGGTATAGAAGAAACCAAAATCTGACGAAGATATTTCTTATTATAGATTTAACTTTAAAGAGAGTTGAAATACACTAGTTGGACTACTTATTTTGAGAAGATAGATTGGGAATCGTTCTTAATAAATTATGTAGGTTTGAACTTGTAGTCACTATTGGTACTCTTAAGTGATAATTCTATGGGATCACTACTAAGGGGAAATGTATATTTCATTATATATAACCACTTCTATTTAGTGAATAATCTATAAGTGGGGAAAATAATTGATTATATAAAGTAGTCAGTCTTTGGATTTAACCAAGTAAAGTACTTGTAAATTGTAATCCATTTACTATTATTGCATACTAGATGAGGCTCATAATTAAATATATGGATGACGAATTAAATTATACAAAGAGGACTAATTGAATGAGAATTAGTTTTAAAAAATAGTGTACCACTGATTCACCTACCCCCATCTTAGTTTTACATAACTTGTCTTTAAGTACTTTAATATATATCATATAAATATCTTCTATATTAAAAATAAATATCTATATAAAATTTAGAATTCGAATTTAGTGGATATCCAACGAATGACAAAATTTTATTGAAAGAACTAAAAATTACGGAGTTATAAAATGGTGCTTTACCCATCTGTTTTGGACTAGAAATAAGAGATAAACCACAATGGTATTGCTAACTATTTCCATGTATGCTTGTAAATATCAAGATGATACTAAAAATCTAGATGATGATTCAATGGTTTAAAATTATTTCAAAGTGGATTTACCATAAAAAGAGTACACTAAAGTGATGAGTCTTAAAAAATAAATGAATATATGGGAAAAACTAGGAATTAGTTATGAAGATATAGTTAATTTATAGTAATAAAAATTAGAAATATGGATAAAAATTCATAAAGATATTAAAATATAATATGATGAAAATTTTGATGAATATTACAATATATTTAATGAGATATTAAAAAAAATTATTTTATTTGTTGAGAAACATGATGATTTGATAATTGTGAAGAATATTATGAGACATTTGATTGATAAATGTGATACAAATGTTTCTACTTTGGAAGATTTTCAATGCATTTCAATGTATGAGATATAGTACATACTGATACCTTATGAAATAAGAATGGATTATGCATCCAAAAACTAGAAAATATATGATATGGCATTTGAGTCTATAATAAAAGTAATGTTCAAAGAGGTGTATGTTAAAGAATAAATTCATTGTAATGATAATAGAGATGATGAAGACGTCAATGAAATTATTATTTTTATTTAAAGAGGGATTAGAAAGAGAAAATGGAAATTAAAATGAAATATATAAACAATGAACTACAACTATATTAAAAATGGAAACTTCCACATTAAAGTCCAATAAAATGGTTAAATTGGAATCTGATTTAGAAAATGAGAAGCCAAAAAATAAAAATAAAAGTTAATATAAATATGTATTCTATAAATATAAAGAGTATTTTTATGTGAAATTATGATCAATCCAATTTATCATCAAGTAGTTCTTCATATGTAGAAAAAAATGTTCCTTTATTATTTGGAAAAATTATCTAATTCTATACAGAGTGATGATGATGGAGAGTTAAGAATAGATATTTATTAGAGAATGAAAGAAGAGTTGGAAGCTTTTATTAAGAAAAAAACAAATCTCAATAAATATAAGAGTAATATAGAGGATGTAAATAAAAAAAGACTTATTAAAATATAAGATCATGATAATGGGGAACAAAATTTTGTTGAGGGGAATAATGAGTATTGATTGAAGGTGGATAAACTTGAGAATATGGTGAATGATATTTAAGAGAAACTGACTAATAAAGAATAAGTGTTTTACTAGACATAATAAACATATCTTATAGGCAAAAATTCTTTTAATCTATTTCAAAATAGATATGTTATAACTAATAGTGAAGATGAATCTATGTTGTCTGAAAATTCAAGAAAACGGATTCTAAAGAATAAAATAATTTAAAGGATATTCAAATAACACCATTTCCCTTTAAGAAAAAAACAATATTACTTTATAGTACGACCAAATCGTGAATTTGTGAAAATGTTTATCAAAAAATATATAATTTCATAGTTCAGAGGATTTTTCTAGTGTTGTCGAATATATGGGTATAAATACATGTTATGTTGGTATGAAATATCATATAATGAAAACAAAATTATAAAAGGGGGATATATGGTGGACAGAAGGGATTTTATTATTAAAGAAATAAATAAGTAACCCAAATCCATCCAAAGTGCCAATGAAATATATATAAGTATGATTGAAAGAAGTGTATTATAGATAAGGATTATAAGCTTGTTGAGATGACATATCCATGACCAAATTACATGCAGGGATACCAATAATATAATTTGGAATAAAAATAAAAGAAAATAGAGAGTAATTAAAACTTATATGAGAAGAAATGTGATTCGCCCAAAAAGGTGTCGCATATAATGAATGAATGTTTGATAGTTTTACTATATCAATTGATATTAGATAAAAATATATATTTCTAAAATAGATGATGTGGGTGGGGGTAAAAATGTGATTTCAAAATAATATTCTAAATGTCATAAGAGGGTATAAAATGGTGATGTTCAAGAAATTTTAAATAATATATGAGAAATGTGTTCACTATGTCAGCATGAGATAAAGAATTATATGACATTACCACCGGACCAAGAAAAGAGATCAATGTGGATAATTTAAGAGAAATAAAAATAAATTTCCTTGAAATCATATATGTCTAACACCACTCCACATGGGAAAATTTTTATTTATAATATTTAAATAATATATTTATAAATTATGATAACTTTAAGAAGAGTACATCGTAGTATGAGATTAACACATGGAATTGTTGAGAGGAAACTCTGACCCAGAGTTCTCTTTCTGACTAAAAAATAGTTCCCCTTATTCAATCATATATATATATATACATATTTTTTTTACTGACATATAATGAATTCAAGAATATTGATTCATCACTTTTGGGTGTCATATATTAGGATAAAAGGGGGTGCTATATTTGTTTCACTTGAATTTTGTAATTTTTTATTTAAAATAACTCCATGATACATATATTTCATTATTTGATTTTTATGTAGCACCATATAGTGATGTGGTAGTTATTTTAGTTTTCTATAACATGCTTGTTTTTTAAAGAAATCATTGAACACCTTTGTTATACAATATTTTTCCTACACTAGGCATTCCCATATGGAGATAATGTTTTCTAGATATAAGAAATTTGAAAAAGAAGATATATTGTATAATACTAATGGGATAATAATATGATAAATGATAAAGATATGAGAATATATGTATTCTAAATATTTTTGTTATTTATTTTTAGTAAGAAATAAATAGAATACATGAATATTCACATTGATGGTGTTGTTTGGTATTACCAAAAAATTAAAATGAAGAGATTGATGTTCCCATTGAGTGATTTTTATTTTTTTAATAAGGCTGATTATAATTGTTGAGATAATATATCGAAATGTGTTTATCATCATAATTATCCTTTGAGGTTTTAAAAAAATAATAATTCTACCCTTGGCCAACCACAGACTCACCTCTTCCACATGTGGGACCTTTGGTCATCCACGTGGGAGACATCTCAACATGTCCAGACTAGGGTGGCATGTGTGAGAACCTACATGATAGGAATTAAATGATCTCATAGGGAGTATTCAATGAACATAGCATGTGGATTGGGTGAACAGGTGTGTGCTTATGGGACTGGAAGCAATTATTACTAAGTATCCTGTGTAAGTATGAAAAAATATTATGGGAATTTTCAACCAATGTTTCTATTCCTCCATTAAAATAAATATTTATAGAAGAGGACTCATCAAATATATTTCATCTAAGTAATTTTATCATCGTATTTAATCATCTTTAAGATTTTTTCATCAAAATATTTTAATTCTTGCTTGAGATTGATAGGACCAATTTGGTACATAATCAACAGTAAGGGGGGTGTAGTGATTTAGTTTTGAGAAAATTTTAACCATTTATAACTTTTAATACCTTTACCTCTTAGACTTATTATGATATTGATTCTTATAATATCTTTTCATTGTAATATGAAATTATATGAATGAAAGTAAAATATGGTAGATGACACATTTACAAGGTTGACTACTCAATAAGCGTATCATTCCTTCTTATGTATAGTGATGACCAATACATAGATTATCTACTATGATGAGGTACATATAATAGTTTTTTCTTCTATAAAACAGTCATTATCTTATGTGTGGTTCCATACACATTAGGTGTGATAAGAAAACAATTATACATACCTAGATTTTTAATGAACTCATCCAACTTGTAGAACCTCACTTTTTCATTATACTATATCTACTAAAAATATCCAACTTCATTAAGTGAATATGTTGCACAAATAATATAATTCACCTTTTGAGGCTTATATTTGATGTAATAGTGCTTATTTTTTACTTTTTCTTCTATCAATTTTTCATGAAAAATAGCGATCAATAAACTACTTTTATTCATCAAAATATCAAACTGAAATCTCCCCAGAATTATACATTTACATCATTTGGATCATGTTACTAAAATATTTTCATCTAATCATGTATTTTTTATGAACATTCATCCTATTATAGTTCCTATGATCCCATATACTTTACCCTATTTACATGATACCAATTGATAGGAAATAACTTTTGGGTATTTGTTTTTCACTTATTTACTTCTCTGATTGGTTCTAAATTTATTTGTCTAGAGCTATCAATATGGTTATTCCCACTATATATGGTATATCATATTTAATTCCTTAAAACATAATGATAATTACCCTCGGGAATCTTGGACAGTACTTATTCACGGTTTACTAAATCATCCATGGTAGGAATATCTTTAACATCACTATTATGACCAGTACTACAAGAATAAACCATCAAGAAATAACTACCTCTCATTTCACCAACTCCCTATTATACTGTCGTACTTTCTCCATAATCATTGTAAATTAATATTAAATCAATTATTTTCCCACTTACAAAAAATAATATTGCACTTGATTCTTTCTTCATTTGATCACCTACAGACTGCCTAAAATATATTAGTCAACCAATAATACAAGATAACATATTAATATCTCTATTTTAAAGTTCATCCTTTATATTTCTAAAATATATTATTGAATACAAATTTTTAAAATGTTATTATTAATACATTAAATTTTAAACTTACCATCACCAAATTTTTTCCCTCTACAAAAACATTGTAATGTTATTTGATCATTCCTTCTAGTACAACATCATAACACCACTTCTAATAAGTGATCTTTACAACACCTCTTCCATCTAGTTTTCTCTGACCTTTATTCCTTCCCAACATCATTAGAACGTCTTATAAGTCTTGCACATTTCTTTTCGACAAAAAAAATAACTTATTTTTATGAGGAATATATTTGATCATTCTTTGAAATATTTCCCACACACTTTCAAAGGGATCTTCCTCCATCTGATGCATTTTCTATCATAGGTAATTTTCCTACTTATGATGAACCCTTAGTGAATTTATATACTCCTTTAATCTAATAGCATCATAAACGAATATTAGATGGTTTTTTTTGATTTTATCATTTAGAAAAGTTTTTCGGATGAAACTTCATTGAGAATCATCTTCATATGTTGTTCGATGAACCCTCTAAGAAATATTATTCTGATGAATGTCACATAGTATTATTTTGATAACATAATATAGTGATTTCTTCATTTTATTAACACAAAACATTTCCTATAACTATTTTCTTCATTATGATACCCATATTAGATAATTTGAGAACTATTTTCTAGTAGAGTCATCTCAATGAGTCGTTGACTTCATTTGATATACGTAATACATCCTTTTATCAGTTATAACCTCATTAACACTTATATCATTATTTCCTTATAATTTCTTATATTACCTTTTTTATATTTAAACAATTCCATACCATTAAATTCATACATCTATTCATGTAACTTCAATAAAAAAATCACAATGTTTGAGAACCATAGTTCCACACCGTTTTACAGCAACATTAGTATCTTCCTAATCAAAAAATTATACAACTACTCATGAAACTCAGCATTCTACAAAATCATGGTTCCAGAAATAATTTTTCATTCATGGTGTTTTAAATTATAAAAATTAAAGTTGTTAGGTCGGAACAAACGAGGAAAATGGGAATTGATGGCAAGAGGGGAGGTGAATTGCCTTTTTAAAAAATGATTAACAAATTAAAATCAAAGTTAAAAATGCAGCGGAAAGTAAAGAGGAAAGACACAAGAAATTGATAACGGAGTTCGGCCAAAACCCGGCCTACGTCTCCGCTCCCAACTCAACCGTTGAGAGATTCCTACCGCTTTCTTTTCAATGGTTTTAGCAAGAAACCCACTAGGCTTTGAGGTAGCACTAGGACCTATTACAGCTTGCTTTTGAAATGGTTTAGCAAGAACCCACTTGCTTTTAATGGTTTAGAAAGAACCCACTATCCTTCTTACAGGTGAAGGATAGCTCACCTATGTCTCAAGATTTTTAGAGGAAAAGCTTGTGAACCTCTTCACACCTTAGTGGTGATGTGAAACCCAAAAGAAAGGGGGATGAGAAAGGTTTGGGGTTTGTAGGCACAAACCCAAATTTAAAGCTCAAAATAAATAAACAATGAAAAACCGTAATGGAGGAAGTCTTGGGCGCCTTTGATTGATTGGAGATGTTGAAGGCCGCTTCCAAGCTTCTTTGAAGGAGCTCCTTGGATGTGGAAGTTGTTGGAGCAAGGTGGGTTCCTTGAAGGAAGTCAGCTGGAGGTACGCCAAATGATGGAAAAGGTGTCCGTGGGCTTTGTATAAGTTCCGGTAGGTGTCCGGGGCTTCCTTGGCCTTTATTTATAGGCATGGAACCCTTGGGGAGTCTTCGGAGCCGTTGGAGAGGCTTAAAGAGCCGTTGGGAGCCAAGTGGGCCAGCCTGGTCAAACTGCAACGGCTAGTTTGACTGGCTCCACCGGCTGGCCGGTACAGTCCCACCGGCTGGCTGGTGTGTGCAAAATGGAGAGGTCTTTGGGCTCAAGCTCCACCGGCTGGCCGGTGCCAGAGCCACCGGCTGGCTGGTGGCAAGACAGTAGCTTGCCATTCTGTGCAGGTGCCACCGGCTGACCGGTGCTGCGGCCACCGGTTGGCCGGTGGTGAGGCAGTGGCTCTGCCTTCTGCCCAGGGTCCACCGGTCGACCAGTGGTGAAGCCACCGGTTGGCCGGTGGACTGAATTTCAGTCCAGTTTTGCTTCTTGCTTTCTTGGCCTAATTCCTTGGCCACCTGAAAAGATTCCTATTATCCAAAAACACTTGAAAAAGGATTAGATAAACATGAAAGTGATTGTGATCATGAAAATTAAACCACGAGGGGATACGAGAGGTACAACAATCTCCCCCTATTTTGATGATCACAATCACCAAAACAATTAAAGTAAAAAACTGAAATTGAAAGGAAATGCTAAGCATGATGAAAAGGATTCTCCCCCAATCAATCAAGAAATTTCTCCCCCTTTGTGATTATCAAAATAGCGTGGGGCATAAAACTTGATTGAGGGAAAGTTTGAAAAACTAGATTTGAGATTTGAAAGATCAATTGAGATTTTTGAAATTGAAATGAAAATTTGAATAACAGTTTGAATTGAAAGTTTTGAATCAAAGAACCAATTGAAATTTGAAATTTGAAACCAAATGAAAATTTTTGAAATTGAGAGTTTTGATACCAAGTGTTGAAATTGAAAGGAAAAATTTTGAATACACAAAAAAGCTTAAAAGATCCTAACTCCCCCTAAATAAAAACAAAAAGTCACCGGGGAGAGGGATTTTGAAAAGAGACAATTTTAGGCCCGGAGAGACTCGCTAAGAGGGATTTTTCAATCCACACTTGCCTTGTAGCGGGTCTTCTCCTATAGAATTCATCCGAATAAAAAATCGATTTGGGCCTACCATACCGGGCGTTTTTGCAATTACATTCATATATCATGTGCCCGGATTTCTTACAATAATTACAAAATTTAAAACAAGAGCTCCCCCTAACAAAAACAGTGGGTGCATGGGAGGAGGAGGCTACATTGGTATATCCTAGCCCTTGGGTGGTTCTTGAAATTCGTTGGAAACCAAGCAATTTTGAAAGATTTTGTTCCCCTTGGGTGAATTTGGCTAGGGATTCTTTAAGGTCCTTGATGGTTGATTCCAAAGAATCAACATTTGGGAAATTTTGGATTTTTAGGGAGAGTTCCTCCTTCTCTTTGAGAAGTTGTTCTTTTTCGGAGGAAATTTTTTTGAAATTCTTTTTCAAAGAAACAAATTTTGAAGAAAGCTCATGAAAACCATTTTCTAATTGGTCTCTAGCATGTTGGAGTTCTTCATATGATAAATGATTAAAAGAATTAGAAGAACTAGAGGATGAAGAAGAGGAAGAGGATGATGATACCTCATGTTTTGCCATTAGGCATTTTGTACCTTGGTCGCTTGAGGAGGAGGAGGAGGAGGATGAGGAGGTGTCACTCCATGTCGCCTTAAGGACCTTTTTCTTTCCTTTTTCCTTTGGCGTGGCCCGTTTTTTGTTGAGTGGGCAATCGGGCTTGTAATGCCCTTTTTGGCCGCACCCGTAGCATTTTACCTTGGGCTCGTATCTTGCGGTGGGTTCTTGCTTACGCGCCTTGCGGGATTTCTTCTTCTTGTGTTTCTTCATAAACTTGTGCATTTGGCGGGCGAGATTCTCCATTTCCGAGTCGCCGCTTGATGATGAAGAAGATGAAGATGATGAGGAGGAGGAGGAGCTTACTTCTTTTTGTACCTTGAGGGTGATGTTCTTTGGAGTCTTGATTGGTGTGCCCTCCTTTTGATCTTGCCTCCTCATCGTGATCTCGTACGTCATTAGGGATCCGATGAGCTCTTCGACCGGCATGTTTTTGACATCCTTAGCTTCTTGGATTGCCGTCACTTTAGGTGCCCATGAGCTCAGAAGGACCCATAGGATCTTCTTGACCATTGTTTCTGCAGAAATTTCATCTCCAAGAGATTTTCTACCATTGCACACATCAGTAAATCGAGTAAACATTTCAGAAATTGATTCATTTGGGTGCATGGAAAAAGACTCAAAATCCTGACGGTACATGTCCAATCGAGTATCCTTTACTTTGTTGGTCCCCTCATGGGTAACCTCCAAAAGTTTCCAGATTTCATGTGCGGAGGTGCATGTGGAAACTCGATTGAACTCATTTCGGTCAAGGCCGCAATGAAGAGCATTCATGGCTTTGCCATCAAGCTCAAAATTTCTAATGTCGGCTTGGGTCCATTTGGATTCGTCGGGGGTAGACAAAGTGTAACCTTGCATGACTATTTTGTAAATGGGATATCCTATACTTCTAAGAAAAGTGGTCATGCGGGTTTTCCAATAATTATAGTCGGTTCCATCAAAAAATGGAGCACGACCCAATGAAAAGCCTTCGGGGGCGAAAGAGGTTGATGCCATCTAAATGGATCTTAAATTTGAAACCGGGTTAGGGAATTATTCAAATTTCCCTCTGATACCAATTGTTAGGCGGAACAAACGAGGAAAATGGGAATTGATGGCAAGAGGGGAGGTGAATTGCCTTTTTAAAAAATGATTAACAAATTAAAATCAAAGTTAAAAATGCAGCGGAAAGTAAAGAGGCAAGACACAAGAAATTGATAACGGAGTTCGGCCAAAACCCGGCCTACGTCTCCGCTCCCAACTCAACCGTTGAGAGATTCCTACCGCTTTCTTTTCAATGGTTTTAGCAAGAAACCCACTAGGATTTGAGGTAGCACTAGGACCTATTACAGCTTGCTTTTGAAATGGTTTAGCAAGAACCCACTTGCTTTTAATGGTTTAGCAAGAACCCACTATCCTTCTTACAGGTGAAGGATAGCTCACCTATGTCTCAAGATTTTTAGAGGAAAATCTTGTGAACCTCTTCACACCTTAGTGGTGATGTGAAACCCAAAAGAAAGGGGGATGAGAAAGGTTTGGGGTTTGTAGGCACAAACCCAAATTTAAAGCTCAAAATAAATAAACAATGAAAAACCGTAATGGAGGAAGTATTGGGCGCCTTTTATTGATTGGAGATGTTGAAGGCCGCTTCCAAGATTCTTTGAAGGAGATCCTTGGATGTGGAAGTTGTTGGACCAAGGTGGGTTCCTTGAAGGAAGTCAGCCGGAGGTACGCAAAATGATGGAAAAGGTGTCCGTGGGCTTTGTATAAGTTCCGGTAGGTGTCCGGGGCTTCCTTGGCCTTTATTTATAGGCATGGAACCCTTGGGGAGTCTTCGGAGCCATTGGAGAGTCTTAAAGAGCCGTTGGGAGCCAAGTGGGCCAGCCTGGTCAAACTGCAACGGCTAGTTTGACTGGCTCCACCGGCTGGCCGGTACAGTCCCACCGGCTGGCTGGTGTGTGCAAAATGGAGAGGTCTTTGGGCTCAAGCTCCACCAGCTGGCCGGTGCCAGAGCCACCGGCTGGCCGGTGCCAGAGCCACCGGCTGGCCGGTGGCAAGACAGTAGCTTTCCATTCTGTGCAATCAATATACTATTATTATTAACTTTTATGTGGTTGTCTCCAAAAAATTCCTCAATTAGACTGGAAGTTCAATCTTGGTCCATCCAATGGGAAATTCCCCTATAATGAAGACTTTATAAAAGTGTATCAATTGGAAAATAATTATGATAGAATAATTAAGAATCCTTTATCCAATGGTTCAAATCCGAAACTTTTTACATATGTTTTTTAGTCCAATAGACTCCTACGATCACCTTGGAACACTAGCCTCTTCCTTCATTTACTATAGTCCCATATTCCTACGTTTATTAATCCCAAACTCAAATTTATATTTAACATTGTAAACTTTCCATGGAAAATACCAAATGAAACTTCATAATATTGATAATAAGAATTATTATGTAAACATCAACCACAAGTTTCAGATATTATGAATGACTCATCAATCTGAGTAAGACAACTCAAATTCCTAATGGAACATTCCCCTTGCAAGTAATGAGTAATATTAATCACCACTATGGAAAGAACATAACATATATTATTCATAGTATAATAAAACATGATCACTTCCTTTATAATTCATACATTAATCCAAGTTACTTCATAATTTTTACTAGGCTTGGATACATCAACTGAATCTTTTCTGAAATATATTTATTATTACTTCTTCAATAAATTGAATTAAATAAACTCTTTTTATTTCATTGAAATCCATTGATAACCATTGAAAACAATTTAAAATAAATATAAATTATAGAAAAAGCGGGTTAGACAATATAAATCATTGTATATGTTGGTAATTAATTCAATGTATTTTCTAAAAGAATATTTAAAAATATAAATCCTTCTCTCCCATTCTTCTTAATCATTCTATGATACTTAATTTTTTTAAAAAAATATGTTCACTTTATTATCTCGGTTTTTAAAAGAAATAGAATGTTCCTGGATAAAGGTTAAATGTTCATTCTTCAGTAATGTGACATCTATAATTTCAATCAAATTAAACATGATCCATCCTCCTTGAAGAATACAAGATGATTTTATTTAGAAACTAAATTTTTCTATTACCAACTAATCTGGATACCTCATTTTGTTAGAACTTGGAAAATGTTATTCACGGGTTCACCATTTTTATTCAAATTTGAAGGTAATAAATTAGATATGAAACACATTTAATATTGATCAACCATAAACTCTTACACTCACATTAAAAAACATATGAAAAAAATCAATTATTATAATATGATAGGTTCCCTTGGAGAACTTACATATTTACAATTTTCATATATAATTTATTAATTCAATTTCCCTTGTTGGGATATGTTTTTTTATTTTAATTGACCAAGGATGTGAGATTTAAAAGGGATATACTTTTTATAATCAAATTCTTTTATAAATATTTAATAATATAATATTCATATAAAGAAAGGATTCTATAGAATATTCATCATCATACACTTGTCTCCCCTTCAAGGAGAACTTCATTTAGATGTTTATAATGTCTATACTCTTCAATAGATATTCTTTAGAAGCCTTATTTTGATAAACCAAGAAAACATGTATTTCTAATGGGGATGTCTATACTTTTGAAAATTTCTATATCTTCACAAAGAATATTCCTTTTTATTATATTAATTTTAAATTCAAATTTTATGATGATATCATGATGTGGTTTTATTTCACATTGAAATAATGTAATTATGATAATCACTATTATTTCATCAATGATGAACACCTTTTAGGAATTCTAATAAATGAACAAAATAATCTCTTTAGGATGAAAACTTATTTGTCTTGGCTGTCTAAATATGAAAGCCATTAATCTTACTCTGGTTCCCCTCATATGATAATGGATCACATTCAGTTCACTACAAAGAATGTATAAATACAAAACAAAAAGATTAATAGACTAAGGTGTCTTTTCCTTAGTTTTTTAAACTGAATAGAAAGGTTGATATATTTTTTCTCAAGCGCATTTCTATATCTTCTCTTATCTCCATACCGGCATGTCTATACATTGTTTTGATTTATCATGGGTAGCATGGATCCTACCACATTTTCCTCATCTTATATAGAGAATATTACTTCTTAATGAAAATTATGGGTGTTGTATTATTTACTATTTTAGGGAATGATTATAGTTTTGAAAGAAAGTTTGAACTACTATTAGCACTATGTCAGAATTTTGTACATATCTCACACATTAATTTTTTGTAATATGAGTTGTATTCTCTTGAAGCCTCTCATGTACATCATCTATATCCTATACACTATATTATTTTTCGATTTCAATTTTCTTTGTAAGTTCTTCTTTGATTTTTCTAAATCTCTCTAAACATTCAAGATAGATAAATAACATATCTTAGGAACATTAGAAGTATGTTTTGGTAATCCACATGAATTTTTCGATGTTCCATCCTTTTTATTACAATTCTTATATGATTCACATTTCATCAACTTTTTGGATTTAGAATTATAGTTATTCCAACCATTCCTACTTGAAATCTTTTTACGTGTATTTTATATTTAGAAAAATCTTCTTCTTACCTCCCAATGATGCTTATTATTTCTCCACAAACTTTTGTGGTCTTTTTTACTTTCCATCATTACACACATTTCAAGATTTGAATGCACTGTTATTGTGACAACTATTGTCACATACATCATACATATTATCATGATTTCTGAATATTTTGTAATTAAATATATTTTTCATAACATGTCGATGTTTCTTCTAGTCCTCTGACATGATCCCCTTTGTAATAGGATTCCTTTATGCTTTATCCATTATATGTTTGAGCCGAAAATCTAATTCAAAAATCCAAAATCTGTTACAGCACCAACATTAAGTGACAAACCATTGTCTTCTTATATCAACTATATGATGTTTTTGGATATTATTTATAACATGTTGGTATTTTCAGGGGGAACCAACATCCAAAATCATTTTTTAATCCACCCTAGTCATGATTGTACGATTTTTATCACTTTTAGCCATCAATACTTGTGTGGATATTATTTATAAATGTACACTATTTACATATCAATATTAAGAAACATTTTTTCAAGATGGTATGGATGATAGCTATTATTTATAGATACTTAATATAGATCAACAAAAAATCATGATCATCATATGGAATGTTAGTTTTCTTTTGACATTAGATTACTCCAATAAACATTTTATATGAAAAAAATTCTCTTTATATTATATACACTCAATATGTGTATTCCCAAACTAGACTTCTAATTCTTGATATCTCATATTAAGGTTGTTTTATGACCTTCAATATAATAACCTTCACTTCAAAAAATCACTCTTTAGACATCCATTATATGAAATATAATTTGTTTTAGTGGAAAAGAGTAAATTTTATTGATCATTCAAGATTTTAGTTTTAATTAAAATAAACTAGACATAAATTCTATTTTTTTATTTCCATTAACTTATTGAATCATTTCATCCATTTTCATCAAGCCTACATCATTTTCTTCGACTTCATTAATCTAATAGTATTTGAACTTTGAGGAATATATTTCAAGAACCACCTCCCTTGCTTCCAAGGATCTAACCTATCTCAATATCATTATAAATTAAAATAATTTTTCTTGTAATAAATCTACCATGTTAAATTATTCTTCTTTCAACTGGGTAATCTCTCACTACATACTATGAAATACTCAAAAAAACAGATAAATTTATCTATGGGATTTAAATCTATAACATATTTCAATAAACAAGCTTATATATCTAGATAAGTAATAAAACATCATCTTCACCACTTATTATTATATATTCATCATGAGGATAGTTTGGATAATAATTTTTTCATACCTCACAATCAATTAAAATTCATGATTCCCATAAGGATGGAATAATTTATTTCTCCTTGATGGAATGTTGAACCACCTATTAATTACTTTCCATGCCAGATATATTTTAATTGTTATCAAGGCAATGAGAATACTATACTTCCTCTTCTATATATAAGATGGAAATGTCCTTAATAATTATTTTATATTTATTTTTATTATTCAACTTGGTCTTAGAAGAAATATAATTTTTATTAGATATAACTAAATCCTCATAATAACATTACTTTATTATTAATATGAAAAATAATAAATAACAAAAAGTGAATAAATTCAACCAAGAGAATAAAATAGGGGTGAACCATCCCAGTAATAAAAATATCGATTAACACTTTAACACATTATCAAAACTGGGAGGGGTGAATCAATTTTGTGAACATTTTAACCAATTATAAATTTTCATTTCTTTATGTTATTTACTATTTAGGATCCTGATTCTACAATTCCATTTTCCTTATCATAATAAATTAAATTAAATAGTGTAAAATATGGCACCTGATTTGTTTACAAAAAACATTATTCAATAAATGTATCTAGTATATGGTGCATATGGTGATTACCAGTATATAGATTATCCACTATAATGAGGTACTTGTTACATTGATTTGACTAAAAAAAATCTATAGTCTTTATAAGGCTCCCTAGACTATTAGAAGAAGATAATAAAATAATTCCAAATAAATGTACCAATGATGACCTCATACAACTAGAAGTTGCTCACTTGTTATTTATATTACCTATGTAGGCTCTCTCCAATATCATAAAGTTACATTGTAACACCAAGAAATACATATAACTATTTATATTTTTAATGGATCCCATGGTTAGTATTTTTCCTTTTTCTTCTATAAATTTTTCCTGTAAAACAACCAGCAATAAACTCTTCATCTTCATCAAAGTATAATTTTAAAAGATTTCCTCCATTATTTGTATTATATTTGTAAAACATTGTTCTCATATCTTTCTATATAATCCTTCTGATTCTATGAATTCTCATCTGGTGACACTTGATTTTATCCCTCATATTTCATTCTATTCATCTGATACCAATCACTATGATATCTCTATCCATTATCCCTTAATCACTTATTCCCATATTCAACCATTTCTAAATTATTATATGTGGTTATTTTTCACCATATGATACCTCTTTCTCTCTATGATACAACATATTTTGATGTATTAACCAAAATAATAATTACTATCAACCACTTTAAATGACAATTCTTCATGATATTTTAATATTTCCACATTACGAATAGATAAAACATCACACTATAATCCAATAACAAGAGAAATAATACTTGATAAAAACTACCTGTCATGCACCATTTTCCCATTATATGTGTATAGTTTCTCTATATTATTAGTGATATTTATACACTAAAATATTTACATACTACATCCAAATATTTATCTCTCACTCATCTCTTTCTTCACATGACCACCCTGACTCAACCTAAAATATTGTAGTAAAACAATATTTATATAAAACAACCTTATATTTAATCCTCAATGTTCTTCCTCAACCTTTTCAATATATCACCAAAAATTATGATTCATCCTCGATGAATATTGAAACATTGAGCATCAAATTCAAAATCTCAATAATATATGAAATTATGAAAACATGGTAATGTTATCTATAAATTTCATTTAGTATAACTTCATATATCAACTTCTAAAAATTCATCTTTAAAACACCACTTCCATTTCATTAACTTTGACCATTTCCCTACAAAAAATCATAATAACATCATGGATGTCTTACAAAATACATTTCATTCATCAGGTAACTTCTTTTTTATGATGAATCTATTCAATCGTTAGTTGAAATTATTTTCGGGATACATTTAAATAGATATTACTCTATTTTATGAGATCTCATATATATATATATATATATATATATATATTATATTTCATAAATCCGAGGAAACCTTAGATATAATATATTCCCCTTTGGTATGATGAATTCATAGAACTATGTTAGCTAACTTTGTAGTAAACAACCCAATATTTTTATAACACATTTTCTAATGAAATTACTTTGTAAAATTAGTCGGATACATAATCACATGAAATCCTCTGGATGTTATGTCACTAATAATTCATTTATAACTTAGTCAGATTAAATTCACTCTATAGATTCTATATGGTGACTTAATAAAAAAACTTATCAATTTGAGGATCTTACTACATTTACTAAAACTATTTACATTGTCAAAAAACATATCCTCGATCATTTGAGAAATTATATTTAGTATAGTATTTCTAATAACCCCACCAAGATTATACAAAAACATCTTATACCCATTAATTAGAAACAAAATTTTCATAACATACTTCTATTGTACTTCATAACTTCTTACCTCTACTTTTTAATCATTTTACATGTTCTTCCAATAGAATTCAAACAGGTCCCTATTAAACCGTAATTATCACTTCACAATTTTTGATAACCATAACCCCCTAACATTTTATAAAAAATTTATATCATAATGAAATGAAAATTTTAAATCTTATCCTCAATATCCTCTTTTTAAAGAATCTCAATTATATTAAACATTTAGTAGGAATGCTATTTTGAATTGAAAGAACTACATAGCATCACCAAATATATCCCCCTATTGAAATGAAATTTCCCATATGCCAAATATTAAATTCAAATCACTTCCATAATGAATAATAAAAAAACTGAATTAAAAAAATATCACCAAGAATGTATTTATTTCAGTTGATTGTTTTTTATCTATCTGATGTTAAAATAAATGTAATTGATGACACATTTATTTTGACATGTGGTTTCACGGACACACCCTATTCAAATTTTTTCACTCTCATTATGAAAATTATTTCAGTGGTACCACAATCATTCATATGATATAATGTATATTAAATATTGTTCTATTTGATTGGAATATCCTATGTAATAAATACTTAATAAAATTACATGAATTTGAAACACAGTCCAATGGAATAATTCAGAATCCACTATATAATGGTGGGACTCAGAAACCATCATTTGATGGCACTTGGGCCAATAGATTTTTTTGGTCATAGTGGTACACGGTCCTATACCTTTATTTCCTTATATCTCATCTTCCTCATTTTATTCATCACAAACTCCTCCATCCCTTTGACATCACCGTGTTTTTATTTAAACATCATAATTTTTATAACAAACATGCTTATACCAATATCAATAACACGTTTGAGACAGTATAAATGACTCATCAATCATTATAAGTTATCTCCAAGTCATCGAATAACATTATCCTATCATGTAAAGATTAATATTGGTCTCCACTAAGGTAGGAACATAATTTAAATGGTTATTAATATAATAAAACTTGAGTAATTAATTTTTTGTCATCAATTTAACAAGCTAAATCAACTTCTTTTTTTAACAAGCATGGACATATAAATCAATTTTTTTTAAAAAAAAATATTATCTTTCAACTTATTCACATTAATTAAAAAAATTATATTTCATTAAAATCCATTAAAACCTAATGATAACCTTTGAAAAACAATACAAATCAAACAAAAAGTGGGTTCATCATAGCCAAATAAAAATCAAAGTTGGTCCATTTTTAGTAATCAACCAAAGTTTCTTGGGAATAATTGACCTTCTCAATAATATGAAATAAATGTAGGACTTTTGTGAATGAAATGTATCAAAAAATAAGTCATTGTATAGAGAGTCAAATTAATTCACTACATATTTGAATGCATTTCATTCTATAACACATGAATGTTATACATAATTTTAAAAAAAGTAATCCATCTTGCATAGATGAGATTCCACCTTTTTAATCATCGCTAAGGATAATGAAAAATAAGGAAACCTATATTTTAAATTTTTAATCCCAAGATCATGAAAGTTTTATAAATTTATCTTCACTCGGAAGAATTATTAGAGATATTAATATTGTTCTTTTACTCGTATTTAAACCATAAAATTGAGATGACATAAATATCAATGATAATGGAGTGGGAACATCTACAAATAATGAGTCTCCAAGATGAGATAGTGGTAGATCAATTTGATATTTTTTAAGAGATATCCTGTTTTATAGAAAAACAAATCACAAAAAACATCATAGTTTCTTATATAATAAACAAAATATTGTATACACAAAGTTTAACCTTGTAATAAACTAATTTAAGATATACATGAGATTACACATAAAATATCTCATTACTAACACATTATAGGGTTTCAAAATGGCTTGATCACTCCTAAACCACTAGATTATATCACCCTCCATGGTTAAGATAATGAAGAGAAGCAAGGCTTCTGGGTAGAATATAAGTACTTGAGTTTTGCGATGGACTATGTTCTATTTAAGGAGGAAGAATATATCGATCATCTAATGGTGAAATGAAGAAATTACATATCATCTATAACATATCTTGGACAAATAACTCGTTACAAGATTGCACAACTTTTGTGATTTTAATAAGATAATCTAGATGAGGTAGTGAGTTCATCGTTAGGAAAAATCTACAACAATAATGCAAAATGTGGGAAAATGTATTAATAACTCAATTACATGCATAAAATAATTTGATTAAAATATATAAGCAAGGTCTATGGGATAAAATAAATAGAATTTATATACGAAAAGTCCAATAATATGAATAACCAATGTATATGTTCACTATTTATGAACTGTTAATTATTGTGTGAATGTATGATTTATTTTTAAAATTTTAAGTAAGATTATTTTGAGTTTTACAAATAAAATCTTTCATAACTCTGAAGAAAAAATTCATACCCATCATTCATCATCAAAATGAGAATATCGTATCGATATTTGGTTATTAAATTCAAGACATTTTTTAAATCAAAATAGAACTTTCATACCCACGTAATTAGTGTAAAATGATTAGTCAATATAATTTAATGATCAATGGATAGTGAGAAAGATCTTGAAAACCTGATTATCAATGTAAACATTTCATGATGATTTTTAAAAAAGTTTATTAGGTGATTTTGTTTGTTTTTGTATAATTTTTATATATCAACTTGTTGAATAAGGAATCATAATTTCAATATGAACATTCTTTTCTTTTTGATTGTATGTTGAATAAGTATGGAATAATCTAGTGGGACATTGAGAAGGTGATGGAAAATTAGGACTCTGGTTAATCACATATATAGGTGGGACCATTTAATTATTATTGGGAATTTAGATTTTGACTCTATGGGACTATTAATATGGTAATAGGACTTTCCTTAGATGTAACCACTATCATATGGTGAGGAATCTACAATAGAGTGGAATTACTGGTTGTAGCAAGTAGTAGATATTTTGAATAGATCATGTAAAATCCTTATGTGTTGTTAAATCAATATCAATTTTTCATACAGTTTGAGACTAAGAACTGATGATGATTTATTGAGACTTTAATCAGTCATAAATTCACTATTAAAAGATAATGAATTTTTATAATTATTTTACAACTGATTCACCCCCTCTCATCATACCAAACCAGTCATTGTGAACATCACCACCAATTTTCTCAATTTTTATTAAAATATGAATTGATTTTTATATCATGTGGAATTTTTAATTACCTTATCCTAATTTCCAATGAAAATTTTATTTTTTAATTAATTTTTTATTTTTAACAATGGTGTTTTTGAAATGTTGTAAGGGATCTTATAGGCCACTTTCACGAACTACAAGTTACAAATTCCTTTAATTTTAACAATTTTATAACATATTTTTTTCATATACCTCTCCTATTTTTTATTCATATATCCCATAAATATATTCCAAATTAAATAGACTTTTCTTTTTTGGGGCCAATCGAATGCCATGATTTATGTAAACAAGGTTTCAGAGAAATTACATATTTATTATCTCGTTCCAAGTATCACCCCACAAGGAATAATATTAAAACTTAAATATATTATCAAAATCCTAAATATTTTATTTATAACCCTCTTGGTTCAATTATGGTTTAATAGAAAATAGTTAGTTCATTACTTCGTTAAATTATTCTTTAGTCATTTCAAAAAAGAATCATCTATGGGGATTATTTTTATTTCTATTTCTCCAAGATCCTTCTCATAAATTTTATACATTTGAAATCCATTTCCATTATCTATCTCCCTTTTTATATTATTAATGTTAAAATAAATTATTTCGTTCTTATCTTGTGAATTCTAATGATTTGTCCATCGATTCTGCGTTGAATATGAATTATGAAACCTAGTTCATTATCATGGGTTTGATCATGAATATGGTTTATATTAGGATCAATTTTCATCATGTGGAGAAAATATATATGATTCTAAATTATGTTATGGTTTTGAACTGAATTATATAACCCTCCAATATATTTGGTAAATCAGTATATCTTCTGAGTTGTTTTGAATAGGATTATAGAGTGATCTAAATACACTGTGGGAGTTTGTCCAATTTAGGATTATGGTCTTGGGTGAGACATTTGACATATGTTTATAATATCATGTCATTTAGATGCCACATTTTCATGATTCCTTGACCTTATGAAATAATTTCCATATACAGTGATTTCATTCTTATGATCATCCACCTTATGATACCTTGTTATGATTTTTAACTCTCATGTAATGTTTTATTTAGATGTCTAATCCATTATTCGGATTTCAAGATCAGAATTTTATTTATATATATTTTCCATGATATCCTATGAAAATTTGGAAGATATTTTCAAGTAATTAGCACTATATAGAGGTTTATTAAGAAAAATGATTATATTTTTATTATTTACATGATTTATTTTTATATCTAATCTTATAAATACACTAGACCTATAGATCCATGGAAATAATTATTGGTAAAATATTAAAATAATTGTGAAATAAATTTTGTTTAAATCTTGGGAGAACATAGTTGGTATTATATAATGGTCTAGTTATTTTTGTAGATTATTATTATAGAAACTTATTTAAAAACATAGAGAGAACCCCAAGGTATAAGACATTGAAAAGGATAATATACAAATATTTTTTAAAATTAGATATTATGTGACTTGCCAAGAAATACATCAATTTATGGATATATGAAAGATGATATGTTTTTTCAATAGATGCACATAAGTGTTATAAAACTAAAATTGGTTGGTTGATAATTTACTCAGTTGTCATTATGTTCCCCATTGAGTGGTCCTGATACCGTACACATGGATATACACAATTCAGGGATATGATTTAGTTGATCATATACCCATTATGTATCTCTATAAAATATTTAAATTCTATTTTTTTTGTGTAATATATTTATATGTATAATATTTCTCATGTTAAAATAACCCCTGATAAAACATGAGTTATATTGGACTAACTAATGGAATTTAAGTATAACCTGATGATAGGGGTTAACGATTTTAATGATGGTTTGCTTTTATGTTATTGATTATGATAATCCCACTATGATGTTAAATTTTATTAACTCATGTTATACTTTTTGGTTTTATTCCTGGATGGAATGAGAAATCACAAAGTTAACAATGGTTTTCATAGATAACATAATGATTAAATCTATGATAACCCCATTGGAATGGGAGAAGAACTATGAAATACGATGATTATGTCCAGACAACTATCAAAAACCAAGATTAAAAATGATACCATAGTTTAAAATTAGATTTTCCTAAATATTATAAGGTTGGAGTCTCATGAATGATCCGATAAATAAAATGATTAATGAATGATTTCTCAATCTACATAATGTGAAAAAAAGAAGGAAGAAGAATTATGGAAATTGCCTCAGGCGTCTAGAAAATTATTTACATTTGGAAGAGTGTATCATATAGAATTAAAATATTAGTGAAATTTGAAGAGGCTAGTTTTCATTATGGGAGTGAAATTAACACATACAAAAGTACCACTAATATTCTGATTCTAAAAGTGTTTAAAACCTAGGAATCATCTGGGTAAATACCCTAACATAAAGGCTAAAAAAGAAACAACAACTTCCAAGGCCAGTGGAACAAGATAATACATATGAAATATCAAATAAAATGTGTTTTCTAAAAATTATGGGGAGTAAGGACCAAAAAGCATCAACTAAAAAACCAGGTATCTATATTTATTTCTTATTAAAAATACTCCAATTTACCATGAATGTTTTATTTGAACATTAAAACATCACCTTAATTTCTAGAATTTAAATTAGTAATAAAAATATCAAGTGGTATGGTTATTGTTTTCCAAGTATACGTTAATGAAAAAGTGTCTTAGAATCATATAATCCTTCCTTGAAAAATATAATTTGATTTTATAAATGGTCGGATTCACTCAATATAGAGTAAAAAATATTAGGAATAAGTAAATCAAATTTTATATCTACTTTTATAGCATATGAAATGATGATTATGAAAACCCTTTGTAAGAATATTATAAAATTTTTGTTGAGATACATAATAATGATAGAAAATTTTATTACTTTTTTGGAGACAACTCAATATCATTGGTAATAATATTCAAATTATATTTTTATGTTTCCTACAGTTTAAAGGATTATATCCCTCTAGAAATTATTACGCAATTCATGAATCTCTAAAATACCCATTTAAATAGTTTTATTGGAGGTTAATAAATAAAATTATGAGTATTAAATTTATTTAAGGGGGTATAATGTAACTACAAAAGATTTTAAAATATGTTTTCCCATAATTAAGAAAATGTGTTTGATATCATTCTACATAATCAACACTAATCTTAAATGAAACCATTATATAATTTGAATGGGTATAAATATTTTTGTATTGTAATTAAATCCCAGCCATTTAATTAGTAGGATAGATTAAGATTTACCCTTTTATGAAATATTTATATAAATAATATAATGGAAACCTAAAATATGAATGAAAATCAATTAGTCTTCCTAAAATGACTAATAAAATAACTTATTGTTTCTAAAAGTATTTTTTCTAAAATTTAAATATTTATTTGACCTGATTTTTTATTTCTTGAAATATATGATTAATGATTATAAATTTTATTTGAAATTAGTAATTGTTCAATACTAATTCAATTAGTCAAAAGTATGTAATAATATTTATAATAGTTAATATTTTAGAACCGTTTTTCAATTAATGAATTTTATTTGTAATTTATATTTTCTTTTAAAATTGAAATATATACATTTCATAATTTTAATTTTATAATATAAATATCATTTATGAATTAATTATATCAAAATTTCATTACAATTATTTTTAAAAACATTATGAATTAATTTATATTTATGTGAATAGTAAAAATTTTGATTACCAAAAATTAAAATAGTTATAAAACTATGATGACTAAAAATTTAATGATTTCCCTTCTTATATATGGAATATGTAATGACCTGAACATTTATAAATTAAATTCCATTTTTTAAGGAATAAATTCATTGTTAATTAATATAGTTCTTGAAAACACATTACCTACATTGGTAGTTTTGGATCATTATCTGCTATATCCTAGAATATTTAAAAAATTGTTAAACATCATATTTTTTGACAATATAGACATTTTATATCTATTTATTAGAGTATTTTTTAAAGGAAATAAATTCCTACTAAAACAAATGAATGAAGTGATGGCCTCAACAAGAAAGATTATACCATATGCTGCTTATTTATCATATCATCTGAAGGAGATGGTATCATAGTACATTGACCTAGACCAATGACAATATGATATTCTAAAACTAAAGCATGGTCAAAACCATTTTTTGGGATAAATTGAATCTCATTGAAATAATGACCGAAACCTTATTCGTTGAGCCACCCCAAGAAAGTGTTACCATCACACACCTTACCCTTAAGGTGTATGTTGGTGTAATAAGTGGTTATTTATGAATACATTAATTTTTATATTCAATGTTTTAATAAAATAAGGTTTATATTTATCCATTTTTAATATCAAATTTTATATACAATTTTATATGAGTTGCTGATAATTTTATTTGGATATTAAAAAAATTTAAACAATACATGGGTTTAACACATTATAAATTGATTAAAGAATTTTGAAACAAAAATATTAAAATCATATAATATTCTTTTTAAATATTTATAATTTAATAATGTCTGATGTAAACGATATTAGTGATATAAAACTGTTATTGTAAAAAGCCATAATTTTTCAATATATGGGAATTTTTAATTAAAAGTGTAATATCTATTATCATGATCATATTTTTTATAAAATAAATATTATTTTATGGAATTAGCACATTGAAATTTTATTATGGTGGTTTTTTCTTATTTTTCTGTGATTGTAAAATTTTTTAGAAAAACATTCATATTGTATAAATATACAGTATATATTATGACATCATAAGGACACTGAAGTGATGTGACATATTCCCTAAAGGGTATAAATGAAAAATAATGTATTTTCCCTCTAAAATAATGTCTTTTTTCAAGAAATTTGATTAATTTTATAAATCCTTAATGACCCTTCCAAAACCATTATTATATTTCAAGGATTTAAAATCATTTTATTATAACAATGAATCACTTCCACATCAAAAATTGTGTTATGTAATGGAATTCTCATATTGACCTTTTAAAATAATGAAATTAGCTATTATTTGACAATAAAGACATGTAATAATCATGGAATGGTTTTTGGATTGGATTAATTTAACATATAGACTCTAAAACCAATGTATAGAAATTAATAAAAAATTCTCCACTCTTTCTCTACATAATCACACCCATCCACCCATTCCAATACACACAAAAACATGGATTTAAAAGTCACATTTACAGTTTCCTCTTTATATTCCTCCCACGGTGTCTCTAATCTCTTAATAAACCCATCCTAAACATTTAGAAGTTCCCTATAAATGTATGGGATCCTCTCATTATCCTATTTATTCAAGTATATTATTTAGATTATTATATTTAATTTCCAATTTTTCAGTTTATGATATGTTCTTAGGTAATTTCCGATAATTTTCCATGTAATTGTTTTTATTTATATGGAATTATTTAGAGACAGAACGCTTTGACGGTATGTGATTCTGAGGCCTGGGGTGCCCGAAATGTAATTTTAAACTTTTTTAAAGCACAATCAGTAAACCAATGAGTGGGTTCTTCTTACATTTGAACTAGTGCTCAGATAGAAAATCTAAGGGCACCGTTGAACTCGGAATGACCAGATTTTCCTAGAAAGGACTTAACTTTGATCGAAAAGGGTCGGATATAAATGTTATTTTTCAGACATTTCAGAAAATAATAAAATAACTTAAAAGTATATTTTATTTCTTTTCTTAGCCATTTAGAGGAAAATGGTGGAGCTATAGTGCAGCGATGAGGAAACAACGACGAGCATTAAAGGAATCCCCTTACGGCCTTGTTAAGGTGCAGCATAATGACGCAATGTTGCAGCATAACAGAAACACTGCGACGTGTTCCCTTTTTAAATCATTAACACATTCGAGAGTTAGGAATTAAACTATGGTAAATTCTTTGATGAACCTCTGGTGAGTTTCCTCTCCAAAAAATAATGGTGAACGCTGGTGTAATGTCATTGACTTTGATTTACCTCAGAGAACGTAGCTGGAAAGTGATGAGTGATGTCGACCTCTGGAACCCTTGAGAACGGAATGCTACGACAACGAATGTTAAAAGAGGTGTTAGTTGTTTCATTAAGTTCTTTTTCCCACTCTTTTTTCTAATGCGGTGAACGTGTGTTAACCCATGAACAGGTTGGCCCGCAGATCATTCATCGATGCAGGAGGGAGTCTTTTTCTTGGGTTTCTATAGAAGGATTGGTATATTGTTGATAGAATGTTATCTTCAATCCAACCCTACTTTAAGCTTCTAACACTGAGGGCACAGGATAACACAAACAAGGCCCGACCCCATCCTCCTTGTGCTTCCTTGGTCGATGAATGTTTGAAATGGAAACAATACAATTTCAAGACCCTCGTATGGAAGGTAGAAACCCGAGAGGCCTGAGGGCGAAAGAGGTTTTGAAATTGGACCGCCGAAGCAGACCCGATGGCACGTGGAAGGTGTCGCCAGTGCGGTGGAGGCGGAGACCGGAACTGGCCTCATATGGGAGGCAGCGGCAACCGACGCCACATGGGGGTGGAGCGACCGACCCTTGCTAGCAATGCAGTTGGAGGCGGCTTGATCGGCGTGCATTGTGGTGGAGGAGCTCATGGCCTGTCGGTCACGGTAGTCAGCTAGACGTGGCACGAGCCTCACACCACATAGTATAAAGAGTCTTACTCCTTATGAGATGTGTGTAAACAAATGAAGTCCACTGACTGAACCAGTCACCCACACCCTAACCGGACCGGCCAAGCTAGTCAGAGCTGGGCCAAACCATCCCACCCACTAGGAAGAACCGGTCAGCCCCCCAAACCGGCCACCCCAATAGGTCAATATGTGATAGTAGATCAGTCTTCTCAAGTATCCCAAATAAAATTTCAAGCCAATCCACCTTATGGAACTAGGATAATGGGATAAAACTGGTCCATGCGGCGGCCCAGGCTAGGAAACGAAACAGGCCCACCAGTGTGGGTTGAGCCAGATAAATTTAAAGTCACTCAGTGACCAAGGAGACTAGAACAAAAACCATCCTTGGTCTGGTCTAGTAAGGCCCAATGGGATAGGCATTCAAAAATGGTTCATGTGGACTCCGGCCCAGGGTTGGTTAGGTCGGTCCGACCAAGTCGGACCGGGCCCGGACGAAATCATCCCATGTTTACTAAAACACCTATATCTTGAAAACCGGCCATTCGTTGATGAGATTTTTGCGGAATGGTACCCTATCAACAAGGAATCACTTCTGATATAATTTATTTGGGTTTTAGAGGATGTTTTCATACCTCCGGGTTGTATTGGACTCGAATCCTACCGGTCCCTTTTTACAGAAATGCCCATATCTTATTGATACGACATCTGTTCAACGAACCTTTTGTTGGTTTGGGATCCTTACAACAAGATGGTCCATTGAATTACTCTATATGGGACTTCATGTAGGAAGAGATATAACTAATGAATTGAGGAGATGATCCTACTGAAATCAAGTGTGCTATGTGCAGGAATCTAGTTTCTGGCTATGATATGAAGAATGAAGAGAGACCCTTCGTAGATCGACATAAGAGATATCCTTCATGTTTCATCATAAGAGAGACCCTTCATAGATTAGTATAAGAGTGTCCATTCTTGGATAATAATGATAGAGACCCTTTGTGTATCAGTAGTAGCGCAACCAGTCGTGGATCAATCGTTGAGAAACCAGTTGTGGATCAACAGCAGAGTGACCCTTCATGGATCAGCAGTAGATAGAGCCTTAATAGATCAGCAACATAGCCTCTTAATATAATAAGATGATCTAGCTTTATGAAAAATCATATTTACTTCTATAAATAAGTTATACCTTGTGTGAGCTATGTATTTTTTATTTTTATATACTTTGAGATCGTACTTTGTGATATTTTTTCTTTGTAGATTTTTGTGAGACCCGAGTTGGTGTTGGGGTCTCTACTGATTATTTTCATACACACCCTTGTACGGGCTTCGCTCGCAACTAATCTACCTTGTGTAGACGATGTACATCTTTGACTAAGACTTTGGGAAACCGGGGATAGACTGTGCTCGAAGGAGGATTGATTGACGTGGGGTTCTATAGTGATAGCTGACAGTGAGTTGTACCTACAAGTTATATAGGATCCTTAGAGGACAACCTCCAAAGATTTTACTTCCTTTTTGTACTTTCCTTTTAGTTGGGATTGTATTTTGGCCCCTATGCATTATGTTTAAACCTTTTACTCTCAATGATGTTACTTTTTGGGTTTTTTAATTACATTCATTCCTTTGTTTTTTTTCTTTTTTAAGTATGCCCCATTTGTGTGTGTATAGGTTTAAAGTCCATACCTTCCCTTTTTGGGATATGCCTTTTCGGTACTAGTCACCAGCTCTAGGAAAATGGATGGAGGGTTGGGGTAATCACGGAACGGCCCCAGGGGGATGGGTCCTGACATCCTACATCATTATTATGTAATTTTATATTCAAATAATGTATAGAGACAAGAATGAAAAGTCCTGCAGGGATAGGATAGAGGGGGAAGAAGAGTTAGAGGGCCTAAAATGTTAGAGTATGAGGGAATCTCCACTAATTATATTGACACCTTCTATCTTCAAACTATTCAATTCTTGAAAGAATAATTACTCTGGACCTTGGATGTCAATCAATGCAAGGTACTTCATGGTCTTCTTACCCTACCTCCATGTATAAGAAACATTGATATTGTCACCAATGATGCCCTGAGATTTTCTAATGATATAAGAGATTGGCCAAGTAACTATACCATGTCCAAGTAGGTCAATATGTTGGAGAAAAGAGTATGTTTTCTCATTAGTGATTTCCAAATTCCTCTACATGAAATATTCATCTTTAAAAACATGGTCATAACCTCTACCGGAGCGCATTACCCTAACCCGAAATGATAGAAAAGGACAAAATGATCGATCCACAACTTTCAAGGATGACACCACATCCAAAAATCATGTTAGAGACACACGAGCCATCACTGTTGAGTTTAATGACCCTTGAAATGGGTTCTAATAGACCTAGTTACCTCGATGATCGTTATTTTTCTTCTTGGAAGTACGATGTCCTAGAATGAACTTTGGAAATGATAGCACCTCCCTTCAATTTCCCAGGTCCCTTTAAATAACAATGAGAATATTTTTTATCCTTCATATAATAACTCATCTGCTTGAGGCCATTCCCTTGTAAATCCACTTATATCCCACCTACCACAAGAACTAGAAAACAACATGAAGTATCATAGTACGAGAAACTCTTTCAATTACACCAATGCATATGTCCTGGAACCAGCAACCAAGAAACAGCTGGCTGGACATAGCTATGGAGGATACAATAGTGAACTCCCCAAAATAATCCAGCACATCACAAGCCCAATCTCTATCAATGAAATGGTGGTTCGATCATTCTTGTTTATGCCTCTTACAGAAAACACGTCTTGAAACAATATAAATCCTGCTCCTTTTAACATTTTCATCTGTAGGAAAAGCTTCATTTTTTATCCACTAGGACATAAAGTTATACTTAATGGGAATATCATTAATACAAAGGTTATTATTTCATTCATTCACTAGATCTTTCATGGAATGGTTTGAGTGGTAATACCACATTGTGAAGAACCCAGAGGGGGGATGTATAAAGATACAGTTATACAATATGAGGATATTTTGATGGGGTTGAAGAGATTCCATTGTTCCCTATACAAGACTATATTAGTAAAAATAGTGTACTTACAAGATTATTTGAAGGAGATGCTTAGTGTGGGAAATCATGGGTACCCAATAATCACCCCACTCCATTTGTGATGCTATAACATGACATTACCCTTCCTAAAGAGCCAGTGAGATTGGGGTATAAGGGTTTCAACAATGGATCTAATCCCCGTACCAAAAGGGGAGGCATGGTTTACTTGGGAATTCATATTTCCCGCCCAGTTTCCATGAATGGTTCATCCCCATATTGTGAAAAATTCCAAAACCTTCCATGCCAACTTGGCATGAATACACATTAGACTTTCCTTATGTCTGTAGATGTTAATCCCACAATCATTCACCTGATGATCCATCCTACCCCATGAAACTCAGTGTCTCTTACGCTCTTCATTAGGGTCCCATATGTTATTTTCGAGAATTATATTAATATTTTTTATCATCCCCATTTGGAATTTGACCAAAGAGAGGGAATGAAATGGGGAGGCCAAAAGAACGATATTAACTAGTGTTATTATTCCTTCAAAGGATAGACAATAATTTTTTCAGTTTAGAATATATGAAATGATCCTACTTTGTAGGGGGGTCTAATTCACGAATTTGAAGTCTCCCATAAGACAGAGGAGCCCCCAGATATTCCTAAGGAATATCCCTTTCTGCATGTACAAGATATGTCCCACAATATATAGCGGATCCAATATAAAACTGGTGGAGAAATAGAATCATCTTTCGCTCTTGTTAATCACCTAGAAATCCAATGAAAATATTCTTCCAAGACATTGTTCAAGCCCTAGAGTTATCTAATTGATCATTCATCAAAATACTAGTGTCATCTATGGACATTAGATGAGACACCAATGGGGACCCCATCTTACGTCGATACACAATAATACCACCATTGTTCGGGATTCTCTGTATAAGTTGAGTGAGTACATCCTGGGTAATGATAAAGTATCTAGGGGATAATGTTTCCCACATCGGAAGTCCTCAGGGTACCTTAAAGAAACCATAGGTCTTCCCAATAAAAGCCACAGCCAACCAAGATGAAAAAAACATAAAAAATAGAAGTGTTCTAGGGAGAAAATTCAATATTCAAGTGGTTTCAGGAGGGTGATAGGAATACAACGTATTTCCATGCTTACATTAAAGAGATAAAAAAATTTATCCAACCAAATAACTTTCTATAAGAAGTTTCTCTTAGAAAATAAAAGGATGTTATCAGGGGCCTAGGAAACTCTGACATTAGATATCTTTTGGTCGGTCCCCATGCTCACTTTCTTAGCTGGTATCTGGGGGAACCCCTAATTCTTTTTGATGTAATCCAAAACTATGTTTCTTCCCATGACAATGCTGATATTGAGACTCTTCCTTAGTTTAAAGTGTCTTTAATACTATGATAAATCTTATTCTAGATAATGCTATTTGACCAGATGGTTTCCCTACCTCTTTATATAGATCATCGTGGGAGGTTAATAAGAGTGATCAAATTAGGGTGATTCATGAATTTGTATTGGGTGGATAGTTGCCTCGAGTTTCATGTGCCACCACTATGGTGCTCATTCCCAAATCCAAGAATCCAACATCTATCCACCATTTCCATACTATACGTATGTGTAAAATGACTTATAAGATCATTTCTATTTTTGTCAATGCTTAGATGTTTGTTCACCTCCCTCAATGGATCTCTATGGAACAACATGGATTTCTGAAGGGTCTTACTATCCACATGGCTATATCATTGGCCCAAGAAATGGTCATGGATATTATCCTCAAAACCGGGGGTTTTATTGCAGCCATTAATGTTGATATTATCTTACACATCTCTCGTATTATTCTTATTATTTTTAATGGATGAGAAACCCATTTCACTCTCATTAATCCCATCTATGAATATTTATGTATCATTATCATGATGTTGAAATCATCCTAGGATTTTTCATTCCAAACCATTGTTTAGTGAATATCAATCTCTATTTACGCTCGGTTGTATTCACATAGATGTACGTATCCTTCATTTATTGGGGAATTCCATGTATTTATGTCACAAAAATTAATAATGGGACTAAAAGTGACGAAATATGTCATTATTTTTTATGATCTATATGGAACACTCATGCATATACATTATATGAATGTGATGGGAGGGACCAAAATTATATTTCCCTCCAATTAATTTGGTAATTTTTTCTCATGTGACTTAATAAATGGGGTTAGGGAGTTACATGATCCATTATGGGACTCTGTCCACAAGGTTTTGTCTTGAAAATTAGACTGTAATTCTTCATATTTCATATATTATTGTGTTAATACATTAATTTGTTTCACTGATTCAATTATGTTATATATTACATTATTGTTTTATAGTATGATTCTCACGACATTAATGTATCATATGTATCCCAATTTATTTACGTGGTCTACTTTCATCTTGTTATTAATTGATTATTCACGTACTGGTATTTATAGCTCACCTATTTCTTATGTATGTCCCAAGGTTATATCCTACTATTTTAGAAGATTTGGGGAATATAATCACATTTTATAATTTTTTAACTAATGTTATTGTCTTTATTTTTCTATTTGTTATGTTATGTACCTAATTACCAAAGGCACTAAGAATCATAATCTTATGAGGCTGTATTAATTGTATCTTTATGAAATAAAGAATAAAATAAAGTGTATGATAAATATTGGTCATCAAAGATTGTATTAGAGAAATTTCCAGTTTGGGGGGATAAAATTATAATAAACTATATAATACCTTTTGTATAAGACTAAATATTAAAAGGATCTATATATAATGGTAATGTATAGGGTAATTTCTTCCCTATAAAATATACCACTATCTGGATACTTCAATTGAATTTGGATAAGTAATAGTTGTATTTAGTATTTGTAACCATAAAAAGGGCATATTGGGCAATACAATAATGTCAATTGGTACATCAAAATAGACCTTGTTTTTATACATTGTTTGACACTCTTGAGGGATATGATTTTTGGGATTTTAAAGATCATTATGATAAATTTTTAAGGGTACAAAAATCTCTATTACACTTTATGATAGAAAATAGTTCACGTATAACATATATTGAAACCTATAAATTCATAAGTTGTTGAATATTTTTCATTTATGATTTATTCCATTAATTTCCATACATTAAATTGTATTTATTTAATAGTTTGAAAATATGTGTCCCTATTTAAATTTTATATTAAGTAAGTGATTAGAACTAGAATCAAATAGTGAATGGAAGGTCGATTATACATTCAGGAAAATTAAATGTCCTATGTGAATATGCTTCAATACATTATACTAAATCACTCTATTTAGTATAATGATTCAATCACCACTTCAAAACATTGAAACTGATTTATCATCAATGATGAACAATGGGCCAATTATTGTATCCCAAGTATATAATTAATCCCCTTTCTGAATTTAGGGGTTGAATTTACTAGAAAACCATGGGATACACATTATAGATGAATTTTCTATTATTTTGGGAATGGATTGACTATACATGTATAAGTCAAACATAAGTTTTTGAGAGAATTAAATCAATATATTTATAAAATCCCCTCCTTCGATTATAAACAAGTTCAAGGACAAGGATGAAAATATTTTTGTGTCATCATCTCGAGCATGACTATTGTTTCTGAGAGACAATGTGTATCAAGATCAATTTATTTACACAATGGAATATATCATCCATGATGACATGCCATATTTATGGTTAGTCATTGATATGTTTTCCAAATAACTTTCTAGTCTTCATCCAATCCATGAGGTTGAGTTCTCAATTGTGATCATGTTAATTTATTTTACAATATCAAATACTCCGTAAGAAAGTCCACAGTAAAACATGATGATTTGAAGAATAAAATATAAGATAATTTATATAAAATTATTATATGACCAAGTGATTCACCCTATGATGTATTATTCCCCTTCATCTAGAAGAAGGATGTGTCAATGTTCCTCTTCATTGATTATCATGAGCTCAACAAGATCATGATAAATTAAATTTGTTCTCTATAATTGACGAATGAATTGTTTGACCACTTATAAAGATACATGTACATCAATAGGGTGGATATTTGGTCAATATGTTATCAATTAATGTTAAATAAGGAGGATATACTCTATGAATCTATTTGTAAAAGGTAAATGTAGTTCGAGTTCATAGTGATTCCATTTTGGACTAAATAATGCCTCTACAATCATCATTTTATTAATAAATAGAGTCTTTACGGATTACCTCAATAACGTTTTGGTATCAATTATAGATGATATTATTATATACTACAAAATAAAGGAGGAATATATGGATTATTAGAATGACACACTGAATACACTGTGAAAGGAAATGTTATTTGTGATGTATAATTAATGTGAGTTTTGGATGGAGAATGTAACATTCCTAATGAAATATATCACCAGAAAAGTGATATATATGAATCATTCAAAAACTAAAGTAATTGAAGGATGGGCCAGACCAACCACTAGGACAACGATTATTGGTTTTATTTTTATAGATGGGTACTATCATTGAATTGTGAAAAAAAACTCTTATGATTTTAAATCACACTAACCCATATAACACAAAAGGTTATCATGTTTTTCTCAAATGATGAATGTGAAGATATATTTAATGAGAAGAATGAAATTCAATTCAATAAACCTAATATCTCATTACCCACCAATTTGGATGATTTCTGATCTAAAATGTTGTGTTAAAAAATTTATTCGGTTGTGTACTCATTAATGATGAACATGTGAAAGCTTATGCACCCCCCATTGTATATTCAGAAGAAAACTACACAACACATGACCTATAATTTTTTACCTTGATCTTCACATTGATTATTTGATGAAATTATATCTATGGGGAGAAGTGTGACATATATAATGAAAATAAAGTCTTTAAATATATATCCAAATAAGAGAATACAAATAAGGTAATCCAAATATATTCCAATGATGCTGTTTAGATTTGATCAATTATTATGATTTTTCAATTCATTATCATCAAGGGAAGGGGAACAAATTGGAAGATACTCTGAGTATAAATGATCCTAAAAACCTATCCATGATAAGGATTATAAGATATCCAATATTCATGTACATAAAAAATGGATGAGGAAATAAAAAATGGATATTTATCCTATGATTCTCAAATAACTTCTCAACCATCCATTCTTGGGAGGATCAATTTGGATGATGAAGTTCTATAGAAGAAGATAGAAAATTTTCTAGAGTTAAACTATGCAAACGATTGAGCTATAATGTTTTGAACTTGGATATGAATCCCATAAAAGTATAAATTAATATGGAAATTATAGATGATGTGAATATCTCATCCTTATCCATTCATCATTTAAAAAACAAGGATCTATACAAACATAAATAAAAACCTATGTTGGGATAACATAAGAGGGAGATTGTGAAATTTTTCTCATGATACTTGGTATTCCAACAAGTCACTATACAATGATAAAAGTACAAGGGTATGATGGAACCATTACCCATACCAATAGTGAAATGGAAAAACATGACCACTTATTTCATTGCAGGACTTCCTAGGACACCTAAATGGAATAAAATCATTGGGGTGGTAGTTTATTTCTATAACCAGTTAGTGCATTTCATTATTATCATAGAATATTTCTCTCCTAACAAACATGTCAAGATACACATAATGGAATATGTAAGACCATATAGAATTTCACACTCCATTGTATCAAATTATGATATGATGTTTGACATGATGTTTTGAAGGTTAAATGTCGATTTTTGGGATGTTTTGATTTTTCAATCTGGAATTTTGTAAGGTTCCCACTTGCCCATAAATTGGATATTTGAAAAAATAAAAAAAAGGATTTGGAGTGATATCACCCTTAGAAAGATGATCTATCTGATTGAACCATTCAATCCATAGAGGATATATTAAGATCTTGTTCATTCTATTTCCAAGAATTTTAGGATCTATAACTACCCCTATTAGATTTATCTTATAATAATTATTTCCATTATTTTGTTGAAATGTCGCCTTATGATGCTTGGTATGAGAAGATGTGTCGAACACTAACATTATAGAATGAGTTTGGAGATATGAAGCTAATGTGATCTAAAATTTTCCAAGAGATTACAGATAAGGTTAATACCATAAATTATAATATGAAATATTTACGAAGTCGACTAAAAATATTTGAATACAATCATAAATGATACTAGGAGTTTTAGGTCGGAAATATATTGTATCTATATTTATAGTCATAGAAGAAACTCATGAGGTATGTTATGAAGGTAAATCTTATTACTATATACATCATACTCTTTGAGATCCTTGATCACATTAGAGGGGTTGCCTATCAAAGGGTATTATCACCAAACTTATCTAAATAATAAATTTTGTCACATATATAACCCTTAATGAAGTATATACTAGACCCCTCACATATACTGAATCAGTAGGTTGTAAGACTTGATAAATATCATTCATGTGTGGATAATATGGTGAAAATCATAGATCTTGGAGACAAAATTATATGAAATAAAAAACTCACCTAGTCAAAGTGTTTTGGTATAACCACAAGCTTAAAAATAACTTGGGAACTATAAGAGGTGATAAATAGTAGAACCCTCATCTATTTTATTCATTGTAAGGAAAATTTCATGGAAAAAATCTCTTAATGGGGGAAAAATGATATGACCCAAACTAATATAAGTGAAATTGCCTTTTTGAAAGAATAAATTCATTATTAAGTAATTTAGTAATAGAATACACAAGAACTATATATATTATTTTGGATCATTATATGTTATATCCTATCAGATTTAAAATTCCATTAATCACCATTACCCTTAACAACATTGTCGTTGCATTGTAACTATTATGATTCATGTAATAAAGATTGATAAAGTACAATTGACACTGGAAATAGATGTGAAGGCCATGACTAGTAAGATAATACCATATGTAGCCCATTTATCAAATCTTCTGATGGATATGGTATCACTAGAATTTTCCCTTGACCAAGCACATACTGATATATGACTAATAAAGAATGAGAGAAACTATTTATAAGATAAGTTAAAGATCATTGAGATCATGACACAACCCATTTTCTATAAAATACCAAACAAAATGTCAACATCACACAACAACCCCTTTGGATGTCTCATGGTGTAATAAGAGTGTAATAACCTGGATCTTCGTTTCAGGTATATTTTTCCTTTTTCTGGAGGTTTTGAGAAAATAGGAGTTTCTGGAAGTTTTTGAAGTACACGCCATGTACTCCATTGTTGCGCCAGCCCGTGTGCTGGTCGTGTCTGGCCCACACACACGGTGTGTGGGGGTGATGTGGAGGCCGCTTAAAGCAGAGTATAGAAAAGTAGAGTACATGTCATGTACTCAAGATGTGCACACCATGTATTTCCTTTTTGTCATTAAACAGACCGCGATCATGCCTAACGGACATAATTATCTTCTTCTCCAGGTTCATCATCTGAGAGAACCCGTATGGCCGCAAATTTTCTTCAGATTCCCAAACCGCCATCTGTTCTCCGAATCGACCACCATCGATTGCGTTGGAACCACAGCGGTGAGTTATACCTTCTCCTAGAGACTTGTTTTCTAGTTCCTCCTCTTTATTAAGTTATCATGGGTTGAACGTTTTGTGTGTTTTCGTAGATCTACACCGTTCAGAGGAGAATCAAGACTCATGTTTCAAGTATATCGATCTCCTAGGATTGAGGTAGGTGGTTTGTGCCTTACCTTTCGATGTCTTTGAGTTTTATGTGCAAATTCCACCAATACCCGTGAAAGGGGTATTGTGTGTTTACCTTTTTCCCATTGTGGTTATTCCTGCCTTGATTGCATGCTTTTGTAGAGGTAAATTGATCATGTTTGTGGATAATTTCTATGCTTGGATGTTTTTCCCATGCCTTGTTCTTGTTACGACCTTTGGGTCTTGTTAGTCTTTGGTCATTTTACCTATTTCCATGCCTTGTGATTATAGGACAGAATGATGTTGTTAACATGCTTGTTGCTTTGTAGACTGTTTAACCAAGTAGCTCTATAAGTGTACTTTGGTTATCCAAGTAGCTCTATAGGTGTACTCTTGCCTTATAGCATTATTATGAACTGACCGGCATGGGACCGTGAGAACCCGGTGCTATAGACTATAAGGAATATACTGAGTGAGCTTCCCAGAGAGTCTTAGATATTATAGACTATATTGGGATAGACTGAGTGAGCTTCCTCAGAGAGTCTCGATCATTATAGACTATACAGGGATAGACCGATTGAGCTTCATCAGAGATTCTTAGATATTATAGACTACAGGAGGGTAGACCGAGTGAGATTCCTCATAGAGTATTTACTTTGTTTGAATGTCTTTAAAACCTTCCCAGGATAGAGGAGGAATTGAACGAGGGAGCATCCTCAGAGAGTCTGTGGTATACCTGAGGCTATAGGAGGATTGACCAAGTGAGCTTCCTCAGAGAGTCTATAGACCTTGGGTCCAAGAGGGTCAGACTGCGTGATCTTCCTCAGAGAGTCCCTGACTACCCAAGACTATAAGGGGAATTGACCAAGTGAGCTTCCCTAGAGAGTCTTATAAATTTGTATGACCAAACCAGAGGGGTTGGGCTGAGTGAAATACCTAGAGGGTTATGTTACTTCTTGGATATGACCAGAGGGGATGGCTGTGAGTACTTCCCAGAGGGTTTCCTGTTGTGTTAGCTTTTTCTTCACCGCTACTTGTTGTTCTATGGATTAATCACTATTGCTTATCATCCTGTTTACTGCTTACTGATTACTTCCTGCTATTGCTGCTACTGTTTACTGCTTATTTTACTATTACCTGCCATATACTCACTGACTTTTAGGCACATATCTTCGGGTGGTTTCCTACTAGGATTTAGTCTCACACCCTATTTGGGTCATGATTTTGGGCCCAAACAGACTATGTTGTTGCAGGTATAGACAAGGGAAAGCACCCTTCTACTTCTGGTACTGGATTGATTTGGAGCAGGAGAGCATGGGACCAATCTTGGCTTGCGATGCTGAGGAGTTTTTTACTTTCTTTTATACTTGTTTTAGTACTATTGTAGTTTTCAGAATTTTTACTGGTTTGGATGTTTTCCTAGATATGTTTCATACATCATTTCATATATATACATATGTGCTCCAGTTGTTTGCTGATTTAGTTTTCCGCTGTTTATTATTGTCGGTTATTTACTGCTTCCTCTATTGCATGTTATTTACTTCCGTTGTGTACTCTGCCAATGAGGGCATAGTTTCCCCACTATCACACTGAAGTCCCTCGCTGCTTGTCGGCAGCCTCTGGCATTTGGGGAAATGTGCTTGAGGCCATGTGACCAACCGCGTACGGGGCGCCTCTGAGTGGCTTCCGAAACTAGGATGTTACAAAGTGGTATCAGAGGTGTTCTTTTCCCTTGATTTACTATTTGGAGCCTTTATCCATGGATAGGATGGATTCGGTACTTGGTAATAATTTTTTCCCAGGAGTAGCTAACCCATGTACAGGGAAAATCCATACTACCTCATTTATTGCAGTTTTCTGGTTTTGAGATTTTAAAGTTGATATGATTTCACCTACACTGATTCACATGACTTGTGTTGTTATTGTTGTTTCTATTATGGTTTTATTTCTTTCGCAACCCGATGAGATGAGGATATGCCATCTCATGCATCTTATAGGCATTTGTTAGAAATCGCATGCCATGCATTCTTTCCATGACATCTAGGATGCATTAGCGATTTCATGTGGTTGTGATAGAATATGTGTAGATTATGCATGTTGTTATGGTAGATGCTTTGATAGAATCACTTATGTTTTCTAGAGGATTGTTTGTATTGTACTTTTCTTAAATGAATGCCTATTTTTGGTTCTTGAGGTGTTATGGGACCTCTTGAATTGAAAATTGGTAAATCATTGACCTGTTTTCCCTTATATATGACTTTATTAGATGCCAAGCTTTGATTCGTGGGGAGTATGGGCCCTCAAAGATCAGAATTTGGCACCTTCATGCCTTGTTTTCTGTGTTTCTGGGCTTCGATGCAGTTTTTGAGCTACTTCCTGGAAAAAACCAGAATACACGGTGTGTACTTTATGACTACATGTCATGTAGTTTCAGACTGTGTCACTGACTGTGTTATCAGGAACACGGTGTTGAGGAAATGTCTTTATGAACACGCCATGTACGGTAGGTGCATGCCGTGTAGTATAGAGACATGTACCTGACCTTGTCACTAACAACATGGGTCGGGGAAGCTCGAGTAGAACATGGCGTGTTGGTAAAGAACATGTCGTGTAGTCTTGTTCCAGGTACCCGGCCACGTCAATAATAACATGGTCTGGTGTTATCTTCTCCTATACACACCGTATTTTTTCGGAACACATTGTAAGGGTCAGTCATGTAGTCGTCTGTGTAACTAACAACACGGGTTGCCGAAACCTTGTCTAGTACACGTTGTGTCCTTAGTGAACAAGACGTGTAGTTTAGAGTTAAGAGGACCATGTGGGTTGACTATGTAAAGAGACTCGGACATGGTAATAGAGTTCAAGTACACATCGTGTGTGGGGAAAACACGTCGTGTAGTTGGGGTGTTACACAACCAGAGGTGGCAGGAGTACACACCATGTCTTTGGTTTGATTGAACACGTCGTGTACCTTTTATACACGTCGTGTAGTCATGTTTTGTAACTTGACTATTTTTCCCTCATGTTCCCATTTTGTACTATTGTGTTCTCTGTCTTTGATAATCCTGATTTAAGGTGCGCTTTTGATCTTTCAGAGCTATGCCTCTGAGACGTCCTCTGGTAGTACGTCAGTTTCCAGATTGTGATCAAACACCGGATATGGCTGATCAGGGACCTCCTACATATCTTCCTTCTATGCCAGCCTTGGCACCAGTAGTTATACCCATTGCAGGCGCCGATGCGCAGTTCAGGGAGGACTTCCTGAGGTTGATGCAGACTTTTTTGGGAGCGCCGCCTCCTGCCCTATCGATGGCCGAATTGACGTGAGACTTTCAGTAGCAACATCCTCCTACTTTCTCAGAGGATGGAGGACCCCAGGCTGCAGATTTGTGGTTAGAGGCCATGCTGATGATCTTTGAGCATCTGGAGATACCCCCAAAGAAAAGGGTAAATATTGCTACTTATATTCTTTGGGACACCGCCAAGAGGTGGTGGGAGGTGATCTCGCAGTCAGGGCTCCAGCATAGTATGTCTTGGGATGAGTTTCACCGCACCTTCTATGACTTCATTTACCCTCAAACCTTGAGGTCCGACTAAGCCAGAGAGTTTATGAGTCTATAGCAGTGTACTCTTTCTGTTATGGAGTACTCGTCTTGCTTTACCGAGCTGCATCACTTCACATCGATCTTAGCGGGTGATGAGTTTTTTCCAGGCTAGGAAGTTTGAGGATGGTCTCAGGCAGGACATCTGATCCTAGGAGAATATTTTTAGGTTGACTTCGATATCCTCTATCGTCAACCAGGCACTGATCACTGAGCGCAGCCTGAGGGATTTTGGAGCTGTGAGCCAAGGCGGTTCGACATCCAGAGCTGGTGTTCCTTCTACGGATAGTAGGAAATTCCACCGAGAGTCTTCTCGAGGAGATTAGAATGGGAGGGATGTATCTTTGTGCAGTCAGGATCTATTCTACCAGTGTGGTAGGACTGATCATAACAGGCCTCAGTGCTAGAGAGACCTGATGGAGTGCCAATCTTGTGGCAAGATGAGCTACCTCAAAAGTTTTTGTCAAATATTTTCGCCTTCAACTGGTGGTAGGGGTTCTTTTATGGGCCCGTGTTCAGGAGATGTATCTCCAGTTTCTCACTAGTCTGGGAACTGGAGTTCTTCCGGCCGTTCAGGCTGAGGTGGAGGTCACAGCTGTGGTGGTCAGTCACCAGGTTACCAGTGATAGCAGAGTGGATCAGCTCAGAGTGGTCAGCCAGGGGCACAGGGCCACGGTACAGGCCAGGTTTTCACCGTGGAGCAGACCCATCTAGAGAAGGATCCTGGCCCTTCTACAATTTGAGGTACGATCTTAGTAGCCTCAATTTTATCTTCATCCCTTTTTGATACTGGTTCTTCGCATAGTTTTATCTTTATTGCTGTTGTGGAGAGCCTTAGTCTCTGTATCTTTTCATCTGCTGACATGTTGACACTTTACACACCGTTGGGGATGAGGACATCTTGCATACGTTAGTGCAGAGAGTGCCCTCTTGAGGTTGCAGGGTGTCATTTCTTATGGGACCTCTATGTCCTTGAGGTGACGGGCTATGACGTCATTCTCAAGATGGACTGGTTATTTCCCTTCCAGGAAGTCGTTGATTGCTATCGCTGCAGGGTGAGTTTCGTATCTCCAGAGGGTGGATTTTTTCTTCATAGAGGCGAGTGGGATTTCCAGGCGGGTAGAGCTAGACCAGATCAACATGGGCTAGGAGTAGTTATAGCCCAGATTTCCAGTATTTATCTGGATGACCATGGGACTTCACAGTTAGACTTCCCTCCAGTGGTGGATCGTTTCAGGGATGTCTTTCCAGAGGACTTTCAGGTTTTCCTCCAGAGTGTGAGGTAGACTTCTCGATTGAGCTCATGCCAGGAGCGACACCATTGTACACTCCTCCTTATAGGATGCCTACACCTAAGTTACAGGAGATCAAGAAGTAGTTAGAGGAGTTACAGGAAAAGGGTCCCATCTGACCCAGTACATCTCCTTGGGGTTTGCATGTCCTGTTTGCGAAGAAGGAAGACGGAACCCTTCGGCTTTACATGGATTATCAGAAGCTAAACCAGTTGACAGTTAAGAATCGATATCCCTTGCTGAGGATCGATGAACTCTTTGATCAGCTTCTAGGATCTAGGGTGTTCTTGAAGATCGATTTGAGGTCTGGTTATCATCAGATGTGCATTATACCATCAGATATACCACTTATAGCCTTCAGGAGTAGGTATGGTCTATACGAGTATACGGTCATGCCGTTCAGTCTCAAAAATGCGCCAGCAGTTTTTATGGCACTGACTAACTGAGTGCTCCATTCGTACTTAGATTCCTTTGTGGTGGTTTTCGTGGATGACATCTTGGTGTACTCTCACACTCGACATGACCATGCCACACATCTTGAGACTGTTCTGAGTACATTGAGAGTACATCACTTATATGTTAAGCTCTTGAAATGCCACTTTTGGATGGATAAGATTCACTTCATGGGTCATGTCATCTTAGAGACAGGATTATCAGTGGACCTAGAGAAAGTGACTGCTGTAGTTTCATGGGAGCAGCCGAATAATTTCTTTTAGGTGTGGTGTTTTCTAGGGATTGATAGGTACTACAGGAATTTTATACAAGACTTTTCACACCTAGCAGCACCACTGACAAGTCTGACCAAGAAGGGGGGAAAATTTTATGGTCAGATTCTTGTGAGTCAGCCTTTCAGGAGCTGAAGGGGAGGTTGACATCAGCACTGATACTGGTCTTCCCAGAGCCGGGAAAAGGCTATATTGTTTACTGTGATGCTTCAGGTATCGGGCTGGGAGCCGTGCTTATGCAGGTAGATGTAGTCGTTGCGTATGGGTCTCGGCAGTTGAGGCCACATGAGAGGAACTACCTAACGCACGATTTAGAGTTGGGAACTATTTTTCACGCCTTACGATGTTGGAGACATTACCTTGTGGGAGAGCACTTTGTAGTCTTCACTGACAACAAGATTCTCAAGTACATCTTCACTCAGCATGATCTGAATCTGAGACAGCGCAGGTGGTTCGAGTATCTTCAGTATTTCGACTTCGAGCTCGCCTATACACCGGGAAAGGGCAACGTAGAGGCTGATCCATTGAGAAAAAGAACTCAGATTCAGGTAGTTTAGGACGCCATCACTGAGTGGCAGCCGATGGCTCTGTTCTCTAAGATTCACTTGGAGGTGAACAACAGACAGGGATAGACCTTTATTTCTACTTTAGTTGTTACCTCTACCCTTCTTGATTGGGTACGGATGAGGTAGCTATCAGACTCAGAAGGATTAGTCCTGCAGGAGAGTGTTTCAGGAGAGGACCCTCTTCCTGGATGGGCAGTGGGCGAGTGTTGACACTCCTTTACATCACATTGTCTAAAATAATGGAAGGGGAAATGCCTTAGCTCAAATTGATTCATCCTTTGAAGAAAACATCAAAAATCGAAAAAGGCATGAATAAGGATTCAAATGAACATGTGTCACGCAAGTTCCCTCATATTCATGCAAGTACACTTGCGTGCTGCCTAGTGGTCGCATAGGTGACATGCGTGACCTCTTTGAAAATCACCCAGGGTCTTCTCCAGCCTATAAATACCCCTGTGGGCCCCCCATTTGACGACAAAAAATTCCAGAACCTCATATTTGAGCTCCCAGCGCCCTAGTCTCTTCTAAAAGCTTCCGAACACTTCTAAGGTAATTTCTTACCTAGAACAGAAGATCTAAAGAGAGGGAGGAAGGCCTAAGTGTTGAAACTCATCAGCACTTGTGTGCTTGAGTGGCCTTCCCTTAAGGGAAATGGCCACACTTGCGCGCCACCCTGCTCCTTCATCATAACTTGCGCGCCAAACTTCTGGAAACCCCTAGGGATAGTACTACGGGCTTGAGCCAAGTCTCTCCCAAGTATTACCCCAAGGGTTAAAAGTCTCACAAGTACCCATGTGCCGCGCAAGTATACTTGCACGACCAGAACATGCGCACCCACGTAGTACCTACGCGCCTACTAGGACTTGCGTGTGCCTCTCTTTTTGGGTGCCTCTCCTACCTATTTCACCTATCTTATGAATATCCACCTATCTTCTTAAATATTAAGCCCTCAGAACTCCCTTCAAATCCATTTATGGCATGATTTTTTTATCGGCTCCCTTATCTGAAAGGAATTCTATGGAATATCTCTCAAAACCTAGTGATGTACATATCTTTATGTCACCAAGGTAAGATATTTCATTCATTTCAACCTCATCCATCAAGATGAGAGGATCCAAAACCTGGGCCTCCTTTTTACGAGTAGTCCCAGTCCAAGTCCTCTAATCTGGGCATCCTCTTTAGGAGTAAGCCCCAACCATAATTCCCTTAACCTGGGCTTCCTTTTCAGGAATAAGCCCCAGTTTCAAATCTACAAATATGGGTATCCTTTTTTAGGAGTAAGACCCAAGTCCCTTAATTCTAAAATTCCCTTAACTTGGGCCTCCTCCTTAGGAGTTAAGCCCCAGTTTTCAAATCCCTTTATCTTGGGCCTCCTCCTTAGGAGTAAGCTCTAGTCTTTATTTCTCTTAACCAGTCCTAATTTACTTTTGATCTAGGGTTCCTTCTCAGGAGTAAAACCTAATCATAAGTCCCCTCCTAACTTTGGAATCTTCCTTAGGAGTAAGCCCCAAGATTAGTGTATCCAAATCTCTATAAAGTACATATACCTTTATGGACCATGTTCCTGGATTTCTTCCCTGAAGTAAATCTTAATCTTCATCTATTTGGGCAGTCATATATACATAAGCCCCACATCATTTCTTATGATTGCATCTTTCATGGTACAATTGTCCGATTTTACCAATACCTATTGTTTCTCACACCGAGCATGACTCACGTGAGCTTAGAGTGTAAAGGTAATTATGAAATCTTTCTCTGAGCCATCAATCATAAACATCATACTCCCTTACTCGAACTACGTGGGTTCTGATTCCTTTTCTAAATAAAGGATACATAGGTAGCCCATCTATGGGTACGATCCCAACTTTGAAATAATCCATGTCTTTCTGAATGACAGTAAACTTCATGTGCCCCACTAAGGGGATTTAAAACCAGAATGGTCATCATAATGACCAAGAGATATCTATATAATGTATTAAAGGATACCATTGAATAAAAATCTCTAACAAATACAAATGATTCTCTATTGATGAAGAACCTCTAATACATATAAAATATTCTCTAAATTTCCTACATATTAATCATTTATTGTCATATCTAAAGGAAATCTCATTTTATACTTGGTAATTTAATAAGGATTCATGAACATAACTTAAATCTATAAAGAGAGTCCCAGAGTAGACAATAATTCCCATCAAAAAGGTGTGATGAGTCTGACCTCCCATCCTCTCGACCAATACAAATTCCTAAGTCTCATCGGTCCAGAACTAATGAGCACCTACCTTTGAAAAGTAGGTCCAAATGGATATGGAATCATTAGATGTTTCCGGTTCTACAAACAAACCCGTTAGAAACTGATTGGAATGTTTGAACATCAAATTAACGAGGTCATCCCCAATTCCAGAGGGAAACAAAAAATGGTGAACCCGACGTGAATCCTTAACCAAGTTAAAATGATGTTTTACCTATTTGTTAGGCCCCTATTTAAACTCAATGAGAGGGCCAAAAAAGCAATCAATAACATATTTTCTCATCCAAAAGATGTAGTGGCTGGTCTTATCTTGATTATGTCTGTTATATCAAATAGGCACTCTTTTCCAAGATCTTCTTCATTACCAAAATGGCTTCTCTTAAGTTCACACCCGTGAATACGTCTGCTGTGAAAACTTCTATTATGAAAGCCACTGCGGCTACTTCTGTTGGATCATCATCCGCTCTGAGGACGATATCACCTACTTAGCGTCTTCAACACTGGGTATCAAATGCGCTGGTGAAGGAGTACCATCAAAACTGTACTATTCCGACTCTGGAGGCTGTTCAACAAGCCCTCCAAGTCAATAATTTTCCCTGTTCATCTGGACAGCGACGACCAGTGATCAAGAAGCAAGTGGTGACAACCACCATTTTCAATCGTTTCGGGTCGTTATCCCCAGAACGCAATCACCACTCACTCCCATATTTTGGGGAGGTGAATGAGCAGGCCCCTTAGGGCCTTAATTCAAGGAGACAGGAGTCTTTCCCGAGGGATCCCATCAACAATCGTCGCGAGACTCGTGTGGCAGTGTGCCCTCCATATGATGAGGGTATCATCTTCAGGCAATCGGCTCATGTTCCTCGAACCCAAGTAGGAAAGACGAACCACCAAAGGTGAAATATGGTCAACAGTGAGTAGGTTCTCATCTCTGCCATCTCTGGAGAAGTCCACCAACCTAAATTGGTGGCAAGCAACGAGCGGGCACATACACCCGTCTGTTTTAATTCCGCTATCCAGCAGACTCATTTGGCAGCAACGCGCCAATCCTTCTAGGAAATTCCAGTGGAGTATTATAGACAAGAACATAAACCTGTTTATAAATCATCAGTTAGTCAGCAGGCTCGTCTGACTACATACGATGGATCCCGCCAACCCAATATGTTGACAACTAGTAAACATGCACATACACCTGTTTACACTCATCAATCCTACCAGCAGCCTCGTCTGTCAGTGTTGAAGGAAGTTCGTCAACAACATTTAGAGGAGTGCAATCACCAGGAACATACACCTTCTAGTATTGATCAAGCCTACCAACAGTCTTATTTGGTAGCATTCGGAGAAGTCAGTCGGAAAGCTCCGGCGACAAACAGGAGGCAGACTCAACTCTCTGCCCCCACACTTGAGTACTGTTAGGATTCACTAACAAGAAAAGGAGGACAGGAGCAGGAACATACACATGATCCAAGTACGTAATGGACATATATCCCCGTTCCAGCAGCTGAAGTCACCAAGAACATTCTGTCAATGGTGAAAGAGCATAAGCAAATCCCTACGCATATCATGGATGCCTGTCAGGATATTATAACAGCTTCAGTAGCATCTCAGGGAAAGACAAACAAATATGTCCCTACCAATGGAGTGACACATCAACAGTTCACTCCGGAATAGAAACACACATCTGTTCCAGTCCAAGAGGGTTTTGGGGCGTACTCCCCCATATCATACGGACTACCAAATCAGGCACATACACCTGGTTTGAGTAGAGATAATCAACCTAACCTGATCATTTCTCCTAATCAGGCACAGACACCTGCTAAATTGAGTAAGAAGACAACTAAGAATAAGACCCTCCCAACACAGTCAAGAAATCAAGGGCCTATCTGTGATAAGGCCTTACTCGATGCTGGAGTTCTTGAAGCCCTCAGACAATTATCTGTTGGAATTCCAGATTCTACTCTCTTAGTTACCAATAGTGGGAACATTAATTCTGAAGGTCTTCATCAGACACTTCCTCATGAATGCTTGCTTCATGACAGTTTGATTGATCTTGATGTTTCATCTTCAGATGAGAGCTACAATAATGTAACGCCCCGACCCCAGCTACCCAGAGTCGGTGCATTACTTCGTAACATTGGCATGATCACAAAAGATCAAGTCTCGAAAGACCGATTAGTTTAGTAGCCTTGGAAACACTAGATACATTCATAAGTCTTTCATTACATCAAAAAGTAAACAAACTACAATAACATGGTCTTCATAGTCCACACTCATATCCACTTCTGACAATCCCTGCAGGTCATTCATAAAATACTTCTTCATATCCTGGAAAATATTAAAACATTGAAAGGGGTGAGCTCAGATGCTCAGTAAGGATAACAATAATGCGGAAGCTTTCATAAATAATCATTAACAATTAAGGCAATGTATAAATAAAACAAAAGCCTTTTAAACATGAACTTCAACATAATATGGGAAATGTAAAATGAGATAATGCCATTCACTTCTTCACATGGATATTCTACTGGTCGAATAATCACATGCAATAACAATAACCACTTTCATAATGAGGGAATGTATAATGCCAGACATTCTGAAACATTTTGTCAAGGCCTCGGCCAAGACGTCTAAAATGATTAAGGCCTCGGCCAAAACCATAAATCAAATTGGGAAAGGGCCTCGGCCAATTCCACGTCTAGTTGTCTCATGAGACCTACCGATGCATCGAGGAGCTATAGCGGGCTCCACCCGTCACTTATTAAGTCCAATACATTCCTCATATGAATAGGTTTAAACATATCATAAACCATGACATAATCATATCACATAAAACATGGATAAAGGAAACATAACATTTCCACATTTCAATCACAAGATATCAATACAACACATTGATATAATAAAAATGCTTTCAAAACCATTTTCAATAAAATAAAAGAAAGTTAAAACTTTGTATTTATTTTTCATTAAAAAAGGTAAGGCTTGAAGAGGAAGCTGAAACTCAAATAGTGGTCACGGCGGTGGAGAAGTCATTGTCGCCGCATACGTATGACAAAAACATTCCATTTTGTCGTTTAGTAAACGCTTCGTATAAAAAATATTCCTTTTGAATAAACGTAAAAGTCAAAGGGGTTTATACACCGTATAAAAGAAATTTGTGTATAAAACAAAGTATGCCTCAATGAAAGGAGATTGAGGCGAAGTCCTTAAAAAGATCATTTTTAAAATAAAATAGATCTATTATGTGTATTCACTATAAGTACACATAAATAATGTACAAATACAATATAGGACATAATAATATCATGACATAATTTGAAAGTAGGAGATTAACCCAAAGAATGGAAGTTGGGTTAAGGAGTTCCCTTACCTTGTGTCCGACTTGACCCGACCGTTCTTTAAACTCCTGAATAATAAACTTTAGTTAATCTCTACTTGATTATGAGTCTTTTCCAAGTTCATTATTCCTTTTATACCATGTTATGAACATCATGTAATCATTTAAGTTAATAATGTTCATTTTGTCGGTATTTGGTTCTTAAGTCAAAAATAGGCTTCTTACACTTACATGTTGTTAATTTGGTCAAAGGTTCATTATATCCAGAATGGTATTCATGATGTAGATATCATATATGTCATATATATCCAGTACATACATTCATTTATAATATTACATCACATTTAGAGGTAAGAAATGAAATGCACCGTTCATGGAGACGGTAAGCCGTACGTACGCATGAACGCTACTTCCATTTCTATTTCATATTTTCTGGAATGGAATCATAATGATATAAGAGTATATTATAATTCCAGTATAATAACATATATAATATCATTAACTTTATCCTTCACACATCCCACATATGGTATTAACGAATCAAATCACTTTCAGGGGGCGGTAGTCCGCGCTTCCTAAAATGAAGATATCGTGTTTTACCCATAATGGAAACCATAAAGGTATGCCCAAAATGAAAAAAACAGAAGCTTAAGGAAAACATAAACATATTATATATCATATATAAAAATAGTGAAATCATAATGGCCACCTTTGAAGGTGTTAAATGAGTGTTGAACAATCATCGTTTCGGGAGGCAGAATTTCGCCATCCACGGAAACCTTATGTTCTTTAACCATTTGATGTAGTTGTGTGGAAGTGTAGCTCAAATAAATCTTATAACAACATCCTAGTATATTGAATATACTGGTGTTGTTACAAAAGAAGTAAATAAAAAGAGTTTATGGGGTTGGAGAAGCAAAATAAAACAAAAGAACATGAGAGAATGAATTACCTTAAAAAGTGTAACTCCTTTTGAGTTGAGCCTAAAGGCTTCCTTTGAAAGGATTCTGCCCAAAGGGAATCCTCAAGGATGAGGAGAGGGATGTGGAGAGAGCAAATGGGCAGGGGTTGGCCGAGCCAATGGCTTGAAGAGTGTGTGAAATGAGGTAGAGGTGGGGGCCTTTTATAAGAGGAGAGGAGGGGCACTTTTGGAAAGTAAAGGAACATTACATTATTTGAAAATGTGTTTCGGTTTTAAAAGGTCCCACATTGATAGAATTCGTGGATAAGGTGATAAGGCATCGAAATCCACTCATCCAATAGGTTTTGGCCATGTGTAGTTCATAGATTTTATATTAACTTTCCATTTTATTTAAATCGTCAAATAATGATGTCATCGCTGCATCATTATTATGTCATAAATAATTAAATTTATTTAATGTCTAAAAATTATAAAACAAATACTATGATATATGAAATCTTTTTATCTTTCCAATGACTATTTATAATCAAAATTTGGACTTGTATAACCCTACTTAAAAATTGTTTTCGTAAAACATATTATGTTTGTGTCATTTTCACTTTAACATTAAATAAAAAGTAATTTATGTTATTTCCCAACAAAAGTGGATCCATGGGGTCCCCAAGTTAGGAAATGGCTTTTCTTGGTCGGCCATGACTCAACCAATGAGGTTGGGACATGTGTCTAGGTCATTTCATATTATTAAAGTATTATTTATACCTTAAACTACACTAATTACCTCTAATCGCGATTAAGAACTTAAAAGTTACTATTCACCAAAAAATTATTTTGATCTCATTGAACCACATTTTACTTCTTAATGACAACCATGTATGTCGGATTTTTGAAAATCAAATCACAGAAGTGGTAATATTTCATTTAAACGAAAAATCAGTTATTTAACTACCACTTAGTGGTTTCACTATTCATCAAAAATTGAAGTTTTTCAGAACAATGCCAAAATTTCACCCTAAGCTATAATTGATATTACGAATTCAAAAATGATGTCTATTTTACAAAATTCCAAACATATTAGTTTCATTAATTAATTTTATAATTAATTCCCGCTGTCACAACAAATAGCGTGTTTTTAAGAAACAATTTATATCAAAAGATTGGCAATTGTTTATGTCCAATTTCAATGTTAAATTAATTCTAATGACCACCATTGGATAAAATGGTAAAAATATATTCTAATTATACTCTAAAACCCCTCAATAGTATAATTTATCACTATGAATTATTTTGATTAAAAAAGTTGTTTTAAGTATTTTTCACTATTCATAAAAATTTTGAAGTTCTCAGAAAATTACAAAAAATTCAACATAGGCTAATTTCAATATTAGGAATACAAAAATGAAGTCCATTTTGAAATATAAAATTTATATAATTTTAAAAAGTGGTTATTACTATTCATAACGGCTATTTTGATTAGTTGTGGTGTGTTAGAACTCGAAGTTGCGTACAATGCAAGCTTTTGCATTATTGAATGAGAAGTGTATCGTGGAAGCTCGGGGTGTTACATTCTCCCCTCCTTTAATAAATTGCGTCCTCGAAATTTGAAATTTTTCTTGGAAAATAAAAGGTTGAAAAGAGAAAATACCTTTGAGGAAAACCCACATCGGAAATAAGGTTAATAAATATATAACATTAAAAGAAAGCAGGATAATTACAAAGGTCACCCGATATAGCCCATTCTAGGATTATATAAAAATATGGATATGGAGGAGAAACAAACCATCAAGGTCTGATGGAGAGTTATAGAAAACAGGATTAGGAGAAAGTTTAACCACAAGAAAATCACAAACATGTGATTGGTTAAACGGTCATTGAATCCCCAGTTGGAAAAGTTAACCGAAAACATTTTTGTTTTAAGTTACCTTTTATAATGTTGAGGAATTTATTTAGAAGATTTACTAAGAACGTAAGGGAATATACATACTTGTTATGTATACTTTCATTCGTTAATAAATTTTTACCACAAACACAACTTTTACTCCAAATGGTAACGGAACTCAAAAATATTCTATTTATCCTAATTGTATAAGGTTCCAAATGTTAACACATACCATTTAGATTAGTAAAACGATTTTGTAATAACCAGGGACTTCCTGTAGGCTAGTGGTAGGAAATAAAGGCTTGTCGCACTATGGTTGTGGGTTCGATTCCTGCAGCTGTGTCCGACGTGACGGGTTATTCCCCACCCTGCAGGTTGTCCTTTTCCTAAAAATATAGTACTATACTATTCCAAAAATAATCTTCATAAATGTTTTAACCTTAAACAATACTTTCCAAAGTTCAACTTAATCCACTCCAACCTTTATAGTTATCCAAAATACCTTCATCCAGACTTTCTCTAAAAGGTCTCTAAATTCCAAAATCAATTGTAACATCAGATTCCCCAAACAAAGAAAAGTTTCTCTTATTGTCACATACTAAAAATATGATTACCTTAATCATATTAAAACCTTAATGAAATCAAAAAGTACTGCAGTACAATCCATATATATATATTACATTATTCTTATAACCAGAATATAATCCTTGAGTCCAAAAGCACCAATACATTAGTTATTCTGCTTCAACTGTAGTAACAGCATAAGATTGTCCTTGATCCCTTGTCCTTTTCTGAGGTAAGTTTCCCTGACGCTTAGGACATTCATTTGCATAATGACCCATTTCTCTACAATTGTAGCATTCAACTTTGACAGCCTCTTTCTTTCCCTTGCAATCACGAGCCTGGTGACCCTTTTCTCCACATTTATAACAAACTCCCATTCCTTTTAGGCAAGTACCAGGGTGATTCTTCCCACAATTATCACATAATGGAAAATCCTTCTTTCCCTTTTTCCCTTTATCTGTCTCTTGTTCCACCGTTCTCTTCTTCTCTTGCTTTACTTTGTTGTCATAAGACTTAGAGAATTCCTTTTCTGTCTTGATAGCACACGAGACAATATCTTCGTATGATGAGAAGGATTGTGATACCAAAGCTCGACGGAGAAATGGTTTTAACCCATCAAAGAAACGATCAATCTTACTCCTTGGGTTACGTATATAATCGGCAGCATGCCTCGCTAACCTTGTAAAGTTAGCCTCATACTTTGCGACATTCTCATCCTCCTTCTGCCTCAGACTCAGAAATTGCCTTTCCATATCTGCTCGATGGTCACGAGGAAAGTATTTTTCTAAGAAAAGCTCTTTGAACTCCCTCCATTCCATATTCGATACGTCATCATCTTCCTTTGTGTTTTGAATCAGCGACCACCACTGATCGGCATCTCCAGTGAGGCGGTAAACTGCCATGACAACCTTCTCCCTTTCACTACTCCCCAAGGCATGGAATATTTTCTCTAAGGAATTTATCCATTGCTCGGCTACTAAGGGATTTGTACTCCCATTAAAGGTTGGTGGTTGTTGCCTCATGAAGCGATCTAACATTGATCCTCCACGTTGCGGATCAGGGTTCTCCATACGAGTAAGGTTATTATTCATAACCTGAGTGAGTTGTCCCAGTATGGTAATAAGTTGATCAGCACCAGTTGTATCTCCAGATCCACAATAATTATCTTGATTAGGAGGGCAATCCCTACACGGAGTTCGTGCATTGATACGGTTTCCATTCCTTCCACTAGGCGCCATTTCTAAACAATGGCATAAACTAGATTAGTTTATGAATCAAAATACATAATTCCATACTTATAAAACACTTAACATAAATTGAACTATTTATGGATATAATCCATAATCATAAAAAGAAATGTTTTCTTTGAGAAAGTATATACTCATAACCCTTCATAGTGGTTTGTAAATAAAATGAGAATTATCCTAAGCATATCCCCCGGGAGTGTCGTAACCAAGAGTGCAGCAAGGCCCGTTGTCGTGCACCAGTTCCCGTTCGAGTCTAGCTCAAAGCGGTGTTTTCGGGTTTTACCCCTAGGTACATCTGTGCCAGAGCCGCCTCTACCTGCTCGTATCCAGACAGGGATGTATTGCTCGGAAAACTCACAAAATCTCTACAATAACAAAATTCTAGGAAGTTCTTCTATACTAATCCTCAAAGTCTATCTTTGGGCTATGTGCTCTAATCAGAGTTTATCTAAATCTAGCTTCCAAGGTTAGTACTAAACTGCCTCTGATACCAACTGTAACGCCCCGACCCCAGCTACCCAGAGTCGGTGCATTACTTCGTAACATTGGCATGATCACAAAAGATCAAGTCTCGAAAGACCGATTAGTTTAGTAGCCTTGGAAACACTAGATACATTCATAAGTCTTTCATTACATCAAAAAGTAAACAAACTACAATAACATGGTCTTCATAGTCCACACTCATATCCACTTCTGACAATCCCTGCAGGTCATTCATAAAATACTTCTTCATATCCTGGAAAATATTAAAACATTGAAAGGGGTGAGCTCAGATGCTCAGTAAGGATAACAATAATGCGGAAGCTTTCATAAATAATCATTAACAATTAAGGCAATGTATAAATAAAACAAAAGCCTTTTAAACATGAACTTCAACATAATATGGGAAATGTAAAATGAGATAATGCCATTCACTTCTTCACATGGATATTCTACTGGTCGAATAATCACATGCAATAATAATAACCACTTTCATAATGAGGGAATGTATAATGCCAGACATTCTGAAACATTTTGTCAAGGCCTCGGCCAAGACGTCTAAAATGATTAAGGCCTCGGCCAAAACCATAAATCAAATTGGGAAAGGGCCTCGGCCAATTCCACGTCTAGTTGTCTCATGAGACCTACCGATGCATCGAGGAGCTATAGCGGGCTCCACCCGTCACTTATTAAGTCCAATACATTCCTCATATGAATAGGTTTAAACATATCATAAACCATAACATAATCATATCACATAAAACATGGATAAAGGAAACATAACATTTCCACATTTCAATCACAAGATATCAATACAACACATTGATATAATAAAAATGCTTTCAAAACCATTTTCAATAAAATAAAAGAAAGTTAAAACTTTGTATTTATTTTTCATTAAAAAAGGTAAGGCTTGAAGAGGAAGCTGAAACTCAAATAGTGGTCACGGCGGTGGAGAAGTCATTGTCGCCGCATACGTATGACAAAAACATTCCATTTTGTCGTTTAGTAAACGCTTCGTATAAAAAATATTCCTTTTGAATAAACGTAAAAGTCAAAGGGGTTTATACACCGTATAAAAGAAATTTGTGTATAAAACAAAGTATGCCTCAATGAAAGGAGATTGAGGCGAAGTCCTTAAAAAGATCATTTTTAAAATAAAATAGATCTATTATGTGTATTCACTATAAGTACACATAAATAATGTACAAATACAATATAGGACATAATAATATCATGACATAATTTGAAAGTAGGAGATTAACCCAAAGAATGGAAGTTGGGTTAAGGAGTTCCCTTACCTTGTGTCCGACTTGACCCGACCGTTCTTTAAACTCCTGAATAATAAACTTTAGTTAATCTCTACTTGATTATGAGTCTTTTCCAAGTTCATTATTCCTTTTATACCATGTTATGAACATCATGTAATCATTTAAGTTAATAATGTTCATTTTGTCGGTATTTGGTTCTTAAGTCAAAAATAGGCTTCTTACACTTACATGTTGTTAATTTGGTCAAAGGTTCATTATATCCAGAATGGTATTCATGATGTAGATATCATATATGTCATATATATCCAGTACATACATTCATTTATAATATTACATCACATTTAGAGGTAAGAAATGAAATGCACCGTTCATGGAGACGGTAAGCCGTACGTACGCATGAACGCTACTTCCATTTCTATTTCATATTTTCTGGAATGGAATCATAATGATATAAGAGTATATTATAATTCCAGTATAATAACATATATAATATCATTAACTTTATCCTTCACACATCCCACATATGGTATTAACGAATCAAATCACTTTCAGGGGGCGGTAGTCCGCGCTTCCTAAAATGAAGATATCGTGTTTTACCCATAATGGAAACCATAAAGGTATGCCCAAAATGAAAAAAACAGAAGCTTAAGGAAAACATAAACATATTATATATCATATATAAAAATAGTGACATCATAATGGCCACCTTTGAAGGTGTTAAATGAGTGTTGAACAATCATCGTTTCGGGAGGCAGAATTTCGCCATCCACGGAAACCTTATGTTCTTTAACCATTTGATGTAGTTGTGTGGAAGTGTAGCTCAAATAAATCTTATAACAACATCCTAGTATATTGAAGATACTGGTGTTGTTACAAAAGAAGTAAATAAAAAGAGTTTATGGGGTTGGAGAAGCAAAATAAAACAAAAGAACATGAGAGAATGAATTACCTTAAAAAGTGTAACTCCTTTTGAGTTGAGCCTAAAGGCTTCCTTTGAAAGGATTCTGCCCAAAGGGAATCCTCTAGGATGAGGAGAGGGATGTGGAGAGAGCAAATGGGCAGGGGTTGGCCGAGCCAATGGCTTGAAGAGTGTGTGAAATGAGGTAGAGGTGGGGGCCTTTTATAAGAGGAGAGGAGGGGCACTTTTGGAAAGTAAAGGAACATTACATTATTTGAAAATGTGTTTCGGTTTTAAAAGGTCCCACATTGATAGAATTCGTGGATAAGGTGATAAGGCATCGAAATCCACTCATCCAATAGGTTTTGGCCATGTGTAGTTCATAGATTTTATATTAACTTTCCATTTTATTTAAATCGTCAAATAATGATGTCATCGCTGCATCATTATTATGTCATAAATAATTAAATTTATTTAATGTCTAAAAATTATAAAACAAATACTATGATATATGAAATCTTTTTATCTTTCCAATGACTATTTATAATCAAAATTTGGACTTGTATAACCCTACTTAAAAATTGTTTTCGTAAAACATATTATGTTTGTGTCATTTTCACTTTAACATTAAATAAAAAGTAATTTATGTTATTTCCCAACAAAAGTGGATCCATGGGGTCCCCAAGTTAGGCCATGGCTTGTCTTGGTCGGCCATGACTCAACCAATGAGGTTGGGACATGTGTCTAGGTCATTTCATATTATTAAAGTATTATTTATACCTTAAACTACACTAATTACCTCTAATCGCGATTAAGAACTTAAAAGTTACTATTCACCAAAAAATTATTTTGATCTCATTGAACCACATTTTACTTCTTAATGACAACCATGTATGTCGGATTTTTGAAAATCAAATCACAGAAGTGGTAATATTTCATTTAAACGAAAAATCAGTTATTTAACTACCACTTAGTGGTTTCACTATTCATCAAAAATTGAAGTTTTTCAGAACAATGCCAAAATTTCACCCTAAGCTATAATTGATATTACGAATTCAAAAATGATGTCTATTTTACAAAATTCCAAACATATTAGTTTCATTAATTAATTTTATAATTAATTCCCGCTGTCACAACAAATAGCGTGTTTTTAAGAAACAATTTATATCAAAAGATTGGCAATTGTTTATGTCCAATTTCAATGTTAAATTAATTCTAATGACCACCATTGGATAAAATGGTAAAAATATATTCTAATTATACTCTAAAACCCCTCAATAGTATAATTTATCACTATGAATTATTTTGATTAAAAAAGTTGTTTTAAGTATTTTTCACTATTCATAAAAATTTTGAAGTTCTCAGAAAATTACAAAAAATTCAACATAGGCTAATTTCAATATTAGGAATACAAAAATGAAGTCCATTTTGAAATATAAAATTTATATAATTTTAAAAAGTGGTTATTACTATTCATAACGGCTATTTTGATTAGTTGTGGTGTGTTAGAACTCGAAGTTGCGTACAATGCAAGCTTTTGCATTATTGAATGAGAAGCGTATCGTGGAAGCTCGGGGTGTTACATTCTCCCCTCCTTTAATAAATTGCGTCCTCGCAATTTGAAATTTTTCTTGGAAAATAAAAGGTTGAAAAGAGAAAATACCTTTGAGGAAAACCCACATCGGAAATAAGGTTAATAAATATATAACATTAAAAGAAAGCAGGATAATTACAAAGGTCACCCGATATATCCCATTCTAGGATTATATAAAAATATGGATATGGAGGAGAAACAAACCATCAAGGTCTGATGGAGAGTTATAGAAAACAGGATTAGGAGAAAGTTTAACCACAAGAAAATCACAAACATGTGATTGGTTAAACGGTCATTGAATCCCCAGTTGGAAAAGTTAACCGAAAACATTTTTGTTTTAAGTTACCTTTTATAATGTTGAGGAATTTATTTAGAAGATTTACTAAGAACGTAAGGGAATATACATACTTGTTATGTATACTTTCATTCGTTAATAAATTTTTACCACAAACACAACTTTTACTCCAAATGGTAACGGAACTCAAAAATATTCTATTTATCCTAATTGTATAAGGTTCCAAATGTTAACACATACCATTTAGATTAGTAAAACGATTTTGTAATAACCAGGGACTTCCTGTAGGCTAGTGGTAGGAAATAAAGGCTTGTCGTACTATGGTTGTGGGTTCGATTCCTGCAGCTGTGTCCGACGTGACGGGTTATTCCCCACCCTGCAGGATGTCCTTTTCCTAAAAATATAGTACTATACTATTCCAAAAATAATCTTCATAAATGTTTTAACCTTAAACAATACTTTCCAAAGTTCAACTTAATCCACTCCAACCTTTATAGTTATCCAAAATACCTTCATCCAGACTTTCTCTAAAAGGTCTCTAAATTCCAAAATCAATTGTAACATCAGATTCCCCAAACAAAGAAAAGTTTCTCTTATTGTCACATACTAAAAATATGATTACCTTAATCATATTAAAACCTTAATGAAATCAAAAAGTACTGCAGTACAATCCATATATATATATTACATTATTCTTATAACCAGAATATAATCCTTGAGTCCAAAAGCACCAATACATTAGTTATTCTGCTTCAACTGTAGTAACAGCATAAGATTGTCCTTGATCCCTTGGCCTTTTCTGAGGTAAGTTTCCCTGACGCTTAGGACATTCATTTGCATAATGACCCATTTCTCTACAATTGTAGCATTCAACTTTGACAGCCTCTTTCTTTCCCTTGCAATCACGAGCCTGGTGACCCTTTTCTCCACATTTATAACAAACTCCCATTCCTTTTAGGCAAGTACCAGGGTGATTCTTCCCACAATTATCACATAATGGAAAATCCTTCTTTCCCTTTTTCCCTTTATCTGTCTCTTGTTCCACCGTTCTCTTCTTCTCTTGCTTTACTTTGTTGTCATAAGACTTAGAGAATTCCTTTTCTGTCTTGATAGCACACGAGACAATATCTTCGTATGATGAGAAGGATTGTGATACCAAAGCTCGACGGAGAAATGGTTTTAACCCATCAAAGAAACGATCAATCTTACTCCTTGGGTTACGTATATAATCGGCAGCATGCCTCGCTAACCTTGTAAAGTTAGCCTCATACTTTGCGACATTCTCATCCTCCTTCTGCCTCAGACTCAGAAATTGCCTTTCCATATCTGCTCGATGGTCACGAGGAAAGTATTTTTCTAAGAAAAGCTCTTTGAACTCCCTCCATTCCATATTCGATACGTCATCATCTTCCTTTGTGTTTTGAATCAGCGACCACCACTGATCGGCATCTCCAGTGAGGCGGTAAACTGCCATGACAACCTTCTCCCTTTCACTACTCCCCAAGGCATGGAATATTTTCTCTAAGGAATTTATCCATTGCTCGGCTACTAAGGGATTTGTACTCCCATTAAAGGTTGGTGGTTGTTGCCTCATGAAGCGATCTAACATTGATCCTCCACGTTGCGGATCAGGGTGCTCCATACGAGTAAGGTTATTATTCATAACCTGAGTGAGTTGTCCCAGTATGGTAATAAGTTGATCAGCACCAGTTGTATCTCCAGATCCACAATAATTATCTTGATTAGGAGGGCAATCCCTACACGGAGTTCGTGCATTGATACGGTTTCCATTCCTTCCACTAGGCGCCATTTCTAAACAATGGCATAAACTAGATTAGTTTATGAATCAAAATACATAATTCCATACTTATAAAACACTTAACATAAATTGAACTATTTATGGATATAATCCATAATCATAAAAAGAAATGTTTTCTTTGAGAAAGTATATACTCATAACCCTTCATAGTGGTTTGTAAATAAAATGAGAATTATCCTAAGCATATCCCCCGGGAGTGTCGTAACCAAGAGTGCAGCAAGGCCCGTTGTCGTGCACCAGTTCCCGTTCGAGTCTAGCTCAAAGCGGTGTTTTCGGGTTTTACCCCTAGGTACATCTGTGCCAGAGCCGCCTCTACCTGCTCGTATCCAGACAGGGATGTATTGCTCGGAAAACTCACAAAATCTCTACAATAACAAAATTCTAGGAAGTTCTTCTATACTAATCCTCAAAGTCTATCTTTGGGCTATGTGCTCTAATCAGAGTTTATCTAAATCTAGCTTCCAAGGTTAGTACTAAACTGCCTCTGATACCAACTGTAACGCCCCGACCCCAGCTACCCAGAGTCGGTGCATTACTTCGTAACATTGGCATGATCACAAAAGATCAAGTCTCGAAAGACCGATTAGTTTAGTAGCCTTGGAAACACTAGATACATTCATAAGTCTTTCATTACATCAAAAAGTAAACAAACTACAATAACATGGTCTTCATAGTCCACACTCATATCCACTTCTGACAATCCCTGCAGGTCATTCATAAAATACTTCTTCATATCCTGGAAAATATTAAAACATTGAAAGGGGTGAGCTCAGATGCTCAGTAAGGATAACAATAATGCGGAAGCTTTCATAAATAATCATTAACAATTAAGGCAATGTATAAATAAAACAAAAGCCTTTTAAACATGAACTTCAACATAATATGGGAAATGTAAAATGAGATAATGCCATTCACTTCTTCTCATGGATATTCTACTGGTCGAATAATCACATGCAATAACAATAACCACTTTCATAATGAGGGAATGTATAATGCCAGACATTCTGAAACATTTTGTCAAGGCCTCGGCCAAGACGTCTAAAATGATTAAGGCCTCGGCCAAAACCATAAATCAAATTGGGAAAGGGCCTCGGCCAATTCCACGTCTAGTTGTCTCATGAGACCTACCGATGCATCGAGGAGCTATAGCGGGCTCCACCCGTCACTTATTAAGTCCAATACATTCCTCATATGAATAGGTTTAAACATATCATAAACCATAACATAATCATATCACATAAAACATGGATAAAGGAAACATAACATTTCCACATTTCAATCACAAGATATCAATACAACACATTGATATAATAAAAATGCTTTCAAAACCATTTTCAATAAAATAAAAGAAAGTTAAAACTTTGTATTTATTTTTCATTAAAAAAGGTAAGGCTTGAAGAGGAAGCTGAAACTCAAATAGTGGTCACGGCGGTGGAGAAGTCATTGTCGCCGCATACGTATGACAAAAACATTCCATTTTGTCGTTTAGTAAACGCTTCGTATAAAAAATATTCCTTTTGAATAAACGTAAAAGTCAAAGGGGTTTATACACCGTATAAAAGAAATTTGTGTATAAAACAAAGTATGCCTCAATGAAAGGAGATTGAGGCGAAGTCCTTAAAAAGATCATTTTTAAAATAAAATAGATCTATTATGTGTATTCACTATAAGTACACATAAATAATGTACAAATACAATATAGGACATAATAATATCATGACATAATTTGAAAGTAGGAGATTAACCCAAAGAATGGAAGTTGGGTTAAGGAGTTCCCTTACCTTGTGTCCGACTTGACCCGACCGTTCTTTAAACTCCTGAATAATAAACTTTAGTTAATCTCTACTTGATTATGAGTCTTTTCCAAGTTCATTATTCCTTTTATACCATGTTATGAACATCATGTAATCATTTAAGTTAATAATGTTCATTTTGTCGGTATTTGGTTCTTAAGTCAAAAATAGGCTTCTTACACTTACATGTTGTTAATTTGGTCAAAGGTTCATTATATCCAGAATGGTATTCATGATGTAGATATCATATATGTCATATATATCCAGTACATACATTCATTTATAATATTACATCACATTTAGAGGTAAGAAATGAAATGCACCGTTCATGGAGACGGTAAGCCGTACGTACGCATGAACGCTACTTCCATTTCTATTTCATATTTTCTGGAATGGAATCATAATGATATAAGAGTATATTATAATTCCAGTATAATAACATATATAATATCATTAACTTTATCCTTCACACATCCCACATATGGTATTAACGAATCAAATCACTTTCAGGGGGCGGTAGTCCGCGCTTCCTAAAATGAAGATATCGTGTTTTACCCATAATGGAAACCATAAAGGTATGCCCAAAATGAAAAAAACAGAAGCTTAAGGAAAACATAAACATATTATATATCATATATAAAAATAGTGACATCATAATGGCCACCTTTGAAGGTGTTAAATGAGTGTTGAACAATCATCGTTTCGGGAGGCAGAATTTCGCCATCCACGGAAACCTTATGTTCTTTAACCATTTGATGTAGTTGTGTGGAAGTGTAGCTCAAATAAATCTTATAACAACATCCTAGTATATTGAAGATACTGGTGTTGTTACAAAAGAAGTAAATAAAAAGAGTTTATGGGGTTGGAGAAGCAAAATAAAACAAAAGAACATGAGAGAATGAATTACCTTAAAAAGTGTAACTCCTTTTGAGTTGAGCCTAAAGGCTTCCTTTGAAAGGATTCTGCCCAAAGGGAATCCTCTAGGATGAGGAGAGGGATGTGGAGAGAGCAAATGGGCAGGGGTTGGCCGAGCCAATGGCTTGAAGAGTGTGTGAAATGAGGTAGAGGTGGGGGCCTTTTATAAGAGGAGAGGAGGGGCACTTTTGGAAAGTAAAGGAACATTACATTATTTGAAAATGTGTTTCGGTTTTAAAAGGTCCCACATTGATAGAATTCGTGGATAAGGTGATAAGGCATCGAAATCCACTCATCCAATAGGTTTTGGCCATGTGTAGTTCATAGATTTTATATTAACTTTCCATTTTATTTAAATCGTCAAATAATGATGTCATCGCTGCATCATTATTATGTCATAAATAATTAAATTTATTTAATGTCTAAAAATTATAAAACAAATACTATGATATATGAAATCTTTTTATCTTTCCAATGACTATTTATAATCAAAATTTGGACTTGTATAATCCTACTTAAAAATTGTTTTCGTAAAACATATTATGTTTGTGTCATTTTCACTTTAACATTAAATAAAAAGTAATTTATGTTATTTCCCAACAAAAGTGGATCCATGGGGTCCCCAAGTTAGGCCATGGCTTGTCTTGGTCGGCCATGACTCAACCAATGAGGTTGGGACATGTGTCTAGGTCATTTCATATTATTAAAGTATTATTTATACCTTAAACTACACTAATTACCTCTAATCGCGATTAAGAACTTAAAAGTTACTATTCACCAAAAAATTATTTTGATCTCATTGAACCACATTTTACTTCTTAATGACAACCATGTATGTCGGATTTTTGAAAATCAAATCACAGAAGTGGTAATATTTCATTTAAACGAAAAATCAGTTATTTAACTACCACTTAGTGGTTTCACTATTCATCAAAAATTGAAGTTTTTCAGAACAATGCCAAAATTTCACCCTAAGCTATAATTGATATTACGAATTCAAAAATGATGTCTATTTTACAAAATTCCAAACATATTAGTTTCATTAATTAATTTTATAATTAATTCCCGCTGTCACAACAAATAGCGTGTTTTTAAGAAACAATTTATATCAAAAGATTGGCAATTGTTTATGTCCAATTTCAATGTTAAATTAATTCTAATGACCACCATTGGATAAAATGGTAAAAATATATTCTAATTATACTCTAAAACCCCTCAATAGTATAATTTATCACTATGAATTATTTTGATTAAAAAAGTTGTTTTAAGTATTTTTCACTATTCATAAAAATTTTGAAGTTCTCAGAAAATTACAAAAAATTCAACATAGGCTAATTTCAATATTAGGAATACAAAAATGAAGTCCATTTTGAAATATAAAATTTATATAATTTTAAAAAGTGGTTATTACTATTCATAACGGCTATTTTGATTAGTTGTGGTGTGTTAGAACTCGAAGTTGCGTACAATGCAAGCTTTTGCATTATTGAATGAGAAGCGTATCGTGGAAGCTCGGGGTGTTACATTCTCCCCTCCTTTAATAAATTGCGTCCTCGCAATTTGAAATTTTTCTTGGAAAATAAAAGGTTGAAAAGAGAAAATACCTTTGAGGAAAACCCACATCGGAAATAAGGTTAATAAATATATAACATTAAAAGAAAGCAGGATAATTACAAAGGTCACCCGATATAGCCCATTCTAGGATTATATAAAAATATGGATATGGAGGAGAAACAAACCATCAAGGTCTGATGGAGAGTTATAGAAAACAGGATTAGGAGAAAGTTTAACCACAAGAAAATCACAAACATGTGATTGGTTAAACGGTCATTGAATCCCCAGTTGGAAAAGTTAACCGAAAACATTTTTGTTTTAAGTTACCTTTTATAATGTTGAGGAATTTATTTAGAAGATTTACTAAGAACGTAAGGGAATATACATACTTGTTATGTATACTTTCATTCGTTAATAAATTTTTACCACAAACACAACTTTTACTCCAAATGGTAACGGAACTCAAAAATATTCTATTTATCCTAATTGTATAAGGTTCCAAATGTTAACACATACCATTTAGATTAGTAAAACGATTTTGTAATAACCAGGGACTTCCTGTAGGCTAGTGGTAGGAAATAAAGGCTTGTCGCACTATGGTTGTGGGTTCGATTCCTGCAGCTGTGTCCGACGTGACGGGTTATTCCCCACCCTGCAGGATGTCCTTTTCCTAAAAATATAGTACTATACTATTCCAAAAATAATCTTCATAAATGTTTTAACCTTAAACAATACTTTCCAAAGTTCAACTTAATCCACTCCAACCTTTATAGTTATCCAAAATACCTTCATCCAGACTTTCTCTAAAAGGTCTCTAAATTCCAAAATCAATTGTAACATCAGATTCCCCAAACAAAGAAAAGTTTCTCTTATTGTCACATACTAAAAATATGATTACCTTAATCATATTAAAACCTTAATGAAATCAAAAAGTACTGCAGTACAATCCATATATATATATTACATTATTCTTATAACCAGAATATAATCCTTGAGTCCAAAAGCACCAATACATTAGTTATTCTGCTTCAACTGTAGTAACAGCATAAGATTGTCCTTGATCCCTTGGCCTTTTCTGAGGTAAGTTTCCCTGACGCTTAGGACATTCATTTGCATAATGACCCATTTCTCTACAATTGTAGCATTCAACTTTGACAGCCTCTTTCTTTCCCTTGCAATCACGAGCCTGGTGACCCTTTTCTCCACATTTATAACAAACTCCCATTCCTTTTAGGCAAGTACCAGGGTGATTCTTCCCACAATTATCACATAATGGAAAATCCTTCTTTCCCTTTTTCCCTTTATCTGTCTCTTGTTCCACCGTTCTCTTCTTCTCTTGCTTTACTTTGTTGTCATAAGACTTAGAGAATTCCTTTTCTGTCTTGATAGCACACGAGACAATATCTTCGTATGATGAGAAGGATTGTGATACCAAAGCTCGACGGAGAAATGGTTTTAACCCATCAAAGAAACGATCAATCTTACTCCTTGGGTTACGTATATAATCGGCAGCATGCCTCGCTAACCTTGTAAAGTTAGCCTCATACTTTGCGACATTCTCATCCTCCTTCTGCCTCAGACTCAGAAATTGCCTTTCCATATCTGCTCGATGGTCACGAGGAAAGTATTTTTCTAAGAAAAGCTCTTTGAACTCCCTCCATTCCATATTCGATACGTCATCATCTTCCTTTGTGTTTTGAATCAGCGACCACCACTGATCGGCATCTCCAGTGAGGCGGTAAACTGCCATGACAACCTTCTCCCTTTCACTACTCCCCAAGGCATGGAATATTTTCTCTAAGGAATTTATCCATTGCTCGGCTACTAAGGGATTTGTACTCCCATTAAAGGTTGGTGGTTGTTGCCTCATGAAGCGATCTAACATTGATCCTCCACGTTGCGGATCAGGGTGCTCCATACGAGTAAGGTTATTATTCATAACCTGAGTGAGTTGTCCCAGTATGGTAATAAGTTGATCAGCACCAGTTGTATCTCCAGATCCACAATAATTATCTTGATTAGGAGGGCAATCCCTACACGGAGTTCGTGCATTGATACGGTTTCCATTCCTTCCACTAGGCGCCATTTCTAAACAATGGCATAAACTAGATTAGTTTATGAATCAAAATACATAATTCCATACTTATAAAACACTTAACATAAATTGAACTATTTATGGATATAATCCATAATCATAAAAAGAAATGTTTTCTTTGAGAAAGTATATACTCATAACCCTTCATAGTGGTTTGTAAATAAAATGAGAATTATCCTAAGCATATCCCCCGGGAGTGTCGTAACCAAGAGTGCAGCAAGGCCCGTTGTCGTGCACCAGTTCCCGTTCGAGTCTAGCTCAAAGCGGTGTTTTCGGGTTTTACCCCTAGGTACATCTGTGCCAGAGCCGCCTCTACCTGCTCGTATCCAGACAGGGATGTATTGCTCGGAAAACTCACAAAATCTCTACAATAACAAAATTCTAGGAAGTTCTTCTATACTAATCCTCAAAGTCTATCTTTGGGCTATGTGCTCTAATCAGAGTTTATCTAAATCTAGCTTCCAAGGTTAATACTAAACTGCCTCTGATACCAACTGTAACGCCCCGACCCCAGCTACCCAGAGTCGGTGCATTACTTCGTAACATTGGCATGATCACAAAAGATCAAGTCTCGAAAGACCGATTAGTTTAGTAGCCTTGGAAACACTAGATACATTCATAAGTCTTTCATTACATCAAAAAGTAAACAAACTACAATAACATGGTCTTCATAGTCCACACTCATATCCACTTCTGACAATCCCTGCAGGTCATTCATAAAATACTTCTTCATATCCTGGAAAATATTAAAACATTGAAAGGGGTGAGCTCAATGCTCAGTAAGGATAACAATAATGCGGAAGCTTTCATAAATAATCATTAACAATTAAGGCAATGTATAAATAAAACAAAAGCCTTTTAAACATGAACTTCAACATAATATGGGAAATGTAAAATGAGATAATGCCATTCACTTCTTCACATGGATATTCTACTGGTCGAATAATCACATGCAATAACAATAACCACTTTCATAATGAGGGAATGTATAATGCCAGACATTCTGAAACATTTTGTCAAGGCCTCGGCCAAGACGTCTAAAATGATTAAGGCCTCGGCCAAAACCATAAATCAAATTGGGAAAGGGCCTCGGCCAATTCCACTTCTAGTTGTCTCATGAGACCTACCGATGCATCGAGGAGCTATAGCGGGCTCCACCCGTCACTTATTAAGTCCAATACATTCCTCATATGAATAGGTTTAAACATATCATAAACCATAACATAATCATATCACATAAAACATGGATAAAGGAAACATAACATTTCCACATTTCAATCACAAGATATCAATACAACACATTGATATAATAAAAATGCTTTCAAAACCATTTTCAATAAAATAAAAGAAAGTTAAAACTTTGTATTTATTTTTCATTAAAAAAGGTAAGGCTTGAAGAGGAAGCTGAAACTCAAATAGTGGTCACGGCGGTGGAGAAGTCATTGTCGCCGCATACGTATGACAAAAACATTCCATTTTGTCGTTTAGTAAACGCTTCGTATAAAAAATATTCCTTTTGAATAAACGTAAAAGTCAAAGGGGTTTATACACCGTATAAAAGAAATTTGTGTATAAAACAAAGTATGCCTCAATGAAAGGAGATTGAGGCGAAGTCCTTAAAAAGATCATTTTTAAAATAAAATAGATCTATTATGTGTATTCACTATAAGTACACATAAATAATGTACAAATACAATATAGGACATAATAATATCATGACATAATTTGAAAGTAGGAGATTAACCCAAAGAATGGAAGTTGGGTTAAGGAGTTCCCTTACCTTGTGTCCGACTTGACCCGACCGTTCTTTAAACTCCTGAATAATAAACTTTAGTTAATCTCTACTTGATTATGAGTCTTTTCCAAGTTCATTATTCCTTTTATACCATGTTATGAACATCATGTAATCATTTAAGTTAATAATGTTCATTTTGTCGGTATTTGGTTCTTAAGTCAAAAATAGGCTTCTTACACTTACATGTTGTTAATTTGGTCAAAGGTTCATTATATCCAGAATGGTATTCATGATGTAGATATCATATATGTCATATATATCCAGTACATACATTCATTTATAATATTACATCACATTTAGAGGTAAGAAATGAAATGCACCGTTCATGGAGACGGTAAGCCGTACGTACGCATGAACGCTACTTCCATTTCTATTTCATATTTTCTGGAATGGAATCATAATGATATAAGAGTATATTATAATTCCAGTATAATAACATATATAATATCATTAACTTTATCCTTCACACATCCCACATATGGTATTAACGAATCAAATCACTTTCAGGGGGCGGTAGTCCGCGCTTCCTAAAATGAAGATATCGTGTTTTACCCATAATGGAAACCATAAAGGTATGCCCAAAATGAAAAAAACAGAAGCTTAAGGAAAACATAAACATATTATATATCATATATAAAAATAGTGACATCATAATGGCCACCTTTGAAGGTGTTAAATGAGTGTTGAACAATCATCGTTTCGGGAGGCAGAATTTCGCCATCCACGGAAACCTTATGTTCTTTAACCATTTGATGTAGTTGTGTGGAAGTGTAGCTCAAATAAATCTTATAACAACATCCTAGTATATTGAAGATACTGGTGTTGTTACAAAAGAAGTAAATAAAAAGAGTTTATGGGGTTGGAGAAGCAAAATAAAACAAAAGAACATGAGAGAATGAATTACCTTAAAAAGTGTAACTCCTTTTGAGTTGAGCCTAAAGGCTTCCTTTGAAAGGATTCTGCCCAAAGGGAATCCTCTAGGATGAGGAGAGGGATGTGGAGAGAGCAAATGGGCAGGGGTTGGCCGAGCCAATGGCTTGAAGAGTGTGTGAAATGAGGTAGAGGTGGGGGCCTTTTATAAGAGGAGAGGAGGGGCACTTTTGGAAAGTAAAGGAACATTACATTATTTGAAAATGTGTTTCGGTTTTAAAAGGTCCCACATTGATATAATTCTTGGATAAGGTGATAAGGCATTGAAATCCACTCATCCAATAGGTTTTGGCCATGTGTAGTTCATAGATTTTATATTAACTTTCCATTTTATTTAAATCGTCAAATAATGATGTCATCGCTGCATCATTATTATGTCATAAATAATTAAATTTATTTAATGTCTAAAAATTATAAAACAAATACTATGATATATGAAATCTTTTTATCTTTCCAATGACTATTTATAATCAAAATTTGGACTTGTATAACCCTACTTAAAAATTGTTTTCGTAAAACATATTATGTTTGTGTCATTTTCACTTTAACATTAAATAAAAAGTAATTTATGTTATTTCCCAACAAAAGTGGATCCATGGGGTCCCCAAGTTAGGCCATGGCTTGTCTTGGTCGGCCATGACTCAACCAATGAGGTTGGGACATGTGTCTAGGTCATTTCATATTATTAAAGTACTATTTATACCTTAAACTACACTAATTACCTCTAATCGCGATTAAGAACTTAAAAGTTACTATTCACCAAAAAATTATTTTGATCTCATTGAACCACATTTTACTTCTTAATGACAACCATGTATGTCGGATTTTTGAAAATCAAATCACAGAAGTGGTAATATTTCATTTAAACGAAAAATCAGTTATTTAACTACCACTTAGTGGTTTCACTATTCATCAAAAATTGAAGTTTTTCAGAACAATGCCAAAATTTCACCCTAAGCTATAATTGATATTACGAATTCAAAAATGATGTCTATTTTACAAAATTCCAAACATATTAGTTTCATTAATTAATTTTATAATTAATTCCCGCTGTCACAACAAATAGCGTGTTTTTAAGAAACAATTTATATCAAAAGATTGGCAATTGTTTATGTCCAATTTCAATGTTAAATTAATTCTAATGACCACCATTGGATAAAATGGTAAAAATATATTCTAATTATACTCTAAAACCCCTCAATAGTATAATTTATCACTATGAATTATTTTGATTAAAAAAGTTGTTTTAAGTATTTTTCACTATTCATAAAAATTTTGAAGTTCTCAGAAAATTACAAAAAATTCAACATAGGCTAATTTCAATATTAGGAATACAAAAATGAAGTCCATTTTGAAATATAAAATTTATATAATTTTAAAAAGTGGTTATTACTATTCATAACGGCTATTTTGATTAGTTGTGGTGTGTTAGAACTCGAAGTTGCGTACAATGCAAGCTTTTGCATTATTGAATGAGAAGCGTATCGTGGAAGCTCGGGGTGTTACAAATAACCCTCTGTGTGGCCAGAAGATCAAGGAGCAAGAGATATCATCTTTTGTTGTAACCCATCATGGTGGTCCTCCCCATGATGATGAATTTAGCTGTGAAATCCCTCTCCTCAGTAGTAATTCGCATTGTTTGGAAAATTCTTTAGAAGACAATAAAGTGATGAGAAATCCCTATTTTCTTGAGGCACTTGAAAATGTGAAGCCAGTCATGTCTGATGCTTTACCATCATCAAGTGAAATACTTTCTCAATCAGAAGATAGCCCGGGGTTAGGTCATTCTCCGAACCACCCCTGGGTAATTTATCTTCTAGTTTGATCAGTGGATTCTCTAACAGTCTTGTTTAATCTGATTAAGCAACAAGAAATCACCAGCTCTGGTCTAAACAGGTAGAAGAATCTTCATTGAATGATAAAGAGGAAATACTGAACATGAGAAAACAACTGGCGAAAGTTGAAGTGCCAGTCATGTTTTGGCCTTTGGATAACTCTTAGTATGACATTCTAGAGATGTTGATGGAAGATGGGATTAATGATATTTGTCTCAACATATAGAAAACTCTTTGTCAGTTGAAAAAGAAGGTATTATCTTATGATGAATATGAAAATTATGTTAAGATAATAGGAGGGTTACAACGCCAAATTGACTTGGAATCTCTATCAGTCTCTCGATATCTGAAGGCTGAAAAGAAGCAGAGAGCCCTTTAGCGTTCATGCCTTGATTCACTAAGAAGATTTCGCCAGTTAATTTCCAATGCCCCATCTGGTATTCATATCAGAGGATGGGGTGTTCATGGAGCACTACAGTTTACTGTGCTCTCCAGTCAGCAAAGCCTGTGGAAAATGGTTTTGTGCAATGTTATTGCCCATGGCCGGCCACAGTCAATGGGTTTTGTTTGTAATCAAAGGCTTACCCAAGAACAGGCTTCAACTAGTTCCTCTCAAAATCAAGAATACAGAGAACAAGTTGTTGAATTACTCCTGCATCAAGAAAAAAAGAATATTGAACAGGCTTCTCATATGGAGAAAGCACATCATCAACTGACAGAAGTGTCAGAAATCATCCAACGGTCTTTTGAACTGGGTGATAAAAGTGGATGTCGATTGATGCATCCAGCTAATTTTCAGACCAAGGTCCACAAGATCAAGAGATATTTTAAGAAAGTATCAGACATAGCATGTCAAGAGACACCCCATCTTTCCAGACTGGGGACACTCTTAACCAAACCCTCATAATCAACAAATAGGATTCGAGGAGTTGAGCGGGAACAGCAGGAACAGCCCTAGTCCACTGGACTGGGGACTTTTTCAAATCATCAATCCCTCCCTCAGAGAAATTCGTTCTTCTCCCGATTAGGGAATAATCCCCAAGAGGAATGAAGAGCCAAATTATCATGAGATTCTCTCCAAATTACGGTTCGCCAAGAAGTTCCTGAGGGATCAAATCAACAAAAGGCAATGTCTCGTCAGGGTAATGATAGAAGAAAATATAACATAAATGCTAATAGAAGGGATGTGATGCGTTATGCATCAATTAATTTCATCAACGCCATTATTGTTGATCCACCAGATGAGGCTCACTCATAGGGATCATATGAAGAGGTTCTTGCTCAAGAAGTCGTATGCACAGACATAAAATGAAGAAGGTGTGCGTACACAAAATCAAAGGCTTACCCAAAATCTAGGTGTTCCTTTAAGTTACCGACTTCCCCCTCTCCGAAAGTGATCAAAAAAGGGGAAAGTAAATAATTAGGTTACATACCCTTCCTCTGGAGAAGGCCAATCACTCTCATTAAAGCAAAGATTTGCACAACAGGAAGAAGAAATGAAGGAATTAAGAAGGATGAATGCAGAACTACTTTAGGGTAGTCTTCCTCCTAAACGTGCTGGATCCAGTCAGTCAAGGGAATTTGTTGTGGCTACTGAGATGGATCAAGAATATCCTCCTTTATCAGTACACCCTCATAGGTCTAATCCTATGGGTCAAGTACAACAACAATCGGCAGTGCTTCCATCAGTTACAGTACCAGCTGCCATACCTGTCCAAGCTCCAGTTAGTGCACCTATTTAGGTCCAAGATCAATCAGATGTTTCTCAAAAGTTAATAACTACTATTGAGTCATTAAAATCTCGATTGGAAGCTATAGGGGGTAAACGAGATCAAATTCAACAAGAAAATAGATCTTACCTTGAATGGGTTGATGATAATCATCCCCCATCAAATTTTGAAAGTACCATATTCCCAATCTTTAATTGTTCGGGAGACCCAGAGCAACACTTAACACATTTTGTTTCTCGTTGCGATCCTATGATGGGAACTCCTCAGCAATAGGAGGTAGTTAAGCTCAGGTGTTTTTTACAGTCATTACAAGGACCTGCCTTCGTCTGGTACACAATCTTGCAATCCTGATCAATTACAGGATGGGAAGATCTCCGTCAACGATTTCTTCTTCAATTCAGCTCAACTTTTCCAAAGATAATAGTTTTTGATCTTACAAACTATAATCAATGGGAGAGTGAAAGAGTCTTAAATTTCATTGCTTGCTGGAAGGGATTAACATATTTCCTAAACTTAGCACTCCCTCAAGAAGAGTTTTTGCCAATCTGTGTGGCAAATTTGTGTGATAAGTTATGCACGCCATTGATCCCTATGAAATACACAGGAGGGTTTCGAGACCTTACTTTGATCGCTCTGTAGATTTAAGACTCTCTTTCAAAAACTAAGGATAAAACTCATGTAATTCCATTAGCTCCCGGAAGGAGAATGGGAAGAGTAGAGACTGCTACATTCATGCTTAAACTGGCACATGTACCTGCTTCTACTTCAAAACCTTTTTCTTCGTGAAGGGTTTCACCTCCTAAGCGTCAGCAACAGAGGCCGTTTCATCAAGACGGTCAAAGAGATCAAATACGGAAACAGTTTGATGAGTTAAAGAGAAAAGTTTATTCTTTCCAAAATGAACAAGTTCCTGGTTACTTCATTTCAGCCTTGGAGAATAATTTGGTTCAGCTGCTGAGGCCCAAAAGTCTAAACAAGGAAGGATATGAAGACCATCCCAATTATTTCACATTTCATCAGATGTTGGGGCATCCCATCCAGGAGTGTTCTGTCTTCAAGGACCTCCTAAAAAAAATGGTTGACTCAGGATAAGTCAAATTGAAAGGTTCTTCATCTTAGGTAGCATGTGTTACTACTACAGATCCGAAGGAAGGAGGCGAGTGGCAAGAAGTGAAAAGAAAAAATGCGCAGAAATATGATGATTGGATGGTCAGAAAAACAATCAACTGAACTCATGCAATTTTGAGAACACAATTGAAGAAACTAGTTGTTTCTTCTACTATAAATGCTGCAGTGAAACCTCCATCAAAAGAAAAATCCTCAAAAGGGCATCATAATTCAGGGAAGGAAGAAGAATCAGAAGAAGATGAGTATGTGTCAAAGCCAAAGCTGTCTTTGACTCTAGCATATTTCATGCCATCTACTTCAAAGCAACGGGCACCACCCCACCAAACGTCACAACCTAAATTGGCTAGTCGGGCAGAGTCTTTATCGGATGAAGAGTTAATCTTTGGTTCTTTTAATATGATTCACTTAATAGATTCTTATGCAAGTCGTAGTTTCATGTTCGATGAGACTAAATTTCCTGTATCAAACAGAGGAGTTAGAGGGCGTTCTAGGGGTCTGGGATACATAGGAAGACATGGATATCCCAAAAGCCACTATTCTAATTCTACCCCGGTTAGAACTGTTTTTGTGGTGGAAACTCGTGGCAGAGCCCTTCAGCGAGCTCAACAAGAAAAAACATGTTCTTCCAATAATAGAAAATTCAATCCTGGCACAGTTATTCTGGAGGATCGGTTAGGGGTTCCACCTTTATCCTCTCAACAGGTAAATGGATCTAATCGGTCTAATCTTCCAAAGCCAGGAATATTGCCAACTTCTATCCCGATACAAGATGCATCAACTTCCAAAGCATAAACTTCTAAGTCACCTACTAAACCACATGTTTCTGTTGGGAAACACAAACCTTTGGATCAAAAGTATGATGTATTGAAACACCTGGCCCAAGTACCGGCCAAGTTATCAATTCTGGATGCTTTGAATTTGTCAAAGGATCTTCGGGAGGCACTCATCGAGGCTTTGTCAAGTCCTCAGAAGTTTGAAACTGAAATTGTTGCAGCTGAATTCTACTACGTAGAGAATAATCCCGCGGAATTCCATGCAGTGATATCTTTCACAGATGAAGATGAATATGATGTCATGCATAGGCATATTAGACCTTTGTACTTATCTGGAAAGGTCAATGGTGTAGACATCCGAAGAGCATTCATTGATAATGGTTCAGGAGTCAACCTCATGCCCAATTGTACACTTCGTAGATTGGGCCTCAATGAATCTGATTTATCTCCTTCTACTATGATGTTACAAGGATATGATAAAAATGAACAATAACCACTATGAGAGATTACACTCAGAACTCAGTTTGGAGATCTTTTATCCCATTCATATTTCATGGTTATTGATCAAGACTCAGCCTTCAACATCTTTCTTGGAAGACCCTGGATACATCAACATGCGGCTATCCCTTCATCATACCATCAATGTCTCAAATATTGTTTCGATGGTTAAGTTGGGACATTGTACCGTGATAAGTCCCCATTCAAGACATGTGAGTCTCAGTACATTGAGGCAGAATTCAATCACATGAAGGGAGATGAGAAATCCACAGCAAGGGAGGTTACCAAGATTAATTCTCCATATGGTTTGGAAAAGATTATAGTAAATCCATTTACACATGTGAGTACAGATTATGTGTTTCCTATCAGTCAAATTGATAGGATAGACCCAAGTCAAAATACTCTTATGGAAAGATCCATAATGTCAATTACGGCAATCAAGCCAGACAACATGGGAGAAATTGGTTACCCACCAAGCAGTGATGAAAGCCCAAATGGAGATGTCTTTATTTCATCTACTGAAATCCATAAAGTCTATAATTCGCCAACTAGGCCAGAAGAAGTGATAGTAACGTCAGAGGTGAACAATGATGTCGATTCTTAGTAAATTATCTCCTCTTTATTACCCAAGGAAGACCCTTCATCATCAATTGGGTTAGAAATGGAAGCTTCTTCTTCAAGATGTTCAAATTTTAACATCTCTTCTGATCATGAAAATTCTGTTTCATCATCTACTATGCAAGTAGAAACAGAAGAGATAACACATGTTGAAGAAGAATAGGAAGATCTCAGAGATGATCCTCCAGCATTTGAAGATGGTATCTCTACCACCGTGGATGAACATAGAGAAATAAATCTGGGTACAAAAGAACATCCAATCCCCACTTTAATCAGTGAGGCCATGAATCTTGAAGAACAAGATATGTATATTTCCTTTTTAAAGAAAAATCGAGACATATTTTCTTGGAACTATACAGAGATGCCCGGGCTTGATCCTGATGTTGCTACTCATCATTTGTGTTTACTAGAAGAACATCGAAAATTTAAGGAATCTGCGAGAAGAACACACGCAACTTATGCTTCCAAAATTGAAGCTGAAGTGGATAAGATTATCAAATCTAACTTCTTCAGAGAAGTTCAATATCCCATGTGTTTGGATAATATTGTCCCTGTGAAGAAGAATAACGGAAAAATTATAGTTTTCATCGATTTCATAGATCTTAATCAGCATTTTCCTAAGGATGATTTTCCAGTTCTGATTACAGAACTTTTAATTGATGCAACAACTAGCTATGAAGCACTTTCCTTCATGGATGGATATTCTAGATATAATCATATCTGAATGGATCCAGAAGATGAGGATTATAGAGCCCTCAGATCCCCTCATGGTGTGTTTTTCTATCAGGTAATTCCCTTTGGCTTAAAGAATACAGGCGCAACATATCAGCGTGTCATGCATCGTATCTTCAAACCCTTTTAGGGAAGTTTGTTGAATGTTATGTAAAAGATTTTGTGGTCAAATAAAAACAATTTTCTAATCACATGGCTGATTTGGAAGTCATATTCCGCATGCTTCGACAACATAATTTGAAGATGAACCCTTTAAAATGTGCTTTTGGGGTAACCTCAGGAATATTTCTTGGTTTTGTGGTACGCCATCATGGTATCGAAGTCAATCCTGAGAAAACCAAGTCAATCCTTGGTATGTCACCTCCTCAAAATTTGAATGAATTAAGAGGACTTCAAGGAAACTTATCCTATATTTGGCGTTTCATCGCCAATTTGGCAGGCAAAAGTTTACCCTTCACCAAATTGATGAAGAAGGGAGTCACTTACCAGTAGACTGAAGAATGTTAAGAAGCATTCGATATTCTAAAGAAATACCTCTTGAGTTCACTGGTACTTATGCCACCTATTGAAGTAAGGCCACTTATCCTCTACGTAACAGCCTTAGAGCGACCGTTGGGTGCCTTTCTTGCTCAGAAGAATGATGTTGGGAATGAAAACAGTCTCTACTATCTCAGTCGGACTATGCTTAAAGCAGAAACCCGGTATTCAGGTATTGAGAAGTGCTGCCTGGCATTAATCTTTGCAGTTCAGAAGTTGAGACACTACCAACAACATCACGATGTCCAATTGGTATCTCGCAATAACCCGCTCAAATTCATCCTTAGTCGTCCAGTGCTTACAGGATGTCTGGAAAGGTGGGAGGTTATTTTGCAGCAGTTCGACATTCAGTATGTGTCTCAAAAGGCAATAAAGGGCCAAGATCTAGCTGATTTCCTTGCAAAACATCCTTTAGTAGAAGATACATCTTCAGATGTTGAACTCCCTGATGAGGAAGTATTCTCTATTCAGGAGAGTCCTCAGGTATGGGAAATGTATTTTGATGGTGCTTCCAGAAGTCCAACAGAGAAGAAAATGGAAGATCCTAAATTCAACAAGGTTGGATTTGGAGTTATTCTTATTTCCCAAAAAAAGGCAGTGTTACATTATTCCTTCTCATTGTTGGGAGGTAGTACAAATAATGAAGCAGAATACCAAGCTCTCATCGCAGGATTAGAGTTGGCGCTTCAAGCACTAGTGAATCAGGTAAGGGTGAAAGGTGATTCAAACTTGGTAATCAAACAAGTCAATGGGGATTATGCAATTAGAAAAGAATAATTGATCCCTTTGTATGATTACATCAGAGAGTTAATGGCAGAATTTACTATGGAACTGACATTTTCTTATGTCTCGCGATCACAAAATGCTCAAGCTGATGCACTGGCTAATATAGCCACAGCTCTGGAAGATCCAAATCGGGACAAAACAACCATCAGTATTTCCCACCGTCGTACAATTTCACCTTATGTTCAAACCAGAACAGAAGAGATTAATGAAATTAGTCCAATTCCTGAACCATATGGTCATACTACAGGATGGATGACACGTATCAGGGAATACCTTCAAAATGGAACACTTCCACCTGACAGAGACAGGAAAGAACAAATCCGGCAACATGTGGTCAATTTTACTCGTTATGATTGCCCAGATCACCTAGATAAAATTCTCTACAAGCGTGGTTTTGATGGAATTCTCTTCAGATGCATTGATGGTGAGGAGACAATGGCTGTCATGAAAGAAGTGCATGTAGGAGTTTGTGGTGCCCACCAGTCTAGAAATAGACTGTCTGATCAAATTCGAAGGCTTGGATACTTTTTGCCTTCAATGACACAAGATTGTGTTGATTTCACAAAGAAGTGACATTCATGCCAAGTACATGACAACTTCATTCATCAGTCCCCATAGTTTCTTCATACAGCTAAATACTCATGGCCATTTTCCAAATGGGGAATGGATGTGGTGGGACCTTACCCTTTAGCTACAGCAAAGCAGTTTAAATATATTCTTACTGCTACTGACTTCTTTTCCAAATGAGCAGAGGCAATACCTCTCAAAGAAGTTAGTTCTAAAAGCATTTTTAGCTTCATCAAGTTTAACATCATTACCATATTTGGTGTCCCTCATACCATATTGGCGGACAACGGTACCAACTTCTGTTCATTCGAGATGAAGCAGTTGTATCAAGAATACAACATCAAATCCAACCATTCATCTCGGTATCATGCAGTGGCCTATGGAAAGATAGAAGCCTTCCACAAGACTCTTTAAAACATACTGCAAAAGATGGTGGATACAGATAAGAAATCATGGCCTGATAAACTCTTTCGTGCTTTATGGTCTTATCGTACCACCACCCGCACTGCAACGTGGTCAACTCCATATTCACTGGTATATGTAATAGAAGAAATCTTTCCCATTGAAGTACAATTATCTTCGCTCAGAGTATCCATTTTTTATCAGTCATCTATAGATGAACAATCTCAAAAGCGATTGGATGAATTGGAATGGTTAGATGAGAAACGATTGTGCAACATGCACCACTTGGAAGTCTACCAGAAACCAATAGCACGAGATTTCAACAAAAAAGTTCATCTTAGTTCATTCATTCGGGGAGAATTGGTACTGGTTCTCATAACTCCAATGATACTAGGAAAGAAACCTCCCAAGCTTGAACCAAAAATGGGAAGGACCTTACTCAATACATAAGGTCTACTCCAATGGAGATTATTCATTAATCTCAATGGATGGAGAACTCATCACTACTCCAACCAATGATAGATTTCTGAAGAAGTATTTTGTATAAACACAAAATACATTGTTACGATCTATACATATGACCTTAAACTATTTGTATTACTTTCTTCCCACACGACGTTAAACTGTGACGTCCTAACTACATGACGCTAAACTGTACATAAGTCTCTTATGTCCAGCAAGACGTTAAACTGCACTATCTATGGTCCATACATATGACCTTAAACTATTTTCATTCCTCTCATCCCACACGAGGTTAAATTGTGTCCCTTTCATCGTTCTTTCTATATGACGTTAAAATATACCGCAATGGTCCATGAATATGACCTTAAACTATTCTCACTTTCGTCCAATATGACATTAAACTGTATTGTCCCTTTTCGTCCAACATGATGTTAAACTGTGAAAAATTTCCTAATACGTCCATCATGACATTAAATTGTATCCTCTTTTGTCCTTACTGCATGACATTAAACTTCACAATCCCCCTAATACATCCTACATGACGTTAAACTATATTTTGTCCCTACTACATGACACTAAACTGTGCAGCACCGATAGTCCTAATTGCAAGACTTTAAACTGCATTGTCCCTTCATATGTCCTACATGACATTAAATTGTGCATCGTTAAGGTTGTTTCTACCTCTTGTTTCTCACACCGAGTATGACTCACGTGAGCTTAGATAAAACTTCAACCATGACACCCTCTCTGGGCCGCTAACCATGCGTAAGTCCCAACACAATTTTCTAGGTCATTGTCCCCAAGAACAACTTGATCACTAATTCATTATTTAATTGAACTACGCGAACTTTGATCCTTGGCTTCTAGGCTGGGTACGTAGGAAACCTCCCGAGGTTCAAGCCCAAAACCCATCTCTTCACATCGGTTCACCTCCATCTCATACGATGTTGATTAGTGAAACCGCCCCCAGAATCAATATCTCTACATTGGTTCACCTTCTTCCTTGCTATACGATGTTAAATTATACAACACTTTTGTCATGTACGACAATAAACTACAATATTCTTTGATAACCTCACCTTATAGGGAATCATTATTTACATTGATTTTTAATCATGTTACATTCCAAAGACTATGTACATACATGGAAATACCTGAACCTTTTATCTTGGGTTAAACCATCATTGCACTAAAGTCCCCTTGAACCCTTCACATGTACAAACCAAATTTGTACATAGGGTATTTCTAGAACTATGTGGGCTTGATTCCCATCCTTATGGGATACGTAGGAACATTCGAGTGTCCCTCGAATCCAAACCCAAGTCTTTTGGGCTTAACCCCAAATTCCACATTCAGTCCCTTGGCTGAAAAGTCCCCATGAAAACACACATTGTGTATTTATTATAATCGTCCGAGCTCTATGACCCTAAACTAAGATCTCCAATCCTTTTGTCCCGCACAATGCTAAACTGTAGCTCAAGAACTACGTATTTCTTTATTCCCATCCTTTTGGGATAGGTAGTGAAGTCCAACATTTCAATTCATGACCCAGTCACAACATGATTATGGTTAGTATTGATCTGTCTATCTCTTCATACATTGAACAATACCCATTTCTATGTGTCATAATCCTAACCTTAAATATTTTCAGATCTTCATAACCCTTTTCTTAACTTCTAATCACAAAATTCTTGATACCCGAGAGTTCTTTTGCCTGACTATGCAACACGTGTCTTTAGGCGGCCTTGCATAAGTAGTCTACATAATAGACCTGTCAGCCAAAAGATTCTATTTATTTGAATATGCAGTCAATGCCCTTAGGTGGCCCTGCATAATTCAACCCCCTAATGGGTTTGTTAAATAGTGGTAACTTCATTCTTGGGAGGAAAACTTCTTTTGTCCTTATTTGTCTTAATTAAAATATATAGGGATCCGAAAAAATAGCCATCCTTAACATATTTGTCCAGTATTCCTTTTCATGATCAGAAAGTATTAAAGTATATGGTTTATATTTTTCTACCCTACATTTGGGTCAGACCTTCGTAGGATTAACATTCATCCAATTCTTAAACAATATTGATTTAAAATATCCTCTCCATATTCACTAGCTTCTTAGTAGTAGAAAAGTAAATTTCTGAGATTTTTTTTTCCTGACTATGCAACACGTGCCCTTAGGCGGCCTTGCATAAGTATTCTACATAATGGACTTGTCTGCCAAAAGATGATATTTATTTGACTATGAAGACAATGCCCATTGGTGGCCCTTCATAATTCAACCCCCTAACGGGTTTGTTAAATAATGGTAACTTAATTCCTATGAACTACTTCTTCTAATGCCTTTTAGCTCTTTTTCATATCATTCCTCATATTCAAATTTTCTTAAGTCGTAGTTTACATATTTTCCCTCATACTTGAGTGTGGTAATATGTTTTCAGATAAATTGTCAAGGGATTGAGTCAATTTTAATCCATATCGGTCAAAGCTATTTATCCCTTAAACATTAGCCTCTTTTATGTCTGACGTTCATAACTTTAAACTGCCCACAAAAGACAAAGGAAATCTGAATAAAATTCAAGTTCCATCTCACTAAACAAACATTTTGTTTGATTTAGTTAATATTGAGCAATTAAAAGATTCAAAGTTTGTAGGGTTGTTTATATTAATCCTAGTAAAAATCAAACTATGCTTACTAGGCCCATTAGCTTAGGTAAAATTTAAAGCAGGTTGAAGGAAAATGTGTGCACAAATGATTGTAGATGAATTTTTTTTTCATTTGGTGCACAAGGTTTAGAAGGACGTCCACAGATTGGAGTCTCTTCTCTTTTCCATGAAATTACAAGAGGTTGTCAACCTAAGTCTTCATGTGATGTACAACATCCCGAGATTCATCAGCATCTACTTTAATCTCATGCACCCGACCAACTTCACTCTTTTCAGCCTGATGGAGTGCTTTATTGGCATCTGTGATGGCTTTCATACCATTCGTTTGAGCTCCCTCCAGTGAATTATTGAGTTGTTCAAGTTCCCCAATAACAACATCTAACTGTTGTTGAAGGTGCATCTGTTGGACCACTTTATATTTGATCTTATGCTTCAGCTCCTTCATCTTGGCAGCATGATCAGCCTCAGCTTGGGATACCGCAGCCTCAAATTCGCTAATATTGGATAATAGCTTCACCCTGGTAAGATCTTCACGGCACTTTTTCCCATGCTCCCTTCTTAAGATGACCTATTTCACCGCAGCATGGATCTTTTCATATCCAAAACTGCCAAGTCCCAATATAAAAAATAGGGATAACAGTCGGGGAATATTCGATGGTAGCTCCTCTAGAGGCACTTTAGATATGATTTTCCATATATTCTCTCATACCTTACGTCGTGAAAATTGGAACGCCTATTGAACCTCCAGGTCCGAATCATCATCACTATCATAGGGGGGAATGTAATCTGGGATTAATACACTTAGGGAAGTACCTTGTTCTACTCCTTCCCCCCTGACATGTGCTTCTTCACTTTCGATTACCATTGGGGCTGAGGCTGAGGCTTCACCTCTAGATCTAACCGCTGAAATTGATGTCCCTACATAATCAATTGAAAGATTTCGTTAGTTTCAATGGATAATAAAAGTTAATTGGCTATCTTGAAAATTAAGTATAGTCGAAAATATTGTTATCCCATACCCAATGGTGGATCAGTAACTTGAGAAGGCTCCTCCCCGTCTTTCCTATCTTCAATAGGATTTTTAGTGTGAGTTTGTGGAAGCTCTATGGGGTTCAGCTCCACTTGCGCTAATGCCTCTACAATAGTTGGGTTTTCTATACCCCCTTCAGGCATTGGTAGTTCGGCAGCATGTTCAGATAGAACTGCATATTTGAACCGATCATCATTAGACATGTAATAATAAGTTATTTCTAATAGGACGAAGGATAACACTCACATCCATAATCTTCTAAATTACATGGTAATTTAACATGATTTATAAAATCTTCGAAAGATGCACCAGGTTCCATCATTTCATCTAATTTCATCTCAAAATCCTAGTTAATCTCACCAGTGTGAGCATTTGATGTGTCTTCTTGGTGATCTTCATCCTGCGGTCCCTAACCCTGGAAAACATCTTCAGATAAAATCATGCCATCAGTTGCAGTAGCTGCCAAAATCTCTAATGCAGGGGTTGAACCTAAAATACCACAAAATGGAAGTCAGTCAATGTTTCATTCAACATTTTATGAAGCATTGTTAACTTACCAAAATAAGTTTCTTCTCTTCTTGCAATAGCAGCAGGAGGGATACTGGGAACAGATGTTGGATTTTCTCTAGGAGCAGCCAAGTTAGCCTGAATTTGCGATTGTTCCACAGCACCCTCCATGGTATTCAAAGGAGGATCGGTCCTCTCCCTCATAGGGTAAATTTAAGAAGCCCTACAATCCCAAGGAAAATGAGAAATATTTTCATGGTTTAAAACACATAATTATCCGAAGGACTTACCACTACTGATGAAGCGTTTAGTTACGGACTTCTTCCTCCGATGCCTTTGCTTATTTGGAATTTTGGGAGTGTCGGTAGTCTCCATTATAGGTACTTGAATGGGAGAATGGAAAGCCATGTCCAACTCCTCATCCATGGCCTACTGGCCTGGAGATATTTCACCCGACTCATGAGGAGATTCAGCAGCAGCCCCGATGGCAGTACCACCAGGGCTATATTGTGATGAAGGAACCTCAGTAGTTCCTTTCTTTTCAAGCTGCAGGATGAAGAAAATAATTTCCTTGAGTAATAAAGATTTTATTGAAATCAAGTTGCAAAGAAAATAAGGAAAGAAAACTTACATCTTTAGGGTCCACGTAATCGTGCCACTCCTCATCAGTCCCCTCAGTGGTGCCACGATCAATCATTTCCTTCACCCTCTTGGTGACAGGAATGGAATCATCGGTGGCATATATGAGCATTTCCAGCTCTCGGATATAAGCACTCACTTCATCGGGGTTATTCTCGAAAGAGAAATCTGCAGAAGCCAGAAGATTCCCTATTCTAGGGAGGTGTAGCCCCTTGCATAAATCTAGCTAGGCAGTTTCAACACCACAATATAAACTCTGCCATGTCTGTACAGCCTCTGGTCATAGATATTCATCTTGTGTACCATAAGGCTGCAAGGAAGGTCCTACAATCTTTGACATAAGTTTCTTCCCATCTCCTGCAACTACAAATAGAGAATACGAAAATAACACTTATTTCTCTATAAAGTAATGATGATTAAATTTCCATAATGAATTAACTCACCAGGATTTAGTGGAGTGGATCTTTTGATTTTGACTGGAGGATTATATCGGGCACGAGGAAACTTTTCCATTTGTTGTGCCTCATTATTCCCATCTTGGGAATCTGGTGAGTGAGTCCTAGATGAGGAATCCGGCGAATCAGCTTTAGGTGGGGAAGCATCACCTTCATGAGGAAGGGTTTCTTTCTCTACAGTCCTCTTCATTTTCCCCACCTGATAAACTAGACGATTCATAACCCCATTAGGGTATGATGCAATCCATTGATTGGCATACCATGTAGTCAAGTTATTTGCTTCTTTTTCAACTGGTAGCTCAAACACTGCCCCAGTCCTCTCCCTAGATGTCAGCAACCATAGTTTTCGGGCAACCATCGGATGTTTCTCTAACCTGACATGTACAGGGGAAGATACAGCAGTCTTCTGCAAACACTTGAATTGACGTGCAAATCTATATGGAGCATAGGCCTCACATATAATCTCCATGTCAATCCTGGTGACCAGCACACCATCTCTGTAGGCCAGCATGTATGCCCTCAAATCCAAGCTGGTTGTTACGTCATCAACAAACCGCCCAGTTGGAAGATTTCCATAAGGAAAGAAGTTGAATTCCTAATACATGCTTAGCCTCACCTTCATTTCATAAGCATTGAGAACTAATAGAGCAATTCCAGAGAATACCTGCACTGATGGCCTGAAATAACTTCCAGGAATCTGTACTCCATTCTGTACATTGTACATCCTAAAGTGAGTGGCGATCCATCCCCACAAAACATTAAATGGTCCCACTATTATCAAAGGAGACTTACCCATGAAGACATGGATTAAGATCCTGTGAATCTATGCTAAAATGGTAGTATCCAGCCCAACCATTTTCCCCTCATCCAACTTGGCCGCAATAACGAAGGACGCCGGCCTGACGCCTCCCTTCGAGTCCTTGACCAGAAGAAGATAAACACTGAGCCACAGGGCCAAAAATCCCGCCAGATGAGTCTTCTTTGGGATCCTCTGATTCACCTCATATCCCCACTTCTCAAATTCCCCTACCTCTAGAGTTGGCCAGAATGTTCCTGGAGCACCCCTCTTCTCTGTTTTGGGACAGGTGGTAGGACGTGTGGGCCTCTTCTCTTTGAGTCCCTTCTTCTTGGATCCCTTCTCCTTCTCCTTCGTCTCTTTCTCCTTCTTCTCTCTAAGAAACATATCCATCCACTCCTTTATTTGAATATCTTTCCTAGAATGAGTTAATGAGGTCTCTGAACTCTTGAGCATATGGATGATTTTAAATAATTCCCAAGCTAAAGTCGGAGTCTTCTCCGAATCATTCCTAGTCACCTAGGGAGGGATGAATTCATCATAAATATCACCCAAAATTAGAGCCCCGGAGATTTTTTTGACATCCCACATACTGATTCCTACCTCTCCATGAGTCAGATGGAAAGAATTGGTTTCTGGGCTCCAATGGCTGAGTATCTCCATCACAAAGTTATCATGTCTGTAAACATATGTTTTCCCAACCCAGACGGCTTCGTATATCGCAACTCCTTTCAAATCCTCGACAAACTATGCACAGGTTTGTCACAGCCAGTATACCCACATCCAAGTTGGTTTCACACCTCCTCCAGGACGAAAGTCCCAGCTGTTCTTCCAACCTTTGGATTGATCCATCTAAGAGTTTCAAAAAAATGAGGGATAACAATGTGGTTGCAGCTCGGGCTTATGAGGTTTCAAATCTGGAGTACAAGGGCTATGATGCATCATATGAGCCTTCTCCACTATTCCAGCATTTATAAATACTCCTCCACATGAGATATTTGTCGACGCAAAATTGTTGTAGTTCTGAAACCAAGAAATTGGGAGATAGTTCTTTGCCTCTGGAATAGTAACATCTCATAGATGACCATAGCCATACAAAGGCGGATAAATTCTCTAGGGGAAGTCACGATGATATTTGTTCATATACTTGGCTAAATCTGGGATAGTGCTGTCACAGACGGTATAATAATCATGGCCAATGATGTTCATCATATCATCAAGTCACTTGCTTTCCAGTTCATCAACGGTTCCGATTCTCTTGAGAGCCATTGAGTCTGCACAAAATTTGAATAAATTAACTCTTAAATTGGTTTATTTTTCATAAACAATTGTGAAGGAATTCGAAAAAATGGATAAGGAATTAAGGCGCGCAAGTCTAATATTGGCACACAAGTATGAAGATTTCGCGCAAGTGTTGATGTGCCGCGCAAGTTTTTGGTGCGCAAGTATCGCCGCGCAAGTCCAAATACCTTGACAGTAGCACAACAGTGAAGAGACAGCGGAAAACAAAACAACCTGCACGGCGAAGGTAACTTGTGTGGTGAGAGCTTGAAAATTCCAAATCTGAGTGCTTTGCGCGAGAATGTCTGCCTATTTAGAGGCCAGGCCACCCACCTGTGTGCCTAAAGCCAGCGCGCTCAAAAACCTTGCGCGGATCTCACCTGCGCGATGAAAGTGGCACACTAAGTACTTGCGCGCCGCTTTCACTTTTATTTTCTTCTTTTCTTCAGAGTCAAATCCTCATTTCTTTCGGATCCAACTCTGATGGGGGACTTTTTTTGACTCTCCTTTATGTCACATTGTCTAAACGAATGGAAAGGGAAATGCCTTAGATCAAATTGATTCATCCTTTGAAGAAAACAACAAAAATCGATAAAGGCATGAACAGGGCTTCAAATGAACATGTGCTAAAAAAGTTCCCTCATGGTCACGCAAGTACACTTGCGCGCCGCCTAGTGGTCACGCAGGTGACTTGCACGCCCTCTTTGAAAATTTCCCAGGGTTTTCTCCAGCCTATAAATACCCCTGTGGGCCCCCCATTTGACGAAGAAAAATTCCAGAACCTCAGATTCGAGCTCCCGATGCCCTAGTCTCTTCTCAAAGCTTCCGAACAATTCTAAGGTAATTTCTTACCTAGAACGGAAGATCTAAAGAGAGGGAGGAAGGCCTATGTTTTGAAACTCATCAACACTTGCGCGCCTGAGTGCCATCCCTTAAGGGAAATGGCCACACTTGCGCGCCTCCCTTCTCCTTCATTAGAACTTGCGCGCCAACCTTCTAGAAACCCCTAGGGATAGTACTAAGGGCTTGATCCAAGTCTCTCCCAAGTAATAACCTAAGGGTTTAAAGTCATGAAAGTACCCCTGTGTCGCGCAAGTATACTTGCGTGACCAGAACTTACACGCCCACGCAGTACCTGCGCACCTACTAGGACTTGTGCACCCCTCTCTTTTTGGGTGCCTCTTCTGCCTATTTCACCTCTCTTATGCATATCCACCTATCTTCTTAAATATTAAGCCCTCATAACTCTCTTCAAAGACATTTATGTCATGATTTCTTGATCAGATCCCTTATCTGAAAGGAATTCTGTAGAATATCTCTCAAAACCTAGTGATGTACATATCTTTATGTCACCAAGGTAAGAGATTTCATTCATTTCAACCTTATCCTTCAAGATGAGAGGATCCAAAACCTAGGCCACCTTTTCAGTAGTAAGCCCCAGTCCAAGTCCTCTAATATGGGAATCCTCCTTAGGAGTAATCCCCAACCATAATTCCCATAACCTAGGATTCCTTTTCAGGAATAAGCCCCAATTTAAAATCTACAAATATGGGCATCTTTTTTTACGAGTAATCCCCAAGTCCCTTAATTCTAAAATTCCCTTAACTTGGGCCTCATCCTTTGGAGTTAAGCCCCAGTTTTCAAATCCCTTTAACCTGGGTCTCCTCATTAGGAGTAAGACCCAATCATAATTTCTCTTTACCATTCCTAATTTACTTTCGATCTGGGATTCCTTCTGAGGAGTAAAACCCAATCATAAGTCCCCTCCTAACATGGGAATCTTCCTTAGGAGTAAGCCCCATGATTAGAGTATCCAAATCTCCATAAAGTACATATACCTTTATGGACCCTGTTCCAGGATTTCTTCCCTGAATTAAATCTTAATATTCATCTTTTTGTGAAGTCATACATACATAAGCCCCACATCATTTCTTATGATTGCATCTTTCATGTCACAATTGTCCTATTTTACCAATACCTCTTGTTTCTCACACTGAGCATGACTCACTTGAGCTTAGAGTGTAAAAGTAATTATGACATCTTTCTTTGAGCCATCAGTAATAAACATCATACTCCCTTACTCGAACTACGTGGGTTCTGATTCCTTTTCTAAACAAAGGATATGTAGGTAGCCCATCTGCGGGTATGATCCCAACTCTAAAATAATCCATGTCTTTCTAAATCATAATAAACTTCAAGTGCCCCACTAAGTGGCTTTAAAACCAAAATGGTCATCATAATGACCAAGAGATATCTATATAATGTATTAAAGGGTACCATTGACTATTAATCTCTAACAAATATAGATGATTCTCTATTAATTAAGAACCTCGAATACGTATAAAAGATTCTCTAAATTTCCTACATATTAATCATTGATCGTCAGATCTAAGGAAAGCTCATTTTATACTTGGTAATTTAATAAGGATTCACAAACATAACTTAAATCTATAAAGAGAGTCCCAGAGTAGACAATAATTCCCCTCAAAAATGTGTGATGATTTTGACCTCCCATCCTCTCGACCAATGAAAATTCCTAAGCCTCATCGGTCCACAACTAACGAGTGCCTACCATTGGAAAGTAGGTCCAAATGGATATGTAATCATTGGATGTTTCCGATTCTACGAACAAACCCGTTAGAAACCGATTGGAATGTTTGAACCTTAACTTAACGAGGTCATCCCCAATTCTAGAGGGAGATGAGATCTAGTGTTTCTAGGGACGTGTATGGGTGCCAGCAGACATACGCGAGGAGATGATGTGGGATTTCCATTCTTCAGTTTGGGAAGTTCATCCTGGAATCACCAAGATGAATCGTGATCTACCCCTCCATTACTGGTGACCAGGTATGAAGAGAGATGTTGCTAGTTTTGTCATGAGATGTTCTACTTGTCAGCAGGTGAAAGTAGAGCATCAACGACCAGCAGGGCTTTTACAGCAGTTACCCATTCCCGAGTGGAAGTGGAACGATGTCGCGATGGACTTCGTGACCGGGTTACCGAGGTCACCTCGAGGGAGTGATGCTGTTTGGGTTGTCATCTACAGGCTTATGAAGGTTGCTCACTTCTTTCCAATCAAGGAGACCTTTATTTTTGATGAGCTGGGACAGTTGTACATCCGAGAGATTTTACATCTACATGGAGTTCCACACTCTATTGTTTCAGATAGGGATGTGCTCTTTACTTCTCGGTTCTGGTAGGGGTTTCAGAAGGCTTTGGGTACACAGGTACTTTTTGAGTACTGCATACCATTCCCAAACTGATGGCCAGCCCGATCTTACGATCCAGGTGCTTGAGGATATGCTCCGAGCTTGCATTCTGGACTTTGGCGGTTCTTGGGAGAAGCATATTCCTCTTATAGAGTTTTCCTATAACAACAGTTTCTAGGTGACTATTAAGATGGCACATTACAAGGCTTTGTACAGTATGCCATACTGATCACCCTTATGCTGGCTGGAGGCAGGAGAGGCAGCTTTGCTGGGACCTCGTCTTGTTCAGAAGACCTCTGAGTAGATAGAGTTGATTCGAAAGAGGATGGCTACAGCACAGACTCGGTAGAAGTCTTATGCTGATCAGTGGAGATGACCTCTAGAGTTCGAGGTTCGAGATCAGGTTTTCTTGCATGAAACATCGAGGTTGGGACACAAGAGGATTCGAAGACAGGGTAAGATTTCACCATGTTACGTCGGGCTGTTTGAGGTGCTAGAGAGGGTTGGGATGGTTGCCTATCGGTTTTAGTTGCCTCAGAGGTATCGGGTCATGCATGACGTCTTCCATGTTTCTCAGCTTCGACGTTACTTTTCAGACCCATCTCATGTCTTTCAACGCGATGAGGTTGAGATCAAAGTGGATGCGTCTTTTGAGGAGCATCCTATCTGGATTTTCAATCGTAGTACGAAGGTTCTCTATGGCTGGTCTATTCCTCTGGTACGGGTGCTATGGAAGCACTAGCGAGTACTGGACGAGACCTAGGAGAGGGAGTCCCATGTACGATCGCAGTGGCTAGAGCTTTTCAGGGCTTCTTCTTCTACGCCTCGCTAGGGAAATTCAGGGACAAATTTCTTTAAAGGGGGAAGTTTGTAAGAACCCAGATCTTTGTTTTAGGTATGTTTTTCCTTTTTCTGGAGTTTTTTAGAAAATAGGAGTTTCTGTAAATTTTTGAAGTACACGCCATGTACTTTATCAGTACACGCCATGTACTTTATCAGTACACGTCGTGTACTCCCTTACCGCGCCAGGCCGTGTGTTGGCCGTGTCCGGGCCACACACACGGTGTGTGGGGGTGATGTGGAGGCTGCTTAAAGTGGAGTATGGAAAAGTAGAGTACACACCATGTATTCAAGAATTACACGCCATGTATTTTCTTTTTTTCATTAAACGGACCGGGGTCGCGCCTAACGGACAGAACGTTCTTCTTCTCCAGGTTATTCATCCAAGAGAACCCGTAGGGCCGCAAAACTTCTCTGGATTCCCGAGCCTCCATCCATTCTCTGAATCGACCATTTTCGATTGTGTTGGAACCGCAGTGGTGAGTTCCTCATTCTCCTAGATCCTTTTTTCTAATTCCTCCTCTTTCTTTAAGTTATCATGGGTTGAACGTTTTGTGCTTCTTCATAGATCTACGTCGTTCTGAGGAGAATCAAGCCTCTTGGTTCATGTATATCGATCTCCTAGGATCAAGGTAGGTGTTTTGTGCCTTACCTTTCGATGTATTTGAGTTTTATGTGCAAATTCCACCAATACCCGTGAACGGGGTATTGCGTGTTTCCCTTTTTTGCCTTGTGGTTATTCCTACCTTTCTTTCATGCTTGTGTAGAGGTAAATTGATCATGTTTGTGGATAATTTTTGTGCTTGGATGTTTTTCCCATGCCTTGTTCTTGTTACGACCTTTGGGTCTTGTTAGTCTTTGGTCGTTGTACCTGTTTCCATGCCTTGTGATCATAGGACGGAATCATATTGTTAACATGCTTGTTTCTTTTTATACTATTTAGCCAAGTATATATATAGGTGTACATTGGTTAGCCAAGTAGCTCTATAGGTGTACTCTGGACATATAGGATTATTATGCTGTGACTGGCATGGGATTGTGAGAACCCAGTGCTATAGACTATAATGTATAGACCGAGTGGGCTTCCCAGAGAGTCTTAGATATTATAGACTATACGGGGATAGACTGAGTGATCTTCCTCAGAGAGTCTTGGACATTATAAACTATACGGGGATAGACCGATTGAGCTTCCTCAGAGAGTCTTAGATATTATAGACTACATGAGGGTAGACCGAGTAAGCTTCCTCAGAGAGTCTTTACATTGTTTGAATGTCTTTAAAACCTTCCCAGGATAGAGGTGGTATTGACCGAGTGATATTCCTCAGAGAGTCTGTGGTATACCTGAGGCTATAGGAGGATTTAATGAGTGAGCTTCCTCAGAGAGTCTCTAGACCTTGGGGCCAAGAGGGTTAGACCATGTGATCTTCCTCAGAGAGTCCATGACTGCCCTAGACTATAAGGGGAATTGACCGAGTGAGCTTCCCCATAGAGTCTTATAAATTCGTATGACCAAACTAGAGGGGTTAGGCTAAGTGCACTACCCAGAGGGTTGTGGTACTTCTTGGATAGGACCAGAGGTGATGGCTGCGAGTACTTCCCAGAGGGTTTCCTATTGTGTTAGCTATTTCTTCACTGATACTTGTTGTTCTGTGGATTGATCATTATTGCATATCATCCTATTTATTGCATACTGTTTACTGTCTTCTATTACTGCTACTGTTAACTGATTATTTTACTATTACCTGCCATATACTCACTAACTATTAGGCACGGATCTTTGAGTGGTTTCCAACAAGGATTTAGTCTCACACTCGGTTTGGGTCATGCTTTTGGGCCTAAACAGACTATGTTGTTGCAGGTATAGACAAGGGAAAGCGCCCTTCGACTTCTGGTACTTGATTGATTTGGAGCAGGAGAGCAGGGGACCAAGCTTGGCTTGCGATGTTGAGGAGCTGTTTACTTTCTTCTATACTTGTTTTGGTACTATTGTAGTTTTCAGCATTGTGACTTGTTTGAATGCTTTCCTAGATATGTATCATGCATCGTTTCATATATATACATATGTTCTACAGATGTTTTCTGATTTAGTCTTCCGTTGTTTATTATTGTTAGTTATTTACTGCTTCCACTATTGCATGTTATTTACTTCCATTGTGTACTCTTCCAATGAGGGAATAGTTTCCCCACTATCATACCCAAGGCCCTCGCTGCTAGTCAGTAGCCTCTGGTGTTTGGGGAAATGCGCTTGACGCCATGTGACCAACCGGGTACGGGATGCCTTTGGGTGGCTTCCGGAACCGGGACGTTTCAAAGAGGTTATGTATCAAGAACATAATTTGAATATTATACTTTTTATTTAAATAATGATTATATTTATCTTCATTTTGATATTATTATTATATTTATAATTAATTAATCATGAGTTGACAAAAATAATCTTTTCACGTAAATAAAAAATTTTATTTTTGGGAAATAAATGGATTTATCAAAATTTTTAATAAATTAAATAATTTTTATATAAATATTATTTTCATATAAAATTATTATTAAATATATAAAATTTATGATTTCAAATTTAATCATTATAATCCTCAAAAAATATTAAAAAATTTAGTATTTTTCTATACATGGTGAGTTGTATCTAAAAGTGTAAATTATAATATCTTGATAATTATTTTTATAAAAATAAATATTATTTTGAAATCATTTATACGAAATTATCCAAAGGTGATTTGTTCATGATTTTATGAGATAGTCAATTTTTTGAGAAAAAGTTAAATACAGTATAAATATAAAGTATATATTATGAAACCAAAATGACCAAAAACTGATGTAATATATTTCATAAAAATATACAACACCAACTATATATTACCTTATTTAAATCATGTTTTTTTAATTTAGTTAGATAATTTTATAATGACTTATTTAATCCTCTGAAACATTAATTATATTTTTTTTAAAAATTAATTATTTAAAAATAGACTCACTTCCACATCACCAAGGGTATTGTTTTATAGATTTTAGTTTCTATAATTATAAAATAAATAAATCCCCTTGTATTTGGAAAACATAATAGAAAAAAACATGCTATGGTTTTTTTATTGGATTGATTTTCCATATAGTGTCTAAAACCTATGTTTAGAAATTAATAAAGAATTATCATATTTTTTTCTCAAAAAACCACCCAACCTCCATTTCCTCTTCATACAGAGCACCTAAGACATGATATTAGTCTTCTCATTCCTCTCTACATCCCTTTTAAGTTTCCCCCAAACTCTTATTAATCCCTTCCAATTATTTTAGAAACACCCTATTAAGGTAACATATCCTCTCTTTATCCTCTAAATTAAAGAACCATCTTTATATTACCTCTTAATTTATGGTTTTTAATTTTATTATATGTAAATAAAAATTACTCTTACTATCCTTATGATTTCCAAATGATTTTATACCCCTTTAACGTTCATCAAGTTGTTCTATGAATACTTATATACTGTTGTTATGTAGTCAAAATTTTCTTATAATGTTTAATTCCAAACAACTATGTAATTAATACCCATCCCATTTATACTCATGGGTAATCACATATATGTTACCATACTTTATTTATTGTTTAATTCGTTGTATATATATCCCACTCTATAATATTTGAATTAATAGTAAGAAAATACATCCTAACATTGAAGTATTTATTTAGAAAAATAATACTTGTACATGATATGAATACGATGGGTGGGCCTAACATTATATACCCCTATAATGAATTGGGTAAATTTAATGTATCATGAGATGTAATTTATGGTATTATTGATTTAACCTAATTCATTTTGGGACATTTTCCACCATGTGATGTTTTCTTGGAAATTAGCTTTGACTTATTCTTATGTCCTGATTTATGTTGTTTATATATTCCCATCATCTGGATGTTATCAAGTTATATCACCACTTATTTATCAGGATAATGATTTTCAAACCTTTTATGTCTCATTGATATTCCTATTGACTCTCTTGTATTAAATTCATCATGTTTTTATTTATATAGTTCTCTTATAGTGATTAATAGCTCAATATCTCTTTATGTATGTCCCCATGTTATCCCATATAGTTTTAATGATCAATTAAATTTAAGTGTATATTCTAAATTAATCAAATAATATTGTTTATTTATTTTTCAAGGTGTTATGTTATGTACCTAATTACAAAAACACACAAGGCCTCATGATCATATAGGGTTGTATTAAGTGTATCATTTTTATAGTAAATCATGAAATAAATTGTATAAATGATATGAGATGTGATAGAATATATATATTATATGTATTATAAGTCTATTAAAAGTACTAAAATAAATTTACAGAACCCAATTTAAAAATTATCACGATCAAGTAATATTTCACTCTAAAGAAACATATAATAAAAATTAGATTTCATAACCTTTAAATAATTAATAGGAAAAGAAAAATATTTAATATTTGAGTTTAACAGTTCAATATAATAAAAAATGATAAAAGTAATTTTTATGCATAAAGATGATAGTAGTAAGATTAAAGTTAATAATCATGATAATGGTAAAACGCTTTTATTCAAATAATTTTTTTACTAATATAATCAATTTTTAATTTAATCAATCAAATTGATCTAATTTTAATTAATAATTGAATACAATGTTTTCCTTATATATAACTATATTAATAATAATTCAGTTGATAATAAATATTAAATAATATTATATAATACATAATGGTTCAAAGTTGATTTTTCTAAAAAACCTATTTTTCATAGTATATATTTTCATTAAAAATATTATTTTACATATATATATATATATTAAATTTTATAAAATAGTGAATAATGTAATGTTAAAAATTTTAATAAATGGGTTACCTTATGTTTTTAATGAAAATATATATTACATAGCTAAAAACGTTTTACAAAGGTAAAAATAAAAATGTTAAAATACACAAAACATGTCCAAAACATGTGTCTAAATTCTTCAATGAGGGTTTCACCACTATATATCACTTACATATTCATTATTATAAAATTTTTGAGTCATTGGACATGAAATTAGGTAGTGATATCTTGGAATAGTAAGTCTTATTACCAAAACTATCCATTTCATCCTTTGTATAAGTGGTACACTCCTAGCCCTCCATATTTATAATTACCATTATAATTTACCTAGATACAATACCCAAATAAGTGTTCATAGAAATAATCTTTTCATCCCTGATCCCATAGTTTCAATAAGTTATATGAAGACCTTCACTTCGATGGAAATCTTTATGGTAAGATCAAGTCTCCAACTTATGTATTAACATATTTGTAATAATTTACCCTTTATCATTATCCTAAAAATTTATTATATCAATAAGAATATATTGACAAAAAAATTATTATATTGATATTATATAATATTAATGTAATATCAATTAATTATTTTTCATCATCCACTATGAAAAACAAAAGTATTATTACTATGGCGCACATACTATCACCTCCTCCAAAATATTTCCTCTATTTTTCATCATTGACATCCATGGATTATCCCAAGTATCTGAAGGATGAATAAATATGATTTGTATAATATAAATATTTTTTTGAAATTTAAAATATTCATATAGATTATTTTACTCTAATTTGAGAAACTGAAATATTATTCATGAAAACATATGAACTATCCCCTCCACAAGCAACGAGTTTCATTTTTCATCACCACCCATCATCATTAGACATAATAACAAATTTAATATATTATCAATATTTACATAACACTATTAATTTTTGAGAAATTAAGGGACTATTTTAAAAAACATTGATCCAAGGGAAATATAAATAATAATTTATGGTAAAATTGTCTGAACAACCTCAATTTGATGATATAGACAAGAAAAATATAGAATAAATAAATAAAAACTAATAATAAAGGGTCTATTTAAAATAAAATAATTAAAAATAAGGTTTATAAAATGGTATCTAATAAACATAATTTGATTATCCAGGATGATATCAAAATAAATAGAATACATATAAAAAATGATAAAGTATTTTTTCTCAATTTCTCATCATTGATAAATATTTTAATATTATGCACCAATTTATTATTTCTATGGTGTATATAATTATGAATATAATAATTTGGTATAGTAAAATAAATAATTCATTAGATTTATATAACAATATGATTTTTACTATTCCAAGTACTTTAAATTAAAAATATACTAAATTTGTATGGGTTTTATCTCAATAACCCTTAATTTAGGAATGTTTTAACATATAACATCATAAATTATTAGTGAACTTAGAAATATCAATTCTATTATGGAACATTATTTGTTATGGGATAAAATTGATATCTTCCCTAAAATATAAGGTTTTATTAGTTATAATGTTTCTATTTATGTTTAATCTATCATTACATATGTTATTTCCAATTTATATTTTGGTATATTACATTGATTTATATATTCATTACTATTGTGTTATATTTCTTTTTGAAAATAGAAATATGTTAAGAATAATTAATATCCATTTAAATTATGAATTCCCATGATTGTTTATAATTTACCTTTCATAAATTCTTTTCCTTATAAGTGTTACCTATTGTGAAATTCATATTTACCTTCTACACATCTCAAAATATATTTTTATTATTCTTATTTTTATATAGGATTCTCAAAATTAGGGTTTTCAAAACATAGTAAGGTATCATCCAAACCTCCTTCAAGACCTATTAATTATGAATTCTAAATATTCCTCCTTTATATATAATGTTGTCCTCATGATCCACTACTATTTATATTCATATTTAAATTACATATATAACTAGTTAAGTAATATTTTCAGTCATGGGATATAGTTGTTTTCAATTCCCCATAAAATTATAAATTTTAGGTTAACCCAGTATAAGGGAGCATTGTCTTGTATTATATTGATAATCACTCCCAATAAATTTTCTTTAAAGCCTATATATATTCTGAAAATACTTGTTATTTTATTGAGAAAAATATTAACTCAATTCATATACTATCTAAAAAATTAAAACATTCAATTATTAAAAGATTCTCTAGTCATTTTATAAAATCATCACCCATGTGTAGGTTTTTATTATTACTACTCCAAGGTACTCAAAATAAATGTTTTACATTGTAACTCTATATTGAATATGTATGATCCTTTTTAAAATATGAAATTTCAAATGATTTATATCTTTCCTCTTTGGGAATAATTATTATTTAGTCTTAAATTATTCCTTGAATCCTATGTATGAAACTCAATTCATTCTCATGGGTTTTATGATGTCTAAAATTTATGGGTTATTTTCCTCATGTGGAACACATATGTATCATTATTATTAATGTAATGGGGGGGGGCCTAAATTAAATTCCCCTCCATTTCATTCAAAAATATTTATATCTCAAGAGATGGTACATAATGGATTAGGGGGTGAACATAATCCATGATGGGACTTTTTCCACTTTATGATGATAGTCATTGGGGTGACCCATGAATAATTTTTATGTTATAAATTTTTATGTTTTTTCTACTTGTTTATGATTTCTTGATCTTATAAAATCATTTTCACATGTCATCTCTCTATGTTTATGATCATCTTCTTTATTATGTATTTTTATGAATATTGATTCTTGTATAGTTTTTTTTCATGTTTATTCCATGAATGAAAATTATATCTCTCCCTTTTCATATGTATTATCCTTTGGATATGTTGTGCTATATTATAATATCTTTTGGATTCAAGAAAAATGTACATAATATTTAATAAAGTGAATTATATTTTTATGTTTATGATTCTGTTTTTTTTTTTGAAAATCCTCCAATGATAGTCGACTACAGATACATAGAATGTATAGTTGTAAAGGTGTATTATTAACAATAAAATTAATTGTGATTATGGATTGAATATTTATTTTAGATGGATCATGAGTGAAATGGAAATAAAAAACCACTATTATTTGTTATTTCAAAAGTTAGAAATATTGGTAAATATTCAAACTGTTGTCATAATCTTCTAGGGAACCTCCCATAGAAGAGCCCAAGCCGAGAAAGCCAATATTATGTGATTTATATGACTAGGGTTTAATTTACTAATGATATAAGGGTATATAAATTGATGATTACCTATAATTTAGATAATGATTTATTTGAATATGGTTAATTGATCTTTTTATATATTAATTTTTCCTTGAAAATTTGATATTTCATTAAAATCATAAAAATAGAGTTATGAATAATGACTCTAAGTGAAAATATTAATTCAACAACTATATGTAATTTAGTCCCCATAATAAAACTTATCCATACCATTTTTGCATACATGATTATTTTACCTATGTCTGACATTGATAAAATATTTGGTATAGATATTATTTAAATTTATACTATAAAAAATCAATGAGAAAGAGTTTATGTTTCATTATAGAGATATTCAATCACTTATATTCAAAGGTTATACAACATCATTTCAACAATTTCTGGATTCTCCTCTAATATCTCTCCTAAATTAAAATATAATAATGAAATATTCATAACACCATATGAATGGGTATAGATTACATAGAATATATGATGGACCAATTTTTTAGGAAAACATTGATCTATTTGTAGATGAACTTCCTAGTCATCCACATAATTGGGAAGTTGATTTTTCTATTTATCGCATCCCTAATTAATGATTTATATCTAATAATCCTTACCAGATAGACGTAGTGTAATTAGTGTCACAAAATAATAGTTTTGTGTGATAAGTGATTTATACACCCTAGGGTTTTATAAAGGGGCGAACTTGTAATATTTTAATGGAAAATATGGTTCTGTAATGTATTTCGTCAATTAAAGGATAATTAATTTTATTTCTATTATGAAAAATTATCATTTACACCACATTAAAATGTTCGATCAACATCATGGAAGTCGCTATTTTTTCCTGATTGATATTTATTTTAGGTATCATCTATTGCCAATAAAGAAGGATCGTGTTACAAATAAGTCACTTCGTTCTTGGAAAAGACATAATGAATTAAAAATAATACACTTTAGGTGGACTAATCCACCTTTTGTTTTTATATATATGTTGAAACTATTATTCAAGTATTATTAATATAATTTCATTTTAGTATTTATTTAGGATATCATGGAATACCATAAATGTCAGGATGATTATAGGAGTCATTTTTGAATCATTCATATGCCACAAATATTATATACTTTATTTTTAGTGTAGAGATAATGGGATGTTTTTTATGAATTTTCTTTTTCGTGTAAATTTTGTCTATAATGATAGAATATTAGATGATCCTTTTAATACAATGATAATTATGTAATATCCAATTCTAACTAATATAATCGAGCAACATAAATTTCTTGTATTATTATGTTACTACCATTGATTTGTTAAAAAATTAAACATTAGCTAACATATTAAACAAGTTCACATAAAGGGGGTTTGTGTTCATATGGTTAGAAGAATCTGAATACTGTTATGGTGTATTAATTAAGTGATTAGTCAATGAATCTATATTGTATTAGGAATAATGGATTTGTAATATATAATTTTTAATCAAATAATGGTCTTAAATGTGTCCTTATACAAAATGAGAATCTTTTTCTCCATGCATCAAGGATCTTAAGGATCAGATAATAAAATTATCCAAACCATGATATTAGTCAGTATCCATAATCTATTCATTAGTGATATGGAGGAAATAACCATATTTTTAAAAAAATTAAAAATATAAGGATATTTTTTTAAAATATATCTTCCCATAGAATGATCTCAATATGAGGCAAATGAAGTTGCTACAACTACTCATGAATTATTATTTCTCAAAACACTAATACCATGGATATTAAATACAGTGGTAAATTAATTTTGTATGAAAAATTATCGGTTTTGGACAAAAATAAGTACTCACAAAGATCCAATACTTATGTATTTATTAAAATTGGATGTGGGAATCTTTTAAGAAGGGGGGACATCAAATATATTATAAATGATTTCCAATCTATCCTTTTTATAAAAAATAAAATGTAACCAACAGGATCATGAGAGTATTAAAAAGAAAATCAAATCCATAAATGATTGTAAGTTGGTATATAACATCAATAAAGATGGTATACTATAATTTTTAAGGAGGTTATGTGTGTCATCCATGATTGAGCTAAAAAACACTATTAAATGAAACATATAGATCAAATTTATCATTCAATCCTTATAGATATTGAATGTATCATGACTTGAAGGTACATTTTTTTATAATAAGAAATGGGTAATTTTATAATATTTATCAAAATTATTAGTTTGTAAATAAGAAAAGGCTGAGATACAAAATCCAAAAAGATTTATGCAACCTCTAACAATTCTTATAGGGAAGGGGAATAATATTATTGTTTAATTTATTAATGGACTACAAAATACTCTTAAATAGAATATTGATATATGGTTTATTATAGATCACCTTACCAAGTAAAAACATTTCATATATATAAGGGATAATCTACCAATTGATTGCCACATGTGGCTCTAAATTTATATATGTTACGATGTCATTGTGAACAACATTCAATCATATCTTACTAAGATTCCTACTTTACATTAGTTTTCTAGATGAGACATATGAAGGCTTACAAGATTTATGTACCACCTAGTATCCTCGTAATTATAGGAAGTCTAAAAGGACTATTCAAAAATTGGAATATATTTTTTATTCATATTCAATTCAAAATAAAGTTATGTGGGATCAATATTTACTATTGGTAGAATTTATTATAATAATATCTTCTATTAATGAATTCAAATGGAACCATATGAATCATTTTATATGAAAACATGCTGTATCCCAACTTTTTTGTATAAATTTGGTGAATGGAAGATTAATTCCTTAAAATAATTTAAGGAGACAAAAAAGTATTTTGTATTCGGAAACATATTAAGGTATCTCAAATAAGGAAAATAGTTACACATATAACATAAATAACGGATCAATAATTTAAGTAAGGGTTATAGGGTTTTTATTGGAATATCAATGGAATGGTTTTATAATGATAAGAACTTAATGGAACGTATCTCCTAGGTGAATCATTCCATGTGAAATTTTGGAATAAATTTGATATGTATTGTACTATTAAGGAATTTTACATAGAATCATTAATGATAAAGATGTGTTCAATATCTCTTTCTAAAAGAAGAAAATTCCCAGAAAATTATTTATATTCACTGAAAATGAAATAGAACCGGAACCATACTAACGGTACTATAATGGGTATATCAAGATTCATGACACTATAGAAAAGTAGTTTCTAAATCTGAGGAATCAATTACTGAAAATACATTAGTGAAATACTTAAATAGAATAGAAAAGTTGGGAACCTAAAGAATTTATGATGAAGGAAGACCTTCATCTATTCATGAGGTGATATTATTCTCTTTTAAAGGATGATTTTTTTATGGAAGTAATAATGTAACTCTAGATATTCAATTATATTACATTTACATTTCTTTCTAAAGATATAATAAAATAATACTAATACAATTATTCAAAAATATGATGACAACATAAAATCCAAATTTATATAAATTTAATAATACTAAATGAATTTAATTTTTATAATATTAAATTCAAATAATATTACTGTTAATTTTTTAATTGTTTCATAAGAAAATGATTTTTATGTGAATAGTGAAAAATACATGTTTTACAAAAAACTAATATTTAATTAAATTATAATTATAGAAGAATAAATTAAATGTTTATAAAACCTTTTTACTATAAAATATATATTTATGAAATAAAATAATTAATAATAGAATATAATGTTCAAAATTGAAATATATTCTTAACATTTTTAAATTAAAATAATGTATTTTTAAAATAAAATCCATTTTTTATTCTCCATTAATAATGATTTTAAAAAGGATAATATAGGTCCTGTTTTGATTTTAAATGTAAATAAATCTAATTTAATTTAAAATAGTATAATTTATCTTTATTTTATCATAATTATATTTTATTTTTATACAAATTCATTTTTATGCTTAAAACAAAAAAATTTGTAAAAACAGTTTTAGCTGCGTTTTATGAAATTATGTTAAATATAATTTATTCCACATGTAGTGGAAGAATAATGTAAAATGGATTCTTTATTTTGAATTAGGATAATTAATATTAGCTAAAAGGATTACTAAATTATTATTTGTAATTAATATTAATTATTCTAAATATTTTATCACCACAGTTATAGGGACAATTATGTAGAACAGTTGAAATAAATGGATAAACCTTCATCAAAACAAAACAATATTTTGAAAAAATCAGTAATTTTTTTTGATATTTAACATACCATTATCATAATAGAATATATTATAATTTTATTCCACATAACATGGGAATCACATGTGTTATATGATATATTATCTTGTTTTTAAAAAAATTTCTCCCACCTCACTTATAAAAGGGAACCCCCTCTCCCCTCTTTTCTACACTACATTAGCCACTGAGCTTGAGAACTATATACCCAATTACATTCCCAAATATTAAATTCTCATCAATTTTGTCTTTTATAAAACATAATACTACATTTACAAGGCCTAATTTTCCAATTAATCAAGGTTACCAAAATAAGAGGTATATGAATTTACCGATCATTTTCATTGTCCTTTATTCTTAAACATCCATTAAATACTAATAACAATATAAAAATAATTTAATCATAAAATTATACATATTTATATAATTAAATGTTAATTTTTCATCAATTATATATTACTTTTCCATCCCATTAAAAATAATAAATTCCCTTGTGTGTACGTAAGGTCGATTATGTTCATGTAGTGGGGTAATTCTTTATTCATCACCACTTTACATGGATTGAAATAACTATTTTATTAATGAATATGTAAATATTATTTTTTATTTAATTAGGATTCAATAAATATAAAATATGATATACCTTATTCCCTTTCTATATATTGGAAAATGATAACATCACATGTGTGTACATGTTGACTACAACCACTATGAAGCTGTGTGAATTGTTTCTCTATTACCAACATACATAGATGATTTTAAAACAAAATATAGTTAATAAATATTATTTTCATTTATTTATAATCATTCTGGTGATAATGTAAATATTTCAAAACATATTTCAATATACCAATATAATTTTGGAGAAATTACTGAGAAATATTGTGCAGTTGACATAAGCATGAACTATTCAATGATATGATTTAAAAAGATTATAAAAGAACCTTAAAAAAATATTGATTATATTAGTATTATAAAATAATTTAATAAGTTTAACTTCACTATAAAATAGGAACAAACATGTATGTCTAATAAGATACCCAATGTATGGTATTCTTTTACAATTTAATTTTATTTCAAAATTATTTATGTTCATATTTACAATGAAAATTTAATATGATCCTAATCTCATAGACCCAACCATGTTTCATATCCTATTTTATTATTAGGGTTTTATAATTTTATATTTCATTTAATAACATCTTTTATCAATAATCAACAAGTTTGTAACTTATAGGGGACATTATTTTAAAAACACTATTAATATTTTTCTTCTAACTCTTTTTTTCCACGTAGTAGTTCTCTTAATTGATTCAATAATATTATTCATAAATATCCAATTATTATTTGAATTAATTTTCATCCATATTTTAATTTACTTTTAGTTTTTTTAATGGTATCATCTTTTTGTTTCCGAAATGAGGTAGTTTTGGAATTGTTACTAAAAGTGTTGAAGGAATCATGATTGTAACATTTATAACAAAAATGAAATTTCACACCATAATTATCATTCATTACCTTGATAATCCTTTAAAATTTTCTAATATTTTTTTCAAATAAATTATTTTTCTCAATATTTTGGGATTTATTTTATCAAATGAAAAGGGAATTATATTCTAAATAGATTGAAAATATTTTTTAATGTGCTTCATAACATTTTTTTAAACAATTTTATTATGATTTTATTTATTTTTTTCATCTATCTTATTTTAAACATCATAAATTTTTGTTTTTACTATGAAATTTTCATTAAGTTGAATTTATGGTCATATTTTATCCTTTAATGTTTTATTTTTTCATTAACTTTATCATAATCACATACGCTATAACTCTCCATCATTTTAGTAGTAATTATGTTATAATTAATTTCTATATTTTATGTGAAATAGATTTAAATCCTATCATTTTTTTTGCCTTGATTTTTTCTAAAACAGATACCATTTCAATATATAATATTATTATAAGAAAGTATATTAATAAAATTTTTGTTATTAACAATAGAGATATTAATTATTCCTGATTCAATACTGATAAATTATGAATTATAAACCATTTTGATATATATATATTTTTATCAATACATATATAAAGAATGCATAGGACCAAAAAGTGATTCGAAGGGACTAATTATAGAGATCCCCTCAATGCATCAACAGTTATCAATAGAAAAAAAAAACATACGTTCCATATTAGATGGGTATCCAGTTTACAATGACCCCTTTATTATTAATGTCTTGGTCAATTCCTTTAGAGAAAGATTCATGAAACCATTCCCAATACATTTATGGTAAGATATTAAATGTCTAAAATTATGAATTTCATTAATTAAAAATTTATTTCACATTATCTATTTGAGTATTGAGTTAATATTTTCCCTGGATGTACTTTGAATTCTTGTTTACAAATTAATGACATGTCTTTTTATTATCAAATCCCCCATATGGATTATGCCTTATTTAGTAATGAATTGTTCTCATGTATGTAACCCTATGTGAGAATATGATCTCACCTTTTTCTATTTTCCTATCCCAAATTTTTTAATATGGATTCATCAAATTATATTAATAATGATAGAATGTTTCATTTTCTATGTTTTTATAATTACAATGTAATATGGTTATCATGTGTCTATCTAGTATTCTATGACTACTAAGCTTCTTGCTTATTCATGGCATGATCCCTTATATCAGGTGCATATGTAATAATTTAAAAAAACAATGGTTTATTATAGATTGGGTTTTGATAGATATAAAGAGTAAAAAATTATACTTTGGGGATATACATTTTAATAGTGTCATAAAATTTGAAGGACCTTTGGATACCTTCATAGGACTAGTTGATTAATATTATAATAATATGTACATGTTGTTAATAAAAAATTCCTCCCATTGAGAAAATGTGTGGTTGACTATGTAAGTTTCCACTTTTTGGTTTGTGGTATGAAATTTTTTTCTTTTGGGGAAAATTTTTTTAAAGTGACATTTCTAAATATTCAGTGTATTTTTCAATGATTGTTTATGGTTCAATGTTGTAAAAAACATTTTCATTAGTAATAAAATTAAGCATTTTGAGTATACTACTATCTATTCTAGATGATTAACCTCATTTATCTCTTCATCATATATGTAATCAATGGAAATTATATACATGATATGAGGGACCTTTTCATATCACTGAGTGGATTGGAAAAGTGGATTATCATGTAGCTTTACCACCTAAGTTGAATTATATACATGATTTTTTATTTATGACTTATATTAATAATTATCATCTTGATCGCTTTAATATTTTTATCTTTGTAGAGATTTATTATGTAGTATATATATTAGTACTTGATGAAAAAATTATATTGTTGAATCTTAGGAAATAATACTTTATGAGAAGTCAATTCCATTAGAAAAAGAGTTTTGTTATCATGTAATTGTCTCTCAAGATATATGAGAATAGTAATCAGTGATGGGGGAGTAATGTCCTCATCTTTTATTTGATCAATAATCTTCAATATATATTTTTTTGTAGAAGGTTACATGGTGGTCCGAATTATCACATTCTAATGTTATATTCAATTTATTATATTTATTTTTTATCATCTATTTTTTCAACCATCTAGGGTCACTCTTGGTTTGTTTTCAAAATATTTTATTTTTTTTTCTTGGTGCATGATTTTTTCATGTTTAAAAAAACCATGTTACATTCCTAGAATACCATGTTGATTTTGGTGGTTTTGGGATAGTAGTGTTTTTTCAATTGGGTCATAATTATACAAATTGTATAAAAACCCATGTGGATTCTCCAGTGTGTAGAACTAGGTACCGATTTTTCCAAAATATATGACCAAACCATGCAATTAAAGTTACATAATCCAAATATTAATTTTAAAACTCAATTCATCAACCGTTTACCTCCATCCTTTTCATGAACCCTGTGATCTTCAATATATGGATTCAATATGGATACATTAGAGTATCCAACCCTGGTGTAAAGGTATTTTGGTGTATCCTTTCCCATTATATCTATGAAACTAGATCTAAGATCCCTTTCTCCTTTATTCAACTATATTATCAATGTTTATATTTCAGGGAATAATAGATAAGGGATGTTATAGATAGTTCTATGGTTCGGGTCATTATTTACTGAGAATTATATTAGATCTATTATGATGAACAATTAAATAGAGGAGATATATGTTAATCATTATGTTAACCTTAGAATATATTATTAGTATAATGTTTATCTTTTCTCCATTTATCCATAGATTATTGAATCATTTTTTTGTGATATGGATTTCATGATTTAGGGTCGTCTCATCCTATATAATATACCACATTACAATTGTACTAAAGATATAATTTTGTTATAGGAAATGTCAATTTCTTATGGTAGGTGGTTTCAAGAGCAAATTTAAATTTATAAACCATACATTATCATTTTTATATAGGTTTTCAAAAAATATTATGTCTTGATTTATAATTCATGAAATGTGACAGTTTGGGTTTCTTCGAAAAATTGATTTCCCCTTGGGTAGTTTTAAATAAAATGAATTTCAAAGAATTTATTTTTCTGAATTTTAAATGGTTGATTATTGATGTGTGATATTCACATTAAATGAGTTGAACTTTGGAAGTGAATCATCAATGTGTTGGATATGAGATCTATGAACCTACAGTACATAGGATGGGGATAGTATTGGATAGACACACTAAGATGGACTGTGGCTACCTAGATGTATTTATACTTCAAAACTAACTAAACAATATATTGATATATGGTTCACTTATTTGGGTTGTTATCTTTCCCATATGCTCATTGATCTTTGGATTCATGTTCTCATCATATTTTATTCATCATGTTTCATGGATCCAAGAAAACAAATAAGCTAATGTTTAATAGCATTTAGTTTCAAGGATTCGTTTTTAAAGGATATTTATTAATTATTTGAAAAGTGGTTAATTTATTAATGTTTTATAAACTGATATATGTATCTTTATTTCCATGTGTTGATTGAAACTATGAAATGTTTTATTTTATGAATATATTTTCATTAGATCATAATAAACAATTTATTTGTTGAATTATTAATATGAAACATATGGGGGGATCCTATAGGTCTTGTTTTCCTCACAACATTGATATGTCATTTGGAATATAGAGACCTTATTATATCTGGCATGGGTAAAGCGAAGACATCAAAACAAGGTGTTGGGTATCTAAGTACATCGGGTGTGGGAAATAGAAGTGACATGGTGGGATATTGTCCCTAATTTTACATAGGTATGGGCTATTGTTAAACTCATATACTTTGTTTACCCTATTAGGGATTAACACGTGTATTTTATTCATAAAAAGTTTCATCCTATGTCTGAAATTGGTTTGATATTGGGTATTATTTTTTTATTCCATATACTGATCTTTTGATGGAATTATTTCAGAAATAATCCAAATGAAAATTCTCCATTCTTAACCACTTTTAACTATCCTATAAGGATCATTGATATCCATTAGACCTTACCCTGGAATGTACTAATAGCCTAGTTTTGGGATTACCTGGGTTGGTTTTAGGAAAAGTAATTAAGAAAAGATCACATATTAACCCAATAATTAGTGTAATTGAGGTGTCCCAGTAATTTCATACATATATATTATATAATTTTATATGAATATTCAATAAATCGTAAAACAAATCATGCCGCATAATAATAATGTTTTTGTGTGTCTAGATACTATGTTCATAAATTATCTTATTTCATGAAATATATTCAACATATCCCACAATGATAATTACATAATTTAATATTCTTATACACACCCTACATAAAATATTACATCATAACCTCAGGATAGGAAACATAATAAATGGTGACCTAAGATACACAATATGGTAAATCATAAGATATTCCAATCAATGATCACATGTGAGAATAAGATAATTATATGGTTATAATTACATGGTCATAACTTAAAATAATCATACTCAACCAACTAGAAATAATTAATCATAAATCATGGAATAATTATTTACACAATAAAATAAATAAGTGATAAGTGTGTGGAATCACCAATAATAAATCATGATCCATGAAATCATCTGATAAGCATGGGACATTATTTTTTTTTGGTATACAATGAATCATATAAAATAATTTCCTTAGTCATGTATTAATTATAAAGGTAACGGAATTGATTGGGTTCTCTTCCCATTATATAATTTTCCTAGTCATGGTTCACTACCACGGCAACCATACTAGCGAGAGTCCTCTATTGAGTTGGGTTTACTACCCATTATGGTCTTATTATCTCATGTGTTATCAATATTTAACCAATGTATTTGGGAGTTATATAATTCCATGTCCACCCATCTCATTATGAAAATCATATATATGTGTTCCCCAAGATCATAAAACATTTATCATATTATATTATAATAACTCATGGAAGGAATATTATTTTTATAAAAATTTCACCATTTCTACAAAGAAAAACTCATTGAAATGAAACGGGTTTCATAAAGGATACATACTAAAAAAAATAAGGCAAACAAATTAAATGGGTTTCCTAGAATCATCCCTATATAATCATCATATTAGTAAATTAAGAGAAATAAACCAGATGGTTTTCTATGATCATATCTCTAGTGGAGAATAAAATTCATTAAAGTATGATGGTGGATATGATAAATTCTATTAAAATAATATTCATAACTTTCTTTGAAAATATGATAAGATTCCCTTTTTGTAAGATTACATATTAAATAAAAATGTAAATAATATTTAGAATGTGAATTTATTTGAAAATGAAATAGGATAAATTTAATGAAACCTACAAATCAAATAATTGTCATCATGGTGAGAAAATCCATTCATTTTGTATATGTTAAAAGATTACATTTCTATTACACCTTTGTAAAAATTCAAAAGCAACTTTATTATCTAAAGCCATTCTTTAAAAAATATCATTTTCAAAACATTTTAAATAAATTCAATAGTATTGAAAATGAAAATTTTAAAACGTTACAGTTATATGTGATAACAGTCGTAAATCAATTTTTAAGAGTGTGGAAATGGAAGAAAATTTGGTTGTGAAAATTTAATTACATCACATTGTGGATATGTTAGTTTGTACATAAACACATGTTAGGTCTTCACATTTCCATGGATGGAATAAAATAGAAGGTAAATTATAATTCACCTTTATAAAAAAATTATTAAATCATTAACATAATATATATTTAGTTAATCTTTCCTTATTACCATCCATGTATTTATAATTAAAAAATTAATCACATTGCTTCATGAAGATGGTAGTCCACACATACACATGAGCGACTTTATTACTTTTCAACATATGGAATTTTATGTCAGTAGATAATATATTATAATTTTATAACTATAATTATGTCATAAATGTTATATATTAAAATTAAATCCATCATAATAACAAAACCCTGAATTGGGTTGATGGGAAAAGAATCATATCACTATGGGGAAGCGATAATCCACACGTACACAAGAGAAACACATTCATTAATCATTTGATGAAATTAATATGAGAAATGGTTAATCTATAGTCATAATTAAAAGTAATTATAATAATTATATTATGTTTAATATATTATAATGGATAAAAAAATTATAGGATGTATACAAAGAAATAAATTTGAAAGTAGTTGGTTAAGAGTTATACCTCTTCATTGAGAACCATCATTTTATCTTACACAATGAGCCTTGAAAAGATTGTATTCTGATAAATCTAGGACATCAACTCTATGGGGTGGATTTAATAAAGGTATTAGTATATGGATTTAGTTATCAAGAAGTCTCATTACTTATGAAGAAGATAGGAGAGGAGAGGTGGTATCCATTTTATAGGGGGAGATGTAACAAACCATAATTCTATCAATGGAAATTTCCTTTTTATAATTATGTTATAAAAAATAAATCAGAAAAATCACTTATATAAAACAATACCACATTTATAAATGAATAATGACTTAAATAAGAGGTATTTATAGAAACTAAGGAACTTAAACCAATGGAGTTGTAACATGGCCTTCAGAAGTGTAATATGACCATTAGAAATAGTAATCTAAACAATAGAATAGTAACCTCACCTATTAAATTATAATAAAAAATCTTGAATCTTATAAGTTGTAATATGAAATAATTATATCACAGTACAAGTAAATAAATGTTATAGAAATTTTTAATTAATTATTGATATTTTATATAACAAAAATATTTATTTTCAAAATTATAATTAATATAATGATATAAAAGAAAATTAATTTTCAAAAAATAAAATCATAAATTAATATTTTATTTTCATATGTTTATAAAATATATTTATGATACCTTAGTTAATTTTTCAAAGTGTTATAAAATCCATTATAATTGTAAAATCAGTATTTTCTATGTAAATGATTATTTTAATTAAAAATTAAATTTTTTATATTTGAAAAATTATATTCATAAAATTAAGTTTTTTTAATTCTACACATCAAAAAATGGTTAGGGTGAGGTTTTTGGTTTTTTGTAAAAAACATGAATTTTTTTGAATAGTAAAATACTATAATTTACAATATATATATATATATCATATGATAAATAAATTTTTTTTATTTGATTGATGATTTAAACACCCTAATATATAACTCTTTTAAATTATATTATTATATTTAATTATAATGATATAAATACTCATGGTTTCGGGGTAAAATAATAAATTAATGTGTAAAATAATCTAGAAAACACCCCCTATCATCCACAATAAATACAACCTCTCACCACATCTTTACCTCACACCACTAAAGCCTTGAGTATTGTAAAAATTCTAACTGAACCACTTCCCTAGTCTCTATCCAATGTTCATGAGACTTTGTTCTCATTAAAATACAAAACTCAAGTTCCTCAAGGTGGTTCTCAAGGAGAAGAATTCCAGAGGTATAAACCTCTTACTTTTCCATGAATTTCTTTTCATGTTATTATATTTTATTATTATCTCCCCACCTACCCTCATACATCTATCATGATAACTCCATTATATTATATATACTATGAATAACCCATTATCAATTCTCTTTCCTTATCCTATTGTTCTAAAAATGAAAACATCATCTATTATGCATTGATTTATCGTATTAAAGGATGGAAAGTTTTAAATTCCATAACCACCATCAAGGATGATATTAAAACTATTATAATGGTTGAAAAATATTTTAAATTTTTTTTGATATACTATTTTATGTTCATTAAATAACATATATACATAATATTAATTAATAAAAGAAAAATGTTTTCTGATAATCGAAAAACTACCAAAATAACCTAAATGATTATCACTATCATCTTATCTGATGATTCATCATCACCCCAAATAAGAAAATGACTTATAAAAAAATTATTCCTATAAAATTTAACTGATAACATTTATCATTAATTCTAGATAACCATTCATATTTTACATGATTTTCCTTATATGTATACAAGTAAACAGATCATTAAAACCAAGGAAACCAACTCTCCTGAATGATGAAATTGAATCTTATAACTAATAAAAAAGGAAATAAATGATCTTAATAAAATTATAATAAATATAATACATATATAAAATTTTATAAATTAATTAATTAAAGTATTTAATCTCTTTTTTCCAGACATTATGATCATGTGTACAACTGTTCTGTACATAAGATAAGTGAATATTTATAAACCTCTATTTTTCCTTCGGGTTACACTTTCTCTCTCTATACCCCAATGGAATTCATCCTTATTTTTAAATACATATTTTAAATATTTTTATATGTTCCAAAATCAAGTATAACTATCATTTTATATTTATTTTATGTGTAAATACATTTTTTATAATGGTTCCCTTCCAAATTCATCCTGATAAGCAAGTCCTGTTAAAGAAAACATCCCAATTTCATCACCATTTTTAATTTCACTCCATATTTTATTTTAATCCAAATCAATTTCTAAAAAATCAAAAAAATTATTAAAAAATAAAATTGTTCATTTCTGGTTTTCTACAACCAATTATGAATATTCCATTTTAAAAAATTACTAATAGTTTCCCTTAAATCGCATTAAAGTGGCTCATTTCTAAATTATCATAAATGCTCTTTTTAGTTATTTTAAAATATTTTTGACATAAATTATAATGTTTTAGGATTAATTTCCATTATTTATGTCCATTTATGATTTCAATCCATTCTTTCCTTGAAAATTTTATGATAAACCGATTTATTATTCTTTTTGACAAGATTATGATACTCATTTCTTTCTATGGGTAACCCTTAAGTTTATTTTTCATGTAGAAATAATATTCATGAACATGTTATGAAGGTTGTTCCCAGATAAAACTCTAATTCATTTGGTAAAGTTTATTCTCATGAGACGTCATGTGAAACGTTCTTGGTGGTTACCCTTGACTTGTTCTCTATGATCCATGGTCTTGGTAGCCAGCCTGGATTTGTGCTCCACCAAATGCGATGAGCCTTTACTCATGTTTATATTTTGTCTATTTTTCTTCCACATTATTATGAATCCATTATTATATGAACCCATGTTATACATATTATGTTTCCATATTTTTCTTCATGTTCCATTTTTTATGTCATCATGTTATGCATTATAACCCATGTGTTAGGCTTTATTATTATTATTATTCCCTTATAGAGCCTTTAGCTCATCCTTTTTATCATGTATTCCCCAAATTATACTATGTATATGTAAGATATAAATGTAAGTTAGGATATATTTTTCAATATTAAACAACATATTTTTTTAGTTTTTTTCATGTTTCCAAATTATGTAACTAATATTCCAAAGAAACAAGACATTACGATCCTTGGTTTTATTTGACGGTAAATAATTCTTTAATAAATGAAAATATTTGTGTAAAAGGAAAGGATCATTATAATTGGTATCAGAGGATAGCCTATTTATTTTTTGAGATTTAGACTGTATCACTTTTGTATTAAACCTATATATATTTATATCACCATGGATAGCCCTAGATAGAAACATAGGGTATCAAAATTTTGGATATACTTTCCATTTACACATTTATCTGTCTATGTTCAAGGATTTATTTTTATATGAATATTAGTTAAGTATTCAAGCCCCTTAATTTTAATTTATTTTTCTTATTTAATAACTAGAAATAAAATAATGTATGACAGCAATCATTGTGATAGGAAATATATAGATTTCTCTAATGATATTTAAAATATGATGGGAACAAGTTCCCTAATTTTCAAGAATGTACCTTCTCAACTAGCATAATTCATGGATAGTAAATTGGAATACGTGGAATTCCCTCCTTCTCCTAAGAACCGAAACATTTTTGGAAAATCCTTCATGTGAAAATGTCATCCCATTTATAGTAGATATTTTGATACCCTCCTGCCTAATAATGGATTAATTTCATTCAGAAGATATTATATATCATCTGATGTTTAAAATAAGAGGATGTTGTGCTTAAAAAATTACATTTTGATGGGGAAGATGATCAATGGTGGAAACTAATCAAAAACACATAGTACAGGGATGATACTATTTCTATGGATTGGGAGGAATCCCGTAAAATATTTTTCAATAAATATTTTCCCTGAACCCACCATCCCATGATAGAAAGAGAGTTCTTTGAAGTAATTTAGAAGCAAGATGAGTCTATCATATCATAAAAAGAAAACATCATAATTCTTGCATGATATGCCTCTGGGTTTTCATGACCACTGAAAAAAAGGAGACCACTTCATTAGCATACTAAAGATGAGTCTATGAGAAACATTGGAGATTTGAGATATTTTTAACTACATAGAGATTGTTTTTTGTACCCTCAAGGATGAAATGGAGAACAGAGACTCTCAGTGGTCTCATGGGTATAGAAATAAAAAGTTGAAAATGGAGTTTAATATGGGTGGATCAACATATAAATCCCACGATGGAATGAAAACCAAATATCCCACATGTCTAAATTGTGGGAAGAAACATACTAGGAATTCACTAAAGGAAACCAAAAATGCTTCAGATATGGTAGAATGGGGTATCTTGGTAAAAATTTCCAATTTCATATGATGAATCCCACTATTTTGGAAGAAGAAAAAAAGGTTCATATCAACACATGACCTATAGTGAGGTGTTTTAACTTCAAGAAACATGGGGATTATGAAATCTATTTCCATAAGACAGGGGTTATTGGTGGAAATCAACAAAAAAATCCTCTAAGGCATCGTGAGATATAATATATTGTCACTTTTTCTAAGGTTGATTCTGTTAAGGATTTGGTGATAGGTTTTTTGGTTAATCATTCAAGAATAGAAAATGTACAATTTGATTCTGGTTCTATACATTCTTTCATATCTTGATTTTTTAGTAGAACTATTCAAACACCACCTCAAAATATAGAGGTTTATTTATCTATATGAACAAAAAATGGGGAAATTATTACATCCAAATTATATAATTCCTCCCAGGTTAATTTTTGTGGACTGAACCTCCCAGCAAATCTCAGGTTACTTAATTTCGTAGAATTTCATTCTATATTGGCCATTGATTGGATATCCTTATACTAAGGCAACATCAACTGTTGATAAAGTGAGATCACTCTTCACATCCCAAGGTATCTCAAATTATGTATAAGTATAATAAGGAAGATGAACGTTTCTGGTCATGATTTCTCTTAAATATTGAAATTTTAAATTTTCAAATGTAAACTGGAATGTCCGGTTACCGCATCTTTGGATGTTTTCTATTTTTTCTATGTCATTGGTAAGTTTTTCGGTAATCCTTAAACTGTATTTTTAGAAAATGAAAAAAATGGCTTTGGGTGAATAAAGTGTATCTATATCATGTGATTGATACAATGGATAGAATCAAGATCTATGACATACCAATTATGAAGGGCTACACTAATTTATTCATTAAAGAAGTTTCTAGTCTTACTCTTAATCGAGAGGTTTAGTTCTCAATAGAACTTCTTTTTGTATCTCAACCTATATCAATGAAACCTTATAGAATGTCAACAACTGAGTTGGGTGAACAAAATAAGTAGTTACAAGAGTGTCTGGACAAGGGATTATATTCCCGAGTTCTTCACCATGGGGTTCTCTGGTCCTCTTCATGAAAAATAAGGACGTATTAATGTGCCTCTGCATTGATTATCATGATCTCAATAAAATCATGATAAAGAAAAATTATCCACAACCACTGATAGATGACTTGATCAATCAACTATGTGGGGCTATAAATTTCTATAAGGTGGGCCTTCGGATGAGATGTCACTAATTAATGGTGAAGAATGAAGATATTCCCAGGACAACTTTTCAAATTAGGTATAGACAATATGATTTAGTAGTGACTCCCTTTCAACTCACTAATTCTACAACATTTTTCATTGATATAGTGAATAATTTCTTTGGACATTACCTTGACAAATTTGTGGTTGTCTTTATTTCAGATATTTTGAAATACTCCAATAATAAGGAGGAACCTGATGAGAATTTCATTATGGTGATAAATAATTTTCAAATGGAGAAACTATATGCAAATTATAATAAATGAAATTTATTTATGGAGTAATTATAATTATTTGGTCATGTAATCACATGTAAAGGGATATCTATGGACCATTCTAAGAAGATTGCAATCAAAGAGTGGCCCAGGACAAAATAAGTAACAGTGATCCATAGTTTCTATAGTCTAGCTGGGTATCAGTGATGATTTGTTAAGAATTTCTCATGATTATCGAACTCAATATCCATGTTGACTCAAAAGGGGTTAATTATTATTTGGACCAGTGAATATGAATACCACTTCAAAGAGTGGTAAAAGAGTCTTAAAACTACACTTTCTCTCACACTACTGATAAGTGGGGAACTCTTTGTGGTGTATATAGATGCTTCAATGAAGGGATTAAGATGTTTATTAATTAATAATGGTAAATTAATAGTTTATGCCTCAAGATAGTTTAAAATTCATGATAACAAATTTCGCACCCATGATCTGGAGTTGGAGATTTTGGTCTATATTAAAAATCTTGCAACATTATCTCAGTGGCGAGAAGTGTTACATATGTACTGATCTTAAGAGCCTAAAATATATTTTCCCACATAAGGAGAATAAAATGTTCCAATGAAGATAGTTATATCTCATCAAAGATTATGACTCCTCAGTCTACTACCATCCTGTTAAAGGAAATAAAGTGACGGACTCACTAAGTATAAACTACACTACATCATTATCAATGATTAGAATTCATATAGATCCAATATTCATAAACCTGAAAAGGATACACATGGGATTCATTAATAAATGAACATAATCAATCCTTTATTAAATGATTTCTCAACCTTCTCTTGTGGAGAAAATAAAGGATGCTCAAAGAAATGAAGTTGAAATTCATAAAATGGTGGAAGCAATAAGAAATAGGAAATCCTTAGAGATCCAAATTGATGAGGAAGAAATCATTATATTTGGTTCACGGATATGTGTACCAACAAATCTAGAGGTAAAGAATGGGCTTATGAATAAATCACATAGATAAAAACTCTATATTCGCCTAGGGAGCACCAAGATGTATAGTGACCTCTAAGGAAACTATTTTTTGGACAATATGAAGAAGGCTATTTTTGAATATACATCAATTTGCACGGTATTTCAGAAAGTGAAAGTCATGATAGGAAAAGTCTAAAAGGATGATGAATCCATTATCCCTACCCAAATAGAAGTGGGATAACATTACCATGTACTTTGTACCAAAAATATGAATACATCCAAAGGAAATAATCTTATATGGGTCATTGTGGATCATATTAAAAATATATATCACTTGATCTCAATTAGATTGTAATTCTAACTCGATCAACTTATAGAGATATACATAAAATAATTGGTGATGATATATGGGGTACCACTAATGATTGTATCTGATCAGGATCCATGATTAATATCTATGTTCTAGAAATGTCTCCGACAACCTCTAGACACCAAATATAACATCAGTATAGACTATCATCCCCAAACTAATGGATAATACGAGATAACTATTCATATATTTGAATACATATTGAGAGCATGTTATATGGGATTTGAAGGAGTATGGGACCAACATATGGCTTTAGTTGAATACTCTTAAATAATAGTTTCCACTAAAGCATCTAATTGGATCTATATAAATCCTTTTATAGGAAAAGATACACATCCCAAGCATTATGGATGAAATTGGTGAACCTAAAATTCTAGGTCGTGGACCTAAAATGGTTGAAAAAATGGTTGAAAATCTAAAAACCATTCTGAAACACCTCATGGGAGATCATAGTCAACAGAAGAACTATGTAGACAATAATTGATGATAATTAGAGTTTATGGTTAGAGACATGGAATTCTTCCGCATGTCTCCATGTAAGAGGGTCAGGATATTAGGGAATAATGGAATGCTATGTACCAGGTATATCGGCCCCTTTGATATTCCAGATCGTATTAGAGTTGTGGGCTATTGACTAGAACTTCCACTTACGATTTCTGAAGTATACAACATATTCCATGTATCCCTATTGAAAAAGTACATACCTAATCCCACACATGTACTGAATTTTGAGGTGATACAGTTGTAGAATGATCTCTCTTATGAGTTGCATCCAGTGAAGATCTTGGAACATAGAGATAACGTTCTACACAATAGGACTACTCATCTGGTCAAATTACCATGGTGAAACCATATGTATGAAGAGAAATCATGGGAACCAGAGGAAGCGATCAAGGAGAAGTACCCCCACTTGTATTCACCATACATTCAAAAAATGAAATTTCAAGGGGAAATTTAAAAAGGGGGAAGAATGTTGAAAACTAGAATTATATCAATGGATATCTCATTCTTATAATTTTTTTAATATATTATAAATCACATGTTATTAATTAGATAACACAATATAATCTTTATAAATGAATACTGAATGAAATAAAAGATATTTATAGAAATTAAGAAACTTAAACCAATGGAATTGTAACATGACATTTGGAATAGTAATATATCCCATATGAATAGTTATCCCGCTAATAGAATAGTAACATCACATATGAAAATACAATTAAAATTTGGGAATTGTATAAGTATTGATATGGTATAATTATATCATATTATACATAAATAAATGATTTAGAAATTATTAATTATGTATTGATATTTTTTAAAACCTAAATGTATATTTTTAGTTTTTTAATTAATATAATGATTAAAAAGAAAATTTATTTTCAAATAATATAGTCATAAATTAATTTTTTGTCTTATGATTATATGAAAATTTTATGAGAGTCTAGTTAATGTTTCCTCGTGTTATAAAATCAGTAATTTCTAAGTAAAATTGATTTTTATTAAAAATTAAATTTCAAAAATTTAGAAAATTCTTTTCATAAAATAGATTTCATTTTGGAAATCTACATATTTAAAATTGGTTTGGGTCAATTTTTTATATTTTTCTAAAATAAATGAATGTTTGGTGAATATTAAAATACGGTAATTTATGGTATATAAACATTATATATTAAATACATTGTTATATGGATCATTTTTAATGTAATCATCAAAATATAGAACTCCTCTTAATGTTTTTAAAATATTTATTGATAATTATCTAACTATTCATAGTCTTGAATCAAAATAATAAATTAATGTGTAAAATAATCAAAAACACACCCTACTCCACTATAAATACCACCTCTCAACACCTCCTTTATTCGCACCTATAAAGCCTTTAAGATTGTATATATTCTATCCAAACATATTCTCATGTATCTACCTCACTAATATTATCCTTTTCTCTCATTAAAATACCAAACTCATGTGTCTCACGGAGGTTCTCAAGGAAAAAAATTCAAGAGGTAAAAACCTCTTTCTTTTCTTTTAATTTATTTTCATGTTCTTTTATTTTAATATTATCACCTCACCTACCATAATAAAAGTCTCATTATAACTCCATTATCTTAAACATACTATAATTTTATTATTATTATTGAATAACCCATCATAATTTCTCTTTCCCTCTCATTTTTGTTCTAAAAATGAAAACGTCGTTTGCAATTCGTAGATTTATTGCATTCAAGGATGAAGAGTTTTCAATTTAAATATTCACCTTCAAGGATAGTAATAAAACCATTATAATGGATGAAACATGTTGTAAATTTTATTTTTACAAACTATTTTATAATCTATAACTATCAAATATATATAATATTAATTAATAAAACAAAACTAGTTTGGGATGATCGAAAAACTGACAAAATAACCGAAAGAATTATCACAAACCTCTTATCTAATGATTCATCATCACCCAAAATATTAAAATTAATTATTTAGAAATTTAATATTATTTATGTATATTAATAACCTATATATTCAATTATATACAACCATTCTCATTTACATTATTTTTCATACGTGTATACAAGTAAACTGATCATGAAAACCAGGGATACCAATGCCCTTGAACGATTAAATTGAATCTCAAAACCAATAAAAAGGCCATAAATGGTCTCAATGAAATTTTATAAAGTCAAATATATGTTAAAAAGGATTTGAATTTATTAATTAATGTATTTAATCTTATTATACATGGCATTCAAATCGTGTGCAAAACTGTTTCAGCCCTAAGGTAAGGGATTCTTTCTGAACCACCATTTTTCCTTCGGGTTACACTTTCTCTCTCAATATCCCAATATAATTGTTATTTACTATTATAAACATAAACATTACGTTCATATGTTACAAAACCATGTATCTACACCATTTAATCCTTCTTTTATGGAGAAATACATGTTTTATAAATGTTTCACTCTTAATTCTTCCTGATAAACAACCCCGAATAAAGTGAACTTCCTGATTTATTACCCATTTTTATGTGAACTCCATAATATATTTTTTGGCACCATTATTTTAATAAAATCATATAATATGTCTTGAATAGGTACCTTTTTCATTTTTGGTTTTATACAAAAATTATTCATTATATGTTTTAAAGAATCGTTAAAATTTTCCCTTAAACCGCATTAATGTTACTCATTTCTAAACATTCATAAACACTCATTTTACATGTTTTCAATTAATTTTGACATCACTTACCATGTTTTATTCCTAATTTACCTTATTAATTTCCATGTATGATGTATCCATTAATTCATGGAAAATTATATGATATTTCCATTAATTTTTCTTTCTGACATTATTATTATACCCATTTCTTTCCCTGGGTAACTCGTATGTTTATTTTTTAGGTGGAAAAAATATTATTGAACATGTTATGATGGGTGTTCCTAGATAGTGCTAAAATTCATTGGATGATTTTTAGTCTCAATGCACCTTTTTTGAAATTGTCTTGGTGGTTAGCCTTGACTCGTCCTCCATGTGCAATGGTCTTGATGACTAGCCTTCACACGTGCTCCTCCAGGTGCAATGAGCCTTGACTCATGATTATGTCATGTTTTATACTACTAACACAATATAATAATTCCATGATTAAATGAAACAATATTTTATATATTATGATTCCATATCATTATTCATTTAGATTCCATTTTATTTCATCATGTTATTTCTTCTAATCCATGTCTTATGATTTATTATTATGTTTATTCCCTTTCTGAACTTTTTAACTTGTCCCATTTTTCATGTATTCCACTGATCAAACTATGAAGATAAATAGATAAAAGGAAGTTAGTATCTCTTTATGGATTTTATGTAAAATAAGCTTTTATTTTGGTTTCATGTTTTCAAATTATGTACCTAATCTTTCAAATAAACCAGACATTATAGTCCTTGGTTGTATTTAATGGTTAATTATTCTAAAAATTCCGAAATGATATTTGTAAAAGCATATGTTCCCTATAGAAGAGGACATAGTTGTAATTTTTGAAACAATTAAAATATAATAATTTATTACTAAAACCAATTAACAATAAGATTTCAAATATATTAATATATTATGTCCTAGAATAAATAATATAAAAATGAAATTAAACAAAATTATTATTTTACACCTTATCTCTTCGGTTCCCCTGGTATACTCATTTTAGACTTAATCATGGTAACATAATTTTACTGTTGTTATTTTTCATTATGAAAAAATTAACTAACACATACTAAATTTTATAATTTATGATTATTAAAAATATCCAATCCATTTTAATATATTCAATTTATTTAAGTAAAATAATTTAAATATTAAATATATTACAAAAACTAAACAAAAACTATTTCTTTCAAAATGCATATTTATGCATGAAATTGGGTTAACCTTCATTCCATTCCATGTAAAAACCAGGATATTAATGTTAAAATACTATATTAAATATATAATATTATAATTTCAATGAATAAATAAATCAATATAGATTAAACAGATTTATTAAATTAAAAATTCATTGTGGTCATAACATCATTGTTTTAGAAAAACATCTCATCTTATATTCTAGCGTCTTTATTTTCATTTGTAACCAATTTATATCCAATGAATATATTCCATACATGTGTAAAAAATAAATTTCCATAATTAATATAGTATAATTCATACTCTCTAACCCAATGTCTAGGTGATAACTATCAAATTAAATAATAATATATTAATATCATATCACAAATCATTTAAAATCAGTGCTTCGTGTAAATAAAGCATTCAAAGTAATATAATTTATAGAGGAGAAGTCTTTAATAAAATGTTATGTGTTACATTGTAAACCCTTATATGAATTATTCCTTAGAAACATCATCACACTAATACCAAAAACTGAGGATATGCTAATCTCATCACATGTTTAGGTTCCCAAGTTACGTCCACAAATTTATGGTTTCACCACAAAATATTGACTCAGTGAGTATTATTTTTCCATAGTACATTATCTCTCTAATCCAAAATCCCTACTGTTTATTCCTCATAAGAGATATACATCCCCATTTCTATGAACTCTAACTTTAGTTCTTGTGAAGGATCATATATTTAATTCATTAAGAAAGATTCACTGAATACATCCTTAACTTATGGTAGATGTGGATGATGTTCCATCAAATAAGAAAATTACCTGATAAGATCAATAATTTAAAAGTGAATAGTATATCTCAGTCTGATTTTCCCATTTTTCAATATCTCACCACTATTTTCCATAGATTAATTCATAGGAATAACTTCTCACCAAATTAAAACTCTATATTACCCCCAAAAATTATAATTATAAAAATTTAGTCATCTCTGGGCTACCATGTTGTGTTGTTGAATAGCAATAACCTTCTCTACCTATTATGAAACATTCCTAGTTCTCGATATATTTCATTATCAAAATTCTTCCAAAAACATTTATGTTCTTCAATTACTCCCATATAGGGATTCATAAGGATCCATATTAATGCTTTAGTGAATATTATTATGAATGAAAATTCGAACTCAAAATCATTTCCAAAAAACAAGATACCAATATATATTCAAGGGTTTGAATATTATTATCATATCAACCTTTTATTAAATCATGATATACAGTAAGGAACCTCAACTCTATATTGATATCCTACTAAAAATATCTTCATAACAATAAGGTAAACCTCATACTCTAATCAGATACAATTTAGAGTGGCCATATCTTCGATTTGATCACTTATTTGATTTATATCCTGGACACCTAATCAAGGGAGAAATCTTCTCTAATAGTAATGAATTATGATGACTTCCTAAGGTGATAAACTACATCCAAATAACATTATTCTTTTAATTTTTTTGGTAGTCCAATAATAATATCAGTTGTAATAATTTTCAATTTCCAATCTAGTATAGGTAATATATTTAATATCCATTTATACTTATATATATTAGACTTAACCTGCTAATATTCCATGGATTGAGATACATACTATATAATGTCTTCTTTCATGTTATCCCATTATAAATACTATTTCATATCACTATAAAACATCATACGTCATGGATAAAATAAAAATATGAACATTCAAATTTATCCGACCACTCCATTTTCAAGTCTATTATTGATGGGGAACATAATTGGTACAAGAACCTTATCATTCCATCACAATCCTGGTTTAAGTCCTGAACATTTTTCATATTCTTCAATAGTTCCTCATCCTCATTCTATGCCTCTTTAATCATCATATGTATTAATTTTTAAGAATTCATATGAGAAATATATTATCTATCATGTTTCGATATTATTTAAAAATTCATCTTTTCAAAACCCATAGATATTAGATCTCTTTCATTATTCATAAAGGACTATCTAGAATCATATTTTTGGTATAGATGATCGTCCACCATGTCCAAACTCCTATGGTGGTAGTTTATTGAGTAGTAAAAAACATTAATTAAATCCAACATCATATTTTAGCACATATTAAACACTCTTTATGGGAATATATACATCATTAGTTTATGATAATTAAACATATCACAACATTTTCCATAATGATAATGCCACTATATTTTTCGTGCAATAATTAATAATGCTAACCAAAAAACACTAGTCATTTATTTTTTATGTATTTTCAATTGTATCAAGAAATTTGTAACAAATCTTGTTTTGTTTTATTTTCCATTTTACTTTCCTATGGAAATATCAATATTTTCATTCAGAGTCGTCATGGATTATTGGTTCCTTGAAACCCTGTAATTAATATATTAAATATATTTATATATTATAAAATCTTGTATGTACATTTTTTCGATTTAAATGGTTTTACCATTGTTTGAGAACTCAAAATAAAATTTTGATCCATATTTTATTCCGGGATGTGGTGATTACCCTAGGCATGACATAATGTTGGCTAATGTCATAAATTTGATTGAGGATACCATTGGTGGGTATATTATGTGAATTGTTTAAATTAATTAATTTCCAAAATATAACATAATCTTATATAATTACATCATTATGATTTTTCTCTAGGGTTATACACATAAACTTAGGATGATTAAATGAGTGAGTTATTTGTTGATAGATTGGGATCAAATAACATAAACGACCATATTGGGATGAATCAAGAGGTTGGAAGTGAATTTAGTGGATCTTATTCTCCATCTCCATATGATTAAATATTCACCAAAGATCAATCCATAATCAAGGTAGGGCTCATTATTTTTTGGTTTGTTCCCTAATATTAATGATTACTCATGGATTTATTATCTTTTATCCTTTTCTGGATATTTTTGTCCTTCACATGAGTCCAAACCATGATTTATACATTTTTGGTCCATGATTCAACACTATTTTTTCAATATTGTGATTATTGGCCATGATCACATCGATCAAAAATGATTTTACCAAATTTTAATATTTGTCACCCAATGTTCTTTGTATTATTTTCATTTCCCTCTTAGGGTTACATTTTTACATTTTTGAGGTAGGTTACAGTGTGATCGAACCCCTTGATTCATGGAAGATTCATTAATGATGAATAAAGATATAGTTTTGGGATGATCATGTTTGGATATGGGATGTGGATGATTTATTTGACATTTTTGGATCTAGAGTAGCACTAGGAGAGGTTTGATGTGACAATACTATTTCATAATGGTTTGGGTGTTCAGAATCCGACCGATGATGATGGATTAGTTAGGGTTAGTCCTATATCTACACTCCTCGGTGATAGTTGAGGTGGAAGTGGTTTTGGAGGTTGAATTGCAATATGTGTGAAGGAATCTCTTAGTTTCCAAAAAATCCTACAATATAACATTTAGTAAAATATTATATTCCATGTTGTCCCTAATCTATGTTTTGTAGGGTTTCAGTGAAGATAAGTATCACAGAATATTTATGGACTATACATAGTGTGTACCTGAGTGTTTGGTAGATCAATTTGAACTCCAATTGTACATGGTAATGAACTTGGAATGGTATATTAGCATGACCTTAAGTACATGGGAATGAACAAATGTACACGATCATAGGGTGATGTTAGTGTCTAGGGCCACATTTATCCAATACATGTTGTGTACCAAATTTATACACCATTTAGTTCGAAATTTCTTTCCAATCCATGCCCAGGCAAGGACACAAATTGATGACAAGGTGATCGTACATCTCATTTGACCCTAAATACATTCTATTTATCTCCCTTATATTATTCTACCTTCCTTATATCCATTTTAATAACTCAAATTTTGGACTGTAAGTAGACTATCAAGAGTAGTTTTCAATGTAAAATATGATGGTAACCCTTATAGTATCTTTTGAGGTGTGGCATGATGTGTTGTGAGAATTATTCCTCTTTATGAAATGATTGATCAATAGATATGTTAGGTATTATTTTTACAGAGATGCCTAGGTTGGAAACCACATATTTAACTAGGGTGAGGATCCCTTGAGATCTCTACATGGGTTGAGTAGCACCCCCTATCAATCTAGGGAGTGGGTCCACTATCAACCAAGTGGCATCCCCTATCACACAAGGGTGAGGGTCCTCTATCTACTATGGGGAGCCCCCCCCCCCCCACCCACACACACATTAGTAAGGTGTGGGTCTGATATTTACTGAGTTTCACACTCTTATATCACTAGGGTGAAGTTTCTCTATTATAAATCAATCCCCCACTATTCTAAAACATAGTGGTGAGGTATAGTTCATCCACACTAATTCTTGTATAGACACATGAGATACAAGGCATTAGAGATTACCATATAGAGATACATGAAGACATATCATCCTTATATGGTATTTTGAGATGGATATCCAATTTCTATCTTTCTTGGTTTTCATTATGAGCATATGTTTTGGTATTTTTCCATTTTATATGGGTCCAAGTGACCACTTTTGTTCTTTTTTCCCTATTATATGTTTTTGGGGTGTCTTACAAGGTATATATATATTCACCCATGAATATGATTTTATCACATATTTCATGTATTTTACTAATGAAATATAAATCAGTGGTGAAATCGGTGGATCATACTGGTACATGGGTCCATTGACCACGTATGGTGTCTATGCATCGAGACAAGGAGTTGGGATCTCTTTCATTTTCATTTATTCTATTTTTTTCTTTTTGGGATCCCATTTTTGGTTAAGATTGTATTTTTACCCATTGTACATTGTGTTCATATTTTTACTCTCTTAGGTATTTTTTGAGGATATAACATTCATGGTTATTATGTAGATTTTGTAGTATTTGTTATTCCTCTACAATATTCCCTAGAGATATATGTGTTCATGCATACCGGAACGTTAAGAAAAGGCATCCCACTATAGTTATGCCTTCTAGTAATTGTTTCCAAGCCCTATCTTTATAGAGATGGGATTGGGGTTGTCACACATGGACTTCCTTTGGCCAAGAGGGCCCAATTATTTTGGTCATGACCAAGTGGTATCAAAGTAGTTGTTCCTCAAGTCATTTTGGAGTGCTTTTCATGTATAGGATTGGTTTGGAAGATAGATAAATGATGGTAGAGAGTCTCAAGTGTGGATTTTGGGATAGTAAATCCAGTATTGGTGTGGAACATAACATATCCATTCACCAAGAATATTAAAACATACTTGTTTAATCAAAACACATATACATTAGTTATAGGGATCCATTTGTTTATGAATAATATAGGATAGATTCATTTAAATGTCCTTGAGTCATATCCCCATATATATACTCATCTAACATTCGTATGTGTTGAACACATTCAGGATGAATCCCTAATTTCATCCACCAAGGATACCTATATAAGACCATCATATCAATTTTTTGAGTAATGGGTCCATAGTTCATGGTCTATCTCATAAGGTGTTTCCTTTAAGTGGGTAAGGAGAAATTCCCCCACCTATAGAGAAATCAATAGTAAAAAAAAGTGAATGATTATGATAAATATAAGCTTAACATGATTTGTGAGTTAAAAATTAGACAGTGATGAGGTTTTATTGTTTTATATATCTTCATACAATGTTTCATTGAATTGAGCCATTGATCATAGTATTTAGGCTGATTCGGACCTTGAACAATCATATGGTCATGTAGGCAGCTGATATTTTTTATGAAGTATCAAGGTGATGGTGGAGTATAATGACACATACACATGATAAGATGACTATCTCATGGTATAAATTATACCATTTGTTTCTTGATGATTACTACCCTTCATTCTTGCACTCCATATAGATTCATGAGACTCTTATGTTGGTAAAGGGTGGTATGAATGTAGTTTAGCACACTACCAGTTGTAATGGTCTTAATCACCAATACCACAACATGGTGATAGAATGTTTCTTTCAGTAATTTATGATCTAGTCTAGTCAAGGGGAAAACATTCCTGACATTATAGTTTCATTATACATTACTACATATACTGGAGTTCTAAAGAGGGATCTTGGTAAATAGATCATCCAAGAAGAGGGGCTCCGAAAAGCTATATCTTGGGGTGGGAGTCATAGGGATGAGTATTCTATAGATACTGGAAGTAGTCATTCATCATGATCTATTCATATACGACCTTCTAATAATAGGTCTCAGGAATAAAGATCTGTGATATAGTATTTGTATAGAGGATCTGTTTATTTAGGAGAGGGTATGGATTATTCTTATGATGGTAAAGGTCACACAATAGGTGTTTTGCCAGTATAACAAGCTACGTAGGGTAGACCTGTATCTATTGGAAACCCAGGGTATAGGAATCACCATGATTAGGGATATCACAATCATGGATAGGGTGGTCCCTAGGTAGGTAGTGCTAGAAGAAGATTAGGTGGATCTTTAGATGGAGGATATTCTAATTTATTGTTACATTGTGCACTAATTCCACAACTACTACCATGTAGCCCACGCTAGTCTCAGAATTCTAGACATTTTATCCATTGGAAATGACTTGCAATGGAGGGATATATCTAGGATATGAATAACCTTATTTAAGGTACAATTTGTTTCTTTCAAACTCATTTCCTATTTCTAGTATACATGGTCATGATTAATTCATTTATTGAATTTTCCATTGTTAGAGATCTTGATCTTTGAATTGATACTTTATCCTAGAATCTATGGCATGAAGTTCTTATAGGGAGTGATTCTTTAATATCACATATCTTCCAATAGTACTATCTCACTCTCGGTGGAGAAATTTTCTCATAGGACCTCTTTTTCATCCTGATGATACCTTTTGAAATCATCAGGGGTATAGTATAGTTTCCCATGGTTTTTATATAGAATAACTATCATCACAGATGAGTTAGATTACTTTGGAGAGATAATATGATATTCTCCTTTGAATTCAAGAGAGATCTCATGGATAAATGAGCGGGCCTTTCTTTCAAGATGTCACTACCCATCAGCCATCAATTGGAGAGTTTATCCCCTGGAGTAGTAGGATCTTTAGACATATGGATTACTTTATTCATGGAAGATTATATAGAAATATTACTAAAGGATGTTTTGGATATTCTTTTATGGTAGATGATGTACATATGCATCAACTTGTACCCTACAACCATACTAATCTCTTTTGTGACAAATTGAATGGAACCTAAAAATCTATTGTAGATAATGGTATAGTTGGAGTACGTTTGAGAGATGTGTTTCATTACACCCATTTTGTCTCCTTGGGTAGCTCCAGTTTTGTTCATGAAAAAAGGAGGATAGGTTCTTGTGACTTTGCACTGATTTTCGTCACATAAATAATGTATTTATAAATAATAAGAACCCATTTCTTAGGATAGATAACCAATTTGAACAATTTTGAGGTGTGATTTTGTATTCAAAGATCAATCCTAGGTCTGGCTATAAGTTGTTTAGGGTTTGAGGGATTGTATTCCAAAGATAGTATTCTGTTGTCGTTATAGACAATATGAGTTAATGTTGATTCCTCTTGTTGTGATTCATACCCCTAATATGTTTATGCATATTATGAACTGGTTCTTCAATCCATACATAGATCGATTTGTGTTTTTCATCATTTATGACATACTCATTTACTCTACATTAGAGGATGAGAATTCATTTCACTTGAGGATGGTTGCAATACATACTCTAGGATAATCATAATTATGGCATGTTCTCGGAGATATAGATTTGGATTTATGAGGTCTATTTTGTGGTAATGCCAAGTATAATCATGTTTTATCTCTAACCCTTGTGAATATTGATCTAGTGATTTCTTAGGATCCACCCAAGATCGTGTCATAAGTGTAGTGATTATCTAGATTAGTGGGGTAATGCATGATGTTTTTGGAAAAAAATTCTAGTATTATAACCCATTTGGCTACCCTGACATAGAATGGGTAGTCGTTTTCCTATACCAATTTGTACTAAAGAACCTTCAAGGATTTGTGGATGAGGTTGATGAGTGGCCCCATGCTGATACTACTAAATGGGGGCATGGAGTACTTATTGTTTTTCGTTGCCTCAATAGATGGTCTTAGTTATGTGTTGATATAGATTGAGGGAGTATTCACATATAAATCAAGGTATTTGAGACCCCATCTAAAGAATTATGTAACTAATGACCATGAATTGTAAGTTGTGGTATTTAATCTAAAGGTGTCTAGGAACTACCATTTGGGATAGAATTTTTTTGTTTCCTCAGACAACTAAAATCTCAAGTACATCATCACATAGATAGATCACAACTAGATAAAGAGAAGCAAGTTTGGTTTTTATAAGACTACAACATAAAGATATTTTCTACATCTTGGAAGGGAATTATGGTTAAAGAATCCCTTAGGAATATTTGTCATTATTTATTTGTATTGGTGGTATTCGAGTAGTTTTATTTGTTACGGTTAAATATAATAGATGAGTGGTTTATAGTTTATCTTCCTCTGATTGTGGTAACTCACCTTCTTCAACATTTGTGAGAGGCTCTATTTGGAGACATCAACAATGAGGTTCTAAATGACTATATATCCTTTTAAGATGCACCAAAATGATTTTATAAAGGATGGTATCATTTCATCCTATAATAAGGAAGTACAGTGGTTCTATTCTTATTGCTAGAGGATTTGTTGAGGTTGTTTTACACTTCACCCATGGTTGTACACCCTTTTGTATTAATGACGTACAAGGAATTTCAGGGGAAATGTTGGGGTGATAGAATGAAACATATAATTTTTGAGTTCATCTTTCAGTGTCTCACCTCTCAGTAGGTAAAATATAATACCCAAGTTTCACAAGGTTTGACACAACCTCTACAGATCCCATAGTAGAAATGGTATGACATATCCTTGGACTTTATGAAAATTATTATTCATATATTGAGGTTCCATGATTCCATATAAGCCATTATGGACCAACATACCATGTTGGCACACTTATTGGACATTCGGGACTAGATCTCGGCTGAATGTTTGACGAATATGTACGTGTGGGAGATCATCTGGCTTTATAGGGGACATTTAATGATTGTATCTGACTGTGATTATAAGTCTACATCATGGTTGTGGAGTGGCTTGTAGAAATATTTTTAGAGCCAGTGGCATATGAGCATGGTGTTCAACACCCATATAGATGTGTATACTATGTAGACTATATTAGTGTTGGTGTATATTATGATATCTTGTGTATTAGACTCCATCTAGATCCGTTAGGATCACTTGGAATTGGAAGTGTTTTATTATAAAAACATATACCACTGTAATATCAGTATGGAACCTTTTGAGGACCTTTATAGGAGACCTTTCATGTCAAGAATATGTAGTAATAATATTGATGAGACCTCTCTTATTCAGCAAGGGATAGTGTATTATATGATGAAAACAGTATAGGTGGTCCACAAGAATATGAGGAAAGTCCATAGTAGAAAAAAATCATCAACATATCTATGTTGTGGGCCTTTGGATTTTGAGAAGTGGACAATGTTTTCTTTAGAATATCCCCATAAATAAGAAATCAATGATTTTTACAAAGAATCATGCTATCCATAAGGTTTATTGGGTCATTTGAGAATCTATGGAGGGTTTGTGAGGTTGCATTATTCTTTTACATTCCCTCGCAATTAGATTGAGTTCATGATGACTTCCACATCTCAAAAATGAGGGGTTACATACATAACCCAATGAATGTTATTGATTGGGAAAGCTAAAATAAAGAATGGATCCACCGTTTAGTGGCGGTTATTTTTGCGTGTAGCGGCGGTTTAAACTTTCGCTACATGGTTTGGCGGCAGTTTCAGTAAACAGCCACCTAATACAGCATCGCTAATCTATTAGCGGTGGTTATTTCCATTTCTTGGTGGTTTAAGGAAAGCGTCGTAGCTGCCTCATTTCGCTGCGGTTTTATTGAGTTTAGCAGTGGTTTTTTATGATCCCTTGATATTACTTTATTTGCGGAGGTTATAACTGCTGCAAATAAACTCAAATCCAACGGCCTTAAAACCTCTGCTGAAGTCATGATAACCACCGCGGAATGAGGCAGCTACGATGCATCTATGTAGCGGTGGATAAAACCATCGGGAAACGTAAAGTTTTTTACATTTCGCGGAATTTTTCACCATTTAGTGGTGGTTTATCCACCGCCAATGTACATTTTGCGGCGGTTTTAACCGCCCCTAAAAGCTAACCTAAAAAAAATTACTTCCGCTGCACCACTACCCTAAAAAAATCAAACCAGAAATACCATATTGTACATACCAACGGAAAACAAGAAACATTAACCTCAGAAATCAGTATAGAATATATTGAAAAAAATAAGTAAACATTGACATGCTATATAAGAATTAACCATATTGTACATACCAATATACAACAAGAATCATCAACCTAAGAAATCAGTATAGAATAAATTGATATAAAATATATGATAGAATCAACTATAAAACATATGTACATTATTTGACTACTCTCCAAACATACATCTAGTTGATCCTTCTTGAACCCCCATAATATATATCACTTGAAAATGAAACATTAGATCTATATGTGTGTCGGTGTTCCCATATAGGGAGTGATCGTAAAACACAGTTGGTTATCACCTAGTGAACCTCATATCACCATCCTATAAACTGTATACATGTATTATAATATAAATTATCCAGTACTGTTGGAGGACAAAGGCTCCGGCCATCTCTCACCTCATGGTTACAGACGACTCTATTATGTTCCTTAATGCTAGATGTAGATATATTCACAATCTGAATAATGTTCTGGGTGAGTATTCTCATTGGAGCGGCCAGATTTTCAACAAGTGCAAGAGTGAATTCTTCATCTCTAACAAGTGTTCCACGACAAGGGTGGAGACGATCAGCAGACTTCTGGGAATACAGAGGGGTGAATTCCCAATGATTTATCTTGGAGCTACTATATCGGACAAGCAGCTTAGGATCAGATATTTTGATGACCTCATCTCCAAGATCACTGATAGGGTGCAACTGGAAGAATAATTTTATGTCTTTTGGAGGTAGGATCGCCCTGGTCAACAGTGTCCTAGTGGCTGCTTCTATTCACGATCTGTCCTCCATAAGGGTTCTAAATGGTGTGATCTGATCCATTGACAGGTTGCTGGCTAATTTTAGGTGGGATCTAGGTGCGGAGGGAAGGAGGCACTAGGCTGCTTGGGGTAAAATGGCAAAGCCAGTGTGTGATGGGGGTATTAATGTGCGGAACCTCAAAGATACCCTTTACTACATGCATGCGAGGCTGTCTTGGAGTGTTCTGGAACGTCATACGTTGTGGGGGATTACCATGCATAGGTATGCATATTGCATTCGGGACCTTGGGAAGGGACTTTTCTCTCCGATATGGGTGATGGTGCACCCCATTTTTTCTATTATACAGTCCTTTTACCGATGGATTGTGAGGAAAGGCGATATCGCATTCTGGAACCAAAATTGGAGAGGATCGATACTTGGGTTCCCAGGATGTCCGGTACCTGATATCACCTTCAGGGAAGTGAGCCAGTTTCCTGTATTTGTTGACACCGTGTTGGATAAGGAGCAGTGAGATATTTTCAGTCTCATCGAGATGAATGAAGAGGAGGACCAGTGCGCCTTCACTACTTCCTCATCGGGTCGATTCTCATCCAAAGAATTTTGACACATTGTTCATGGCTAGGTGGAGAATGGAAGGTTGGACAATCTCATTTGGGTGAAAAATATTCACACCAAATATAGCTTCCTCACATGGAGGATAAGGAATAGTGCTCTCCCAACTGATGACAATGTCTGTAGGTGTGGTATTCATTTGGCGTCTAGGTGCGTGTTCTACACTACTCATAGTGAGGAATCCATCGCACATCTGTTTTTTGGAAGTGAATGTGCTAGTGAGGTATGGAAGGTTCTTGGTCAATTCATGGATTTCCTTACATCATTTGGGGATAGACGGCCCTTTATTTATAGATGGTTCCAAGGTACATAGGATGGGGGCCATGAGCGGGCGGCACGTTCGGTGGTGATGCATGCGGGGTGCTGGTGTTTTTGGTAGGCACATAACTGGTCGAGGCATGAGGGAGGGCAGGTGACAAGCTGGACTATTATCACATGGGCTAGGAATTTATTGATTTATTTTAATAAGGATGTTGGAGCTTGGAAGAATGCGCCATCTATGAACAGATTTTAGTCAAGTGGTGGAGTTATCCCTACGTCCAGTAACAGGAGTGGTGAATGGGTTTGCTAGCTTATTCCTACCTCGGGTTTAAATATGAACATGGATGGTTCTTGCATGTTGGGGTATGCACGAGGAGGCGGGGTGGTGCGCGATAGTAGTGGATCGGTCTACTTGGTGTTCTCAGCCAAATTTGGTCCGGGGTCTTCTATTCAGGCGGAGGCATTGGCAATGCCGATTGGTCTGGAGTTATGTAGGAAAAAAGGGTTAGAAATTTATGAAGTGGAGACGGACTCTATGATTGTTCACAATGCTTTGAAAGGTTATGGTGACGTGCCTTGGTCGATTTTTTATGTTATCAGAAAATGCAGAAAGTGGCTTAATAACAATTTCCAGGTGCTTCATACATGGAGGGAGGGGAATAAGGTTGCTGACTACTTGGCTTCAGTGGAGGTTTCCAGCACAGCGGAGGTGTTTCTTCACAATGAAGTCAGCATCAAGGTATAGGCGTTCAACATTATTAAGGAGGATGCACATGGTCTACATTATTTCAGGCCTCCTTAGCTAAGGCTGGGACAATGGGGGGAGGGGATGGGACCCCCTGCATCATTTATGTTTCCTTCTTTGTTTATTCTTGTCTTTAATAAATAAAATAATATAATGATGGTGGTTATTGTGTTCTAACTAAAACACAAAGATTCTATAACTCACATTCATCATCCAATATTGAATGAGAAGGCATCCAACTATACAAACCCAAACGGGTACCCTATAACTTAGTGTAGGGTCCCATAACTGAGACTCAACCTCTAACCTCTCACTTAGGGTACATTCTCATAAAAAATCATGATCTCACACCAATTATCATACTAATATTTTCACACTCAATGTAAGGTCCCATATAATATCTCAAACGAAATCTCATACCTCTACCTTGACACTTAGGATGGATCCATAGAACAAGTAATGTATTACATCTCACAGCTCTAACCTCCACTAAAGGTTATTTTTTACATTATATCCCAAACCTCATCTGAAACCATATCTCATACTACCATGCTCTCACATAGGGTGAGGTCTCATCCCATACAACATTCCATATCCCAACTTAGCTTTCTCCGAGAGGGTAACACATACAAAAAAATAACCACCCTTGCAAATCTCATCAACCAAAATCATTAACATAATATATAGCTACACAACACTACCAGTCATCCTAGGTCCATAGTTCATACCCACAAAACTAGCATGACCCACAGGTCACACCTAGACACATTAAAAACACAAAACCTATCATGCAGGTCAATTATCACTCACAAGGGCCTCCCAGTAAGACAAATTATAAGGGCCTCACCAAAGTGTCCACAACACTATCCCCTTGATCACTATGAAATGACCCAGTTTGTTCAACACATCAACAATGGGTTTAACTCCTAGTCATCCAAAATCACGACTACCAATTCAAACACAGGCCAAAATAGAATGTTGTATTCCACACTCGAGAAATCAAGACATAAAAAGAAACATCATGAAATCAATAAAATGTATAAAAGGAAACATGAGAATCAAGGAAATTTTAGGACATGAAAATGTTTGGTGGAAACTATATGCCAAAAATGTTACATATACAAACCAAATGTTCCCGTATTTGTTCAACACATCAACAATACAACTACTCATGGTACGATGATGAATCTTCACCCTATCCACCTTTATTGTCACTCTCTGTTGTCACCTCTAAGATCATTATATTGAAAATTAAATACGGTTGCATATTTATATTAAAACATAAAACCAATGAAAGTTAGAAAACTAAATGATTTTGATTTTTTGTGATTTACCTGCATACCACCAGTTGATGAACTACCACTGGGGGTATATTGTTGGGCGGATAAAAGGAAAGAAGTGATGGCAAGAGGGGGGGTGAATTTCCTTTTAAAAAATAATAAACAATTTAAAATCAAAGTTAAAAGTGCAGCGGAAATGAAAGAGGCAAGACACAACACTTGATAACGGAGTTCGGCTTAAACCCAAGCCTACGTCTCCGCTCCCAACTCAACCGTTGAGAGATTTACTACCGCTTGCTTTTCAATGGTTTTAGCAAGAAACCCACTAGACTTTAAGGTTAGTCTAGAACCTATTACAGCTTGCTTTTAATGGTTATGCAAGAACCCACTTGCTTTTAATGGTTGAGAAAAAACCCACTAGCCTTCTTATAGGTGAAGGCTAGCTCACCTTTGATTCAAGCATTTTAAAAGGGAAGGCTTGACTAACCTCTTCACACCTTGAAGGTGGTGTGAGAACCCAAATGAAAGGGAGATGAGAGAAAGAGGGGTTTGTAGGCACAAACCCAAATTAAAGCTCAAAATGATAAAACGATAAAAACCGTAAAGAGGAGAATCCTTGGGAGCCAATGGATTGATTGGAGTTGATGAAGGGCGCTCCCAAGCTTCTTTGATGGTGCTCCTTGGATGTGGAAATGGTTTGGAGCAATTGAGGGTTCCTTGAGGGAATGCGCCGGAGGTTCGCCAAATGATCAAAAATGTTTCTGTGGGCTTCCTTATGGATTGGATAATTTTTCGGGGCTTCCTAGTCCTTTATTTATAGAGGGGGAACCCTCAAATGGCCTTTGGGGGGCTTCGAAGACGTTGGAGAGGCCTTCGGAGCCGTTGGGAGTCAAGTGGACAAGCCTGGTCAAAGCCCAACGGCTAGTTTGACTGGCTCCACCGGCTGACCGGTGCTTGGCCACCGGTTGGCCGGTGCTTTGAAAAAGGAGGAGGGCTTCGGTCCAGGCGCCACCGGCTGGCCGGTGAGGAGGCCATCGGTTGGCCGATACTGAGGTAGTGGCTGACACTATTCTGTCTGGGTTCCACCGGCTGGCCGGTGGTGGGACACCGGTTGGCCGGTGGTCTGGACAGAGGGATGCCTTCTGTCCAGTCCTCCATCGGCTGGCCGGTGGTCTTCTACCGGTTGGCCGGTAGGACTGAAATCAGTCCACTTTGGCTTTTCTTGGCCCAATTCTTTGTCAACCTTTTGCCTATCAACAAAAACACTTAAAACAAGATTAGATAAATAAGAGAGTGATTGTGATCATGAAAATTAAACCACGAGGGGTACGAGAGGTACAACAATCTCCCCCTATTTTGATGATCACAATCACCAAAACTAGCAATGTAAAAGACTTAAATGAAAGACATCCTTTAAAGGATAAATTGAAAAGAAAAGCATGAGAGAAAGATTTTTCCCCCAATCAACCAAGAATTTCTCCCCCTTTGTGATTATCAAAATAGCACAGGGCATAAAACTTGATTGAGGGAAACGTTGAAAAACGAGATAGAGATTTTAAACCAATTGAAAATTTTTGAAATTTTAATTGAAAGTTTTGAATTGAGAATTTTGAATTGAGAATTTTGAATTGAAAGTTTTGAATCGAAAATTTTGAATTGAAAGTTTTGAAATTGAATGTTTTGAAATTGAAATCAAAAATGCTTAAACAAACCTAACTCCCCCTAAATAAAAACAACAAATCACCGGGGATAGGTTTTTGGAACCGAGACAAATTTAGGTCCGGTGAGACTCGCTAAAAGGGATTTTTCAATCCATACTTGTCTAGTGGCGGGTCTTCTCCTATAGAATTAATCATTAAAGAAAAACGTTTTGGGCCTTCCATACCGGGAATTTTTGCAATTGCACTCATAAATTAAGTGCCCGGGTTTTTTGCAATAATTACAAAATTTAAATTGGGAGCTCCCCCTTACAAAAATAGTTGGAGCATGGGAAGAGGAAGCTTGCTTGGAATAGCCAAGCCCTTGGGTGGTTCTAGATATGCGTTGGGAACCTAGCAATTTGGTCAAATTTTGTTCCCCTTGGGTGAACTTGGCAAGAGATTCCTTTAAATCCTTGATTGTTGATTCCATAGAATCAACATCGGGAAGGTTTTGGATTTTGAGGGACAACTCCTCCTTTTCTTTGAGAAGTTGTTCCTTTTCGGAAGAGAGTTTTTTGAAATTCTTTTTTAAAGAAACAAATTTGGAAGAAAGTTCGTGAAAACCTTCCTCCAATTGATCTCTAGCATGTTGGAGATCCTCATAAGATAAGTGATTAAAATAATTGGAAGAACTAGAGGATGAGGAGTCGGAAGAGGTTACCTCATGAAATTCCATTAGACATTTGTTACCGTTGTCACTTGAGGAGGAGGAGGAGGATGAGGAGCTATCACTCCAAGTGGCCTTGAATGCCTTCTTCTTGTGGAGTGGGCAATCGGGCTTGTAATGGCCTTTTTTGCCACACCCATAGCATGTTACCTCGGGCTCGGATTTTTTGTTGGGTTGAGCCTTGCGGGATTTCTTCTTTTTGTTCTTCTCCATGAATTTGTGCATCTTGCGGGCAAGGTTCTCCATTTCGGAATCACCGCTTGAAGAGGAAGACGATGAGGAGGAGGAGCTTTCTTCTTGTTGAACTTTGAAGGCGATGTTCTTTGGAACTTTGATTGGTTTGCCTTCCTTTTCAGCTTGCCTCCTCATGGTGATCTCATAGGTCATGAGTGATCCAATGAGTTCTTCGACCGGCATGTTCTTGATGTCTTTTTCTTCTTGAATTGCCGTGACTTTCGGTTCCCATGTGCTTGGTACGATCCAAAGGATCTTCTTGACCATCGTTTCTGCAGACACATCATCACCAAGAGATTTTCTACCATTGCAAACGTCAGTAAAGCGAGTAAACATTTCAGAAATTGATTCGGATGGATGCATGGTAAAAGACTCAAAATCTTGACAGTACATATCCAATCGAGTATCCTTGACTTTGTTGGTCCCCTCATGGGTAACCTCCAAAAGTTTCCAGATTTCATGTGATGAGGTGCATGTGGAAACTCGATTGAACTCATTACGATCAAGGCCACAATGTAGAGCGTTCATGGCTTTTCCATCAAGCTCGAAATTTTTAACATCGTCTTGAGTCCATTTGGATTCATCGGGAGAGGAGAGAGAATAACCATGCATGACAATTTTATAAATAGGATAACCAATGCTTCTAAGAAAAGTAGTCATGCGGGTTTTCCAATAATTATAGTCGGTTCCATCAAAAAATGGAGCACGACCCAAAGAATATCCTTCGGGGGCGAAAGAGGTTGAAGCCATCACAATGGATCTTGAATTTGAAACCGGTGAAGGTATTACTCAAATTTTGGCTCTGATACCAATTGTTGGGCGGAAGAAGAGAAGAAATGATGGCAAGAGGGGGGGTGAATTGCCTTTTAAAAAATAATAAACAATTTAAAATCAAAGTTAAAAGTGCAGCGGAAATGAAAGAGGTAAGACACAACACTTGATAACGGAGTTCGGCTTAAACCCAAGCCTACATCTCCGCTCCCAACTCAACCGTTGAGAGATTTACTACCGCTTGCTTTTCAATGGTTTTAGCAAGAAACCCACTAGACTTTAAGGTTAGTCTAGAACCTATTACAGCTTGCTTTTAATGGTTATGCAAGAACCCACTTGCTTTTAATGGTTGAGAAAGAACCCACTAGCTTTCTTACAGGTGAAGGCTAGCTCACCTTTGATTCAAGCCTTTTAAAAGGGAAGGCTTGACTAACCTCTTCACACCTTGAAGGTGGTGTGAGAACCCAAATGAAAGGGAGATGAGAGAAAGAGGGGTTTGTAGGCACAAACCCAAATTAAAGCTCAAAATGATAAAACGATAAAAACCGTAAAGAGGAGAAGCCTTGGGCGCCAATGGATTGATTGGAGTTGATGAAGGGTGCTCCCAAGCTTCTTTGATGGTGCTCCTTGGATGTGGAAATGGTTTGGAGCAATTGAGGGTTCCTTGAGGGAATGCGCCGGAGGTTCGCTAAATGATCAAAAATGTGTCAGTGGGATTCCTTATGGCTTGGTTAAGTTTCCAGGGCTTCCTAGTCCTTTATTTATAGAGGGGGAACCCTCAAATGGCCTTTGGGGGGCTTCGGAGCCGTTGGAGAGGCCTTCGGAGCCGTTGGGAGTCAAGTGGACAAGCCTGGTCAAAGCCCAACGGCTAGTTTGACTGGCTCCACCAGCTGACCGGTGCTTGGCCACCGGTTGGCCGGTGCTTTGAAAAAGGAGGAGGGCTTCGGTCCTGGCGCCACCGGCTGGCCGGTGAGGAGGCCACCGGTTGGCCGGTGCTGAGGCAGTGGCTGACACTATTCTGTCTGGGTTCCACCGGCTGGCCAGTGGTGGGACACCGGTTGGCCGGTGGTCTGGACAGAGGGATGCCTTCTGTCCAGGCCTCCATCGGCTGGCCGGTGGTCTTCTACCGGTTGGCCGGTAGGACTGAAATCAGTCCACTTTGGCTTTTCTTGGCCCAATTCCTTGGCAACCTTTTGCCTATCAACAAAAACACTTAAAACAAGATTAGATAAATAAGAGAGTGATTGTGATCATGAAAATTAAACCACGAGGGGTACGAGAGGTACAACATATATCTGCTCATCTACTGATGTATTTCAGTCAACTCTTTCTGCAAAGCAGATATCTGATCCCCCTGCCGGTGAACTGTGTTTCGTAGACAAACAATCTCTTTCTGAGCATCTCCGGGTATGGGATGAATAAATACAAGAGTATATGCATCTTCCATCCCCGATGGCCTACTAAAAACCTCAGATGGTATGGGTCCCAAACCCATCCCGCGCACTCTACTAGGATGCTCCTTCCTAAGGAAATTAGCAACCAGGTCATCCTGGGAGACTGAGTAGGACTGCGCAGGATTGGAATCCCATAGTTCTTTAATTTTTACCTATAAATCAAATATCAATATATATATTAACATAGTAAAAACTGATGATAAGTTATTATAATAAAAAATTGACTTCATACCCTAACTTCTTTAGGAGGCTCATTAACAAAACTTCCATCTGATTTCTTGTGAACATCCAACCACAGTTCAGTTCGGGATGCTTCATGGCCTAAACTCTGTGACTGCATTAAGAAAAGATAAATCAACAATTCAATATATTAAAAAGATAATATTTTATTATAAATATTTAATCTAATTAAAATATTACCAATGTCATTCGGCTTCTAGAAAAGATTTTTGATCCTGTAGTGTGAGGGATGACTTGCTTAGCCCAGTTTGATGCATTCTGTCTTGAGGGATCCTGAAATAAATAAAATGAAATTTAATTGTAATGTATTCAAATTCATGTTCTATTCATATACATGTATAAATGTAAAATGAGGATAATATAATAATATATATTTCAATACCATCTTCTTCTCATCACAATGTCTATCAACAAAAATTTTCCACTGTTCTTTCCGTACCCCACTGGGTAGCTTCTCATACATTTTTTGCACGGTCAATGAATTATCGTTGAAATCACACCACAATATCCATTTTAAATCTTTACATTTCTTAACTAGATTTTTCAACGTCCTCTTCCGTGCTATCACATCAGCAACTGTAAAGTGGAAGAACATGTGTATACAGAAATTCATTTTGAACATATTAGTAACATGACATTCAATTATACCATAATGTAATAAATTTACTTTTATATGAGAATAAAAAACTTCATTTTTCCATCTTGGAGGAATATTTCTCCAATTATCATAAGAAATATGAAGGGAAATGGGATCTGCTGCCAGCTGGGCTAGAATCTGTCCAAGTAACCCCGTGGCGTCATCCGTAGGGACCCCATAAGAATGAAATGGCATGACTATCTTCTTGCAAGTCATATTCCAAACATCTGACCTTTTTATGTTTTTCTACACTGTTGCATTTTTTCATCTTCAATGATCAAACAATTAGTATTAAAAAATGCAATAAATTTATTTAATTAAAATTTGTACCTATGGCAGTGTCACTCTAGTATGCCCGTGATAAACTGGAAGGGGAGTGTCACTGCCCCACTGTTGAGGCTCCTGAAGGAGGAGTCGATGACTCAGCCTATAATGGGACATCCACAGATGGTGTGAGAGATCGTGCAGGGGGGAGATGGTGCAGAGGTGTAGGTAGCTGGTGCCTTAGATGTTGTGGGGAAGGAGTCAGATGGATCCTCATCTGTTATAGAAATAAATTAAATAGTGTACTGCCTCCTCCTTAGAATTCCTATCATTTAATAAAATAAAATTAAATTCAGAATATATATTTCAAAAAAATATGCAAAAAAAAATTAAAAATGATAATATATCCCCAATACTAACAAACAAAATATATATAACAATGATAATGAATTACTGCAGAAATAAAACAAGTGGTTGCTGAATAAATAAATAATTGTACATACAATCATTTTCCCCTTAAATCATGTCGGTTTCCTACTCCATTGCTTCATCCACTTCATTCATCCATGCTAGACTAATATTTTCAATATCATGATGTATAAATAATTATGCTTCTTGTTGTTGATTAAATTCAATTTCAAAGGTCAAGTTTTCCACTTCATCACCCATATCATAAAAATCTCTTTGTATTTTGTGAGCAACTACACTCCAACCTTCATCGACAACATAATTCATATAATATACCATTTTTTTCTTACGATGCTAAGATATATGGATCATGCAGTTCACGATCACCAACATCCATCAAGCTAGAGAAGTTTATAGATGTAAATTGCAAGGAATCTCTTTTAATACCTCTGATAATATCGACCCATTTTCATTTGAATAAAAAAATAGAAAAATGTCTGTGGTAGTTTAATTCAATAATATCATGCATCTTTCCATAGTATTCCACTTATGAAAATGTAAATATACCACTATTCTATGTTTTCAAACCCACTTCTCGATCGACTGTATGAAATCTAAAGCCATTCACATTAAAAGTGTCGAACTTTCTAACTTGTTTTAGAGGACCTCTAGTAAGAAACTTCCAATCGTCTTACACCTCTTCTCGAGTATCAGTATTCATGATCTGAGAAAAGAAATATACTTTATTAGATTTACAAAATGTATGTGTCAAACTAATATTTGTATTTACTGCAATATTTATGAACTAGTTAACAACTTTGGAGGTGGTATACGATCAATGGAACCATTAATTTTTGATCTGTTTAGATGAAATCTATAAGATGCATCGATAAATCTTAGATGACACAAGAAGCACCATTTTATACTATGAGGTGGTCGTTTGGGCTCAAAATCAATGTTACTAACGAGACAAGCCAAACCCGTGTAAGTGTTCCAACCATATAAATTCCCCAGCCCAGGGAAGTCACTAATAGTCCACATTAAAGCAGCATGCATTTTGAACATTGTTTTAGAAGAAGCATCAAATGTCTCAACACCGTTGCTCGATAAATCCTTCAATTATTCAATCAAAGGCTGAAAGTATACATCAATATCACTTCCAGGAATTTTTTTTCCAGGAATAATAATCGAAAGGATAAAAGATATTTGTGGCATACACATCCACTAAGGTAGATTATAAGGGATCAAAACAACTAGCCAAATGCTATAACTGGTACTCAAAGTCCCAAATTGGTTGAATCCATCGGCATCCAATCCCAATCGAACATTCCTAGGATCAGCTGATAAATCTATATGTAATGAATCAAATGTCTTCCACTATTGGGAATCTCGTGGATGTCTCATTAACCCATCATTTTTATTATCTATAGAATGCCACTTCATGTATTCAGCGGTTTTCGATGACATGAATACTCTTTGCAATCGAGGCTTCAAAGGAAAGTAATGCAAAACCTTTACAGGTGTGTTCCTTTTCTTCTTATCCATGAAATTATGTTTATTCAGACTTCCAACATCACCCTTTTTCTACCATCTAGAAGAATAACATTTCTTGCAATTCTGTCTACTTGAATCCTCTCCCCAATAAAGCATACAATCATTGGGACATGCATGTATTTTTGTATAATTTAGACCAAGCTTGTTAACAAATTTTTTCATATCATAAAAAGATTCTAGGATTTTTGCTTCAGGATATGCATCACGAATCAATTCCAATATCATGGACATTGCCTTATTTGTAATTCCACGTAGACATTTGATATGGTACAACATCAGCAGAAATGAAAGCTTTGAATATTTCAAACACCCATTATACAACTCTTGATTTCCATCGTCAACTAAATCATGAAACGTATTTTTCTCAATGAAGTTTTCTCTTAAATTTGGCTCCACAAAATCAAGAGGAGGATCCAATGATATGTTACAATCTTTATCTGCATGTGTTACAGTCTCAAAAACATCACTTGTCACGTTGTAATTTGTATCACCCTCTTCTGGTTGTTCTGATATGTTTTGATGCTTATTGTGGTGTCTTGCAGTTCTGAATGCATCATTTATGAGTTTTTTCATTTTATTTTCCATTGTCGCCGAACTTGGGACCTCATTCTGTGGATTAACATCTGTGATCAATCTTTCTATAACGTTCGATTCTCCATTCCAAATCCAACACAAATATTTACCAGGGAATTGCTTCAGTATTAAATGTTCATAAACTTCATCTCTCTTTAACCATGTTCTAAATTTACATTTAAGACATGGACATTTTATTCTCCATTCAACGGATCGATTAGAAATTTCAAAATCTAAAAACTCATTCAAACCCTTAACATACTGAGGTGTATTCCTCGGTAATTTGATCCATCTTTTATCCAGGTATATCATAATGTGCCTACACAATAAAAAAATTTAAAACACAAAGTTACTAATAAATAGAGAAATAGATTCATATATACGATAGTATAAGATTATAGAAACATAATATAATAAAAATTATCCCCTGAGTTAGATATGAACCCTCTAGTGTTTGGGATAGGGGAAGTTTCTTTGATAAAGAGAAACAGTGTGCTAACAACGTGGTAGCTACTTTACCATGAAAACCAAAGCACGTTGTTAATTTGGAATAATCCTAACCTAATTTCTCTATATATTCTTCTTATAAAACTCTAATATTGAATAAATCTATTATAAATAATGTTTAGGGAAAACATTATGATTCTTAAAAAACTCAACACATTGTTAATTTGGAGTGACAAGAACCACATGAGGGATGGTAGTCTTCAGGCATGATAAGGGGTGGTGTTCATGGAAATGCATGATGAAATAACTTGGGAGATTAGGTTTTGAGGTTCTATGAACCTTGTGTGGATTGAATTCCTAGACCTCCTCTTTGGTGTATTCACATAGAAAATAGTGGTGGTGTGACTTGAGGGTGATTTGGATCATATATGTGTTATTGATCAAGAGTAGAGAATTATGGTTAAATGGGACGATCAAGGATCTGGCCATGGAGTTGAACTAAGAGTCAGATTCAGTGTTTGGTGTGGGCATTGAACATTTTTGTTATTCCTTGAGTTTTAAGGCATCGTGGTCGGGATATGATAGCACATTGGTGGGTGGGATTGAGCGCCTTTGGTATAATTCATCTAGAGAAGGACGTACTAGTGTTGTTGCATAAAAATTGATGTGGTAAGGTGGATACCACATCAGAAATGGCGTTCAATATGCGGATGATGTGGTTCGGGGATCAAAAAAGGGTATTTGAAGAATATTTGATGTGTCTGGGCTTGGTCTTTGGAGTTTCATAGTAGAATCATGTTATGAATTTGGAGATGAAATGTGGGGTGTTGGTACTATCATCCAGGACAACATAATAAGATAATCAGAATCACATAGGTGGAAATAGATCCCAGAAGGAATTCTCTCTAAACATTATATCGGGAACTTGAAAGAATTATATTCATCCAAACCACTACAATAAGTTAGAATGAATTCAATACCATTAACTTCAACACACAAAAGAAATACATGCAAAGTAAAGGGATTCTATGCTTGAGTAACACATGTTTGATGGACTCCATGATCGAGTTTCAAAAGTATAAGGAACTCCATACCTAATTATAATATTTCATTATAGTCAAGTAGGCCTTATAAATAAATAGGTTGTCAATTTCAAAAAATAATGAAAAATAAAAAGATACATATTAAATGAAAGTGATTAATTTCATCCAAGACTATACATATTAATGAAAAATCATCTAGTTTGGATAACATATAGAGAAAGAAAATACAAATAAAATTTAAATACAAAATAAACCTAGTTGAACTATCTCATAATAAAATTTCCCAAAAAAAAAGTCACAACCATATTCACAACTCAAAACATCTCCATGTGAACCTTGAAAAGTCACAACATTCCAATATAATATTGAAACACTTTTTCAATATCACATTTATTTATCATTAATACATCACTTAAAATCTTTATCCTATAATGAGTAAGAAAATAAATATCCTTTTAGTAAAATTGACGAATATAGATCAATAAAAAAGTAGGTAGTGTGATTTAACAAACCTACACTTATATAATGAAATGATTTAGAATACATGAATTTATTAAGACGATGTGTAAAAAAATAATCTTAAATTATCATCTAAGTCTTGGAAATTGAATCTACATAGATATAAATTCCTAACATGGAAATAAGTAGAGGCCCCTTATACTCATTTACCTAGAAAAATTTCTCATCATCTTCATGATTAATCCAGAGTGGCACTTATATAGGTGTAAACCTAGTCGTGTTCAGGTCATAAATTCACATAGAAGTTTTCTACAAGATTAAATTCTAAAATATAAAAGAAGAAAAAATATCAATAGGTTCAAAATAAAATAAATAAAATCATTTAGAATATATCATTGTAATTACAAGACTATCCATCCCGTGGTAGTTCATTTATCACATGAAAACAAGCACATAAATCAAATCATGATCACTATATAATGCTTTAACTGATCCAATAGTATTCTATAATTAATGATATAAGTACTCATGTTAGAAAATATATAATTAGTGTCCTTACAAAGGAATGAATCAACTATCATAACATATAATGGATTATCTATCCTATAAGGCTAAACTCTAATACCCCTAACACCACTACACTAGTTTTAATAAAACAACCAAAATATCATTAGTAATTAACTCTAATACCTCTATCATGACACGATTCTTCAAGAACCCAACTTGGGTTGGCAATGAAATTGAGTTTAAAAAAATTCAAAAAAACTTATTTCAAACCTTAGGGTTCGTATAGGTCGATGGGGTTGCAGGGGGCCGGGGGAAGCGGGGTTGCCGGGGGAAGTGGGGTCGCCGGGGTCGCGGAGTCACCGGTTTCACGGGGGGCTGGGGTCGCTGGGGTAAGTGGGTTTTCTAGGGTCATGGGGTCATCGGGGTCGCGGGGGGATGGGGTCACGGGGGAAGCAGGGTCACGGGGTGAGAAGGTAGGGAAGGGTGGGGGGGGGAAGGGTCGGCGCTATAAAAAAAATGTTTCATGGCGGTTTATTATAAACCGTCGGGAAACCATTTTTTAAAAAGGTTTAGCGGCAGTTCCCAGAACTGATGCTAATAAACTGCCGCTAGATTCAATATTTGTTGTTGTGAAGAATGGAAATGTGCAGGAGATATCATGGTTGCGTTAGACCTCATATGTAAAATTTTTTGTTTTAATTTATTCTTGAATGTGGGGTTTACCCCTGGCATGACATAAAGATGGTCGACATTAAAAATTCGGTTGGCGTATTCATTCATGGAAAAATTATACTAATATATTTAATTAATTTGTGAACTTTTTAAATAGAACTAACCAAGACTAATCCCTTATAAATACATTATTATGATATTTCTCCATGGATAACTTCCTAATCCTTATATGATTAGTGGAGAGAATTATTTGTTGATAAATCATGATCGAATAACAACAATGATCAGATTGATGTCATTTGAGAGGTAGGAAGTGAACATAGAAAATATTCTTCTCTATTTCTAATGGATTCACTTTTCTTAAATAATCGATCAAGAATCAAGGTAGGCCTCATTATTTTTGGTTTACTACCATCTATTAAATATTAATTATTTATTTATGATCTGCATTCTTTTTTCAGTGATTCACATTCATCACATGAGCCCAAAAATATATTTATAAATAATTTTTCCATGATTCACCACTTTTTCTCCTATAGTTTAATCAAATGACTGGATTTTATCATACAGTTATAATATTTCCTTGTTCTTCTGTTTTTCCCCCACCATTATTTCCATTCTTCATCACTGGCCTACTAGGACATGGTTCGACATTGCACGGTTGGGTTTGAGTGAAATCAGACCCTTGAATTCCAAAAGGTTGTAAGAAAAATTAATTGACCAGTGGTTTGAAAGTATATTGAGGTTTCATATGGAATGTGGGTTATAGTTTTCTTGTTTTGGGACATTGAGAAGCACTATAAAAGGTCTGGGGTGATAAGAATGTCCTGAATGGGTTCTTCTGGATTGAATATGACCACCAATAATGGATCAAGCATGGTTAGACATAGATCCACACCTCTCATTGATATTTTAGGAAGAAAAAGAGGTGGTTATTTCCTGATGATATTTTTGAATTCTTCCTTTGGTTTCAAAATAATATGTCTACATAGTGTATGGTCTAGGGAAACATGTCGCGTAGTCCCCTAGTTGCAGTGAATAGGATTTAGGAAAGATAAATATCACACAACTTCTATGGATCAAACATGGAATGTGACCCAATCTAGGTGGATCTACAAGTACATTATAACTACAAGGGAGTCTACATAGTGAGAAAGAATTGTGTATCCTAAAGTACATAAGCTAGACCAGATGTACATAGGCATGGGAAGAGGTGCCCAAGTAGGTCATCGGGTGGCCAAGACATGTTGTTCACCATGGGTAAATACCATGTAAGGTAACATTTTCAACCAATATATGTAAATTCAAGGACACTGATAGGTGAAAATGTGGGGGTAAATGTCGTGAGACCCTAGGTAAACATCTTATAATACCCTTATATTCTTCTACCTTTCATATCTACTACATTGAAACATTGATTTTGGCCTTCAAGAATCCAATCCTGAGTATTTTTTCATGTATTTCATGATGGTATCCTTCATGGTGGATTTTGAGGTATGACGTTAAGTGTGGAATGTGTGATTCTTCTTCAGGAAATGCATCAGTGGTAGTGTGATTAGGTATAATAATATAATAGATGTTGGGGTTAGAAACACCAAATCATTATATGGAATGGGTCCCCCATTATATCTATATGTGTTGAATAGAACCCCTATCACAGTTGGGCACAAGTCATCTACCTTCCTAGTGGAACATACGTAACACACTAGGGAAAGAGTCCTCTTTCTACTGAGTGGAACCCTTTTCACACTAGGTTGTGGATCCTATATCTACTAAATAGAATCGCATATCTCACTATGTTATGGGACCCTTATTGTATATTGTTCCCCTTGAACGTGTAGTATAGTGGCGATGTGGGGGTCCTCCACATGAATTCTTTTATGGACACAAAAAACACTGGGCATCATAGATAGACCATTAGAGTTCTAGGTAGACTCATCGTCCATGGTTAGATTATGGATATGGATATAACCATTTTCTCTTATTGGGGATTATTCTGGAGTATATAGGTTGGGTTTTGTTTCCTTTTTTTTATGGATTTAGCTAACCTTTGCAGTTCTCTTTTATTTTTCACTTTTAAGGTTTTTGTTGTTTCATACTAGGAATTTATATACTCACCCCCTTTATAATATTTTACCACATGTTTAATATATTATACAGAGGATAGTAAGATGGACAGTAACGTTGGTGGAGCATAGTGGTAATTGGGTTTATTGACCATATACAATGGTCAATGATCAACACTAGGAGCCGGGATCCCTATGTATGTACTATACTCTATTTGTTTTCATATTGAGACTCAAATTCTTGTTGGGCGTGTATTTTTCATGATTTTTCATTGGATTTTTAATTTTTTACTCTAATGTATTCACTAATGTTTATTGAATTCATGGGTATACTCTATATATTTTCATTTTTCATTATTTCTCGGTACTTTTTAATTGATATTGTTTTATAAAATCATACATTTACATTATGTATATGACCCGCATAACAGTTATACCTTCTCATCACCTATTTCTATCCCCAAGCCTATTGGCGGTAAGCTTGGGGTTTTCCACTCAACACTCAATTGGAAAAGTAGGACATGTGGGATCAGATATTTATAGGATAACCAATCATCATATCCTTATGAAAATTAAAACAACTTATTCCATTTTTCTATGGATAACTAAATATTACTAACCCTTCTCCAATATAGGGTAATGTAAGTTCAAGTGCACCGACCAACCTTTTTTTATGATCCTTTATATTTTCATCATATTCATCTATTAAAATGAAATTTTTTCCTTATGAGTCAACATGGGTATTAAATTATATTTCCATAATAAATCTATAACTAATCATCGATAGTATCTAGAAATTCCAATAAAACATTGGATCTCAGTTATCGTGGTTGTTTTTTTTCTAATACTCTACAAAATTCTTTTTCTAAGTATATGCTGATATACACTCAAATGAGATTAATTAATATAATAATTCATTTTTTATTGAAAAATTTTGCACATATAATGTTTATCATTCATCGTCTCCTTCCTTATTGTCTTCATCACAATCCTCAAATGATCAGCATGCACTTCTTTACTCTTTGAATATATAATAATATTATCTATAAAGACTCTCACAAATTGTTCATAGTAATCTATAAAAATATTATCCATTAGGTACATATGGATATATAGGATATTTATAACTCCAAATGTAATCATTATAAATTCATAATGACTATTCCTCAAATGGATGGTTGTCCTAGAAATATATTTTTTACTGGCCTTCAATTGAAGATATCTAAAACAAATGTCAAACATAGAAAAAAAATTTGATCAACCTGAATCTAATCAAATAATCAATTAATATGGGGTAGAGGATTCTTTTTTATGATAGTTATATTATTAATTTATCTATAATCAATAAAAATATGCATTTATTTATCATTATATATTATAAAATGAATAGGTTCATTCCATGTTGTTGCACTATGGTGTATGGTTCCCTTATCAAGATTCTCAAGGAGTTTGTTCTTCAATTGATACAATTAAATCAGGTCTATTCTATATTTAGTCATTGAAATAGGGGTGTCACCATGTATAAGATATATTAAAAACTAAACATTATGATTCAAGGGAAGACAATTTATGTCTTTTGAACATTCATCATCATAATCCTAACCAATTTTTTTATCATGGATGATGTGTTTCTCAAAAAAAAGTTGAGATAAATAAACCTCATGAATATGTAATAAGTCCCATATAACAAAACTAACATCAATTGGATGTTTATATTCATTATCACATAGATATATGACCATATGATGATTTTGAATATCAAACATGAGGTCCCTTCCTTGAAAAAGATTATTGTATATATATAAATGGAGTTAATTCGTGCTCCAATAACATCAAATTTAACAAGATATAAGATCACATGATTTTCATAAAGAAAATTCCCACCAAATTATATCATATAGGAGTTAAATAAATATGATCCCATCATCAAAAAAAATTATAGTTTTTACTAGTAACACAACACCTAGTCATTTAGGTGGTGACATGATACCCTTATAAAGTCAATATATATAAAAGATGCAGTAGTTCCTAAAACAAATAAAACAATTTTTGGTGTATAGTGGATGGTGCTTCACCTTTCACCACATTGTTCTCGAGACTCACATTAGAAGTTGTGATCGAATGGTCTTTCCCACTTCCTGTGGGATTAATAATTTTCTAATGCTAATTTTCATCATTAAACCTCATATTAATACAAATATTGGAATACTTATCATATTCGATACATTTATCGAATAGGAGTGTTAGTGGCGCATTCAGTTGAAATTTTTCTACACTCCTTTCATTAACTGGCCTCTTCACATTAATTTAACAATTATTTAGTTGATGGAATTATTTTCCATAGTTAAACAATGTTCCATTCCCAATAATTAAATTTGCACTTTACATCCCCTCACACATCTATCATGAATAAATTTCAATTTTCTTTCACCCACATGTATTTTTAATAGAATTTTATCTATTTTTTTTCATCCAAATATGTCCCCATAACTCCAAGAACATTGATAGTTTCCAATTTAAAATTCCATCATGAGAGAACAACTAATGATTTCATCAAATCTATCAAATTCTCTTAATGAATTTTCCATGTGTTGATTTGGTCTAAAGATGGTAAGAATTAGTCAACATTACCATCAGGATCAATGATAAAACTAGAAACATACATTGAAAGTCAGAGTAATTTTTCTCCTACGTACAAATGTATTCACCATCATGCTCATTTAGTTCAAAAAATTCCATTTCCATTTTCATGTTGTGGATTATAGGAAAACTCTTATTGAAAAATATATTCTCAAAAAAAATCTCATTCCATGGCGTAAATGACTTCCTCTTTCTTCTTATACTTTATAAGTTTCATCTATTAATATAATTCATCTTACATAGGATATACTACCACTATAACATTTTAAATTATAAACACTATAAAATGTAAATAATCTTTACTATGTTACCAATCCATTGCTCACAAATCTATTTATCATTGGTAAAACAAACAAAATATGGAAGTGGCCCCATAAATGGATTAATAGTGAGTTATTACATCCTTTCAAAGTTTTGATGATAATCATGATTTATGTTAAAATTCATATATTTAGTGATTTGGGTGATAATAGATGCATGATTTTTTATCCCCAATCCCATTCCATTTGGTTTCTGAAGAGGTCTATCATTGCATTATACTTCACATTCAACATTAACTGAATTCCTACTAGTTCAATCCATTGAATAAAACCAAAATGTGTACTGTGGGAAACCTTATTCGTATTTATTAATCATTCAATCATGAAAAAACATTCCATGGTTGTATGAATCATTAAATGTTCAATTCAATCTATAACACCATACAATTAAAAATGGTTATTCATAGTCATAATCTATTCAAATTCATCATTATTGTTCATAATGAAAGTGTGAATTAACCCAAGAATATCCCCATGATGTGTCTACAGAAGTGTGTAGACATATTACCTATCTTTGTACACTTTTGACAATAGAGTTAATATTCAATGAACCCCTTTTATAGTGGTTACCCCTTTATTATTGTATTATATTGCCACATCCACATTGCAGTATCCATACATGGATAAATTTTCTAAGAAAACCACATGATCTTCACATTTCAAATTCTTAAAGATGTTACAATTTAGTGAGAAATACCCATATGGTTTTCAATAAAGTAGTTCAATTATAATCTCAAAATATTTACTAATCCCTTCTATGGTACCATATTAGGAATCCAATGCCTTTCACACAAATATATTACAAAATTTTAGATGAATATTAAATACACATAATAAAAATTAATTTTGTAACAATAAATGTTTAAAGACATTGGACATTAGATACATATATCATACTATTTAAAAAATGATATTAAACATATATAAAAAAGATAATACCTCATAGTACACTTCTTTGAAATACTCTACTTAAAACCATTCTTCATAATATGGGGAAATGAAACTCATGAAAGGGTGAGAATAGATTTTCAGTAATGTTAAACATAGAAGATGAGTATAAAATATCATAATATAAGAATAAGGATAAGATAACATGTTCATATACTTTAATAATCATACCCAAGAAGTCATAAATCATTAATAATTGATCATGTAAAATTTTTTAAAAAAAATAAAACATATAATTTATAAGTGTAAGGAATCTTCAACAATCATTCATAAAAATATCATAATCATAAGACATAATTTTTTGAATTCTCATAATCACAAAAACTCATTAACTTAGTCACATATCACTAAAAATTATACCATAGTAAATTTCATTCACTGCTTGTTCCTTCACTTCTTTAGTAAAATTTCTCCCGCAAAACTACATAACTGAACCGAGTCCAATACTAAATTAGGCTTACTCTCGTTTTTATCCTTATTATCTAATGTCATGTCTTCATATCCCTAATTAATTAGAGGTATATATAATTTTTGGTCCACAAATCACATAATTAAATTACTATATATGAGTTCCACCAGATAATAATAAATTTATCATATCATCATATAACAAATCATGGAAATGAAACTTGTATCATAATCATTTCATCATTTCATCATAGCATTACCTAGGGAAAATAAATAGGTTTCATAAAGTTTTTATTATAAGTTATTTATTCATTTTGATAGAAAAAAATCATACAATCATCCTAAAATATTCATAATCATAGGACACCTAGCTAAATATAGTGGATGGTATCATAAGATCCTAGCCCTAGTGAAGCATAGCAGTCTTTAATGTATGTTAACATAGATGAAAAATTAATTTGAATGATAATTTTAACCATTCAATAAAAATATTGGGAAAACCCCTATTCTTTTAATAAAATATTAACTTAAATTGCCTATAATATTGTGAATATACTTTTCATTTTAAAGAAACAATAATTATTATAATGTCATCTTGAAATAAAATAATTATCATGGAGGTAGGAAATAATTTTCATGACTTATATGTTAAATGAAAAAATACCTTTCACACCATTGTAAAAAGTAAAAAATGATTATTGGGTAAAAATGTATCATTAAAATGATTCCATTTTATACCATTGTAAATTAATAAAGTCTAATAAAAATTTATATTTTAAAACATTTAATGTATAGGTTATACCTTTCATAAATTTTTTTAATTTATGGGAATGGTAGGAAATTTTAACTAACAATTGATGTAATTAAATTATATTTAATCTAAAAAACATTTTCTTGAACATTTTAAGTATGAAAGCGGGGAAATGGTAAAAAATAATTTAAAATAAAGAAATCAGAAGAGGGGGAAACTAGATGGGTTTTAATGGATATGATCTAAATAAATTTTTTTAATTAGAATTTTCCATCGATAATCTAGAAATGAAATGGAATTGTAACATAAAACACCAACCACAAGTCCCTTCTTTCTTTATACATGTTCTTATATAATTTATATTAAATATAAATATATTATAAATTAATTATAGAAAAAATATTATTACATAACGTGCTATGTTTCATTCATTTTTAATTTCAATTTATCCTTTTAATAACAAAATTTCTTAATAATCGAAATTCAAGGGAAAACTGGTTCATTTTCAAAGCACGTATCGGTTCATTAGATTGGGTTCATGCGCCTTGTTCATGGTTTTATCATCTAAAAAATTTTAATCGTGATCTATTTTAAGTATTTATAAATTTTATAACTAATCAAAAAAAGTTGTGATGAAAACTTAATTCCACCACTTCAAGGAGAATTGAGTCTGTACGTATGAACGTGTGATGTTTTGTCTTTTTGATGGATAGGAAAAAATAATGTTTAATTATAATTCACCTATAAATAATAAATCTGTTATCATTAATATCATATATATTCATTAACTATATCCTTATAACCATCTAGGTAAATCGTAAATAAAAAATGAATCACATCACTTCATAGAGGTTATAGTCAACACATACACACGAGTGACATAATCATTTTATAGTGGATGAAAAGATATGATGATAAATTATATAGTATAATTATAGAAGATTAATAATTTCATAGATATAATATATAAAAATTACATCCATTATTATAACCAACCATGAAATATGATGTGATGTCAAATTTAGCATATCAATACATGAAAGTGTTAGTGCACACGTTCGCAAAAGAGATACTTTCATTTCCCATTTGATTTAAATGAGGTGGAAAATGTTAATACATCATCGTAATAGTAATTAAATATATTGAATATAAATAATTTTTTATTTTATAATGGATACCATATATTTTGGGTTGGTTGAAGAAGAAATAAAATCGAATGTACCCCGTTAAGAGTTGTATCTCTTGGTTGAGAATCATCCTTTGGAATACACCTTAATCCTTTAATGGATTGTATTATAATAAAACCATGAACACAAGGATGTGAAGAGTGAGGTTACAAATTTAATGGGTAAGGAAATGGTTTAGATATAAGGATCGTGAAGTGTGAGGAATATAGGAGAGGTGATATCCTTTTATTGGGGAGGGAGGTGACACTAATGGAATTATTCAATAGAATAAAGTATGATAATTTATTGTTCATGTCATGTGGATCCAAAATTAAAAATCAACATAGATAGGAATAATTAGTTATGAATACTATATACCAATTAAATTAAATTATATTTTTATATTTAAAACCTTGTCTCTTTGTTTAACCTCTCGGTAAAACCATTTTATCCATAAACATAGTTACACCCTTTTATGATTTTTACTGTTCATTTTGACCAAAATGTAACTTAAACATAATATATTATATTGTTTATATAGTAATAAAACATTTAATAGATTTTACAGTATTAAATTTATATAATTTGTGGAAATTTATTCTAAAATAAGACTGAAAACTCAACGAAAACAATTTTTTAGAAAAAAAATGCATTTGGAAGAATTAAAATGAGTTTACCTTTCTTCCATTCTAGATAAAAAAATTAAATATATGTTAAAAAAATTATTTAATGTAGTATATTTATATTTTATTAAAATCATTCATCAATATAAATTAATTTTACATATGAAAATGAAAACACATTGTGTGTATGAAAATAATTTTTTATAAAAACATATTTTTAACTTCGAATAATTATATTTTAATTTATAACCAACTAATTACCATTGAATTAATTTTATATATGTGTAAAAAATAATTTTTCATAATTTAGTTATTATTATTCATTTCATCTAAAAAAATTGAAAGGAAATAAATATACCATTTATTGATAATAATTTAATATTATATTATAGTTCGTTTAAATATGGTGTTCAGTATAAATCAATATATCGATGTTAAAAAATTATTAATGGGAGATATATCATAAAATATCAGTTTCTAATAGTAATATTTTACATACTTCTCACCTTTCACTACAAATTTTATAATTGTCTTATATAGTCAATATTCACTTGTATAAATAATTGATGTTGATAACAGTTTTATAGAATATAAAAATATTAAGGATAATGTCTAAAAAACACCACTACATTATTAATATTTTGTTAACACCCGAGCCCCAGGGCCTATGTCATGACTAACCCATGACTACCTCCCATAGGCCAGGGGCTGGCAACTAGCACTGAGTAGAAATATCCCAATAAAATGAGAGGCATTTTCCTAAGTACCTGTACACACACACACAACCCCAATCCACGGATGATGGAAAGTGAAAACACAATGTCGACAAACACAAGGTACGATAGTAGAAAAATGAAGGAAAACAAGGAAAGAATACAATACCAAATAAAATATAAATTAATTGTACAAGTCTCTGTAAATGCTCACCAAAAATCTCTACCCGAAGGGTAGGTATAGAAATAGTTGTCATAGGCCACAGAAGAACATATCATCTGTTGGATCACTCTAAGCACCAACTAAAATTAGTCCACCAAGGGTTCCATAAATGTTTTTATCATCTGCACAATACCAAACATGTGTATTTGAATCACATATAGGGGTGACTAAAAATATACTTGGTGGGGACCCGAAACCAAAGAGGTATATCAGAATGCAATACACAAGGTATACTAAAAAAGAGGTACACGAAGTGTATCCTATAAGAATTTTAGTCAAAAGAGTCACTAGAGTAATCTCACATAGGTATAAATATATATCATGAAAATCAATACTATCATACATAGACATAGAACATCTTGAACCATTAAGTCACTTAGACCTGCTGAATCGTCTAGACCCACTGAGTCACCAATAACCGTTGAGTGACCTAGACCCGATAAGTCATCTAGACCCCATGAGTCACCTAGACCCACTGACTCACCTAGACCCACTGAGTCTCTTAGAACCATGTATTCACATTGACCCGATGATTAACTTATTCTTGTAGTTATAGTCTTCTCGTCACATCCAGCCTTAGGATTATTTCTTATAGCATGCTTGTTCCGAGAGATCCCACTCCTCAAGCAAAAGTTCATATGTCGACTTCCATGAAAACCTACATATAGTATATAAAAATTAAATCCTAGTCATAATGGTCCCAATTCTACAAACATCATGTCAATCAGATGTACGATTTTGAAGATATAAGCCTTTTGTACCAAATAGTTGGTTGGTTTTGGGCTTGGTCTGACCCGGACCAGTGGAATGGGTAGGTGTGGGCCACCTGGGATACAACGGGTGCCATGTCCCACCCATATTGGTTGTCGTGAGTCGCAAATATATTTTAGCTAGACCAAAACCTATAGACACTTGATGAGGCCCGCTTTTTGGTAGCCCCGACTCACTACCCACTACAGATGTTGCGGGTTTCTTCCATTGTCACGGTGCACCTGTGGATTCTTCTGCAGGCCACTTGACTCAATCATGTGGTCCATTTTCTGATTTGGGGGTACCTCTATGATCCATGGGTCTCTACCTCCACTTTCGTGTGCTCCAATCCATTTCTTTGTCAATATGGGGGTCTGACAATGTTCAGAACCTCCTAAAAAGAGTCTGACGTAACCACGAGGGTCTGTCAGCAAAGAAAAAAAAGAGAGAGAGACGGATCACCAAGAACAACCAAAGCAATGAACATTTTCCTTGTTCATTGGTATTTCAATTATTGATTTATAAAAAATTAATTCATTCTAAAAATCAAAAATAAACAATCCCCTATCTTCAATCCTAGCATGAAAATTATCATCCCGCATGAACGACCAATCTGTCGATTAACTTGTTAGTGAGTTTATCTACATTCTCCATTTAGAAAAGAAGAATAGGGGATTAAGGAAATCACATAGAAAGAATAATACCACTACCCTAAGGACTGGATCATTCATTGGTGAAGAAGAATTTTTCACCGCTGTCGTTCATCAATCCCCATCCTCGGTCATTGATCCACAATTCTTGAACCATAATCTATCGGTTTTTTAACCACTTTTCATTCACCACTGAGAGGCGTCTCCAACACCATTTTCTTTTACAGATCTTCCAAGTAAATCTCCAAAAATTTCAATCTGATCTAGTATCTTTTTCAAGCTATTAAATGAAGAAACTTATTTTAACATCACTATTTCGCTATGTTGCAACATCGACAGACTATTGAACTTATGAATGAAAACAGTTTCGGTGTTATGGAATCGCAGTTTCACTCCATCACTGGGAAATTTTAAAACAAATAAGATAATGTTTTTCTAAATTCTATTTTATTATCTTTTAATATGTACATAAATTAACTTTTACCCTCAACCAGCGCCAGTCGAGGTTTGGTCCCGCCAAAGGAAAGCAGACCCTCATGAGATCAATGGTACTTTCAGATTTCTAATCCATGTTACCATTTATGAGTTATAGGATTTTAAACTAAAATAATCTTTAATTAATTATTATATTTGTGGTCACATCCCAAAAACTACTTTCCACAGTGGACCCGCACTGGCCAATGTTAGGCTCCACCTAAGGAAAACACCCCATTATGAACTCAACGGTGGCTTCAAATTTTCGATATGAGTCAGCATTCTTGAGATATAAGAATTTTAAAAATAAAATTATTTTTTTTATTTATTTTTTTTACGATTATGCCAATTTTTTGTTTTTTAACTAGAGGCCCACACAGACAATATTTATGTCACTCCTAGGGTAAATCCACCATCCAAACGCAATTGTGCCCTCAGATTTTTGATATGGGAAACTGTTTAAGAGTTATTTAACTTTTTCAGGAAAAAATTTCAAGTGCGCTATTTAAAAACATAACATTTTTCAATGTACCATTTTGGGCACACCGAGCCTCGAAATCACACAACTTATCAGCACCTAGTATCGTAATATTTCTAGAAATTTTCTTAAAAAACCCAGAAAATCTGAGTCATTACATTCTCCCCACCTTAAGGCTTTATGTCCCTGAAATCCCAAACAAGGGATTCCCAAATAGATGAGGGTATGATCATGAACCTAATCCACCCGCTCTCACATGCTCTCCTAGAGATTCCTATGTCTCCATCAAACACCCACAAGAGGAATTGATCACCCACAGAGAGTCCCCTCTTGTTGATCCTCAATCTCCACCGAAAAAAACACAAATGTCGCCTCATCATCAACATCTAACTCACCCTAGTAAATGATGTTTGACGGTTTGTGTACATTTCTCTTAATCTAGGATATGTGGAAGATTTCGTGCACCCGCTCTAACTATGGATGTAGAACCAATAGGTATGCCACATTACCCACTCTATGTAGTATCAAAAAATGTTTGATGAGACTTGGTGATAACTTGTTTCCCTGGGCAAATATCTATATCCCACATCGAGAAGAGACTCGAAAGAACTCATGGTCTCCCTCACCAAACTCCAAGGGTCATTGTCGCTTATCAGCATAGAGATTATACTATATACTTTTTGTCTTCATCCACACCTGGATGACCTACATCTTCTCTTTAATAGCATGGATCAACTCTAGGACCATGAGCATTGACTCTTGGGGGAAAGTCTAATAATGAGGTGACTTATAGGGTCACACATACAAGGCCATGAATGGTTCCATACCTATGGTGGAGTGGTAGATATTATTGTATGAAAACTCTACCATAAGTAGGTGATCCTCCAAATGACCTCAAAAATCAAGGATGAAAGCATGTTGAATGTCCATTAGGACCTAAATGGTTTTCACCATCTGGTCATCTATCTGCAGGTGGAAGGTTGTGCTCAAGTGCAGCTGAGTCCCCAACGCCTCTTAAAATCCCTTACACAACTAGGATGAAAACAATTTATCTCGATCTGAGAATATCTTCGATGGGTCTCCATGGATTCGAACTTTCTCTTGCATTTAGATGCATCCCAAGATCTCTAAGAGACTATGTTCCTAAAAAGATAATATGTGAGTATCTTTGTAACTTGGTCAATGATAACCTAGATAACACTGTGTCCCCAATATGTACAAGATAAACTTGTCACAATGTATATTGATATCCTTTGTCACTCCCTTCTTTTAACCACAAGGATAAAATGAAAAAAACCCTTCCAAGCACAAGGTCTTGATATGGTGTGTTGACATTCCAAAAAACTGATTAAATATGTGCCAATATTTTATATCAGTGGGTAATAACAATGTCATCTTATTATTTCATCCCTAGTGTCCATATTGATGCCCACATTCATATCATGTATCATCTCACCACACTAGGAATCCATGACTACCACTATGTGTCCTATTAAAGGAATGACATGCTTTCCACCTATGGAATAGTCATGAGGGATATTCCTTATGGACAACTAAGCACTTAAGGACTCACAGAAAGTATCAATGAGTTGTGCCACCCTAGATTAGTTTAAGAGTGTTTGGGTAACAACCACCGAGTAGAGGTAATCTATATTATCTCTAACAATGAAGGATAATTGTAATGAGCCCAACTACTCCATTTCACCATTCAACAACTATGAACTGGATATCCAACTAAGATCATTTTCTACCATGTTTTCCATACTAGGAGTATAGATTATTTAGAAGTCATTGTCCTTGAGGATCTCTATTCATTAACTCTATCACTAGGTTAAATCAATCTGGGAGAATATATAATTGATACACTTGTGCTTAGAGTAGATGATAAAACATTCTTCCATAAGGTAGTGTCGCCACATCTTCAATGCAAAGACTAACATTACTAACTCAAGGTCGCGGGTCGCATAGTTCTGCTCATGTGATCTCAGCTTTCAGTAACCATCTCGCTCCCTTCATCTGATCAAATAGATCATCGATCCTTAATAGCGGATACTTATTCTTCACGATTTCATGATTCCTGAACCATAAGTCAACACATAACCTCAAACTCTCATTTTTCTTCTTGGAAAACAATATTGGGGCTGCCTATGGTGAAAAACTGGGTACCACGAAGCCCTTATTTTGCAAGTCCTCCAAATGTATCCTCAATTCATGAAGCTCTATGAGAGACATCAGATATACTGGTGGATATATCAGTATCATCCTTAGGTGTAGGTTAATACATGAGTCTACCTCCCTATGAGGAGGTAGTCTTGGAACATCTTCCAGAAAGATTTCCTCATACTCATCCACCACTATAGGAAACTGAGGACTCGTCTCATCCACGGCTCTGAAGGTCATGCTAGAAAAATGAATAGTTATTAATTTCACCCTCATATGCATGAGTCTATCTTGTTCTATATTTGTTTCCTTTTTCACTAAGGAAACCAAATTTATCGCTACAGACATACATCACCTTTTTTCCTAAAATATTCAATCGATATATGGACTATCAATAACCAATACATACTAAGAATGACATCTTAAGGCCTCAATTCTGCCACCAAGAGGTTCAAACTAAAACTCTCACATCAAGGGTTAGATCACACTATCAACATAAGTGTGATTATTGTGTCTCCTCCCATAGGTAACTCCAGACATAATGGTCATGTCAACAGTTAAACTAGAAAATATTGGTCTCTAACAAGATATGTGACAAGGAATAATTATTAGAACATGTGACTATTATTGTGGTATCTATGGATAGACATAGGCTATACCTCGAATCATTTATGGATCCCTCGGGTCATATGCCTCGACCACATTCATATTTCCCTTCCCATGTCCTCTATCTCCCTGCACCTAGTGTGGACCATGTGTGGGTGGTGGTGGTAACATTTGAAATGTCTCCCACCTCCTGATTCTCTCCCAACTCCTTTTTCATGTCTTCTGCCCTTCAGATTCATCTGTTCATGTCATTGTCTCTACCCTAGCGTGTCATCGACAATTTTACTATCAGCACGACAGCCTAGAAGATTTATATAGATATTTACCCTTCTATCTTTTAAAATGAATCATCTATTTCTAGGCCATATAGACTCACCCTATGAGCCCTGAACTATAGATCACCTATATTGGTACCTCCTCCCAGAATGTCTAACACATCCAAGTCCTTGAGACTGGTGTCAGCTTCCTACTCCTGAGGTATCTTCTCACGCTTTCCCACTATTAACATCCATAATTTATATCATCTTATCCAAAGGACTTTAAAACAAAAATTTTCTCTCAATCACCCTAGAATAAGTAGGAATTAACAGAGGAATAGCACTTCCTCGGATTTCTATAAACACTCCTTGCTCAATGTTATGAGTCCTAAAGCACTAGTCGTATTGTATTCCATGAGTACCCGGAATGGTTGGTATGAATCAATTAATACGCATCCCCCATCATGTCATCTTGATGAAGTTGTATAACCTCTTTTCAATGAATTGATCTTATATTTTATGGAGAGATCCCCTTCTTTGAGAAATTTTCTCAAGCTCTGCCCACAGAAGATTCACCTCATCATTAGATCAGGTAATCTAAACTCCACCATCACCCGGCTGATCCATATATAAGGCTCACCGACAGGACCACCATTTGATCTAATGTTGTCATGACTAGATGGAAAACTTGGTCACCAAATCAAGCCAATCTATATACGCTTTTGAGTCAGGTTCACCTCAATAGCTAATGGGTCTTTATCACTGAAACTCATAAAGTGTGCTCAACCTGCTCATCTCATTAGTTGGTACAAGGAGTACCATGTACTACTCTATAGGTGGTGGTATATATGGTACACCACTTGGAGGTTCAGTCTGTGGTACGAACCCATGTACCCATCTCTTCACCCTATAGATCATCTTGGTGATCATGTGGTTGAATCATCGATGGTAGTCTATGTGGAAACATCTCGAAAAAAACAAGATGTACCACAATCAATATAGTATAACTGGTGAGATAACTCAATAAGGAAATTGAAAACTCAACCCATTCTTAAACGATTCATGTACCATAACTTTTTCTGACAACTAGTGTTTTTATATAACGATTCTAAAATCAAAATTCTAGGTCTTGGTGTATAGATACGCCATTCGGTGCACCAACACTAGATTCCTTGTCTTAAAAACCGATCATGAAACACTTAAAACTATTTCCTGAAACCATACTTATAGACTCTTGGTTCTTATGGTAGAACCAACTTCCTCTAATACCATTCTGTCCCGACCCATCCCATAGGGTCCATTCCATGACTACCCCAAACCCACCTCCCATAGGTCAGGGGCCAGCCACTAGCATAGAGTAGGCATATCCCTAACAAATGGTAGGCATTTTCTTATGTACATGTACACATGACCACAAATCCATGCCATAGATTCTATAAGGTTAAAAAACTTAATAAACAAATACAATGTATTACAGTAGAAAAATGATTGTAAACAGGGCTAGAATACAAGCCCAACAGAAAAAGAAAAGTAAAATTACAAGTCTCTGGAACTCCACCATAGAAAACCCTACTTAAGTGTAGGTATATAAATAGGTGTTTGAAGCTGAAGAAGGAAATCTTTTCTATAGGTTCACTCTAATCACCACCTAGCCCCATTCCACCAAGTACTCCATAAAAGTTTCGATCATCTATACAAGACATGATGTGTGGGAAATTCCAGTGAATGGGTGAGTAAAACAATACTCAGTAGGGACCCCAAACCAAAAAGGTATACCACAAAGCAATACACAAGGCAGAATACCAATGAGGTACATGAAGTGTAGCCTCTAAGAAGTACATCTATTAGTGTCACTAGATTCATATCACACAGGTAATATTATAAAGTATTAAAATCAATACTATCTGACATAGTTATAGAACATCCAGTACCATTGAGTCACTTAGACACACTGAATCGTCTAGTCTCACTAAGTCTCCTAGACCCACTGAGTCACATAGACCCATTATGTCACCTAGACCTACTAAGTCACCTAGACATGGTGAGCCACCTAGACCCACTGAGTCACATAAACCTGCTGAGTCACCTAGACCAACTTAGTCCCCTAGAAATTCTGAGTCACCTAGACCCATTGAGTCACATAGACCCAGTAATTCACCTAGGCACGTTGTGTCACTTAGACCCCATGAGTCACCTAGGCCCACTAAGTCACATAGTCCTGTAATCATAGTCTTCTCATCACAGGCATCCACATGATTCCCACTCGTCGCATGGTTGTTTTGGGGGATCTTGTAACTCAATCCAATGGTCATATGTCAACCTCTATGAAAACCCACTTAGAGTATCTAAAAAATACTGCCTCGTTGTGGGGGTCCTAATGCCCTAAATGACTATTCAATCGAACATATGTTTTTGAGGATATGAGAATTTATGTAAAAATGGGATGATTAGGTCTAGGCCCAGTATGACCAGGTTGGTCCGACCCGACCCATCAGGTCGACCCACCCCACTGGGCCTGCCCAGCCTGAGGTCGACCCACCTTCCAAGCTCATTCGATTGGAGTGGGACGGTGTGGTCCAACGAGGACACGATGAGCAACGCAACTATTATCATGGGTCGCCTCTATGGTGAATCCAGACTGTAGAATTCATTATTTTGATGTGGCCCACCTTCTAGAGCTCTTCAGCAGCCCCAGCTCGCCACCCGTAGTAGATTTTGTGGGTTTCATCAGTCGGTGGGTTCTTCCGCAAGCTATCAAACTCGTACTGGTCGTCCATTTTCTGATCTGTGAGTACCGTTGCGATACATGGGTCACCTCCAAAACTATTTTGTGTTATAATACATTTCATCATCAATCCATGGGGTCCAAATAGGTCTGGAACCTCCCAGTAGTATTCTGATGAAACCACAAGGATCCGTTGGCGAAGAATGCAAGGATAGAGAGAGATGGATCGCAAAGAACACCAAAAGAAACAAACGCTGACCTTTTTCATTTGGACATCATTCATCATGTTAGAAAAAATGAAGATATTCTAAAAATTAGTAAGATATAATCCCTTATCTTTAATCCCTACATTAAAATTTACATCCCACATGAACGACCAATCAGCAGGTCAAAATGTTATTGAGTTGAACTGTGTTCATCGTTTATAGAAGAATAATGTACAATTAAGGCAATCACAAAAAGAAAAACCCCTACCTCGAGGACATGATTAGATGTTGGTAATGAATAGAGTTTCATTGCCATATTTCTTCAATACTCGATCCTCAGTCATTGATCTACAATTTATGACATGCAATCTGTTGGCATTCGTCACCGCTGAGAGACTTGTACAATGCCCCTTTCTTTTCCCAATCATCTAGAGAATTTCACTAGGATTTTCAATCAGATCCCTTATCCCTTTCAACATGTTAAATTAGGAATTGTGTTTTAGTGTCTACGTTTAGTTATGTTGTAGCATCGACACACTGTTTCATTTTTTGAATGGAAAATGTTGCTTTATTGTGGCATCGTAGTGTCACTACATCACTCCGAAAAGTTAAAATAAATAAAATAAACTTTTTCCAATATTTTTTTTATCTTTTAAAATTTCCATAAATTAACTTTTACCCTCGACCCGTATCGGTCGAGGTTAGGCCCCTCCTTAGGAAAGCACACCCTAATTATCTCAACGGTACTCTAAAATTTCCAATTTGAGTTATCGTTAATGAGTTATAGGATTTGAAATTAAAATAATCTTTATTTAATTATTTTATTTATGGTCACATCTCAAAAACAACTTTCCATTGTTGACTAGCACCGGACAATGTTAGGCTCTGCATATGGAAAACTCCCCATTAAAAATTCAATTGTTGACTCAAATTATCAATTTAATTCTCCATTAATGAGTTATAAGGATTTGAATATTAAATAAGTTTTTTAATTATTTTATTTATGTTTATTCCATTTTTGGGTTTTCTCACAAGAGGTCTGTGCTGACTAATGTTATGTCTCATATATGTTAAACCCTCTATCCTAAACCACATAGGGCCCTCAAATTTCCGATTTAGGCACCCATTTTAAAGTTATTAATCTTTTTCAAGAGAAACTCTAATGGACACTATTTGAAATATTATCATTTTTTGATGGACCATTCAAGGTACACTGTTCCTCAGAATCGCACACTATCTCCGTGCCTAGTCTCGGAATTTTCTTGTAAATTTTCTAAATATAAAACTGAGGAAATCTAAGTCCTTTCTTATGTTTTGATAATGTAAGTTAATTCTAATTAAAATATTATATAATATGTAAAACATTAAATTTTTTTATTTTGGGTGAATATAATAATATAGTGGAAGGCCATATGGATATCACCATCATTTCTGATCAACCATAGTTGCTAATGAAAATATATCACAACCACCACTTATTCCACACCACCTTTACATAATAAACATATCCTCATCATGGAAACCATTAACACATCAAAAACCCCACCATATCACTACATCAACATCTCATAAACTGGTTTTAAACCCATGGTCTATCACAACTGTGAAAATTACTAAACCTATACCATTATAGTTTAAGGAAAATGTGTAGATGTTATGACTTTAATCCATTATATTCCATAATAGTGTAATACATCAAAACATTGATACACTATAGCCTTCCAGTGTATATATATATACACACTACACATTAACCTATTACATCCCATTTGGATATATAAGTGCATATAAAAACTGTAATCTATTAAAAATAGTATAGACTAAACTTGTTATAAATGGCATATTTAATTATTTAAAAAACACAACAACAGAATAAAAAACATTTTCTAGAGTGGACTCACTCTTGAAACACTACTAGAAAAACAGGTATTTGCGACGGGTCATTTGCGATGGGATCCCGTCGCAAATGGCTTTTTGCGATGGGGGCCCGTCGCAAATGACCTGTTGCTGAAAACGGTGTCGCAACAACAGTTTTTTGCGACGGGCCCGTTGCTAAAGCCTTTTTCCGCGACGGGGAGAATCCCCGTCGCAACTAGTACTTCGTATATTTGTAAAAAACTATTTGCGATGGGCCCCGTCGTAAATACCTGTTGCGACGGGCCCGCCACAAATAGTTGTTGCGACGGGACCCGTCGCAAAAAACTATTTTTAAAAAAATAAAAAAATAATAATACTATTTGCGACGAGAATAGTATCCCGTCGAAAATACTATAAAAAAATAAAAAAAATAAATTATTAATAAATTATTTTAATTAATATAATAATAATCCAATTATAATTCAAAAATAAAAAATAATAAATTATTAATAAATTATTTTAATTAATATAATAATAGAATTATAATTCACAAATAAAAATAATAAATTATTTTAATTAATATAATAATAATAGAATTATAATTCAAAAAAAAATAATAGAATATTAATAAATGATTTAATTAATATAATAATATTAGAATTATAATTCATAAATAAAAAAATATTAATAAGTTATTTTAATTAATATAAAAAATAGAATTATTTTACATTCAAATATTAAAATAATTCATGTATTACAAAAAAATATAATTAAATTATAATATTATAAAATTTTAATATATATATATAATTTAATATTATAAAATATAAATAATATTATTATTCATATTAATATTGTTATTTAAAAATATAATATTATTAATATTTTATAATGAGACAGAAACTATGAATAGAAAAAAAATCATATTTTGATTTCACAAATTTTATAACATAAATACAAAGTCTAATCTGAAGGAGGGGGGAGGGGGGGATCTGCAGATGGTGGTGGAGGAAACTCCATCCCTAAAGCATGAGTGAGTTGGCGCATGTACTCCATCTGCTCCTGATGCTGCTGCTGCCACCGACTCGTCTGCTCCTCGTACAGCTGCTGCTGGCGTCGACGCTCCTCCTCATGCTATTGACGCATCTGCTCCTGCTCCTGTCAGAGACTCTCTATCAGTGCAGTCTGAGATCGCAACTGATCCTCATACTGTGTAGCAGAAGAAGATGCACGAGCTCCTCTCGAGCTGGACGCTGACATCGCAGCACTGCCATAATAATCTCCGGGAGTCAGTCGAGAGCCGATACCAACTACTCGGCCCTTCTCGAAGGCATACTGGGTGGCCTGCATCCATGCCACCTCATCAAATTGTCGGCCAATGGTCTGATCTGATGACTCGGCCTGACTCTCAGGCCGGGCCTGTGACGCTGCGGCCTCATATGACTCCTGTAGTTGCAATTTAAAATTAAAATTGTGAATATATTATATGCAGTTAATTTTTAAACTTGAAAACAAATAATACTGACCACGATGTGATATTGACGATCACCTCTGAGCTCCCCAGTAGCAGAATCACTATACATCCTCCGATATACGTCGTACTCTGTAATATCGGGGTGCTCGACAGCCTATAAGAATAAAAAATAAACTGTTAATATTTATAGTTATATAAAATATTTATAAATAATGTACGTACCAGATGTTGTCTATGAGTACTGAAAGAACGACTCCCAGCTCGATGAGTCACCTCCTGTCTCCCCCGATTCTACCTCCCCACCGATGATCTCCTCTGAAAGGCACCACTCAACCAGTGCGCACATAATCCATCCCATACATGGGATGAAATGTACTCTGGTCGGTGTGCTCTACATGACTCGTCAAAATCTGACACTCCTGCTTTCTTTATCACAGCTGTTCTTAAATTGTGCAAAAACTGATGAAGGCGATCACGCATAGCCACCTCCCATGCCTCGTGGATGGCGTCACGCATGGTATCCTCGATCGGATACCATAAACCCTACAAATAAATCAAAATATCAAGTTAGAAATGAAATAATTTTCAAAATAAAAATTATTTATTTACGTACGTACCAACCAATGGCCGAACATGGCCTGCTGCACATCAATGGGAATCTGCTCCCATGTGGTCCATGGCTGAGAGAAATAGTTGCGCAAAATAGTGATGCCCTGTCCGACTGCTATATGCGGAAAACTATAAAAATAATAAACATTTATTATGTGAATAGATTAATGAAATCTTAGTCAAATCCACAGGTTATCACACAGGTTATCACACCTCTGTGTGCGTGGATCAAACCCAAGACGTGGACGTCGCTCGGGGACGGGGTCAAGAATCATCAATCGTGCAAGACCGTGCCCCCTCCGCGTACTCCCTGGAGCGCCTGCAGGCTGAGGGTCATCTATCAGCAACTCATCCGCATCGAAAGTCAGGTCAGCATCCGCCAACTCACGAAATGTGGCATCGTCCATCTGAAACAGAAAATGTTAATGTTGTTAGCAAATAATTGATAATTACTATTATATATACATATATACATATTATGATTGTATATAAATACCATGGAATTCTATCAGTGTTCATCTTCATCACCATCTTCATATATGTCAATGTCATCTTCATATTCCTCCTCAACATCATCGATGTCCATTCGAGTTACAGTTGCTTCATCTCTTACCATTTCAAATTCATATGTGACATCATTAACATCATCATCATCACCGACTCTTAAATTTGGGGTGTCGTCATCGATACTCATGTCTCTTTGTAAAAAAGATTGATTTCGAGTACTCTCTTGAAAAACTTCAATTCTTTGCACATCAGTGAAAGCACATTCACTTTGACTAAACTGATTGTCTCGAATTTTGATTTTTATTACACTCCACCAATCATTCAAGTCTCTTGATGTAGCACAGTACTTTGCGTAATAAACTTGATGTGCCTGTTGAGCCAATAAGAATAGTTCATTTACTGTGAGAACACTTTTACATTTAATATCGATGATTCCATGAGTCGGATGAACACGCACGCCTCTCTCTGTATCCAACCACCGACATTTGAACATGGTTATGTAATGTTGTCCAAGATAACAGAGTTCAATTATTTCATCAAGTATGCCATAAAAGTCAACTTCATTTTCTCGATGATGAGATCCCCTCAAGCTAACTCCACTGTTCATTGTTTTTTTCGATTCCCCATATGCATGTGTGTGAAATCGAAATCCATTCACCACATATGCATTATAAGTTTTAACAAGTTTGGAAGGTGGGCTACTCAATACACACAGTCGTTTGTCAATTTTATCAGCATGTCGAGACACCTGAAATTTTGTGAAATAATTATCAATATAGTAAACTATACATTGAATGAGTTGCTAAAAGATAAAGAATTTATGTTACCAGTTTTTGAAACCACTGAGAGAAAGTTTTCAGTCGACGTTCTTCAAGAGAAGCTGCTGTAATTTGTGGAATTTGTTTCTTTATATGATTATCATACAACCTATAAAAACCAAAGTTATTTACTGTAACATAAATGATAGAATAAGTGATATAAACACTTACAGTACAACTGATGTCATCTCTTCACAGTTGAGCAGAACATACCTATGAGCTCTATGATGTTCATCATCTGAAAGCCAGCGTTCATAAACTCCACCAAAACCAAGCTCTGGCTGGTTGAAAATAGATAATTGATTGTCGATTTCATCAATATTCCTCTCGTTCCGTCCCATTCGGTTGTGTTTTGAAGGATACTCAGATTCAAAATAATGGGAGCAGAAAAAAGATATTTCCTCTTGCAAATAAGCTTCTGCAATAGATCCTTCAATAGATGCTTTGTTACATACTTTTCTTTTCAATTTTTGCATGCATCTTTCAAATGGGTACATCCATCGAAACTGTACTGGACCTCCACATTTGGCTTCATATGGCAAATGTAACATCAAATGTTCCATTGAGTCGAAGAAAGACGGCGGAAATATTTTTTCCAGTTTGCATATAATTACAACAACATCTTTTTCAAGTTTTCCTAGAGCATCATAATCTGCTGTAGCCGCACAAATTTCTTGAAAAAAATGAGACATGTCTGTTATGGAATCCCAAATCACAGAATTCAACAGACCTCTTAATCCAATGGGTAGAATTCTTTCCATTATAACATGACAATCATGACTTTTTAATCCAGTAATATGACCATTCTTTACACATCTACCCAAATTGGAAGCACAACCATCGGGAAGTCTCAAATCTGCAATCCACTGACAAAATAATAAACGGTTTTCTTTAGACAGTGTATAAGCTGCTTTTGGTTTCAGTAACCTTTCTATTCTAACATTCTCAAACAGTTCCAATTCTGGACGCCTGCAAATTTGGGCAAGATCTAAACGTGCATTTATATTGTCTTTGCTCTTTCCTGGCGTATCCAAAACTGTATGAAACAAATTATCAAAACAGTTCTTCTCAATATGCATGACATCTAACATGTGTCGGACCAAAAAATCATACCAATATGGAAAATCCCAAAATATGCTACGTTTAATCCAATTGTGTTCTTTCCCAAAACCAGAAATTTTCTGTTGATTTATTGTGGGACCAAAAGTGATGGGAGGTAATGAAAATACAACTGATTTTAACTCCGAACCTGATAGAATTTTTGGTGGTCCATCCCTTTCAACTGTTCCTTTTCTAAAATGAGATCTGTTTCTGCGAAAAGGATGATCAGCTGGAAGAAATATGCGATGACAGTCAAAATAACAAGGTTTCTTTCCATGAATGATCATAAATGCTTTGGTCTCTCCCATACAGTAAGGACATGATTTCTGACCATGTGTACTCCAGCCAGATAACATCCCATAAGCCGGGAAGTCACTTTTTGTCCACATCAATGCTGCTCTCAGTATGAAATTCTGTTTCGTTGCAATATCATAGGTACTGACACCAGTACTCCACAATAAATTTAATTCATCAATCAATGGTTTCAAATAAACATCAATATTTTTCTTCGGATGTCCTGGAATTAGTAAAGTCAAAAAGATATATGGCTCCTTCATCAACATCCATGGAGGTAAATTGTACGGAGTTAAAAAAACAGGCCAACATGAATATTGACTACCATAAGATCCAAACGGACAGAAACCATCAGTGGAAAGGCCCAGTCGAACATTTCTAGCTTCTAAAGCAAAGGATGGATGCACTCTATCAAAATGTTTCCATGAATCACCATCGGTTGGATAATTCAAGCTTTTATCGGTTGAAATATTCTCTTTATTCCATGACATCATTGTCGTTGTATTCTTAGACATGAATAAACGTTGAAGTCTGGATGTAAGCGGAAAATATCTCAACTGTTTTACAGGAATCAAACCAGACTTCCCGTGTTGTCCTTCTTTATATCTCAATTGCCCACATGTGGGACAACTATCCAACGACTCATTTTCCCCAGAATATAAAATGCAGTCATTTGAACATGCATGAATCTTTTGACAAGTAAGTCCCAAATTTTGAACCAGCCTCTTACTCTCATAGTAATTTGCAGGTAAAACATTTCCTTCGGGTAACAGTGTTTTAAGCAAAGAAAATATCTGGTCAAAACAGGTGTTTGACATTCCTTTATCTGATTTGATAGCCATAAATTTTCCAACTGCTTCTAATTTGCTCATCTTGCAGCTAGGATATAATGCATCCTCAGCAGACTTCAACAACTCATAAAATTCAGACGGTGCCAACTCAGGATTTGAAGTTATATCAGCCGGAGTTTCTGTATGTTGAACAGATGAACCTGCAACATCATGTACTAAATCTTGAAATCGGGATGGATCTGGAATCAAGTTGGTATCACCTGCTCTTGAACTGCGTTCACCGTGTTGATACCAAAAAAACATAATCTGGTTGAAAACCAAAATGCAAGAGATGTTCTCCCACTTTGTCAAACGTGTCAAACGTTCTCAATGCACATTTTCTACAAGGGCATTTTATTTTGCCTTCTGAAACAAATTCTAGATTTGATGCCGCAAATGATAAAAACATCTCCACACCTTCTACATATACTGGATTTAAACCAGAACCGTTTGGATTTCTACATTGATTTATCCATATGCGGTCACCTAATAATGATTGTTGACGACCCCGTTGTTCCATATTTCTCTATAAAATATAAAAGCATTACTGGTTTTGAATAATTTGTTAGAAATAACACTCAAGCTAGGATAATTATAGAGTTTAGATCATACACGACTGACGTAAACTTTTTAATGAGATAGACCTAAAAATTGACCCTTTAAGAATTAAATATATATGTTGAGAATAAAGCAAAACATGTTACAAATATTGATAATTTTAATATTATATAATTTTTTTATTATTTTCATAGTACTAATATTAGTGGTAATTATTCCTAATTATTGTTAATTATTACTAATTAGTACTAATTATTACTAATTATTACAAATTATTACTAACTATTACTAATTATTAATAATTATTACTAGTTATTACAAATTATTGGTAATTATTACTAATTATTGGTAATTATTACTAATTATTACTAATTATTACTAATTATTACTAATTATTACTAATTATTGGTAATTATTACTAATTATTACTAGTTATTACTAATTATTGGTAATTATTGGTAATTATTGGTAATTATTGGTAATTATTGGTAATTATTACTAATTATTAGTAATTATTACTAATTATTGGTAATTATTATTAATTATTACTAATTATTACTAATTATTGGTAATTATTAATAATTATTACTAATTATTGGTAATTATTGGTAATTATTAATAATTATTACTAATTATTACTAATTATTGGTAATTATTACTAATTATTACTAATTATTGGTAATTATTTCTAATTATTGGTAATTATTACTAAGTATTACGAATTATTACTAATTATTGGTCATTATTGGTAATTATTACTAATTATTGGTAATTAATACTAATTATTGGTAATTATTACTAATTATTGGTAATTGTTATTAATTATTACTAATTATTGGTAATTATTATTAATTATTACTAATTATTGGTAATTATTTCTAATTATTACTAATTATTTCTAATTATTTCTAATTATTACTAATTATTTCTAATTATTACTAATTATTACTATTTACCGGTAATTATTGGTAATTATTGGTAATTATTGATAATTATTGTTAATTATTACTAATTATTGGTAATTATTATTAATTATTACTAATTATTACTAATTATTGGTAATTATTACTAATTATTACTAATTATTACTAATTATTACTAATTATTACTAATTATTGGTAATTATTACTAATTATTGGTAATTATTACTAATTATTGGTAATTATAACTAATTATTGGTAATTATTACTAATTATTACTAATTATTACTAATTATTGGTAATTATTGGAAATTATTACTAATTATTACGAATTATTGGTAATTATTGGTAATTATTACTAATTATTGGTAATTATTACTGATTATTCCAAATTATTACTAATTATTGGTAATTATTGGTAATTATTACTAATTATTACGAATTATTGGTAATTATTGGTAATTATTACTAATTCTTACTAATTAATACTAATTATTGGTAATTATTGGTAATTATTACTAATTATTGGTAATTATTAATAATTATTACTAATTATTGGTAATTATTGGTAATTATTGGTAATTATTACTAATTAATACTAATTATTGGTAATTATTGGTAATTATTACGAATTATTGGTAATTATTATTAATTATTACTAATTATTACTAATTATTGGTAATTATTACTAATTATTGGTAATTATTACTAATTATTGGTAATTATTACTAATTATTGGTAATTATTACTAATTATTGGTAATTATTACTAATTATTGGTAATTATTACTAATTATTACTAATTGTTACTAATTATTACTAATTATTACTAATTATTACTAATTATTACTAATTATTGGTAATTATTGGTAATTATTACTAATTATTGGTAACTATTGGTAATTATTACTAATTATTGTTAATTATTACTAATTATTGGTAATTATTACTAATTATTGGTAGTTATTATTAATTATTACTAATTATTACTAATTACTGGTAATTATTAGTAATTATTACTAATTATTGGTAATTATTAATAATTATTACTAATTATTACTAATTATTGGTAATTATTACTAATTATTACTAATTATTGGTAATTATTTCTAATTATTGGTAATTATTACTAATTATTACGAATTATTACTAATTATTGGTAATTATTACTAATTATTGGTAATTATTGGTAATTATTACTAATTATTGGTAATTAATACTAATTATTGGTAATTATTGGTAATTATTACTAATTATTGGTAATTATTACGAATTATTGGTAATTATTATTAATTATTACTAATTATTACTAATTATTGGTAATTATTACTAATTATTGGTAATTATTTCTAATTATTACTAATTATTTCTAATTATTGGTAATTATTACTAATTATTTGTAATTATTTCGAATTATTACTAATTATTGGTAATTATTACTAATTATTGGTAATTATTTCTAATTATTACTAATTATTGGTAATTATTACTAATTATTGGTAATTATTTCTAATCATTACTAATTAATGGTAATTATTTCTAATTATTACTAATTATTGGTAATTATTTCTAATTATTACTAATTATTGGTAATTGTTATTAATTATTACTAATTATTACTAATTATTGGTAATTATTACTAATTATTACTAATTATTGGTAATTATTACTAATTATTACTAATTATTGGTAATTATTACTAATTATTAATAATTATTGGTAATTATTACTAATTATTAATAATTATTGGTAATTATTACTAATTATTGGTAATTATTACTAATTATTACTAATTATTGGTAATTATTACTAATTATTGGTAATTATTGGTAATTATTACTAATTATTGTTAATTATTACTAATTATTAGTAATTATTATTAATTATTACTAACTATTACTAATTATTGGTAATTATTACTAATTATTGGTAATTATTTCTAATTATTACGAATTATTTCTAATTATTGGTAATTATTACTAATTATTGGTAATTATTTCTAATTATTACTAATTATTGGTAATTATTACTAATTATTGGTAATTATTTCTAATTATTACTAATTATTGGTAATTATTACTAATTATTGGTAATTATTTCTAATTATTACTAATTATTGGTAATTATTTCTAATTATTACTAATTATTGGTAATTATTTCTAATTATTACTAATTATTGGTAATTATTTCTAATTATTACTAATTATTGGTAATTATTATTAATTATTACTAATTATTACTAATTATTGGTAATTATTACTAATTATTGGTAATTATTACTAATTATTGGTAATTATTACTAATTATTAATAATTATTCCTAATTATTGATAATTATTGTTAATTGTTCCTAATTATTAGTAATTAAATGAATAATTACCAATAATTATGAATAATTACCAATAATTAGGAATAATAACATTATCAGTATATTTTATTATTAATATTAAAATAATATAATTTTCTAATTTATATACAATTCTCCTTTCATCTGTGTGTTTTCTATCTCCACATACAAATAATACATGTGGAGATAGCAAACAGACAGATGAAAAGAGAATTGTATATATATAAAAAATTATATTATTTTAATATTAATAATAAAATATACTAATAATATAATATTGTTATTATTCCTAATTATTGATATTTATTACTAATTATTAATATTTATTCTTAATTATTAAAAAAATTTACTAATTATTCCTAATTACCATTAACTATGAACAATACTAATAATTTAAATTTATTAAGTAATAAAACAATGTAAACATAATTAAATTACCACTAATTAAGAATAATTGAAACTAATAAAAAATTAAAAATAAATATTAAATTAAAATGAATATAAATACCTTGAAAATTGATCTGAAGTTGATCTCTGATCGTTCTTCAAAACTTTAATATCAATTCCGGAGAAAAAAATTAAACTTGAGAAAAACTGAACTTTAGAAATAAAATTTTGAGAGAAAAAGAAGATGGAGTTTGAGAATGATTTGAAAAGGACGAATGGGGGTATTTATAGGTTATATTATTTGCGACGGGTCCATTTGCGACGGATATCCCGTCGCAAATAATAGTATTTGCGACGGGTACCGTCGCAAATACCTTAGCCATCATTTATTACAGTCAACGGTTAAATAGTTATTTGCGACGGGTCCCGTCGCAAATAACCACCTGCCAACATACTATTTGCGACGGGGGAATATTCCTGTCGCAAATACCTTTTACCGCTGCCGGTTATTTGCGACGGGAATATTCCCCCGTCGCAAATAAGTTTCCCGTGATTTGGCGCGCAAAGCGCGCCAGTCCTTTTGCGACGGTGAAAGCTATCCCGTCGCAAAAGGCTACTTATTTGCGACGGGCAAATACCCCCGTTGCAAATACCCATTTTTCCCGTAGTGAAAGGAAAATTTTTACTTTTCATTAGAATAATTGTTCTAAAACACTAGACAGTGGTGTCCTTGGTATTAAGAACGTCTACCTATTTAATTATTCCCTCCAATATAAACTCACATTGAACCATATATACCAAAATTCATCGGACTTTGATATCCTTAGAGGCTGATTTTATAAAAATCTAAAAAATATATTTTTTTATACATGGAATCTTATATCTTCCCTTTAATCAAGAACTTTTTTTCTAAAATTATATCTCACTCTAGAAGTATTGTTAAAAAATATCCATCTTTGAAATTGGGGTTACATAACTTGAATGGTTACCCTCTTATCTGTGGGAATAATTCTATGAATTTATCTATTGATATTAATATCTATATAAATGATAGCATGCATTCTTCAGATTTGTACTTACCTAATGAGAACAATACTATTACTACCAAATATTATTTTGTCAAAAATGATGATTTTCTAGTTCATGAACTGACACATAATGGTGTTTTAAACTCTAAACATTACTACAATCATAATTTCAGTAATACAATCCATGATTTTGACTGGTTAATGAACTTTTACAAGCAATGGGTTAGACCATCCATATTCGCTATAGTCTAGATAATATCCCTAAAAAAATCTCCCACAGATTTCGGTCTTCAGTTATTGGGTATTCAACTTTATTCTAAATGTTGCATGTGTAATCAACACAAAGAGTATGATACACACTTTTTCTTATCTTATGGGACTACTTGTGCATTATGGAGATGCATATTTTATATTTTTGATCTCATATGGATAGTTTTGGACTCAATTCATATTCATAATCAATTATTCACTGTTATGGATGCAACTCCTCAAATAGAATATCTCTTCATTACTGTTGTTGTTGTACTGATTCACATCATGTGGTGTAAAATAAATTATATCATTCATGACAACAATGCTTTAAATCTTCATGCAGCATAAGTGATGATCTTCAATGTTATCAAGGAAGATGGAGTGATGCAAATAGGTACCTTCCACAATTCCATCAAGTATATTATTATTCTTCATCAAATTGGAATAAAAGAAATATTTAGCCAATCGAAATGTATATAGGAAGTCCTATTGAACCTCCCTCTCCATATCTTCTCAAAAAAAATATGGATGGTGCCACAAAATGTAACCTAGACCGTGAGGGAGGAGAAATTGTGTGTGAAACTCTCTAAGGACATATTTTGGGATTTTTTAATGGAACATGTGGTTTTACCTCCTCCTTGGAAGAAGAGATGTACAGTGTCATTATTGTCCTCAATCTCATAAAGAAAAAAGAATGGAATAACATATACATCAAAATTGAAACCACTACCATCGTTCAAGCCCTTTGACATAGGGTGGTTCACCTAGCATGGCCCCTCACAGCAAGATGCATGATTTGGCTCCAACAACTGACAAAGGTGAATCATATAATCACTAATTCATATCATGATATAAACAAGGTGGTAGATGGTCTTACTAATAATGGAGTTAGCAACTGAATTATTTATATGGAAAACCTCTGAGAAAATCTCATCCCATTAAATCAAAAATATTGTAAAAAATATCCCTCTTTCAGAATTACGTAATCTTGTTTTTTACCATCATATATTTTAGTGAATTGTTCTTTTGACCATGGAATCATATTTAAAAAAATGTGACAACCATGAACCATTAAAACAAGTGAATAGGTTCACTACACTGTAATCACTTATTACCCACGTAGGAATATGTTAATCATAAATATAGTACCACTTTCAGGTCTATTATCATTGAGTATCAAATAAAGAATAAATAAAAAAAATAATTCAATAAAAAATACAATCACACAGCTAGAAAATGAAGAAAGAAAGAACAAAAATTAATAATATGTGAAATATCACAATATAATATGAGGAAAAAATAATTTCATATCTATAAATTTAACAAATCAGATTAATTATCGTGATAGACATATATAATATATATTAAAACCATTTATATTGTAATATTTAACTACTATTAATTCTATTATTACTTTAATTCAATTGTTTATCTTGTTAATAGAGCTAATTATCCAAGACTCAAATTTACCTTTTATCGTCTTAAAAAACATTCGAATAAAAAATTAACCGGTTATTGAAAACAACCCAACACTATAAACTAAAAGGCATCATCATAGGTGAATGTGAAAACTAGTATGAAAACTACTCTCAACAGACTACCATTACACACAAAAATCAACCATTATTCTATCCCATGATAATTATTAATACCATAATAATCATATTCAATAAAATTAGTACCAATGACTATTATAAAACCAAAGTTACTTTACAATAATAATTAACTATATTTAATATTATTAATTCTGGTTTACATTATTATTTTTATTCTTCCTTCATTTACCTCCATTAACATTAACTATAAATAATAATTTTACCTATCATATCCATTTTCATTATTATTTTGATTTAAAAAAATTATTCCAACAAATAATTTCAGACACAATGTATAAATATATAATTAATATATTTTTTTCTAGTGCATTTCATCGGGGTTGTGTGTTGTGTTTCCTCTTTCCCCATATTCCCAGTTTCCAAAGGTGTGAGGTATCCTTCACTTTAATTCGAGATGTACTCTCCTTGATTAGAATGGGATGATAATATAATGATTTCTAATACCATTGATTCCTCATTAGAGATCGTTTCTTAGTCTGAGGCTCTGATAAAGATTTAATTCATGTTTGCGAAACACATTCTCAGTTCTATCTCAAGGTGGAAACCAAAACATTATATTGATTTTTTTCTACATACTGCAGAAACCTTCAATCAGAGTATATAGTAATATTAGAAATTTCTAGTAATTTCTAGACATTGGGTAATATTGTCACTATACATTCATTTTTTAGGGAATCTTAGATGTTAGGCATCTTGGGCATAGAACCTAAGTAATATTGTGTTAGCCACGTGGTAGCTGGCGAAAGGGGAATATGTATTATGAGGATTTTTCCATTATTTATCAAATGTTTATTTTTTGGGGTATAGATTTAGGATCATATTACTAGTTTAATATCTTTTGGGCATATGGATTTTATATTTAATGTATTTCATGGATAGATGGGTTACATGTTTAACATCTTGTCGGGACAAATGGGCCGCATGTTTAGTGACTTGTAGAGATAGGTTGGTATCAAGTTTAACATCATGTGGTGACAGATGGGTCATATTTTTAATTTATTATGGGGAATGAAGGGTCACATATTTAACATCATGATAGGATAGATGGATCATAGAGTTAACATCTTGTCGGGATATATGGGTTGTCAATTTAATGTCTTGTGGGGATATATGGGTTTCATTTTTAATTTCTTCTGGGAAAATATGGGTTGTAGGGTTAAGATCTTGAAGATATATTTGGGTTATACATTTAATGTCTTTTGGGTAAATTATGTTCATAGATTTAACACCTTTTAGGGACAGATGGTTCATAGGATTGACTTCTTTTGGGGATATTTGTATCTCAATTAGGTTTAACATCTTGCGGGGACTGGTTGGCTGCATGATTGATGTCTTGCGGGGGTAGGTTGGATCATATTTTTAAGAATTGTGGGTAAATATTATTTATTACGTGTTTCCCCAGGGGGGATATGATCACACATGAAGGATTTGGTGGATTTTTGGGGAATCAATATTGAACCTTAGGGATGTACCCTAGATGTGCTGTTATTTTTGGATTGAACCTCAGGAAGGCATCCTTTGTACCATGCTAAGAAACTAGGATCAAAATCCATATCGTTAAATTCTATAGTTATAGTTCATGTGATAGGATTGGTCCATGTAGTTTAACATCATGATGTTTGGATTCTCATCTAAGAAGAGAATAATCAATTTGGTATGGTGTGGGTATTACATGTGAAGGCTTCCTAGAGTAGGATTCCATGGGGTTCAGGGGCTTGGGCCTGGAGTATATGTCCATCGGGGTGTCATCCAATGATGATGGCACATGGGGAATCCCTTTATTATAACATGGGTTAAGGCTACAATTTAATTTCATGTGATTAGAAAGACTTCATTTACTTTGATTCTATATGTCCAGGATGTGGTGTCGGGTAGTTTTATGTCAGGCATCTCAGACATGGTGGGGATTATACCATGGGAATTAATTTTCAACAGGGAGAGTAATATTTTGTATAAGGAAAATCTAAAAGTAATGGTTAGTATTTTATTAGGATGATTCCACATTTAGGGATTATTTTTTCACTTATAATGCACCTCTACGTGGATCATGGCATGAAAACTGATCAAGAGGAGTGGTAATCAAGGGTCTCAATGTTAGGGTGCTAATTATTTTGGTAAAAATTCCTTAGGGTGTTTATGTATAGGATAAAAAAGGAATGTTAATATCCCAGGTCATTTTGGAGACATAATGGGAAGACACAGGGTAGGTGGTACCAGCCTCACGTAGACTTTTGGTGTGGGTGAACCGGTTTTGGATTGGTATAGGGTCCATGGGCACTCAAATTACACAAATAGGGTTTTTCTAAAAGGTGGAACATTGGGGATTCATGGTAGTGTTTTTTCATTAAATTTGGAGGTTCAAAAAGTTTACTAGTCTTGTGAAAGTATATGCCTCATGAAACAAGGTGAACCTACCTAAAATAGGAGTATTGGTTTTGATGGGTTTGGTTTCACGGATGATAATTATTTCAAAAAACCCCAAGAGATAAAAAGGTATTTTTTCCCTTAAGTGTAGGCCATAATCCCGGGAGAATGGAATCTTCACTATGGGTTGATGTTCTCAAAAACCCATGGGTGGTTTTTTTATAAAATAAGGTTACCTTTGTAAATCCATCCCCTCTATTTTTCACATATCATCTGATTTTTGTGAATTTAGAACATTTATCGAAAAATTAAAGGTCACTTCCCCCTTTAACGTTACACATGGGGTGGTGTCTATAACCTCAATGGAGTCAAGGGAATGGAATTATTGTAATATAAAGGCTTTTATGGATGATTATGAGCATCTATAAGGGATAGGGTTTTGTAAATGGGACATATGATGCATGGAGGTTACCACCTCAAAATCTGTATGGTTGATTTCTTATACACATGGGGTTATGTTGTAAAATGGTAACCACAACAACCTAAATGATTTTAGTGACTTCCATGATCCAGATCTACACTATACGGAAGTTACCACCTATATTTTCACATGGATGGTGACTTCTAAGAGCCGAAGCCATTCTTGAAGCTTCTTAATTTAATGAACTAGACCCTTATGTGGATTATTGAGTCGTTTTGGACTGAATTATCTTCAGAATAGCCATGAAATCCTCACCCTCTCCCATGAAACATGTATTTTGAGAATTAAAAAATTAACCCCCATCAAAATTAGATCAAATGAGGGAATAGAGGGTCAAATTCTACGGTGAACCACCGATAATTGCAAATTGAAAATCCATATCCGTGAAACATCATCTTTCCCTTGGTCTATAAATATATTTGATGGTCTTTAAGGGGACCACAATACATTCAAGAAATATAGTCCAGTGATCTCTTTCCACAAAACTCAAAACCATCATGATCATTTTTTTATTTTGATCCTCATCACTCATGAAACTAAAATCTTCTAGGAATCCTTGTTCTACAAATTTACCTTCATGTGGCTGAAACTTTCAAGAACTATACCTTCAAAAATGAACATCTATAAAAAGATAAAAAAAAATATGTCTTGGATAAAATGGTCATTGAAGGTGCTTTAGATTTTGGTGATTAGTGAAGGGAGAAGGATGCAATAATCCGGATTGGAGAGAGAGTCTTGATTGAGTTTAATCATAAAAAAATCGAGGAATTTTTGGAGATGGATCATCAGGACTAACCATTATTCAAGTGGTTACTGTTATATAGTTTAAATCGGAGAGATGATGTGTTTATACCAAGCACAAATCAAGATGATCCCACCTATTGTTTTATGAGAACGTCTAGATATTACTAGTGGTACGGGTCTATTGGTGGCCACATCATGAAGGAACACACATATCATACCATTAAAAACATATACAACCACATGAAAAACATAAATCATAAGGCATTGGAGGTGCAAGAATCTCCCCTGTATTATGAGAGTATTATTAAGGTGGGTTTATCAGGCCATCTCAAAGAATGGAACAAGGAATGGGACTTGAGATATGGTGGAAACATTATAGATTATTCTGTTTGGGCGTACTGTGCATTTCAAATGTTTCATGAATTTTAGTTTGATATGATGTGGTTTGGGCTCTATGAGGTGACATAGAGATTACAGTTCTATGTATAATGGAATCATAACATCATACGAGAGTTGTTGAGTAGGTTGTCATATGGGACCAACACATTTAACCAACATCATGGGGAGTCAGAATTGGTTCATGGGACTTCTACCACACCATGGGAATCCCCATCGAGGGGTGAGATGTGTGATAAGTTCCTCTAGGATAAGGATATCTGGGATGAAGAGAAGCATATTCCAACAATTGTAAAGGTGTTGTTTTGCTTCATGAAATGGTAGAGTAACCACAAACTATGGATTAAGGACATCTATTTAAAGTAATTTTTTTGGTATTTTCTGAATTATCCAATGAAATGGATTCTAGGGATGTCACATTATAGTCTAAAGGAAAACCAACAAGGAAAGTATCAAACATATTAGAGGATCTTGAAGGCGAGAGAATAGTGGTTGTGGGGCTACAATGTGATGCTTGAGGATCATGTTGTCAGGATACAATGATTTATCTCCAAAATGATCTATGTATGGTTAATTTTGGTTCAGGATATGCACATGTGGGTGCAGCTAAAAACACTCATCATGGAAGTGATGCTTCTGATGTGGAAAAATGTCAACCTACCAGTCCTAATATTTCTGAATCTATATGGTGGTTTGTGCCATATGATCTAGGGAAATACTCCCACTATTAGGTACATTCTCTTCCACTTCTTGAATGGTTATTTCACCACACACATGGGGGGATACGAATAATTAAACCATATATCCCCCCTAGAAACTATTTTTCATCATAAATCGTCAACACCTTTGGGAGTTTGCCACTTAATTAGGGAAAAATGGACATCTTAATAAGTATCAAGTTGCACAACCACTTAATTTTTCATCTAGTTCCTCTTCTCTTGGTAATGGTGACCGAAAATGGGATGGGCACCATTGATTGACAGTCACACCCTTTGGTCTTTTAGGTGGGAATTTGTCTTGAGTCTGCGATACAATGATGTTTGAGAGTTGTGCACCACACACCACATTTCACTATAGTTTTTCTACCTCTAATGGCACACATAGGATGTGTAAAGAAGGGGGAAAAGTGAGATCCACTCCTCACTATAGGGGATAATATGACATATGTTTTTGAATGATGCTGGAAAGCAGTGAAATAAGTTACTATCAGCTACTTCTTCCTATGTGATTATACATGAATACTCACTATGTTGGGATAGAATGTACCCTGGTGACATGTTGAAGAGAACAGTGACTCGATCAGAAGAGGAAGGATCCATATATCTATGAGTATGGGGGCGAGAGTCATGTTGGGAATTCCATAGAGGCAGATTCGGTACATTGGATAGTACAACAGCCACAGGTCTTGAAATTTTGTGTCATGTGTAGGCGGAAACCACAGATAGGGGAGTAGTAACATGCTCAATACTCTAAATACAATGTATTCGGGGGATGGTGGATCATATAGAGAATTTATGAGGGCATATTAATAAGGTATGTGGAGGTGACTATGTATCCCAAACATTCCCATTTGTATAGTTTTGCCTAATTCATGGGAGAGTTGGGGGATCCACAAAAATAAATTCTCTCTTTGTAAGATATGGAAGTGTCTCTACTCCAAGGGAATATTCATCACTCGGTTGGGTCATGCAAGGAAAGGTTTCCATGTTCCAAAAATTAATACGATGAGATATATGGTGGACATGGAATACTTTATCTAATAACATGTCATTGTGCAATAATTGACCGACTGATTAACGGTGATTCTAGGAATTTAATATTTTTCGAGTCTCTATGTGGAGTGATTGGATACACATGTGGCTAATGGTGAATAATCAGAGGTGTCCTAGGAAAGCGATGACTTTCAAGACTCTCTCATTGATGGATATCCTAGTGTTTATCAGGTAAATCCTTTGATATTAGGTGACTTGGATACTAACAAAACTCTATTATTTTTTCCTAACTCCAATTTCACATGTGTAGTAATATGTGAGCATATAGGAGTGATAGGTTCATGTTGATCCTCCTAAAGATAAAGTGTCATCCCCATACCTTCAGGGGTAAATAATTTGTCCTCTTACTAATGATGTGGTCATATGAGGCTAACTACTAGCTAAATTAGAGCCATAATCTAAGGTGATAACTACTATAATAATTCTATCTTTGGGTGGATTTCCTATGAATATTTCTATTTTTCTATATAAATTTTACAAATCCTTTAAGGATTATCCAATTTCAATCTTTTGTTTACCTCATTATAATTAATTTTCATTTTCACTCATGTTTTGAGTAGATGTTTAAACCATTTTGGGGGCTCATCCATGATAATTGACACTCAAGTCAGTGGAGCATGAATTTTAGGCAATGATAGTAGTAATTTTTATTCTATTGGAGTTAAACAGGGAGTTTCGGATGTTTAGATCAACCATGGAGCTTCCACTGAAGGGATATTATAAGACTTATTCCTCATTGGAGAGGGTTAAAACTATAATAAAAATATGGCTAGTTGATGGGGGTACAATGACTATGTCTACCATAAATATACCAATAATTATGTCTACCGGGGCTATGTCCTCAACATAGTAGGTTTAGATCATGCAACTGAAAAATGTGGTCGAGGGGGATATGGTAACCAATATTTCCTAAGAAGAACCACATGAGGTAGATTTGGATTCAATGATGAGTGAGGTTTCTGGAAAAGAATCACTTTACCAAGAACTAGGTATAATCCCACTCGAGGACATACCTGCAGATGACCCTTCCACTAATGTGTTGGCAGTATATCCTCAGTATGAGCCTACATCACCAGAGGACATTTAAGATTCTAGATTATATATTACAGTGTAAAATCGATTTTTCCAACTCAAGGCATGTAGTAGTGTGTAATTTCATCCTCCTAACTCCATTGGATGATCTAAAAAGCATGGTGGGATCTCTTTTACATTGGTTAGTTAACCTATGGACCATCGATTTGGATTCTAATAGCCTCTATGAACTAGATCAGGACAATTTAATTACGTAGGAACATGCTGAGTGGTTCGATTGTGATGTATCCTATAACAATAATAATGTTGAGGGTATCAAGGCACATCATGTGGCTAAAGAGGATATTACTCTCCTGGATGAGCATGAGCAAGTGCACACTATCGTTTTCATTACTCTAAATGTGATGATCAACCAACTGAGGGAATAGTTGGTGGAAATAGAGGATAAGGTAGTAAAGAAGGCATCTATAGTGGAAAATTTCCAATCCATGTATGATCGGTTATGAATTTTGTCTCAATAAGTTTTCCCTAATACTGAGAAAGAGGTGTCCAATCTGGTGGTGTGGTAGTAGACCCTAGAGTCTACTCGATGGAGGGTGGAAGATATTGAGTGATTTATCACTAGGGATGAATGTATATTACATAGAAGTATTTTTCTCCATTTAGTTTATAATATAAGTCATCAATATATGGTATAGGATACTTTTTATTTATCGTGATCTTGTTGAGCTCATGATAATCAATTCAAAGGCACATTGAACAATCCTTCTTCTTCATGAAGGGGACTGGTGCACCTCATGTTGAGGAACATAAGCGTATTAACACTTTATCCAGATTATCCTGTAGTTTTTTTTTTGGCTAATAAATTTTCACAATGGAAATTTTATATGGATTATTGGATAATTGTAATTCAATTTTTATAAGATTGATTAAAAAGCAAACCTCTCTACCAGGAGGAAGACCATGAAATTCTTTGGGAAACACATCAGTGTATTCCCTCATAATGGAAATGTCATCAAGGATGATTCCTTCCATAGACTCAATCATTTGAGTTAAATTTTATTTATCATAGGGAAATAATGTCCATGTTTGAGATGTTGATTCTAAACAATATCTATCATACTCTTTACAGTTGTACAGAATCAGAGGAAAATTTCCATTACGGATAGTGAATTCTATCTCAGGGGAATTTTTGTTGGCTCTATATAGGGAACACCAATAGATACCAAGAATTTGATAAAATTATATCAAAGGGAGTATGAAAATATTAACTATAATGTTAAACAAACCAATTGTAATGGGGGAGGAGTTATATACATGGGATGTAATAATTTATTCATTTGTCATTTTCACCAAAATCTCTACTTCTATATTTGTGGTGGTGTTTAAATAGTTCTACTAAACATTTGTGATATGAAGGAATGTGTAGAAAAATAATCAAAAATTATATTCTATGTTATAGAATAAATAACTATCATACTTATAACCACATCATTTCTAGGATCCACATTAGCATTTGTGAGGGAAAAATCATTCCCTTGCTTCCTTGGAGGTTCTTGGTTGTCTCCAAAAACCATTTTCATAGTGCATTTATGGGAAAATTTTCATGGTTACTTGTAGTTTATGTAATGAAGAATTTATAAAGGGTTTACTATATAATTACCATCCTCCATCATATTGGTGGGTATCTCTTATTAGAAATCGTTATCTTGGTGTCCTTCCTTCCCACACATAAATAATTTCCTCACCCCCTTTGGTAATTTTTGGGGTGCTTCTTTCTACACCTATGACGATTAGGATAATGAAATTTCTTTACACCATTATATTTTTCCATCAGATCCCCAAAATTAAACCCCACCTTCTATATTATGTCCCTATGATACCCTAAAGATTCACCGATCTCCATTTTAACATTTTTGGAACATCAAAAAATTTCCTCATAGTAATCAATGTCTCAGATCCCAATGGATTTTTGTATTCTAGGTTTTATCCCTATAATGAAGTGATCAACCTTGAATTTATGGGTAACGAAAATGTCGAAGTCATGTTGTGAAATTATTGTGAAATATTCCCTCTACAACCTAATAGATTCATCATCTTTTTTACTTTAGGGTAAGGAAATTCCTTTTCATTGTAGTTCATATAGTGCGAAGAAAATATTTATTGACAAAAATTCCTAATTATTTTCACCCTGTTACTTCAATCTATTCGTTATTAAATTTAATTTTGATAAATGTACATCACTAGTCATATTTTTCCTTTATATGATAAACAAACAGTCGAAATTTCTCTTGACCAGAACATTAAAGGATAGAGAATATCCTCTTAAGGGTGTTGATCAACTATTTCGAGATTAATGGGTTGGATGATCCACTAAAATTTGGAGGCCTTTGTCATATAAATCCCTCATGTACAACGTTTACTTTATTAAGGAAATTTAGTTACTTTTACAAATCCAAGATTCTATTCATAGCCTGATTCAAATGAGATAGTATAATCTTAAATTTTATGATTCTCTCTCCCATCGGTTTATGCATATAATTTGAGAAGTCATCACATTTCACTTTTTATTGGTTTTTTACCTTATTCCTCCTATTTCTGGTCATTGAATAGAATAAAAGGAAAATTAGGGTAGATTATTTTTAAAATATTAAACACATATAGGGTTAATCAAATAAAATTAAATGTATAACATATAAATTACATTCATTTCTTTACTTATTAATTTCTAGGATTGAATCTATGTAATCCATGATCTATTTCCTAACATATACTCTTATGGGAAATTTTTATCCCTTAATAATGGTTCATAATGATCTTATGAATTTACTAAATCCTATACCTTAGGAGTTTCAATATAGGTGTGAATCAAGGCCTACTATCATGCACTATTTCTCGGTCGAGTCCAGCTCAACATGGTGTTTTCTGGTTTTACCCCTATGTAAATTTTTGTCATAGCCACACCCACATTTAGTATCCAAGAAAGGATGTATTTACTTGAAAACCACTTTAAATATACATAGAAAAATTTAGGGATGTTTTCTTATACCTAGTTTTATCCCTACAGATTTTACAGGAGTTTTCTAATCATAATACCAAAAATTACTAAACGTTTAATTTGATACCCACTGTGACAACCCCCTTCATTATTTCACATTAATAATTTATTTAGTACATGATATTACACATATTAAAACCCTGAATATTGATTATTCTAGTGTATTTTGGAATTATTAAAATTAAAAAGAAACATAAAATAAGAAATACATCATCTTTATTGAAAACATCCTGAACATGATCGTACTTAAAATTAAATGGGATAACCTAGGGACATACATAAGAAAGTGGTGAGCTATAATTCCCAATATGGGAACAAAATCATTATAAAATAAAGATAATATTATATTTTAAACAATAGGATTATCAATGGGGTAAAAAAGGAGTAATAATCATAAACATGAACAATGAGATATGATATAGCATATAATCATTAAGAAATCTTGGGAAATGCGGAATCAAATTAAAACATTGCATCATAAACATAGGTAAAGGATAACTGCCAAGAAATCATGTTAGAAAAAGTCACATAAAGTAATCAGGTTCTCGCCATGTCCAAACATGACATCTCATGATACTAAACAATACACAATGTATTGGTAAACTGTATAATTCTGTCACACCCATCACATTCATTTTATTTTCATGCTAAAGTGTGCCACATAGGTCATAAAACATGGATTCATTCACAATCATATTTTATTAAAAGATAAATGAGTGTGGAATAAATACATGTAACTCCCCATTCAAGAAGTATAAGTGCATAAATTTGAACACACTTGAGAGTAAATGGTATGGTATTCACTATAGAATTATTTTGTCCTAGAAAATCACTGTGAAATTTCAACACCATAACGGCTACACATAAAATTTCATTAAATGGGTTGATGAGAGAAGATGGGGTATATTATCATTTGGATAGAAAATGGGTAGTAATAGGGTAATGTAAATATATATCCTAACATTATGAATCTGAAATATAATTCATAAGATAGTAAATAAACACAAATAAAGAAAAAAAGATGAGGATAATTTAATTGAGTGTGTGACTCCAATTGGGTGGAGATTCTTGAGAGATCTGAGGCACCATGGGAGGAGACTATAGAGGTTATCGAAGAGTATGTATGTTCTCTGAGGATTTCTAGTGAAGCTAAAAGGGATCTTGGGTGGGTTTATATAGGAAATTACTGGGGAATTATTTATCATTTCTCAAGCTTATGTTCTGGACTCTATATAACATAATTACCAAAACCACAATCCTTCAAATGGTTTATGACCATGTATTATGCCATATGGGAGTGGGTTTCATTATTTTATAAGCCCAAGGGCCTATATTTATAAAATAATACCTTATCTTATGTGTAAGTAAGTTATACTCTTAAATAAATTTTTTTATAAACCTAAAAATATATTAATGGTTTGGGAAGATTCTCAAAGGATTTACAAAATAAATCAAATAAACATAAAAAAATAGTTTAAAGATAAACATATATTTGTTCGTATATTAATTTTCTATCATTTGATATATCACTTTTGGGTCATTATGATGTAATAATACACAACTTGTATTTATATGGCATTAAATTTTTACCAAAAAATTTAAATGTCTGAAAATATTATGAAAAAATTATTAATTGAATAATATTAAAATAATGATTCCAAAAATAATATTAATTTATCTGAATAATTTTATAAATTTTTTAATTTATACCTTCAAAATAATAATCAACACTTATTGAGAAACATTTGGTTTTTTGACAATAACAGTTATTTAACCCTTATAAAAATTACATTTGATTTCACACTATTTATTTGATAATTTATGATTAATATAAATTATTTAATAATAAAATTATATTGAAATTATATTAAAATTATATTAAAATTATATTAAAATTATATTTATTTCAAAAAAAGACATTAATTCATCAAATTTAATTCCTTAATTGAATGTAAATATTACCCAATGACTATTTTTGTTTTGTTGAATTGAAATAAAAATCATTTATAATGTAATAATAATAGGATAAAAATATATTCATTATTCCATAAAAAATAATTTACAAAATCATATTGTTATCTTCTTGACACATATCACTTTAATACACCAACAAACTCCCTAATATTGAGGTGTGAAACTATGAGACTTTCTTGGGGTGGTTCGGTGAACATGGTTTGGGTTGTCATCTCGATGAGCTTGTACTTCTCCTGTAAATGGGTTTTTATCATTATTATGTTATTGGATCTCTTATTGGGATTGGTCAAGTAAAAATCCCAGGGATTCTATCCAATGTTGAAGCTTTTATAAATGGTCTTTATAGGGTACAATCCTACTGGTTGAGGAAATCACATATTTCTTATCTATCCATTGGAGTTTTCAAAATCGTATATTTATACTAATCAAGTGATTAAAGATAAAAACCAATATTAATAATGGTAATTATGCTTAATTGTCATTTAAATTCGATAGATATAGTAAAACCAAATAAGTTCACTTTTCCCTCTCACTATATTACATGATAAGAAATTTAAATAAATCATAATAGAAATTTTATTTATAAACGTTTGGGTCGTTACAGGGGTGTTGTAACAATATAGTACATCGACCTTTGCATTGATGGCGTATTTCAATAATTGATTAAATATTGAAGGTATTATTATGTTTATATGAATCCAAGGTCTTATAAGAAAGGAATTATATGTTTTTCTTGCAATATAACCATGAAATATGTGTTAGTTGTGAGATCTACAAAATGAGACTTAAACGTGATATTTCCGAGAGGCATTTTCTCACTATTATCTTATGCTTTAATGGTTACTTTTATCGTAAATAGGTCCCCCTCTCTATCCCAAACATAGGAGGTTATGAATATGGATTAATCTGATCCTAGAACCATGTACATCTAGATCCCTTCAAATATCTACATTATCGAGTTTGCCTATATCATACAAGGTTCTCATAGGTCACTAGATAACTTCTTCTTAATCATTTATTGTGAATGATATGGTGATATAAAATTCTAGTATCATAGTCTCCACTATATAAAAAAATATACAATCTTAAAATTTTATGGGATTTTGAGGTCCTTTATTAGTACCTCTTGAAATTCTTTTGAATGATAGATTGCATCTAGGATTTATTTTTTTACTAGAACAACTGCAAACCATTTCATAATTTTGTTTTTTCTCTGGGGTTTGTGCTTCCAAAGGATGGGTTTCTCTCTATTATGTGGGTTATGAGATGAAGTGATTGGGGTGGATGGTTCTGTTTCTTGAGAAAATGTCAAGTGGGAATCTTATACAATTGGAATATGTTACAACAACCTTCCCCTTTGTTTTGGATGATGAGACAATCAATAACCATCTAATAATTCATATAAAATAATTAGGCTTAAACAACCAGTATTGTACATTAATTCATCTCTAGGATTCTTTATGGATTTTTGTAGTGCTCGTCCATGGGTATTGAATGTTTATATAGATTTCATAGAGATGTGACTGACATATTGGCTTTGACGATGCCTGCACCGTACCATGTATCCTTAGATTATGCATCCCCGGTCTCTGTCTCCCGTGTTAGGTATGTGGAAGTAATACAAAGAGTTGTATTTATCATTGAATAATGTATCAATTAATTTAACTATGTTAACATAACCAAAAATATTCTCTTTATCTGATGATGGTTCCTTTTGGTGGGGTAGTTATTGTTTTATGTATGTTGAGGGAAATATGTCTGGAAGAATTAGGGATTATACGGGACATGGTTATAAATCATTTTCTTGAGTCTTATCCTATGCCCAACGATTATGTATTCCTCTAGTAGGTGTATTCATTGAATCCTCCTTCGGTATTGGGATTACTATTTGTTTTCAATGATTTCTTTTAATGGTGGCATATCCTCAGTCAACTATCTTTTTAGTCATCTATTTATGAAAATTCATTCCACACCTGGACGGTACTAATTTCCAGTTACCCTCTTCTTTTGGTAAAATGATGGTTATATAGGTCACCTATGTCTATGATTTCACTAACATGACCTGATCTCTATTTTCTTCTATCCAATAGTGATATATTTTATATTTTTATTCAACGAGAGGTGATGAATGATTTAGGGCCTAATTGGTTGATTTAATGGGAACATCTACTAGTTTGAGGGTAACATCCACAATATATACCTTACCAATCCTTTTTCCATGTTCCAAGGGTGTGGGATGAGATTTATCCTAGGTCCGCTAAATGGAATATTCTAGGAATTGGGTCGTCTATTTGAAATCATAGAATCTACCTACATACTTCATCTGGATAAAAGGTGTTTGCAGCTCTTCCTAAATATTTTCATCACAGGGTTCCAACAATTTCTCTTGTGAGAGAGTGATATTGAGTGAATAGGTTAAACCTTACCATGTATAAATGAAGTAAAAAAATGATGTCATTTTTTTATTGTTTTCAATTAGTGAGGTCAACAACCTTATTTTTCCTTAATGTAGATCTGAACTGATAAAGTAATTATGAAGAAGTTCTTGTCATCCCATAGTAGGTCTATCGAGAATGATACTATACCAAACAAAATTTGGCCCTGTAAAATTTTGTACAAAACTACTTAGTTTTTTCACATCCTAATTATCTCAATGGCCCATCATTGAGCCACATCGGGACACAATATGTGTGATATGTGGTTCTATATTTCATTGAAATTCATAGGTTTAGATAATGTATAGTTGAAACTGGATCGGGTAAGAGGGACATCTTCCCATTCAAAATAAGGATTCCTCTCAGGATACACGGGAGTAATCTGTCCTTTTGAGGATTCCGTTTGAGTATCCAAGGATTCAATGTCACTGAGGAGTTATAGAGGTACTGCTTTCTAGAAATCCTTTGATATATATGGGAGCAGAAAAGGCTTGATTATGTGGCATTGTTTACATATCCTAATGAGTCATGGTCTATTCTAGGACTAAATGGTCTCCCAAACAATAGAGATGATTTCACTGTAATAGAGGAATGTCATGATCATCATAAATTTCCTCATTTATGTAGGCTAGTTTCCTAGATCAAAAGTCAGTATAATGATCAAATTATTCTCTTTTAGGGGGATTAAAACTCAACTTATATGTTATGGTATGGATGTATACCTCTTTATAAAGATAATATCCATTGTTAATGTTTCCCCTAATTAGTTCCTCATTGAGGTATCCGAGATTTTTATCTCATTCCCATATTGTACAATTAATTCCTATGAGGATGGAGTTTCATCTCTTATATATGGTTAGTGGGATGTATCCACACATTTCCCTTTTTCCTCAGTATTTTTCCACTATGGAGGTGGAAATTCATCATTCATAGTTTCCATGTTATGTAACTTTTTTGATTTTGTGTATGTGGAGCCTCAGTTTCTGTATTCAGATCACCTACATCATGAGGCACAATTTCAATTTTGGGTCCCTCGATTTTTATGTCTTGGTCCACATAATTTTCAATATTTATAGTTATATAATTCACTAAAGTGTAACTAGAAATTTCAGTTATAAAACTACTCTTCACTCAATATAGTGATTCTACACCGCTTACTCTTCCTTCGAGGGTTATATCAAGGTAATTTCTATAACCCATGGGCATATTGGACGATTTATTATTATGACCCATACATGGTTTTATTGAATTTTTCATATGTTCCTCCTATATCGATCTATAAATAGTCACCTGAATGGAGTTTTTGGTCATGTTTCCTGAATGGGCCCCAAATAGCAAAGGTATTTATTTGGATTAGATGAATAGATGGGATGTCATCCATCGATATTTACCTCCCTGCAATGAAAAGAATATTTCCTTCTAGGGTGATGATAGTGATAATGTTTCCAATAGACCCTTGGGATTGTGATGATTTGGTTCTACTATTGGATCTTTTGGATCCTATTGTTGAGGATTTGATAATTCGATTCAATGATATGATGGATCCTAAGATGGAAATTAAGATACAAATCCCCCATACCAGTGGGATGGGTTGATTATAAACCACAACTAATTTCTCTAGGACCTTTATAGAGTGTGTTTAACATGGTGGTGGCGATTGAGATAAAAATTACACATCCCTACAGGATGGGGTTGGCTTGCTGTCACTACTGATATTTCATTGATCTTCTCAGGGTTTGATGACCAAAGGGGTGGACGCAGTGGTATAAATTCCCACATACAGATGGGCTCAGTTCTATCCTGTATAAATTCTATGGAATATTTTATTAAGATTCATTTTATTTGGCGCAATTATACTCATGTATGTGTCAGGTACAGTGGCTTCCTATTATGGGTGTCATCTTCTATAAGAAGTTGTTGGGTAGTCTAAAAATTCACCTTACATTTATAAAATTCATTTTAATTTTTTAAGGGGGACATCTGAGGATTATGTTTACATTATTCTACAAATGATCATGATTTCTTTGAGCCATCAAAGTAGGGGAATCACAGTATATTGAACAACTAAACCATTACATACCTGATCCCCTAATTTATCAAGTTGCTATAATATTATAAGATGACATGTCTAGATAGAGTTGTTGTTAGGGGGACACAGAGTTGTTTAATGTTACATATTTTCATCATCCTAAGATACATATATTTGATGGGGCTTTATAAATCAATTGACAGAGAGTTGTTATAATATGGAGACAAACACTTCATAGGCATTTTTCATGATATTCCATCCATGCATTTCGCCTATAGAGAACATGTATCTATCCAACTAACAATGTAGTGTATTCATGATCTAGATATTACCCTAAAATCCTTGATTAATGAGGTGTTTAGACTTCAACCACCAATGAGTCACCAACATGTTCTGTCATAGGTAAGGAACACACTCATTCTCTTTCTTATTAAGGATTCCATAGTAGAAAGTGGTGGTGGTCCAGAACATTTTTAACAGTTTTTATGTAGTTAAATATCTTTATATATTGATTTCTTCCTCTTACTAATCATCACTGAATGCCTCCACCTAGTCAGACCACAAAGGATTCTTCGCTGAGTCACATACTTACCACAGTAAAGTGATGCTGATTGTTGATGAAGAAATATATATAGTTCACCCTAGTGATTCAATAACCTATATATACAAAGTAATCATGGTTTTTAGAACCCCTGTATATGATGGTTTTGGGTAAATGGTAGGATTTACTTGTCTGGGAGAGATATCACCATAGAGAGGTTGACCACGGCGAATATCTAGAGTAAAGTCCTGGTGATCTATATATGCACTACTAAATGGAAAAATATGATAGTAGTGATGACATTACTCTTTGATTAAAGAGTTTATAGACCCTTAAGGTGTTGTGGAAATACATTATATTTCCCCAAGGACATTGTAATTGAGAAGCTCAGGGATTTGAGCCTAATTCTACATCGTGGCCAGAATATGATGACCTACATTTTTGGGTAGATCAGGGATATGAGCCTAATTCCTGATATTTAATGAAATATGTTGATAACAATATATGATATGGGGATATGATCTGGTTGTTGAGAATATTCTAGAGTATTCCTGTGAGCTTTTTTATTATTGGCATGAATATAAGCCTTCCTATGGGTGGTTCTCAGAATATGGCAGTCAATCATGGATGAATTCACAATATGAGCTGTGTATAAATATATATTCCCCTTCAGAATATATCGATTGACCTCTAGAATGGGATAAGGTATATGATCCTCAACAAGCATGGAATTTGATGAATGCTAGTGTAGTCGTTCATTAAAAGAAGTAGGGATAGGAATCTAGCTTATGTATGTTGCCATAATATACTGAGTATCTTTATTGGTACAGATATGTGTCTTTCTGAGGTTATTTCAATATTTTACTGAAAACCCTCAGTTGGAGAAAGGATATGAGCCTAGTACCAGGTCTCCAGAGTATGTCTCATGTCTTTTTCAATGGGAATGTGTGTCTTTCCCGAGGCATGTGCCAAACTAAGTGGGTGAGCCCTAGTTAGAATGTGGATATGAGCCCAGTCTTGTTACATTGGAGTATTATGCTAATTTTTTTCATAGGAATGTGAACCTATATCAAGGAATTTTCGAGACTGATATGGTGATCCCTGGTATGAATAGGGATATGCTCATGGTCATGTGCCTTATCCTTTACAGAAGTATGTTTATAATCCTCCTGAATGTGATTTTTTTTGTTATAGCTCTTTATTAACAAACTATTTATACTGATCATGGTGATGTGTTTCTCTACTTATTGGGATAGGGATATGTTGATTTGAATACATCAATACCATTGTTGTAATATGCTAATGGACCTCCTCTATAGTGGCAAGAATGTAGTGACACTTTAGAAAAGCGTGTGCAGGAATATAGGCTCTCTCATTCTTAGACTCAATGATATACTGGCATATGTCTTCAATTGAAGCAATAAAATAATACCCCTGATATCTTCCTCGTTCCATTAGAATATGACGTTGTGATTCATGCATGGAGGAATGGATATGTATCTCCTCCATGATTGTAGTAGAAATATGCATAAATACTTAATATGAGTGAGCAAGGTTACAGGACTACATACTGGCCACCATCAGAATATGAAGACGGGTTTCATCAGTAGATATAAGGATATTAGCCAACTCCCAATTATAAACAAATTTCTACACCTGGAGATACCTCTTTGGTACATTTTCATGAGTGTTCATGGTGGAAATTTGTTATGTTGTGCACTAAGAAGGTGACCGAGGGGAACTAGTGGGATAAAGCTAGTGAATGTGACTAATAGAATCCCTCCAAGACATCTCCTAAACTGATATGTTGCCATTTTCGACTCCTTGACCCACCTTCCTATGATATGTAGGGTTTTCATTTTCACCATCTAGGGATTAGCTTCTAAAGTGATTAGTGGTGGTGATTAGCGCCACATGTTTCATTTTGGCTTTACATGAATGATAAGGACTTTTTATCTTCAGTTTCTGGCGACTTATACATGAATCCTTGAGGTTCATGGTCATACAATGTTTGCGGTATTCCGAAATCATTTCGTTCTCCACCTGATGCTGAAGGAGATGGGTGGGTGATATTTTTTTGTGACCCACAGAGGTTACTTCTGTAGCATAGGTTCCATAACATTTTCATGATGAACACAAGATCTCTCGTAAAGATGATCACTTTGAAGGAAATATTTGTAGTCACATAGATAATAAGAAACATGGCCACAGGTTAGTGCATCATCACCAGTGTGAAACATGATCAATCATCTATGCGTATGTAACACATTTTTCCTTTCTTCTTACCATTTAAACCATTTTTCCCATGTGGAATTTTCACAATGAGAGTTGAATATTTCATAGGAACCCTAGTTATAATGAATTTCATTTTGGGCATACCATATTTTTCATACGGGACACAAAAAATGTCCTGGCACATGGTGAACTGATAATTTTTATAATTTGAGAGATTCACTTCAGGTTCATCATTTTTTGTTACATCCAAATATTCTAGTTTTTTTTTGTTGATTATGAGGGGATCGGTATAGTTTCACATTCAATGAAATCAGTATGGTTTATCCATAGAAACACATAGTGATTATCACATCTTTAAAAATCTATTACTTCTTTCCAATGGTAGAGGGTCATTGAGGTTTCAAGACTAACGATGTTTAGGAACTCACATTGGTCAGGTGGATGGAGATTTGGGATCATATCCACCTTTTGGGGGGAACTATTGTCAATTCTAGGACTCTTATAGATTTTATATACGTTTGTGAATATCTTCGAAATCCTATCACCAGACATGTTATTCTAATAAATAGATTCAAAGTTATGCTTTTACATGTAAAGGAGATTCTATTAATGGGATCATTCGAAGTTCTCCATTTAATATTATTTCAAAAAGAAATGGGAATCTACTTATATTTTGAAGCCTTATGACTGGACACTCTACCAGTGCGCCCCCCGCGCCGCTCGTCTCTCCGGTCTCCCCGTCTCCGGCGACATTTGATCCTGGCTCAGGTCTGCTGGCGGATGGTGATCCTTACACCTGGGGGGCTCATGCTATGTATCCCCTGCCAGGGCTCTCGCCGAGGTCTTTCAGAGATGTTCGGCGAGGCCAGGCTCCTGGTTCTTCGCTACCGTGCTTCCCAGATATTGGCCCGGTTTTGCACTCGGTGGCGAGGAAGGGTTCCCTTCTGTCTCTAGTGGCACCTAAGTCGGCTTTCAATGAAGCTTTAGTTGGCCTAAAATGGACGCTCGTAGCGCGGTATGGCTCCATGAAGCCTTCTCTCCAGGTATTTAAATGTTTCGTGGCTTCCTAGGGTTTGCAGGGGAGTATCGCGTCTCGGTGCTTCAATGGAGCTCGTTATGCTTGGTGCTGGATTCGGAGGCAGAATTCATTCTTGCCTGGTGTAATGCCCCGAGGTCTGTGGGTCGATGGCGGTTCAATTTATCACGTTGGTCGATGGAGGTTCACAGGGGCAGGGAATTCCCTCGCGCTGCTATTTGGATTAGCCTCCCAGGACTTCCATTACCATTCCAGAACGGTGCCTTATGAAGGCCATTGGGGACTCCCTGGGGGGGGGGGGGGGGTATCTCTACACGACTGAGTGTACCCGTCGATGGGTAGAGACCATGGTGCCCCAGATTTATGTCGAGTTGGACCTTTCTATTCCGATACCAGAGAAGATCTCCCTGAAACTGCCGAATACCATTTACTGGTCTCAGGATATAGTCTACCCTCTTTTTGCAATGTATTGTTCCTCCTGTTTATTATAGGGTCATTCCCTAGAGAATTGCCAAAGACGTAGTCAAAGTGGCCATCATAATTCCTTCGGTAATAGGACACCCGTACATCTAGATTCTCCGTGCCCAGGGATGGCTCTGGTTTCCTCCCCTCTCCTCGTCCCCGGGTACCTTCCCAATCCCCCCTGAGCAATCGTCAGGCAAGCAGCCGGCTCCCCCCTCCTTGTGCCTAGAGGGGTCTCCCAACCATCCCATGCTACCCGTTAATTCCCAAAGTATTCGGATGAGGTCTTCGGGGTCCGTCGTTTTCTCATGCGTCCCAGGGCAGTTGCTGATGGATGGAGCTTTGCTAGAGTTCTTTCTAAGGGTGCCTAAGGTCGGTTTCCCCCTCCTATTGCATCTTTGGTCTCTAGTACTAGTGGTGAGCATCTGGACAAGGAGTTAGCGGTCATGGCGGCCAGGCAAATTGGTAAGTATTTCCTTGTAGGCTCCAAGGTGTGGGTTCGCATCACTTGACCCGAGGGGCTTGGTTCCTCTGATGAGCAGCCTCCCTCGCAAGAGGATTCGATGTTGGGTATTGGTTGTCCTGCTTTGCTAGGGGCTGGTGGGGATTGGGGCTTTGCGCAGGAAGATGGTCAGGTTTGTTCAGGTAATAACATGGGGGAGGGATCCCCCTCATTGATATCACTGGATCCTCCTTTCTCAACCTCAATTAGGCTTGTAGTGAGCTCGGGAGTGTGTACAAGGTACATGAAGAAGAGGTTGCAGCTAAGGGAGTGTTCGACTTCCATTTCGCAAGAGACTAGGGGGCATGGCAAAAAGCCAGGCCACCGTTGTTCCCATGATTCCTATCATTTTCTGGAACTTCCGAGGGATCGGGGTGAGGGATAAAACGTATTTCATTTCCTCAAATTGTAAGAAGCACAAGGCCAAGATGATTGCGGTAATTGAGAACAAGTAGAACTTCTCTAAAATTCAAGAGCTTTCTTATAGGGTTAAAATGCATGTTTCCACGCACGCGGCACCTACTAACAACCAAATATGGTTATTTTGGAAGAGGGAGGTCTCAGTGGTTTTAATCCAGGCGAGAGACCAACATGTCACAACGAAGGTCTCTATTCTGGGAGTGGTACCCCTATTTGGGTGGAGGCTAAGGTGGTACTCACTAGCCTCCCCATTTACAGTGAGAGGGACAATATCATTGATCATGTGGAAACTGACTCCATGATTATTCACGATGCCTTACAAGGTAAAGGCACCATTCCCTGGTCTATCCCCTACCCCATGAAAAAAAAATACAATCTTCTTAACAACAATGTTCGAGTCACCCATACGTGGCGGGAGGGGAACAATGTAGCAGACTATCTAGCCTCTCTTGCACTTCCAGGTTCCTCGGATTGTTGCTTTTCTAATGTTTCTTCGTTTAAACCAAAGGGGGTGAACCTAATCCGGGGCGATGCCCTGGGCCTACATTATTTTCATCCTCCCTAGGACGGATCACCTTTTTGTATTGCTTTGGGTTGTCTCTTTAAATAAGAATTGTAATGTTGGATGGAAAAAGACAAATATGAGGGATATTAAGAATCAAGTATGGTTCTTGAGCCATATAAAGGCATCGTATGTAGCCTATATATAACATCAATCAAATTCATCTTAGTTTGATATTCCCTCAGACATTTGATGGATGTTAATAGATACTCAATTCCTATAACGGTTACTTCCCAGAGTTTTACAAAAATAGGAATTCTTTTGGGACTTACACCGAGGTGGATACCCTTATTTGGAGGTATCCGTATCATATCACTGAAAGAGGCTTACACATTGCGGATTCCCTGACTAGGGGAAATTTATGATGCTAGTGAAATGATCAATTAAAATACGTAATCCTAGAGTTATTCTGGGTGTAAAAAATAAGGGATAAAAAGTGATCAGACATACCTCATATGGACATAGGACTTATACCCTGGGGAGGCCCTGATCAGGTGTTTGGTATGGAGATTGATCCCTAGGAATTCATATTACATATCTTTCTTATATATGGAATTAGAGTCCTCATAGTTCAATTGGCTTCTCAATACAATGCTGGATGAGGAAGAACGATAAACAAATAGGTGATTTTGGGTCCGATGGATTCTAGTTCTTGATATATTAAGAGAATTACACCAAGTTGGATACCCATTAGAACTCAGTCCTTATGAAGGCATCCTATATATATTGTTTGAACAGGAATGAAAGTTCTCATAGTTCAATGTCTCCTAAGCCGCTAATGGGTTGCGATAGATGATTACACTTAAAGGAATTATTATCATCCCAGAGGGTTAGGAATGTCGGGGACATATACAATAATGGATACATGTGTTACATATACAATCACTATCCTCAGAAAAATAAAGACAGTTGATTACCACAAAATGTTTGTCGAGTATGTTTAGTGTGACACGAGGCCCCATCTAAGAGAATGAAAAATAGGGTAACATTAGTTTGTAGCCCTAACTAATTAAAAGAATACCCCTTGTAAATGGGTACTCATCCTAAGGGTCAGAGATGAGGTGTTACATGGTGTATGCCCAGTTGTGTCTGATGAATAGGTTTAACATGTCCTAGGGTGCCTTCCAAACATGTCCAAGGTGTCTACTCGACATGTCCTGAGTATATTCTTATCATGTCTTGAGTGTCTACTACACATTTCCTAGCGGTCTTATTGATATATTTGAGGATGTTTGTACATGCCCTGGATGTCTGTATGTAATTTATGAGGACAGTCACATGATCTAGATAACTTATTTTTGGAGCCTTTGTGTGATTGATGCATACATTTACAAGGATCTTGTTTGATCAAGGATGAAATTTCAGAGAACATTCAGATGATTTGGATGACATGTACGGAGTACTTCACATGGATTTTCCAATATGTTCATATGACTTCACATGACTTGGATGACAAGCTCGGGTGATGTTTCTTGATCTAGATGACTCTTTCGGGGGTTCCTCTAGAAAAGGATGACATGTTCAAGGTGATTCTTATGATCAACATAGACAAGTAAGAGGTATGACACATGATTCATCTGAATTTTATTGGGAGCCTTCACATGATTGATGAAGACATGTCACATGTTATCTCGCGATCAAGGCTGACATGTCTAGAGGACATCCTATGACTTCTCTAATATATCCAGAGGACTTCACATGACTTGAATGACTGGTCTGGGTGTTATCGTATGATCTGGATAACATATCTATGTGCTTTCACATGACCAATGAATCGGTCATGTAAACAACATGACCCATTTTTCATGAATATTGTGTGACTTTCCTCATTCATGTATTCCATCATTTTCATCATTTAATGCAAAAGTTCCTCAACATTCTTTAGGTATTTTACTGTAGGGATCTCACATGACCCAGACAAAATATGAAAAATAATTTTCATAATTAGGTTGACACTCTGGAAGATCTTTGTTTGATGAATAGGTTAATCACACAAAATGTATATACATGGCAAATAATCCCTCAAGTCATTCCCTGAATTTACCTATTGGAAGACCCATGCAATTACATGGAATTCCACTCCAAATGACCACTCTCACCTTTGTTCTCCGATAACTACGTTTTTTTTGTGATGAGTGGGAGGAATTTATAGGACATTCTTCCCTGAATCTATGACACTTCATGCAGCACACATATCATAAATAAGTGCTTCAGTCGGTGGAGCATCACTTGTTTCACATGAACATATCACGGGTCATCCATTGAGTCGTCATTGTGTTGCATGATAAAGAATTATTATGATATCACTCCATCATCACTGTATTTATTGGTCTCATGTTTGGCCAAAGCTCTTTCACAAAATAAAATCGACACACCAAAGGGCCTTCACAACATCATACCGACATGTTATGGAATCTTCACAAGATTAGGATGACTATCAAAGAGGCTTTCACATGATTGAGTGAGACTTTTTTTAGGGACAATTATGAGATCATGTTGTCCCATCAAAGGGAACTATCATGAAAAATTGTTTAACTACCATTTTCATATGGATGTTTCCATTTTTATCTTTTATTTTATAATTCCTAGGGTTCTAGCCCATTGATTTTCTATCAGGGCATCACACGATCAAATGGACATTCCTAATATCCTTTTCACGATAGAGGTGACATGTCTAGAGGCCTTCACATGATGTGTATGACATGTCAGTGGGACTTTCATGTGATAAATGGATTGATCATACAGACCCCATCCACCCTTCACATGAAAAATAACATAACTTCCTTTCTCACGAGGCTTCCTCTTTTTCCAGTAATTTATTTTCAATTTTATAATACCTTAAAAAAATTACATTGGTTGTCCTTTGGGGAGTCACATGATTATTACTAGATCTTAGGATGGTGTTAGAGAATTTTCATAGATGGTCACTCTTCTTTTATGTGATTTTGAAGGGGTGTCACATGATTTAATGGTTGTTTCTAGGGGCCTTCATAAGATGAAGTTCACACACCAAAAGGCTTTCATGCTGCATGGATGACATGGCTCTAGGAATATCATGAGACTACTGAACTAATCACATGATCTGTATAAGTCCCTCCATGTTAAAATCAACTTAACATCCATTTAATGAATCTTATACATTTTTCAGCTTTTATTATATAAGGGGATTTCATTAATTGTCAGGAGTTTTTTATATGACATGTTCGAGGATTAGAGTAACTCGTCTGATAGAGGTTCCTATAATCAATAATTCTTGTTTTAATATGATGAATTGGGATGTATTATATGGATTTATATGATCACAAGGACTCGCCATAGGGGATCCATGTGATCATTATCAGATCATATGGAATAGAAGATCTAACAACATGACCTTCCTAGGTTCATGTGATCATGTGTCCTCCTTGGGGTCACCTGATATTCTTAACATAGATACCAAATATCCGTATATCCATGAAACTCCATACTTTATTTTGTGGAGAAAATAATACCTACGCTTCCAGTATTTCTTCGGTCCTAAAATTGTTGATGCTTATCTAGAGGTTGTCAACAATGATGTAAAACATTTTCATAATAAAATAAAATATTCATAATAGTAAGAACCATCAATAATCAGTCGTGATCAATGACAACATAACATTTTCATAGGAATGTGGAAATATATATATTATTATAACCTTTTGAATATATATAAATAGAAATAAGTTCAATCATTAATTTAAGTACACAAAATCATGCCATCGTATAAATTTTGGGGCATGAGAAATTTTCCATGCATATTCTTATAGACATGAAATCCAAGTCCATGCATAAATTTATGAAAATGAAATCTTGGCCCATGCAAAAAATTTTAAACATAAAATCAGTTTGAGGAATAATATATTTATCTCATGTGTTATCCATCACAACCCAATGCATTAGAGGGCTATAAAGGACCCAACCATCACAGAATCATAATCCATTCATATAAAATCCTTGAAACCATAAAACATTTTTGATATCATCATTGTATAACCCAAAAAAATAAATAGGTTTATAAAAATATAATCCTAATAATAATTAACAATGTAGAAATAGAATAAGTATGGTATCATTAGATCATTCCCCAGTAAATCGTAATTAATATCAATTAATGTTATCTTAGATGAAAAATTTCATCAAAAGATCAGTGTGATATTTGTTGAATAAAATACAATTTTATTTTTGAAATATCTTATTTAAAATCTATAAATTTATTAAAAACAAGGAAAACATTTACTTTGAAATGATCCTTTGAATAATTTAAAGGAAACAACAAATAACTGAGTGGTCTGAATTTTAAGAAATTTCATTCATCAAATAATCGTTAAAACAAATATTTTATCCAATCGTTTGTTAAAAAGTACCTCATTCAGCGGGTTATAAGAATAATCTTTTTAAATATTTTTTTTAAATGTAAAATATCTGTAAAATTAAAATTTAATAAATCATTGTATATTATACAAAAAATTCTTCAAATCATTTTAGAAAACATGCATATATAATGAAAAGGTTTTCGGTCTGAAAGATGACAAATAATGATTATTTTACTTAAAAAAATTCATTGGTCTCTTCAATACATAAAGTGAGGAAAATGAAATGAAAATATGTATTCCCCATAAGTAATTAAAGGGGAATAAATTTAATGGGGTTTTTCCGAAATGGATCATATAATTTCCTCCAATGTATATTCAAGTATAAACAAACCCATTTAAAATGAGATTGAAACATAATTCCCATAATTCTTGAGTAACATTCAAATTAAAACCTCATTAAAGGGATAAACATAAATGGACATGTGAATCCCAATTATATTCATTAGAATAATGATGATTTTTTTTCATGGGAATTATATGAACCACATAAAATAAACCATTGATGAATATGGCATGTTTCACAAATAAATACATGTGAGATGAAAATCCCTTATTGCAAGTCTTGCCATTATTCATACATATTCTAACATCCAATGTGATAAATTTAGATTTATTATACATGTATTCTAGAACTATACTAATATATATATTTCTCAAATCACATTTTATTTACTTATAACAACTTATCACCAATTTATTAATAATTGTTTTTTAAAATCACTATTCTAATTGATAAATACTTCATTTTCCCTACATGTTTGGGTTCTATAGCCCTAGTACATTACATTGATCAAGGTTACATCATCTAAAGAAAGTTAATAATGATATTAATATCATATATATTCATTATATATATATATTTATTTATTTATAGTAACCCATAAAATATGGTGATAGAAAAATGTAATACATCATTCATGGGGATGGTAGGTCATGTGTATGCATGGAAATTGTTTTTTGTTTTTTAATGATGTAATGAAAGAATGATAAAAAATAATTAACCTTTCCATAATCATTATTATAAAATATATATCATTTATATTCATTAAATATCTAATTTTTACCATCTATGTAATGCAGAAATGAAAAATGAATCACATTTCATCATTTAGGTGGTCGTCCACCATTACGCACAAGCATCATTTTCATCTTCCAAATGATGGGAAGGTAAAAAAGTATATATGATATTATAATTAAAATATAATAATAATTTTTTAAATATAATATAAATAATCTAACCCATAATAATCACTATCCATGAAAGATGGCGAGGGAAAAATGAATTACACTACTGTGTGGATACGATAAGTCGCACGTACACACAAGCAATTATTTCTCTTTCCATAAAATGGGAAGAATGTGGATAGTGGTTTAAAAATAATTATAATATCAAGTTAATATATTGAAGATAATAATGTTAATATTTTATATTATATAAAAAATATTTATAAGCGGTAAATGAAGAAATTAAATTTAAAATTCTTTGTTTACGGTCATACCTCTTCGTTGAAACCCCCATATTGGATTACACATTGAGGCATGGAATGATGGAATTTTGGATATAAAAACAATCTCTAGGATGTGATTATGGATTATAATAGGGTATTATTATATGTTTTTTCCATGATATAAGGCGCAATCATTTTGAATAATGGTGGATAGGAGGTTACCTTTTGTTATTGTAGGGAGGCATACTCTTGGAATGACCATAATTAAGTAATTAATATAAACTAAATTTCATTAAACAATTGAATAAATTTTATATAATTATAATATAATATGATTAAAAGTCTAAATAAATTCATATAATAATATTTTCACATGTTTTGGTTACATTTTAACCCTTATCTCATTGTTTTAACTCCCCTTAACCCTTTTTACAATTATCACATTATCAAAGCTTTGTACTATTTTATTCTCAATAATGTTACCATAAAAGGAAAAGTTAACCATAAATATACATTTATGATATTTTCAACCATATCCCAATTACAAGGGTGAAGATAATAAATTTATCATTTTTAAATCATTTAACAAAATATTATATATTATCAAATATTAATATTGTTATTTTTGAAACTAATCATTTAAGAAAGTTATTGAATTAAAATACAACCATTAACACGTACCTAAAATGTGATATATATATTAAAAAAATTAAACATAAGAATACATCCAAATTATTTTAAAATTAATATTTTCAAAAAAAATATTATATTTTTTTATTTATTGAATAAATAAAGTGTTGGTGTACTGTAAGAATCTTAGGTGATAACTCTATCAATAAAAAATAGAAATGAGTCACCATGACAAAATAATTTAATTAATATTTAAAATAAACATTAATAAGTACACATATCCTACTTTTATCCTTATGTAATATATTTTGGGATATTAAAGTCAAAAGAGTGATATTTTGTATTTATTATTTTATAAAATAATATAACAGTCAAAATAAAAGAAATATTGCTGCAGGATACCATATTTTTGAATATTGTATGAGTATGACCAAAATATAATCATTATATAGGATAACGGATTGTTTTAGTAAAATTTTAATGCCTTATCCCAATGTTGTTACCCTTTATTTCCCATTATTCCCATACCGAGATCACAAATATTTACCACATTTACTATTCATAACAAAAAAATATAAAAATGGACTATTAAAAAATTTTCAACAACATGATTAAAAATCTGAAACCAATTTTTCATGATTAAATATCTAGATTTGGAATAAGTTAATTTTAATGTAAACACATAAAATGCACTAAAAACGATTTTTAGATAAATGTGTTATAATCATAAAAATTAACTTTTATTAGAATCATTGATATTTTTTTATAAGGGTAATATTTATATTATTCTAACTATAATGGAAAATATTAAAATTTATGAATAAATCCAAATTATATTGGGTTTTTTAAATTTATTTATTTAAAAAACAAATTACTATTTTTTAATATGTATTTTTTACTACTCGCTAATAATTCAATCATTTCAGAGAAATTAAAAAAATTAAATATATGTTAACTATGATATGATAATTTAAAATATAATTTTTTAAAATAAAAGTTCTATATTTATAAGAAATCAATTATAATTTCCACACAAAAAATGAGATTAAATCACTTTTAATAGAAATTCATTTTTTGAAGCATAAAACGACTTCACTAAAAATGTCCTTTCTTCCTAAGAATTAATAAATAATTTTTATTGTTTAAGACCATTATAATTATATTATATAATAAATTTTCTCATATTCATACCCAAAAATCCAACGGTTAGGTTATAATAATATTTTCATAATATATCACAATCCACATAAAGCTTGATGTTGAGTGTTAAGGAATCTATCAAGATTATTATTCTTTTAAATCAATTTTATTGGGGTCAAATTCTCCCTCCACCAATAAAAAAATTTCAACAATTTTAATATTGGTAATAAAAGGGTCAATATTTAAAAATACATTTTCATACAAAGGGATAACAAAACATCCTTTGAAAATGGAAAGTGGGAAACATAAATGTTATCTGAAATAACACATAATCAAGTTCAAATATAATTATAATATCGGTTGGATGATTAATTATATACATGTATGAAAGAACTAATCTAAAATGACTAATATATAGTGGTAGAGAATATGGTCATGAGAATGTTAATTTCCACAAAACCATAAATCTATTATCGGTGAAAGACTACCGATTCATAACAAATGAAGGTAAAAGGATAAAAATTTTATTTCAAACTTATATTCCAGAATTTGGTGGTTTGTTTTTCAATCACTTTATAACACATGAGAAAATATACTAACATGATCTCCTTCCATTTAATGACATAAATTTCACTTATTGGTTAAACTTCAATCAATTAAACTTTTATACCATATCTTACTCTATGAAATGGATTTTCAAGATGAAATTTTCATTCCTAAAGAATTAAAATTAACTTTTAATGACTCATAATATCCACAAGGTATTCCTTATATATCAAAATATTGAATAAAATCCAAATTGTTAGAACGTGTTTTCCAATATTCATATATATTCATATGAAGAAATAATACATTAACCTCAAAAACATCAACAATAACATACAATGTTCTCATTAATCCATACCATAAATTGTAAATCTTAATACTTCTAAAAAATTAATATTTCTTGGTTTAAAAAATATATATTATAATTTTCTGATCTTTTATTCTTCCATGATATATTTAAATAATTTTAATCACACATAATGTCTCATACCAAAAAGTTATATGTCATGATCATGTATTTTCAAACATATACTAATCATTTCCCAAAATAATGTCACAAAAATCATTCATTACTATAAAATGTAATTGACTCTATTAATTAAATTAACACCAATATTATCAGAAAAATATTCTATTTGGATTTTAGGTTCATCCATGTACTGATAGATGATCATAATTTTATTTAGAATATCAAATGAGATTAATTAATTCCAAAACTTTATATGGAATAAATATTTAGAGTTCTGAGTAATTTATAGAATCACATCAAATTATACTAATAGTTCAATAATAATATTTTTATAGGGAAAATTCATACAAACATCAACATGAAATCCCCATCTCTGTAGTAGAGATAAGTGGGATCTAATTATCGTGATCTATGGCACCTATTGTGATTGAATAAATTTTCCATTTTTCTTTTGACTTTTGAGGTTATTTTGGATTAATATCTTCATTAGACCTTGTATTTGGGATTCGATTCACATAATTCCAAAACTCCATGAATCTATATCACTTATTTTTGGGTGGTGTATCCTATTTAACCCTATCTTCATTCATTTCATTTAATTACCTCTTTACATCACTTAGACATTGTTTTTCTTGATGGATAGGCATCTCAAAAATGAAACATCTTCTTTATTCAATTTAGGAATTTACCTAATGGTTATTTCCCACATTTTTGAAGGTATGAGTTTTGAATTTTTTCTTCCCTCAATGTGACATACCACAGTATCTTCTATAAAACTTCACCATCCTTTTCTTATCAATAGAATAATGAGTATTTCTAGATTCCATTTCTACTTTGAGTGCACATAAGATGATTTATTTATAGCTTCCAAAGTCCCTTAACTTCTAATTACTTTCAAATTATTTTTTTTAAAATGATAATTAATTGATCAACCTTTGTTTTTGTGTTAATGATAAAACCATAAGTGTGCCTCAATATTCTTGTACAATTTTATTCATAGGTACTGATGGATTCAACCATAATTATATTCCAACTCTAGAATGTCCCTAGCCATTTTAGTTTGAATAGTTAATGGAATTTTCTTATTTAGTAATACCATCTTAAACTACCTGAATTCCATGTATTATATTTATTCATCTTACCATGTATTATTGAGAAGAGTTTTCCACAAATCATGTTCACCATCCAAGTGATAAACTAGAAAGACAACATTTTCATTGTCTAGGAATTAAAGAACTAAAAATATCATTCCCATCACATTAATCCATTTAATGGAAACTAGTGGATAATAAGACCCAGAAAAGGATGTAGGATGTATTAACATAAAATATTCAATGTCATTTTTCTCCATCCTTGGTGCTTTCATAAGTTCAACATGATTCACATTAACATTAATAACATGAGATATTTGAGTGAGAATAGTCACATGATATTGTCTCCAAACTCCTAATCCATTTGGTTTCCCTTGTGGATGGTTATTTCATTGAATATAACATCCATTTTTGACGCGATTTAATTGATTTCCAATAATTGACTTGTAATTCCACGACCTCAGACAACCTGAAGCTGATGTATTATTACATTATATTGTCATGATTACAAGGAATCGCATCCCGAAGGACCATAAAGTTTAGCAGTCATGGAAATCCAGATTAGATACATAATAGCCATAATACACTAGGAAAACAAAATAAATCATGCACCACAATAATTGAAATATATTTCATCCTTGAAAGATTAATCAACGTTATCTTCTTTATAACATGCGGAGAGAAACATAATAAGGGTGATATCAAATGCTCAGTAAGTGTATGTAAAATGGAAGAAATAATCAATCTATATATAAAGGTAAATATCTGAGAAAACATTACATTTACAAAACTAGATAAGGAAAAACTAATATGGTATGTATGGAACTGAATCATATGAAATAAATCAATAAACTGGGAATGAACTACTTCCATACATATGTTGATGCTAAATATCATGGATAAATAATAACAGAATAAAAATGAGGGAAATAATTTAATTAATGATGTCATGTCTTAGGAATATGAAAACCTTTTACCGTCAAGACCTTTCACAAGACGGTTTAAAATTAAGGGTTAAAACCCATTTGTCCAACTTATTCATCTCATTAGAAACTGTTGATTCATCTAGGAGCTATATAAATTTCGGGCTCCACCCATCATTTCCAGTCCAAAGTATTTATAATATTGAAAAATAAAAATAAATAATTTGCTGAAAATTAATTTTTTTTATTTCAAAAGCACTTTTGAGGAAAAAGTGGAAAACTGAACTGACATCAAAGACATAAATCCCATCATTCCTCCACGACCAAGATTATCATGACAAAAAACAATCCAAATCTAAAGCAACGAAAATACCCACCCTAGCAACAACAACAATAAAATTATGATCAACATCCACCTTCCCATCACTACTCGGCTAGCTGTCCCGTGCAAGGATGCACGGGCACGGTACCAATGAAAAAAGTCATACCCTCTCAAAACTTCAAAATCTGAATATCAATGGTAAGGCGAACACTCCCTACTCTGAACCTCCTGTGGAGCAGTCCCTTGAAATTAGACTGGATGAAATGAACCATGGACCAAGACCGCAGTGCTACATAGAAAATCATACCACAAAACCTCATCAAACAACCTTCACCAAGTCTAGAGAAATCAAATGCCGCATCCTCTACCAATAGCCTCAACCGCAGGCCGCGGGACAACATTGGGCACATCAAACCATCAAAAAATTCAAAACAAACCACTGATACCAAAATCAGATGGTCCTCCACAAAATCACACATCAGGCACAAACAATCCAGATCCAAATCATTCAGACAGAAAACGTAAACACATTCCATCACCACAAAACATTGAACACCAGTCCGTGCTATAATAAGAAACATCGCAAGTCAGGATCGTGACCTATCACCGCCATAACATCCACCACGGAGGCCATCGCGAACCAACTTACGCACTCCCAGCCGACACCCGAGACAACAACCCTTGGACAGCAAGCTCGACCGCAGTATCTCACCGTGCTACCAAAGAAACCCTAGCCAACGAGGAGGCCAAGGGTTTGAAATGGGACAACAAAGAGTAGAGAAGTCGCGATAGCTGAGGCCACAACGGGAACACTGCCACTGAAGGAGAAACCACCCTGAAATCACTGCGAAGAAGCACAAGGAAGGATCCGAAGTCAACCTAAGGTGGGGAAGGATGCGGCGAAGGGTGGGGAGACCCTAGAGGAGCGTGCCCCTTATGGGCTCATCCGACCATCCCACTAATAAATAATATGCATTATCAAATAACCATATTGAATTATTAATATGGATATGTCATTAATTACGATGAAGTAAATAATATAATATCATGAAAATAATGGTATTCATTACATAACAAGTCAAAAGGTAGAATATACACTGTATAAAAGAACTAGGTGCATAACATTACAATATGCTTCAATGAAATGAAATTGAGATGAAATACCTTACCTTAAGTATGATACTCTCTATATTTGTATAAAACTCATATATTATGTAATTATTAACTTATATTATAATCCTAAAATTATTAATGATATCATATATGATTATTTTATGACTTTATATTACCCTCTTATTAATAATTCCAAGTTAATGCAACATTTCAGGTAATAATTACTTCGTTTATCGTACATGTTTTGACTTGTTATTCTTGATCATATTACTTGAGTCATTATTTAATTACTTATGAAATTTATAATATTATTTATATATCATATTTTTTCCTAATATAAATATATATAATAGATAGGAATACACCATTCTTGGAGACGGTAGGTCGTACATACGCTTGAATATTGTTTCCTTTTTCTTATCGTATAAATGGAAGTAAGTGAATGACATATATGTACATACATACATATATATATATATATTATTTAAGTTGAATTATTATTTCATATATTTCATAATTATTCACAATAAATATCTTTATAACCATTCTTGTATGGTGAACGTGGAAGATGAATTTCATCGCGTCACGGAGACGATAAGTCGTACGTACAGACGAGCAATGATACCATTTCCTTAATGGTTTAATGGTATGCATTCAGATTGAATATAAATTTTAATGAAATAATATAATTTTATATTTATTATTTAAGTCATTTTTATTCATCATTATAATAATGAAAATAATATATAATGAAATCAGTTTACACCACAACGTGGAGACAGTAAGATGTACGTACACACGTATGGTGATGTTGTTTCTAAAGGATGGGAAAAAGAGGAATATGGTTGTCCCATAATCATTAAGAAATCTCAGAATATATTATATGCTCGAGTTATTATTATATTATGGTAAAAACCTAGTAAGAAGAAGTAGAAGAAGAAATGAACTTTCAAAGAAGGGAAAAATGATTACCTCTTCTTCAGGTGTCTCCTTTTGATTTGCACAAAAGGATACTATAAGTTGGATTTCTGACCAAAGGGTAGACTCTAGGAATATGTGAGGGATGTTGGGTGGAGATATGTATGGGTTTTGGCCAATCCAAATAGGTTTTAGACAAGTATAGGTCAAAAAAACCCTCATCTTTAAGCATTTACATTAGTTAAAAACATTAACTATTACCATGTATTATTGTATTTTAATAATACATGGTAACTATATTTTCTATAAAATTTCAATCGAACCATAAGTGGATCATTAATAAATTTTTTCATATTATATAGTTAGTTGGATGAATCGTATATTTTTAGGACTATTATGACATTTAATAAAATAGTATTTGTTTTAAAAACTCATTTATGTCAATTTTGACACTATAAAGTAATTGATTTTTGTTAAAGTCATAAACACTTGATTTCTTAGAACCAAAGGTATTAACTGAAATATAATATGTCAGTATCATCCATAAAATTTGGTGATGCCATAAAAATGTTCAAATTATATTTTTTAATATTTATAATATCATTTATTTCAATTTCTAATTAATAAGGTAATCTTTTCATCACTATTGTGTCATAAATGAATTTATTTATTTAATATCTAAAAATTATAAATAAAATACCATGATTTAGAAAATCCTTTTATATTTTTAATTACTAATTATAGTAAAAAATATTAGTCATATAACCCAAAATTAAAATTTTGTAAGTAAAAGATATATGTTTATGTTATATTTCTCTTTACTTTAAATTATTTCTTATAACATGTCATCATCACACCAAAGTGGCTCCATGGTGTCCAAAAAATCGTCCCAGTGATGTTCATGGTCGGAAATATCTCAAAAAAGAGGATTAGAACTTGGGTTAGGGTAGTTTTATATTATTATAATATTATGTTTACACTTATTTACAAGATTTACCATTTAACTATTATAAATTAAAATAACTACTGAAGTTACTATTCATAATGTCCAAAAATAAAAAGATACATATTTTCAAAATTTCGAACTTATAATTCCAAATATGGATTCCATTATTTAAAATTCAAAACAAGTAAGTTTTATAAATTATTTTAAAATTATTTTGTGTTGTCAAAACCAGAAAGCGGGTTTTGAAGAAGTAAAAACAATCAAAATATTGACATGTGTTTATGTAAAATTTAAATGTGAAATTATGTAAAGTTACCTTCATTGGATTATATGATAAAATATTAATCCAATTAAACTTAAAAAACACTTAAAAATACAATATATCCATATGGATAAATTAGATGAAAAGGCTGTTTTGAATTAAGATGCAATATTTTTCACTATTCACCAAAACTTGAAACTTTTCAGAAAATTACCAAAATATTACCCTAATAAAGTTTTCATTTTATGAATTCAAAAATTAAGTCTATTTTGAAAAATAAATTTTATAAAATTTCAAATTTTGGTTAATACTATTCAAAACTGCTTTTTAAATGGCTATGTTGATAAGTTGTGGTGTACTTGAACTCGAGGTTGCGTACAAAGTAAGATATTAAATTTTTTAAAAAGAAGTGTACATGGAAGAATGGGGTGTTACATTATTCCCCCTTAAAATAAGTTCTTCTTCTAAATTTCTACAATATGACGACATAAAAATATTTGGGTTGTTCTTCATCATATGTTCTTCAGGTTCCCACGTCACCTCTTCCATTTTATGGTTTCTCTAAAGAACTTTTACCATACATGTTGTCTGATTTCTCAAAACATGTTCTCTAGTATCAAGAATATTGATAGGATCTTCATAATAAGACATATCAAGTTCCAATTCTATTTCACCATAGGTGAGTACATGTGTTGGGTCTGACATGTATTTCCTTAATAGTGATATGTGGAACACATCATGAACATTTGAGAGACTTGGAGGAATTACAATACAGTTGGATACAACACCAATTTGTTCTATAATTCCAAAATTTATGATGTACTTGGGACTTAATTTACCCTTTTTAACAAATCATACAATAACCTTCCATGGAGGTACCTTCTTGAAAACATGATCTCCTACATGAAATTCCAAATCCCTCATTCGGTTATTGGAATATATCTTTTGTCTACATTGATCTGTTTTGATATGGGTTTGAATAATATTCACCTTCTCCATTGTTTCTGGAACATGTTCTGGACCTATATCTTTTCTTTTACTGACATCATCCCAACAAGTTGGTGTATGACATCTCTTTCCATATAATGTTTCAAATGGTGCCATCTGAATACTTGAAAGGAAGCCATTTTTATAAGAAACTTATACTAGAGTTAAATACTGATACCACATACCTAGAATTTAATGTGATAAGGATCTAAAAAAGTGTTCTAAAGTTAGAGTAGTCTATTCTGATTGTCTATCAGTTTGATGGTGGTATGTAGTGCTCATAATGAAGTTCAGTATCTAGGGCCTTTAGAAGACTTTTCTAGAATACCGATGTAAACCGGGGATCACGATCAGAAAAAATAAATAGGGGTACACCTTGAAGTCTTAAAACTTTATTAATATATAGTATTTTTAAACATTCAAGTCGTAAATATTCTCCTATAGAAATAAAATGTGTTGACTTAGTAAGACGACCAACAATAAACCTTATCATAGCATTCCTTCTAGGAGTCTTTGGTAGCCCCATGACAAATTCTATCATAATACCATCCTATTTCCACATAGGTATAGGAAGAGGTTGTATGATTCCTCTAGGATGTTATCTTTCAGCCTTAACCTATTGAAAACACAAAAATTATTACACATAATCATCAATCTCCTTCTTCTTGTTGTCCCAGAAAAAAAGTTCCTTCAAATCTCTATACATTTTAGTGCCATAGGGGTGTATAGAGAAATTGTAGCTATGAGAATCATCCAATAATTCCCTTTCAAACTAAGGTAAATAATTAACATAAATAATCTTACCAAATTTAAAAAATCCATCTTAAAATAAGAAATCAATGAATCTCTCATCATTCACAACTTTAATTTTCTTTTGAAACTCTTCTTCATTAGTCTGATAATTTTTTTCCTTTCCAGTAAAGATGGCCTAATATTTTCAAAGAAGTGATCAATCATGTACTCTGTGTTGCATATATAATATGTATAAAACTTGGCTAACCATGTAAAGGTTGCTTCATAACATGCACCACTCTCTTCATCCTTTTTATTTAAGCTAAGTAACTTCTTATTCATATAAATTTATTGGCCATGAGGAAGTTATTTGTTGAATAATGTCTCCTTAATATTTATCCATTACATATATTCCATTTCTTCTACATCCCTTGTATTTTGGATCAATGTTCATAGTGATCAGCATCACCTTTGAGATAATAGACTACTGAAGTAACCTTTTCTATTTCACTACATCCCAAGGCCACAAATATCTTTTCCAGAGACTTAATCCACTACTCCACTGTAATTAGATTAGTAGTACCAATAAATGATAGGGGATTTTTCTGCATAAAGTGATCCATCATATGATATTTCAACTTCCTAAAGGGTTTTTTTATTTGGGAATGGTTATTTATCATAACTTGATTAAGTTTCCCTAATATCTCCATAATTTTCTCTGTTCCAATACTAGTTGTATTGGTTTCCTCTATAGGGAAACCCCTATATTTCCCTCGATTATTGATACCATTCATCCTTATAGGTTCTATTTCTATATAATGACACATATCGGATTATCTCATAAGATTATGAGTTTCAAATATGGTAAAACACTCAAAAAAATTAAAAATTTATACATCCTAAATCAATAACTTTTGTTATTTTTGGATCATTATTATAATATTATCCCCAAAGTCAAACATAGGGTATGTTCCCTAATATATGTTCCCTAAATATAGTTTCCACGGATGGCACTGAACTTACTCTGATACCAACTATAATTCCCTGACCTCAGATAACCTGAATCCAGTGCATTATTACATTATATTGGCATGATTACCAGAAATCATATCCTAAAGGACCATACAATTTAACAGTATTTGAAATCCATATTACATGCATGATACCCATAATACATTGGAAAAACAAAATAAAACATGAAACAGAATAATTAAAATATACTACATCATTGAAATATTAATCAAATTTCTCTTCTTCATAACATGGGGAGAGAAATATATTAAGGGTGATCTCAAGGGCTCTGTAAGGGTAGGTACAATGGAAGCAATAATCAATCTATATAGAAAGGTAAATATCTGAGAACACTTCATATTTACAAAACATGATGAGGCATAAATAATATGGAAGGTAAGGAATAAAAACATATGCCAGAAATCAATAAATATAGAATGAACTATTTCCACATATATGTCAATGAAAAATATCATGTATAAATAATAACTAAAATTAAATGAGGGAAATACATTATTTAAGGACGTCACGTCTTAGGAACATGAAAACCTATCATTGTCAAGACCTTTCACAAGACAATTTAAAATTAAGGGTTAAAACCCATTTGGACAACATATTCATCTCATGGGAACCTGTCTATGCATCGATGAGCAATATAAAGTCTGTGATCCACCCGTCATTGTCAGTCCAAATTATTTCTCATATTGAATAATCAAAATAAATAATACGCCTTATAAAATAACCATATTGAATGGGTAATATGAATCAATCAATAATTACCATGAAGTAAATAATATAATATCATGAAAATAATGAGATTCATGATATAACAAGTCAAAAGGTATAATATACACTATATAAAAGAAACATGGTGCATAACATTACCATATGCCTCCATAAAATGAAATTGAGACGAAATCCATTACCTTAAGTCCAATACTCTCTGTATTTGTATGAAACTCATGTATGATGGTATTACTAATATATATTAGAATATTAATAATATTTATGATATCATATATGATTTCATTATGACTTTATATTACCCTTTTATGAACAATTCCAAATTAATAAAACATTTCAGGTAATAATCGAATCTTTTATTGTACATGTTTTGACATGTTATTCTTGATCATATTACATATATCATGATTTAATTACTTAAAAAATGTATAATATTATTTATATATCATATATATTCATAATAGAAATATATATACCAGATATGAATACACCGATCATTGAGACTTTAGGTCGTATCAACATAAGAACATTGTTTCCATTTTCATACCCTATGAATGGAAGTAAGTGAATGGAATATATGTACACACACACACACACATATTTTTCCATTATAATTTTTATGTCATATATTTCATAATTATTCATAATATATATCTTTATAGTCATTCATGGATGGTGAATGTGGAAAATGAGTCTCATCGCGTCATGGATATGGTAAGCCGTACCTACGCACGAGCGACGATATGAATTCCTTAATGGTTTAATGGTATTTATTTGGATTGAATATGAATTTTAAAGAAATAATACCTTGTTATATTTATTATTTAATTCATTTGTATTCATCATTATATCCATGGAAACAAAGTATAGATGAAAAACAGTTTACACCGCGATATGGGGATGGTAAGTCGTATGTAGGCACACATGGTGATATTGTTTTTTATAGGATGGGTAAAAGACGAATATGGTTGTCCCATAATCATAAAAAATATCAGAATATATTATATTCTAGAGTTATTATTTTAGTATGGTAACAACTTAGTAATAGGAAGTTTAAGAAGAAATGAACTTTGAAAGAAGGGATAAAATGATTACCTCTTTTTCAGGTGTCTCCATTTTATTTGCACAAAAGGACTCTTTAAGTTGGTTTTATGTCCAAAGGGCAGCCTCTAGGATGAATTTAGGTAAGTTGGGTGGATATTTGGGCAGTGCATGGCTGATCCAATGGTATTAGGAGTTGTGAATATGTTGGAAGAGGTGGTGCCCTTTTATACGAGGGTAATGGGGCACTTTAGGAAGATATTGAAATATTATATTATTATAAAATTGATTTTCGGGTTCAAATGGTCAAAAACTCATTTATTTAAAAGATAATATGTTTTTGGGTTGATAACCTCTCAACCAATAGGTTTTAGACAAGTTAAGGTCACAATGTTAACCTTATCTTTTAGCTTTAAACCTTAGTTAAAAACATTAACTCTTACCATGTCTTCTTGTATTTTCATAATATATGATAACTATATTTAATATAAAATACCAATAGAACCATACATGGATAATTAATGACATTTTTAACATTATATAAGTCAGTTTTATGAATATTAGATTTTTAGGACTATTATATCATTTAATAAAATAGACTTTTTTTTAAAAAGTCATTTATGTCAATTTTTGACACTATAAAATAATTGATTTTTTAAACTCATAATAACATGATTAATTCATAATAAATGCATTAATTAAAAGATAATACGTCAATATAATCTTTAAAATTCATGGATTCCATCAAAATGTTCAAATTATATTTATTTTAATAATTATAATATCATTTATTAGAATATTTCATTGATAAGGTAATCACTGCGACATCATTGGGTCATAAAAAAATTTATTTATTTAATGTCTAAAAATTATAAATAAAATAAAATAATGTAGGAAATAATTTTAGTTTACTAATTAATATTTATAGTCAAATATTTCAGTCATATAACCCGATATTAAAATTGTTTTAGTGAAATATACATGTTTGTGTTATATTTCTCTTCCTTTTAAATTATTTCGTATAACATGTCATTATCACACCCAAATGGCCCCATTTGGTCCCCAAATCGACCCAAGGATGAAAATGGTAAAAAAATATCTCATAAAATAGTATTAGGACATTTTTCAGGTTATTTTTATGTTATTATAATATTATTCTATACCCTTATTTACCAGATTTACCATGTAACCATCGTAAATAAAAATAAATTTTGAAGATACTATTCATAATGTCCAAAAATAAAATTTACCTATTTATATGATTTGGAACTTCTGATTCAAAATATGGAATCATTTTTACAAATTCAAAACACAGATGTTTCAGTAATTAATTTAAAATAAATTCTCATTGTCAAAACTAGAATGTGGGGTTTTAAGAAGTAAAAACATTCAAAAGACTGACATTTGTTTATATACAATTTAACTATGAAATTATATCTAATGACTATCATGGTATTAAATGATAAAATTGTAATCCAATTACACTTTAAAACCAATTAAATAGACAATATATAAATGTAAATAAATTATATGATAAAGCAGTTTTGAATTAAAATGCAGTATCATTCACTATTCAACAAAAATTGAAACTTTTCAGAAAATTACCAAAATTTCACCCTAATCTAATTTTGATATTAAAAATTCAAAAATGTTGGCTATTTTGAAAAATAATGTTTACAAAATTTCAAAATTTGGTTACTACAATTCATAACTACTTTTTAAACGGCTACGTTGATAAGTCATGGCATGTTTGAACTTGGGGTTGCGTACAACACAAGCCATTGAATTATTTAAAAAGATGCATACCATGGAAGCTTTGGTTGTTACATGAATGAAACAAAAAACATTGTTTATGAATTATTCTATTAAAATCAATGTGCAGAATTGTATATTCTTGAAAATCATTCTTAATATGCACTACATTATGAAACCATGTTAATTTATTGTCATATTCTATTCAAAATTTTCATAATAATTTGAAGTGAAATGTGATTTAACCCAATAATATCCACCAATAGTATAAAACTAGTTTTCAGTAGTGGCACGCTCACCATGAAACATAATGATGCTCAAGATATACTCAGCCAAATCTATTCGTGGTTAATACCACAAGATGCATTAGAGACAACACCACATCTAATTGTAGTATCATTGTAGAGATATTTTTATAATATACTCATTTAATCACTTCCATACAAAAACATTTGGATGTGATATTATACATAGACTTTTCATTGGGGTTTTCAAAAAGGTTTTCTAACACTAATCTCCAAATATTAACTAAACCATACTCTAGTTAAAACTATATGAACCCCTAATTTTATTACATAAATATTACATATTATTAGATTAATATTCAATATCAAATATTATAATTCATTTAATAACCATAAATTTCTAGTGTATTTTGGAAATAGATACTCAATCCTCTTATTACAAGAAAAATATTCATCCTAATCCACATAGAACACTTCTAAGGTATACCCTACTTAAAAAATCTTATTCTTAACATGGGGAAGGAAAACATAAGAAAGGGTGAGCTTAAATTATTAGTAAGGGAAAACATTGGAGATATAAATTAATTATTATATGCAATAATATGATAAGAATAAGGGTTTGGAATCATTATCATAACATACAGTTCTCTTACCCAATATGTTATAGCTTATAATCATGATTCATGGAGTAAAACATTATAATAATCAAAGAAAATATTTATATGAGTGAAAATTCATAAATAATTAACCATTAATAGTGAGAGCATAACACAATCATTAGAATTTTGAAAAAAAATACATTATTATAAACTCATGAACATGAATAAATAAAAAAGTATTACTCATTGAGGAAAGGATATAATATTAGGCCCCCACATAAAAGTTTGGACATGAAAACCAGGTCAAGGGATAATCATATTGACATTAAATCCAGGTCCATGCATTAAATTATGTACATGAAATACATGTTGATACATAAAATAATAAACATGAAATCAAGTTTATTCATAACATATTAATTTCATGAGTTATTAAAAATTACCCAATGTATTGGCGGGATATAATAGACCCAACCATCAAATAATCATAATCCATTTATATAAAATCCATGAGATCATAAAAAATTCAACATATAATCATATTATAACACATGGTAAATAAAAATATTTCAAAAATAATTCATTATAATAATAATATAAAATATTATGAATGAATAAGGATGATATAATTGAATCATATACCACGTAAATAATAATTAACATCAACAGATGTTGTCAAAGATGAAAATTTTCTTTAAAGATCATAGAAACATTTCTTGAGGAAAATACTATTTTCATTTTGATTACAGATTTTTAAAATATAGAAATTTACCAAATATTTAGGAAAAAATTTTCTTTGAAAATAACCATAGAAAATTTTGAATTAAAATCCAACTTATTGAGTGTAACGTCCCAGTCCCAGAAGCCACCCAGAGGCACCTCATACCCGGTTGGTCACATGGTCTCAAGCACATTTCCCTGAATGCTATAGGCTGCCGAATTGCAGCGAGGGCCATGGGTGTGATAGTGGAGAAACTATGCACTCATTTGGAAAGTAACATAGTGAAAAAAAAGCAGATAGCAATCGCAGAAGCAGTAATAATTCCATACAACAGTAAACAATGGAACACTAAATGAAATAACTAGTTAGAGCACACACACATATATATAAATGATGCATGATACATATGTCTTGGAAAGTATCCAAATAAGTCACAATGCTGAAATAAAGTACTAAACCAAAGTACAATAGAAAGAAATAAACAGCTCTATAGCATCACAAGCCTAATCATGGTCCTATGCTCTCTAGCTCCAACACAGTCAAGTATCTGAAGTAGAAGGGTGATTGCCCTTATCTATACCTGCAATAATATAATCTGTTTGGGCCCAAAAGCATGACCCAAACAGGGTGTGGGACTAATCCCAGTAGGAATACCCCAAAGGACCTGTGCCTAATAGTCAGTGAAAATATATGGCAGGCAATAATTAAAAAAAAGAAGTAAATAAGGATGTACTCAACAGTAAAAAATTTCACATTTTTTAAGCATTCAGTTCCACATAGAAAGTAAATAGATAATCACAAATAGGTAACCCTCTAAGATGTTCTCACAGTCTAATCCCCTCCGGTCTTACCTATCTAACACAAGAAACCCTCTGGAAAGTACACAAAGTCTAACCCTTCGGGTTCTGCTTTAGTATAGACTCTCTAGGGAAGCACTCACCGTCAATTCCCCCTATAGTCTCGTATCTATAACTAAAAGGAACTCTGGGGAATCAATTATGTCACATTCCCCCTATGGCCTGCGTCAAGGAACTACATACACTCTAGGGAAGCACTTACATCAAATTCCCCTATGGTCTCACATCGTAACAATAACAACAAACACTCTGTAGAAGCCCTTACGCCCATTATCCCTATAGTCCACTACACCATGTTCTCACGACCCTGTGCAAGTCAAAAAAGAATAGCTATGTAAAGTGGCAAAATTAAACACCAAGAACTACATGGCTAACCAGTCTACAACATAACAACATGTCAGATAAACAAACACTCCATCCTACAGTACCAGGCATGGGAAAAAACAGGGCATCCTAACAGGCTAAGCATGACCAAACGATCATAAACAAACATGCATGGGAAAACACTTCCAAAGCATATAAATTTGCCTTATTCTCATTCAATTAACCTATATTCCATCATAAAAGCATAGAATGAAATTAACAGGGCTAAAAAAGTAAACACGCAATACACTGTTCAAGGGTATTGGAAAATTTTGCACATATAACTCAAAGGCTTTCTAAATGAAGGCACAAACCACCTACCTCTACATCAGGAGATCAATATACTTGAGTCCCAAGCCGCGAATCACCTTATAACGTCATAGATCTACAAAAACATCTAAAACATTCAACCCACGATATCTCACGAGAGAAAATGAATCATAAGAAGGTGTTCAAGAAGAAGAGAGAACTCACTGATGCGATTCCAACGCAACTGACAGAGTATGATTCGAAGAACGAATGCTTGATCTAGGGATTAGTGAATATCCACACCATACGGATGATCTTGGACGAACTAGGTCAATAAGTAGATGATTCTGTTCATCAGACGTGACCCCGTTACTTTTAATGAAAAAAATAATGTACACGGTGTGTACTTTAGATGTACACGACGCGTACTTGCCTTCACCGGCCCCCAAATTAGGCGGTCTCTAGGTCACCACACATGGCCGTGTGCATGGATGTGGCACGACCCGCACCCGACTACCTATGGTAAGTGAGTATATGGCATGTACTTATGAAGTACACGACATGTACTTATGAAAATTCTAGAAAACTCCTCTTTTTCCTCAAAAAAACCAGAAAAGGAAAACATACCAGAAAAGAAGATCTGGGTTCTTAAAAACTTACCCCTTAAAGAAATTCGTCCTCTTATTTCCCTAGAAAGGTGGTGTAGAAGTAGAATCCTTGATTATATCTAGCCACTATGATCGTACATTGGAATCCCTCTCCCAGCTCTCGTCCTGTACTTGGTCGTGCTTCCATAACACTCGTACCAGAGGAAGAGACCAGCCACATAGAACCTTCGTATTATGATCAACAATCCGGATATGATGCTCCTCAAACAAGGCATCCACCTCTAACTCAACCTCCTTAGGATGGAAAACAAGAGGAGGGTCTGAGAAGTAACATTGAAGATGAGAAACGTGAAATACGTCGTGCATATCCTGGAATCTATGAGGTAACTGTAGCCGATAGGCAATCGGCTCGACTCCCTCCAAAACCTTAAATGACCAGATGTACCTCAGTGAAAGCTTACCCTGTCTCCTAATCCTCTTGTGCCCCATACTCTGTGTGACACGCAGGAAAACATGACCTCTGACCTCAAAATTTAGAGGTCATCTCCACTGATCAGCATAAGACTTTTGTTGAGATTGCGTAGTAGCCATCCTCTTCTAAATCAACTATATCTGCTTTATGGCCTCCTGGACAATATGAGGTCCCATCATAGCTACCTCTCCTATCTCCAACCAACATAAGGGTGATTGGAATGACCTACCATTCAAGGCCTCAAAATGTGCCATATGAATAGTTTATTAAAAACTATTAGTGTAGGAAAAATCCACAAGAGGTATGTGCTTCTCCCAAGAAACTCTAAAATCAAGGATTCATGCTCGCTGCATGTCCTCATGAACCTGAATAGTACGCATGGATTGGCCATCTATCTGGGGATGGTAATCTATACTCAAAAGTACTTGTGTACCCAAAGCCTTCTAAAGCCCCTACCAGACCTGAGAAAAAAAACGTGTGTCCCAGTCTGAAACAATGGAGTGTGGAACTCCATGTAAATGTACAATCTCGCGGTTGTAAAACCATCCCAGATCATCAACACTAAAGGTCTCCTTGATCGGAAAGATGTGAGAATACTTCGTTAGTCTATCAATGAAAACCCATACAATATCATTACCTCGAGGTGACCTTGGTAAACCTGTCATGAAATCCATCGCGACATCATTACACTTCCACTCGGGAATGGGTAACAGCTAAAAAGCCATGCTGGTTGTTGATGCTCCACATTCACCTGTTGATAGGTGGAACACCTCATAACGAACCCAGTAACATACTTGTTCATACCTGGCTACCAATACTGGCGGTGTAGATCACGATTCATCTTGGTGACACCATGATGAACTGCCCAAACCGAGGAATGAAAGTCCCGCATCAACTCCTCGTGTATGTCTGATGACATCCATATGTACCCCTGGAAACACAAGTTCTCGTCCTTGCCTATGCTCCATCTAGTAATAGGGTCCTCTCCTGACACACTTTCCCATAGGACTTGGCATTCAGAATCTGATATCTTCTTTATTCGCACTCGATGAAGAAGAGTAGATGTAACAACTACAGAAGAAAGAAACATCTACACCTATCTGTCATGCTCCTCCAAATGCATCTCAGAGAAACAGTGCGATAAGCTACCACTCACTACTAGCCTCTTGAACTACCTATATCTGAGTCCTCCTACTCAACGTATCTACCACATCGTTGACTTTCCCCGATGTATAGGCAAGATAAAAGTCAAAGGATTGAAGGTACTCAACCCACCTTCGCTGTCTCAAATCCAAGTCACGCTGGGTGAAGATATTTTTGAGACTTTTTTATTTGGTGAAAACCACAAAATGATCTCCCAGAAGATAATGTCTCCAGTAGCTTAAGGCATGAACAACTTCTGCCAACTCAATATCATGCGTCGGGTAATTCCTCTCATGTGGCCTCAACTGCCGAGACCCGTACGCAACAACTCCTTATCTCTTCATAAGCACTGCTCTAAAACCAATACCTAAAGCATCATAATACATAGTATATCTATTTCCTGGATCTGGAAAGACTAGTATCGGTGCTGAAGTCAACCTCCCTTTCAGCTCCTAAAAAGATGACTAACAGGAATCTAGCCAAAAGAACTTTTCACCCTTCTTAGTTAGTCCCTTCAATAGCACTACTAATCATGAGAAGTCTTGTAGGAAACACCTGTAGTATCCATCCAGCCCTAGAAAACTTCATACACAAAGACATTCTTCGGCTGCTCCCAAGAAACTACTGCTCTCATTTTCTCTGGGTCTACTGATACTCCTGTCTCTGAGATAACATGACCCAAGAAGTGAATCCGGTCCATCCAAAACTGGCATTTTTGAGAGCTTAGCATATAACTTATGATCTATTAGTGTACTCAAAATGATTTAAAGATGGGTGGAATAGTCGTGTTGAGTATGAGATTACACCAAGATATCATCCAAGAAGACTACCACAAAAGAATCCAAGTATGGATGGAACACTCGATTCATCAGTTCCATTAAAACTGCAGGTGTGTTTGTGAGACCGAACGACATAACTACATACACATATAGACTATACCCGCTCTAGAAGGCTATAATAGGTATATAAGATGGTCTAATGCAAAACTGATGATAACCGAATCTCAAGTCAATCTTCGATAACACCCGGGCTCCTCGAAGTTGATCAAATAGGTCATAAATCCTAATAAAGGGATATCGGTTCTTGACCGTCAACTGGTTCAACTTCCGATAATCCACACAAAGTCTGAGGGTACTATCTGCCTTCTTGGAAAACTAGATAGGAGAACCCCAAAGAGAAGTACTTGGTTGGATAAAACCCTTATCCTGCAACTCCTCCAACTATTTCTTAATCTCCTGTAACTCTGGTGAAGCCATTTTATAAGGAGGAATGGACATTGGTGTCGCTTCTGGAATGAGCTCAATAGAAAAGTCTGCCTATCTCTCCTGAGGAAAACCTGAAAAGTCCTATGGAAAGACATCTGCGAAACGATCCAACACTAGAGAAAATTCCATCTCTGAAGTCCCCTGGTCATCTAGATATAGACTATCAATCTGGGATATAACTCCTCCCAACCCATGATTCTCGGGTCCCGCTCTGCTTGCATGGACAACCCATTCACCCTTATAAAGAAATGATATGTCTTATGGTGATGTGAAACTCACCCTACGATGATAACAGTGGACAAAATCCTGGAAGGGAACTAACCATTCTATTCTGAGAATGAAATCATAGCCTGTCATCTCTAGGACATAGATATCCCATAAGAAGTGACACCCACTAACTTTAAGAGGGCACTCCTTGCACTGTTGTACACTAGTCGTTCCTATCACCAACGATGTTTCTAAAATCAAGATATCATCAGAAGAAAAGAAACAGAGCCCAAGGATCTCCACAACAACAACATATATAAAGCTATGGGAAGCCCTTGCATTGAAAAGAGAAGAAGCAAAAATTGAGGTAACTTGGATCGTACCTCAAACTGTAGAGGTTCTGAGATCCTTCGCCTGCTGGGTCGGCTCCACTGCAAAAGTATGACCTGAACTGTGACCCTATTACCCTTCCTGAACACTTTGAGCTGATCCACTCTATTGTCACTAAAATCCTAGCGACTGACTATCATGGTTGTGACCTCCACCTCGACCTAAATGGACAGAAGAACTCTAGTTCCCATACAGATGAGAAACTAGTGGCTCTGCTCCTATACGAGGAGTCATATAAGAAATCCTATGACCAACTACTGGTGAAAAAAACTGACAGAAACATTGAATATGACCCATCTTGCCACACGATCAGCACTCCACTGGGTCTCTTAGGCAATGTGGCCTCGTATGCCCGCTCTTCCCGCACTGGTATCACACCCTTGGCTATCAAAAGAAGTGTCTCTCCTCCTTGGATCACCGAGCGAAGACCACCTGCGATGCTTCATACTGTCTGTAGGAGGGATACTAACTCCAGAAGTTGAGCCACCCTAGCTCACAAATCCAGAATCCCTTAGATTACACTCTGCGATTAGTGCCTGGTTGACTATAGAAGTGATGGAAGTAAGCCTGAAGATGATCACCTGTGATCAGATGTTGTATCTCAGACCATCCTCAAACTTCCTTGTTAAAAATAACTCATCACCTCCTGGGATGGGCATAAAGAGCTGCAGCTCTGTGAAGTGAGAAGAGTACTCCATAATAGAAAGAGTACCTTGCTCCAGACACATGAACTCCCAGGCTCGATCAGCCCCCAAATCTCCGGATAGAAGTAGTCAAAGAAGGTATGCTAGAACTCATCCCACTCCATAACCTGGTGGCATACCTCCTATGAGATCACATCTCACCATATCTTGGTAGAATCCCGAAGCATATATGTAGAATGCTTGAACCTCCTATCGGGAGGCGTCTCCAGGTGATTGAAGATAGACTGCATGACTTCTAAACAAGACTCTGTAGCCTGAGGTCCTCCTTATGTTGTGAAGGTGGGAGGATGTTATTGCTGGAAGACCAACGTCACCTCTACCATTGACGGGGAAAGATGCGGTACTCCATGGACGGTTTGCATGAACCTCATGAAGACCTCTCAGAACTGTGCATCAGCACCTGTATCTTGAATGATGGCCGGTTCCAAGACTGGCACAACTAGAGGATCTACTGGGATTCCTTGATTAGCCATATCTGGTGTCAGATCACTTCCCTGTAACTGGTGAACAACCAGAGGATGTCTTGGTGGCATGAATCTTCATGGTCAAGCACACACCTTAGATCAAGATTTTCAAGGATTGAAAACTAGAAGGGTAAGGATGGAACTATAGAAAGAAGGAAACACGTTTTATAAAACATGGATACACGACGTGTATACTTAACTACATAGCGTGTTACTTTAAGCTATCACATGGGCGTGTACTTCTACCAAAACTGGTCGTGTAACACCCCAAACACACGACGTGTTGTCCTAACACACAATGTGTTCTTGAATCCTCTTCCCCTGAACGAGTCCTTCTACACAACTAAGCTACATGGTTCTCCTAGAATAATACTACACGACATGTTTTTTCTAGACATGGCATGTACTAGACAAGATTCACCGACCCATGTTGTTAGTGACACGGCCGGATACACCGCTCACACTACACGGTGTGTTCCAGATGGACAGATTGTGCACTAAAGGATTTCCACCATCCCGTGTTGTTAGTTCCACGACCAGATTCTAGGGATCTAAACAAACGACATGTACATCTGGTACATGACGTGTCCCACCAAAATTTTGCAAACCCCGTGTCTCTGCCCACTCGGTCAGCGACACGATTAGAGACTACACAGTGTGTACATAGAGTACACAATATGTACTTAACAAAAACAGTTTCTTCCCAAACAGAAGAAAACATGGCGTGTTTTCAAAACTATATGGTGTGTATTCTAGGTTTTTCCAGATATTAAGCCTCAGAAACTACTCCGGAGCCCATAAAAACACTAAAAAGAACATTAAAGTGCCAAATTCTGCTCTGTGAGGGCCCATACTCCCTGCGAATCAAATCTTGGCATCTTATACATGTCATATAAAAGAAAAACAAGGAAATGATCCACCAAATTCTGATCCATGGGGGCCCATAACACCGCAAGAACCAAATTTTGGTGTTCATTCAAACAAAGCCTTACACAAATCAATACCTTATCAAACAACAGTTACTTTATCATGACATCTATCACAACAACATGCATATCTAGCACAACATCTATCACTACAAAATGAAATCGCTAATGCACCCTAAATGGCATGATAAGAATGCATGAAATGTGATTCATAGAAAGTAACTATCTGATGCTTGAGATGGCATACCCTCATCTCATCAGGTTGCAACAGAAATAAAACCTAAATAACGTCAACAATAACAGCAAAAAACATGTGAATCACCCAATGGTGAAATCAAATCAACTGTAAAATTGCAAAACTAGAAAATTGTAATAAATGAGGTAAATTGGCTTTTCCCTGTACATGGGTTAGATTCTCCCAGGCACAGCTTATTACCAAGTTCATATTTCCTTCATATCCTTGACTATAGGCTCCAAAAAGTAAGTCAAGAAGAAAATTTTTCCTCTAATACCACATTATAAAGTCCCAGTTCCGGAATCCACATAGAGGCACCCCATACCCGGTTGTTCACATGGCCTCAAGCGCATTTCCACGAATTCCTGAGGCTGCTGACTAGAAGTGAAGTCCGTGGGTATGATAGTGGGGAAACTATTCCCTCATTGGAAGAGTAACACAATGAAAACAAAATAGATAATAATAGTGGAAGCAATAATAATACCATGCAACAGTAAACAATGGAAGACTAAAAGAAATAACTAGTTAGAGCACACACACACATATATATAAATATGTATATATAAATGATTGATGATACATATGTCTTGAAAAGTATCCAAACAAGTCATAATGCTGAAATATATTACTAAAACAAAGTAAAAAAATAAAGAAATAAAGAGCTCCACAACATCGCAAGCCTAATCTTGGTCCCATGCTCTCCAGCTCCAACGCAGTCAAGTATCTAAAATTGAAGGTGTTTTCCCTTATTTATACCTAGAAAAATATAATTTTTTTGGGAGCAAAAGAATGACCCAAAAAGGATGTGAGACTAATATTAGTAATAAACCACCAAAAGATCTGTGCCTAATAGTCAGCGAATATATATGGAAGGCAATAAGTAAAAAGAAGCAGTAAACAAGGATGTAGTCAATAGTAAACAATGCCATAGTTTCAAAGAATTTAGTTCCACATAGCAAGTAAACAAATAATCAAAAATAGGTATCCTTATACGATGTACTCACAACCTAATCCCCTCTGTTCCCACCTAGAAAACACTAGAAAACCTCTTGGAAGTACACACAGTCTAACCCCTCTGGTTCAACTTTAGTATAGACTCTCTAGGGAAGCACCCGCCGTCAATTCCCCCTATAGTATCATATAGGTAACTAAAAGGTGCTATGGGGACGCACTTACATCACATTCCCCATGTGGCCCGCGTCGAGGAACGAGAGACACTTTGAGGAATCACTTACGCCAATTCCCCCTATGGTCTCGCATCGTAACAATAATAACACACTCTGGAGAAGCCCTTATGTCCATTCTCCCTATGGTCCACTACACAGGGTTCTCATGGCCCTGTGTAAGTCAAACAATCATAGTAATGAAAACAGGCCAAAGTAAACCTTAATAACTACTTGGAGAACTAGTCTATAACATAACAACATGTCAGATAAACAAACACTCCATCCTACAGTACTAGGCATGGTGAAAAACAAGGCAGCCTAACAGGCTAAGTAGGACCAAACTGTCATAAAAAACATGCATGGGCAAACACTTCCAAAGCATAGAAATTTACCCTATTCTCATTCAATTAATCTTTATTCTAGCATAAAAGCATAGTATGCAATTAACAGGGCTAAAATAGTAAACACGCAATACCCCATTTAAGGGTATTGGGAGATTTTGCACATATAACTCTAAGACTTTCTATAGAAAGACAAAAACCACCTACCTCGGCGTCGGGAGATCAATATACTTGATTCTAAATCCTTGAATCACATTATAACATCGTAGATCTAAAAAAACGTCTAAAACGTTCAATCCATGGTATCTCATGAGAGAGAATGAATCAGGATAAGGTGTTTAAGAAGAAGAGAGAACTCACTGATGCGATTCCAAAGCTACCAATAGAGTCTGATTCAGAGAATAGACGCTCGATCGAGGGCTCGACAAAGATCTGTGCCATACAGATGCTCTCAGACGAACTAGGCCGAGAAGGAGACAGTTCTGTCCATCAGACGCAACCCCAATACATTTAATGAACAAAAAATAAAGTACATTGCATGTACTTTAGATGTACACAGCATGTACATTCCATACCCAACCCCCATATTAGGCAGTCTCCAGGTCACCACACACGGCTGTGTGCTTGGCTGTGACACGGACATCACCTGGCCACCTGTGGTAACCAATTACACGGCATGTACTGATAAAGTACACAATGTTTACTTAAAACATTTCCAGAAACCTCGTATTTTTCTTCAAAAACACCAGAAAAAGGAAAAAATACATAAAAAGAAGATCTGAGTTCTTACATTGAGCAGTTCTAATGTCCTGAAATTTTGTTTATACCATAATCATTAAAAAAATATTTTATTCACACCTTCAGCTATAAGTACCTCATTTAGAAAATGATAAAAATATTTATTTTAATCATTTTCTAATAAGTCAAACATGGGTAAAAGTTCTTTAAAAAACATTTTTTAATAAAAAATACATTCTTATAAACATTTTAGACAACATGGATATGGAAGAGAATGGTTTTCTGACCAAAAGTGGAGAAATAGGATTTATTTTTCTTAAATATATTATTTTATTATATGTAGAATGTAATGTGAGAAAAATGATTGTAAAATTGGAATTATCCATGAATAAACATATTAGTTGAAAATTTTATGGTTTCATTATAAAGATATCATTTTATTTCATTCCATGTAAATTCAATCATAAAAACACCTTATTAAAATTAGATTGAAACATAATTCCCTTACCAATTTTGTAACATTTGAATCAATAACTCCTGAAATAGAGAACCATAGATAGATATTTAAATAAAAAATAATTTTAATGAGAAGTATCATACATAAAATTCATGGTTACTATATACACCACAAAAAAGAAATAAGTTGTGACTATGGTATGTGTCTCATAGAAATATAAGTGAGGTGAAAATAATATACCTCAATTCTAGTATTTCTTCATACACATTAGAAACTCAATTATAATAATTTCAGATTTATTATAAATTAATTACATAAACATATGCATATATATATATATCATATAATATATTATATACATGTTAAATTCTATCACATGCTTATTAAAAATTTATAACTAACGATCATAATTACTGGTGATAATAGCTTCGTTTCCCTCGCATGTTTTGATTTGGAAGAATTGATCATTGTAAATTAATCATTGATAAATCACATAAATAATTTTAATCATGATATAAATATAATATATATTAATTATATAAATAGTTCTATCCACAAAATTTAGTGTTAATAAAATTAATTACACAGTTCATAGAGATGGTAAATCGTATATATAAATGATTGTTATACTCACATTTTTGATCGTTGGGATGAAAAAATATATATAATAATTAACCATTATTGAAACACTTAATTTAAATATGTATTTATATATCATATAAATTCATTAAATATATCTTTATTACCATCTATGTAAAGATGAAATTAAAAATTAATCACATCGCTTAGTGGAGGTGGTAGTCCACATGTTTGCAAGAGTGATGCTATCATTTATAAAATAATGGGAATGTAAGAGGGTATATAGGATAATATTATTACTAATAATAATTAAATACGAAATATAATATATCATAATTTTACCAATAATTATAGCTATCTATGAATTATTTTTTTTGGAAAAATGAATTACAATGCTACATGGAGATGATAATCCATACATACACCCGATCAAATTATTTCTTAATATAAGATTGAATGAAGGTGGATATTGGTTTTTTCATTTTAATTTTACCTATTAAATATATAAAAAATACTTAATTATTTATTTTATAATATATACCATGTATTTATATGGGGTAATATAAGAAATAAAATTGAAAATGCTCATTTAACATTTATACCTCTTCATCAAGAAAACTCTTTTGGATCAAACCTTAATCCATGAAATGATATTCTTTTGGAAAGAAAGGAAACTCTATAATGTGATTAATAAATCAAGGAGAGTATTATTTAAGGTCTTTCCCATGCTATGGTGCTCAACCATTATGAATAATTATGGAGGATAAGTTCATTTTTTATGTGAGGGGAGGGACACTCTGGGAATTACATAATGTATTAAATTAATATAAATTACTTTTCAGTAAAAATGGAACCAAACTGATATAATTAGATTATAATATGTTTTTAGTATACATAATATAATAAAATAAAATTTGGACAAGTTGTGATTATATTTTTATCCATATATCATAGTTTTAAACCATCATTATCCCTTTTTATAGTTATCAAAATATCATCATTTCAACTATTTAAGAGAAAATTATATTAACATAAAAATAAAAGGGACCCCTAAATGGTAAATGGTTTATATTTTCATCTATAACTAATTAACATGGATTAAGATAATATTTTTATGAATTTTATGTGATTTTTTAAAATATTGATTATTATAAAATATCATTAATGTCATTTTTTCATTCATTCTGCAATTGAGGCATTAAAGGCATCAATAGTGATATGAAATTCAAATATAAAGCATTCAAAAATCCATAATATTATATAATTATCTTAAAATTCATGTAACATCACAATTCATCAATATTATATTGATTTTACTATTTTGAAATCATTTATTTTCTTTATTTTATTAATTTAATAATTATTGTGTCTATGTTGTGTAATAATTTATGGTATTTATTTAATAAAAATTAAAAATTAAATTAAGAATTTAAAAAACATAATTAATGTTTAAAATATAAATTTTTATCCTAACATACCCTCTTGTAATGTATAATTATATTTTTTAGATATATTAATCTCAAGAGAGACATTTGTGATTAATTAATTTCATAAAATCATATAATGATCAAAATAAAAAAAATTGAACCATCATGCCATATTTTCAAAAATAGGATGTTTATAGAGAAATATAGTCATAAAATATCGTATAATAATGTGTTTTAAATTTTAAAGCTTTGTCCCATAGTTTGAACCGTATTTTACCCATTCTACCCTTATAGAGGTGAAAAATATTTACCACATTTACTATTCATAATGACCCAAAATAAAAGTGGTCTATTTCTAAATTTTAACCACTTGAATTAAAATATGGTATACTATTTTTAATATTCAATCACTATAAGGGGAATCAAAACAATTTTATTATAAATGTGTAAAAAACTATGAAAAACAATTTTTATAAAAATGTGTTTTTAAGAAGAAAAATTAACATACATCAAATCATCAATATTACTGATTAAAATGGTATTAATTATATTATTATAAACAAAATGGATCATATCAAACTTTAATATAAAATATAAAATATATTGGTACTTTTAAATTACTTTATTTTATGAAATGATATGACATTATTTTAAACATCGATATTTTTCACTATTCACTTAAAATCAATAATTCTAGAAAAATTCAACATTTTCAGAATAAGATAATTTTGAAATTATTATTAGAAAATTGATTTAAATTTTATATTTTTTTTCTAAATTTGTATAATTTTTTTATAATTTCAACTAACAAAATGCGATGAAAATCCCTTTTGAAAGTAATACATTTTTTAAATCATAAAATGACTTCACAAAAAAATATTGTTTATAAGAATTAATAATTTTTTTTATATTCTGTGTGGCCATTATACATATAATACATATTTAGGTTATTCAAATTAATACCCTATAATTCACACACTATGTTATAATAATATTGTTATAATATATCACAATTTTCTAAAATCTCAATGTTACATTTTCTGGAAGCTATCAAAAGAATTATTATTTGAACTAAATGTTTAGGGTGTTACAAAAATGAAAATAATTGAAAAGTGTAAACATCCTTGGACAACCATATCACATATTAAAGGACAAATAAATGGTTTCATAAAAAACATTACCTTATATTAGACACCTCTGAATCATTTCTTGTCCTCAAGAATTTAAAATTAAATTTTGGAAAATGAGAATCTATCCCAAGTTAATGATAATAAAATACCTAATTATTCCAAAATGTTAATATAAATTGAGTTAAAAATTGTAAATATATTTTGATTGATCTAATTAATAGAGATTTTATAGAATATCTAGATACATCTATAGTGGAATTTATCAATGATATCTTAATATAATTGATGAATTATGAGGTTAATGAGACAAATTTATAAAATATAATTGAAATCCTATGTTAAGAGGATTAATATTTTAAATTAACCCAATGATAATTTTTTCTTTAGTTTGTTTATTACCACAACCATTTTATCTTTATAAATGGTATATTTTTAAACCATTTAAAGACATATGTTGTTAATGAATGGATAATTCTATTGAATATAATGGAAATATATAATTTCCATGGACTACCATGCTACTATTGATTGTATGTTTAATTTTCTTTCTATTTTCTTCCAAAATGGTCATATCAATTTCCATGGTTTAATTTTCTTTCCATTTTCTTTATACCAACGCATGCCTTATAGTCAGTTTTATAAATATTCACTTAACATAATGTTTGAAGGCCTTTATGGAGAGAGTATATAAATATATATATACAAGAATAATTTAAGGAATATATTCTCATAGAAATATGTTACTAGAAGGAAAAAGATATGAATTAAACTACTCAATGAAAATGGATAAGTTATACATGAGCACAATTCTAATGTATTGGGGGGTAGTTAATCCTTGTGCTATATTTTATAACTTTATTCTATGAAAAAACAACCATTTATTGTATTATCTATATTGGTATCATGTTATATTTTTATGGAAAAATATATAGGGTAAAATAACCCTATCTAATGTATAATAATAATTAAAATACATACATGCATCCACCAATACATATATTCATACATTAATTCTTGCATTCATGTATACATGCACAAATCCATACATACATAAATGAAAAAATACACACCTTTATGAATAAATATGCATATACATAAGTACGTACATATGTTTGTACGTACCTACATACCAACCTACATGCATACGTACATACATATATACGTACATTCATACCTACATACCTACATACATACCTTCTTACAAACATATTTATGGATTGAAACACATATCTACATACCAAAAGACATATGTATGTATATATGAATGTACATATGTATATTTTTCATATGTACCTACTTACATATAACTATACATACCTACATACATATAAACATAAATAAATACATATGAACATACATACATTCGTACATAAAAGCATATTTACTGATGTGCATACATATAGATATACATATGTAAATAAATACATGCATACATATAAATTGATGAGATAATTATTAAAATTAGAAAAATATTTTCAAATAATTTTTCTTTTAGAGAAAAAAGTTTCTTTCCTTCGAGTGATTTATTGGGGATACTTAAGAAGAGATCATTATTTTTTATTTTCAATTTTATATCATTAAAATATCATCATTTTAACTTATAATTACATAAAAATATACTAATTATTTTTATATTTCCGAATTTATTTGGAGGAGGAATTGAAATAAATTCAATCCAATATAAATGTGTATAATGATTTAGAGATTGAAAAACTGATTTCATATTTTTAATGAGATTTTTTACCTATAAGAGAGGTAGTATAATGTAAATATAACTAAAGAAAATAATTTTGATATTATTTCATGGTTTTAAATGATGTATACAATTTAAAAATTAATATTATTTATTGTTTTTTAATAAATTATAAATGTAATTTGTTTTATGTATTTTATTTGGGTAGGTAATAGATTAACAACTAAATGTCTTCATTTATGGGGATTCCATCTTAAATTTTTCATAGGGAAAAATGTTATATATAAAAAAGTTTATTTTACTTAATATATTTCGAAATTGAAGGTGATTCTTTTTTTAAATATGATCTATTTCATATGCAATCATGGAATGATGATTTTTATTCTAAATAATTTATTGTAATTGATATTATTTGGGTCTCTGATATAGAGGCTCATAAACTTCAACACCCTTATAGAAAAAGTAATAAAAATAAAAACACATTCATGAGTTTAGATAACAATGGTTCTTATACTAAATATATTTATATCACGTATATTAATGAAATATAATAGGTCATAAAATAAAATACACAATAGAGTACTATATTATAAATATCATGTTTATCAGTGATATATATAACATGTAAAAAAATATTTATCAAAATCAAGGGGTAGTTAGATGATTTTGATTATACACAAGATGTTCATTCAATATTGGATGTTTAAAAACAATGTAATTATCGCCAATAACTACATAAAATCTAAAAACCAAAACTTTTGGGATGTCATGTAAGGAAAATGGAGAAATGATTTGTTATCCAAGTGTACAATGTCTACATTAATATATGCTATGTAATAATAAAATCTAATAAAATTAGGCATGGTAATCCAATCTAGGAAGAAAATTTAGAGTGACCCAAAACTAATATTTAAATTATTTAATACCTTTTGATTTATTATTTTACATCATACCATATTTTAAAATTGTGATTAATATTTATTTACATAAATCATTGTATTTATCATATACTTATTGGATTAATTGAATTAAATATTAAATTCAATAATACCCCCTAGTCCATGAGAGGATAATAAACTATTTTCATAAATTTTATTTGTTATAAGGTTTTATTTATAATTTTTATGTCTCAATTCATTTTCTATTTTATTATTATATAGTATGAGTTTATTTTTGTAAACTAGAAATGGAAGAAAAATACATATAGTTGTAGGTCTATAAAAATATTTTATGAATTTGGTGTGAATATTAACCAATTTATTTTTTATTTCACAATTTTGTTTTGTGTGAATTATACTACGATTTAGTAAAATATTATTTATTTATTATTTGATGTACCAAATCAATTTTGAATAAAAAAAGGATAATAATTGTATCATATGGATTATATGAACTTTATAATTTATTGAAATTAAAATTTACTAAGTTGGAAATTATTATTATAAAAAAATATTATAACATATAGAAATGATTAATCCATATTAGAATTAATGTGTGATAGTTTGAATATAACAATCATATAATGATTTTAATATCTATGAAAAATATTTATTCATCCCCCTTGATTACTAATAAGACTCATAAGACTAATAAGATAGGGTAATGATATATTTTTTACACTTTTACAAAAACAATGGTACATGGACCTATATGTATATATAATATTTCATATATAACATTCATTAATAATTATGTATGTATTATGCATTGATCATGTAATATTTTGATATTTATCTTCATTGAAAATTTAATTCCATCATATTTGTTAATATATGTTTTTCCATGATGATGAATAATTGATGTATATATAGGCTCCATATATGTTATCATTTAATAATCATTTGATCTGGACCTTTTTCATATATTTTTTCTTTTTCTTAGGATAAAATGATGAATATTATGCATGGTTTACTCTATGCATAACATTAATAAAGAATATTGATTCTTTATTATTTATCACAAATTATAAATTTTTTGATTTAAATGAAACGTTTATATATGAATCTAATGTCCTGAGTTTAATAAAATTTCTATTTTTTCATGTAATCATACAAATTTTATAACATGTAATAGAGGACATATGACACTATTTGATTGTATTTCCTTTTTTAAAACCCTTAAAGGAAAAAATAAATATCATTTATCAATATTTTAAAGGAATGGAATTTAAAACATATTTAATTGGGATTTATAATGATTATCCCTAATTCTACGATATATAGAAACAACATTACATTGAGATAAATAATTCTAACAAATCTAATCATTATTTCCATAAATATTACTTTTTTACATAAAATTTTTAATAATGACCCCTCATTTCTATCTCAATTCATTTTCCAAAGTTCTTTTATATCTATATTTACTCAATATAATAATGGAATCAATGTAACAAAAACACATATATACAAGACAGTCGAATATCGGTGGAGGTAATGTATATTTAGTTGATCTAAGGAATATATAGAAGAAATAAAGAGTATAATTTATTTATGAGTTATTTGAGCTCTTAAATCACGATTTACTATAAATTAAAGGTATTTTAGTATTATTTGAACATTAGAATCTTTGAGTGAATTTAGTTATTATGATACATTATCACATCTCTATTCTATGCTCTTAATATTATCATTATTTTGGTAAACTGAGTGAGAATTTATTGCATCCATATTTACCAAAATTATCTCATTGTATCTATTAGGAGGGTGATGGATGTTTCTAATATAGTGGAAAAATATCATTGTAATTGTTCATTTGAATATATTTAAATTCCCAAATTCACCCCAACTATCACAATACTTATATTAGCACTAATGATTAATATTAATGATTAGCATTAACCCAGTGTGACACCCCTATATATATATTTTTAATATAATTAGTAAATCATAAATAGATTACAGTCTTTAATTGAAATAACATTCCACTTTATATTTATCATATATAATTCAAAATTTGAAATTTAGGAATGGTTTTTCACAAAGATACTACTCATAAATATGCAGCCAACATGGATTGTAAATATTTTTCATAGGGAGACCATAAAACGTTAGATATTCAACATAAAGGAATCAATAAATTAAGAGTGTTTTATCTAACATAATCTTTATGATGGTGATATCAAGAATTTCCTCACATTATATGTGTAAAACGATACTTAAAATTTATTTTATTGATTCAATGATTTTTTATGCTAAGATGTTATTTCCATGAAACAAGTATGATTACCTGCGGATATACCTAAGTGAAATATCAAATAATTATTTTTTAATATAAATTATATTATATGGGAAATTCATAGACATTGAGAGATAATATATGTCATTGGGAATGATAATATAAAACATAAAAAATATCCATGATTCAATAAAAAATGTATAGTTCTCAATTATAAATATGTTGAGTAAATCACATTATATAGTCATTATAGTACTCTAGTGTCATTTGATATTATTAAAAATGATAACGAGGATGTGGAAAAAAGGAAAATCTTAAGTAGTAGAATTTATGTATATGAATAATCTATTTGTTGATGAAAAATTTAAAGGCTAAGAAATTGATGATGTTATATCACTCCATTCAATTAATTTTGAAAGTGGAAATGGAACTTTCAAAGGTAAACATTGACACTCAATTTTTCTATGTGGAAGGGTATGGAACACTAATTTTTTTCTTCTAAATTTTTCAAAATGATGATAAAGACCCTTAATTGATGATAAAAATCATTAAAAATTTTAGTGATAGGATGAGTACATAAAAAATGTAATTAAGAATAAGAACCTAAATTCACTATGTGGTAATAGATCATAAGAAATATAGGAAAAAAAATCGAATACTACAAGGACTATAATAAATATTCTCTTATGGAGGTTATAGAGAAGTATCAAACAATGTAAGATAAAAATTATGTGAATGATCGAGTATAAGGGAGAGTCGATCTCAATATAGTGTAAGTGGTTATTATTTGGGGGAAATATGTTTGGAAATCCAAAAATATGAAATCAATTTGAGTGGTTCATGATTCCAAAATTTATAAGTATAATCATAAAGAAGATATGTATGAGTTTACCAAATAAATTGAAATGATCAAATTTGGAAATCAATAAATCATAGAGAGGGTGGATGAGTGAAATATTTAGATCTATGATAAAATGAAGGTTAACAATGTTTTGACAAAAAAATGAAATAATTGATCAAATTGATACTATAAATTGAATGAAACCCATCATTATATGGGGATGAATTTATTTTTTAGAGTATCTTAAATTCTGTAATGAATTCAAGCAATAAAATAAAAAGAAATATATAATAGGTTAGGTAGCAGAATTAAGGACCAATATGGAATTTATAGAATCATCCCCTATGAAAAAACAAAAATTAAAATAACAAAGATAGTATTGGTCTTCATCAAAAGTAGAAGGTAGTTTCAATTGGTGTGAAAGTATAAGAAACCACTGTAATTTTGATTGTTGATTTGGGTGTGACATAGAATCAAAATAATCAATGTACGAAATAGATTAATAGTGTTTTAGAAAATTCAAAATAGAAAATACCAAATAATATGTTTTAATTTTTGGGGAGAGATGAGATATTATAAAAATGTGTGATTAATAGCCAATAAGTACAAGAAATCCAATGTTAAATGAAGGAAAATTAGTATAACGAAATATTTTAGGTTTTCTAACAATGACTACTATTTAGGGTGTGGTGGGGTAAAATTTCCACCTATATCTCATTGATAATGTAGAGTAATGTGCCTATGATTACCAAAAGTGGTTATATATATTTGTTCATTGAATCATTTATTAGGCTAAAAAAATTCAATTTTTATCATCTCAGGATGATGATTTAATATTTTATTTAGAGGAGGATCAAATGTTCCAATAATAAAATAGTCCGAGGTAAATTCATGGATCAAAAATAAATTATTTATGAAGGAAATAGTTTTGGTTATTTCCTTGAAATCATTAAATCATGTTATGTATATATTTTTTGATAGTGAGTATACCACTCATGTGATGATAAATTAGGACCATTCCACACAAATTTTGTTGAAAAAATAATGTGTCATTATATTTAGGAATGAGGAAGGGTTTAAGATTATTGGACCATGAGAATAAAATTTTGTGAAAAAAGAAACATATACATGGATATATTTGTTGTTTAATGTATGGTTTAAAATTTTTATAGAGTAAGATAGCTCTGTGACTTGATACAAGCACTAAATTTTACAAAAAAAATATTGTATCATCAACCTAATGTTTGGTACATTTTTGATATATAGGGTGTGAAAAAAGTATAATATTAACCTCATTATAGTTGGAGAAGATATATTATTCCTATTTAATGAAAAGTAAAAGCGATTTTCCCATAATAGGATTAAACATTTAAGACACTATTTTTTGGAATCTATTGTTGTGAATAAAGGATCTCATGATATACCTAGACTATCAACCTGATAATACACACACATAAAAAAATATTTCTAAATGGAATAATTATTCAGAAGTATTATAATATGAAAGACTGGGGATTATGAATATTTCTTGAATTGGATTATGATAATGTGTGTAAACTAATATCACCAAGATCAATTTATGTGATGAGATAATATAAGTTATTAGATAATGATTAAAACATGTTTTCAATTTTTATATTCATCACCTTGAAGAATTAGGAGATTAATTTCACTACTTAATATTTGATAAAGTTTATAAAGATTCATGTGTAGAAGATTATAAAATTATAAACTGAAAATGGATTAAGTTGAGGATTATCTTTGGGAGTATAGGACGAGGATAAATTATTTAGTAGTGATAAATCCTCAATAAAATGGTGTAGTTGATAGGATAAACTAAACCATGATAAACATATTAAAAAGTGTTATAATTTATAAAGGCCAACTAGAGAGGGTTTTTAAGGAGGATTTATGGAAATATATCTACGTGTATAATACATCATTTTTTTCTAGAATAATACAATATTATTTATGGGAGTTTTATAGGAATAAGGAGACATGAAATACATTTAAATTTTTAAAATAAAATTATTTTATCCCAATAAGAAGAAGAACATGATGTATCAGTATTATAGATATAATTGGAATCATCTTGGTTTATTATCTGAGTGATAGTTTTATATAATTTTTAATAAATACATTAGAATGATATTTTAAAGGCATGATGTTACTATAGTGAAAAATAACTAGAACATTCAACAAAACTATAAGAAAATTGTTGAATAAATTTATGAGTAAATGGTATGATCATAGGGACCACATTGGGATAATGTTGGTTATAAATAAGGTAGTAATTATGACAGTAATAAATTTATAAATTTTTATGAATATAAGGTTATTATATAGACAAAAACAAAATATCAACAAATCCATAATTTTTATATAGGACTAATGTAAATATGAAGAATTATGTCTCTATATAATGATTCACTCCTATATAAAGTATGTCAAATAAGTATTAAAGAGTCCAAAATATATGAGAATTGGGACCAGGAGGTTCATGAAGAGTGTGACCAAATCGAGAAGACTCATAAATTGGATATAATTTTGAGGCTGACAGATAAAACATGAAATTGGAAAAATGGGTTTTCAGTAACAAAATAAATCAACCTGATATGGTTATTCAGAAGAAGTTATGACTTTTGTTTTGGAGATTCTTCTAGATTAATGGTGACAATGTAGATGAAATGTCTCTCCCATGGATAATATAAAAAAAATCAATTATTATTTTTTATTGATGTGTAATAGATATTTGTGGTTTCTAGATGGATTTAAAATTTGTATTATTAAATTAATTAATTAAAGGAATGTTCTACATAGAAAATACATCTGGTACCTTTTTTCAGGATTCTAATAATAAGGAATTTCAGTTGAACAAGTTGATTTATGGGTTCCATTATGCTCTTAGACCCTTCTATTGTAAACACAATATTTATTTGATAAAGCAAAGGTTTTTAGGATGATAGATTTTATTATATTATCTATATAAAAATATGATACCATCAAATATCTATGGTGAATGTATATGTTGATGAATCACTATTTGTTGGATTGAACTTCTCATAATCCAAGTAGTTTACAAAATTCATGATTCATGGGATTAAAATGATAATGATTAGATATTTTATTAATTACCATTGATTTCATGTGACAAAAAGAATTTACTATACATTCATCTCATGATATATCATTGATATATATATATTATTAAAAGATGTTGAATGGATGATTCCAATATAATTAAAGCACTTATTACCACCTAATTGAAGTTTTTAATTATTATAATGGAAAAGAGGTCAATATTATAGATAATAGATAGATAACTGGGAGTCTACTGTATATAATAATGTAAAGATCCAATATTGTTTCTTCTACTAGACAATAAATGAAATACAAGAGTTATACTATGGAAATATACTTCCAAGTGGTGAATAAAGTACTAGGGAATATTTGAGGTTTAGTAGATTTATGTTTTTAGGGTGATATATCTCACTAGGATCTATTATGATATATAAAAATAAAATGGGCTAGTTTTGGTGGTTAATAGAAATCAAAAACCATTTAGTGAATTATATCTTCGAGGGCAATGAATTATAGTTTAGTAAGAAAAATTATTTCATGTCATTAAGCACTAAAAAAGATAAATATGTTATAAACACTCAATATTACATGTGTGTATTTTCAATAAAGAAATTTTTTTTATATGTGAGTTTAAATGTAAAATTCTATTAGAGTCAAATGTGATGATTCTATTATTTTAAAACATAAAAAATATATGATACATCTCTCAAGGATGAAGAAAATTCCTATCAAGTATCACTTCATAATGGAGAAAATTTAGTATTATGTACTGATCTCCAATACCCATCAAGCAATTTTATTAAATAATGGAAAACAAAAGGCACAGAGGGGTCTGACTTAGGGGGGCGAAAATAATGAAGACCTAGGGAATCACCTAAAACAAGACTGGCACACTCTGGGGGCAAGGATCCCAGGCTGGAGAAGGAGACAAGGTCATCATCGTGAGGAAAACGGGATGCAAGAAAATATGCCACTTTGTTTCCCTCGTGCCAAGTATGAAATAACCTGACGCTGTTATCCTTGAGAATCTTGCAGTGCCAGATATGGTATAAAATGCTCCAAGGAGTGGATATATGGTCCATCAGCGCGTCATAGAGGATTTTGTAGTCAGTTTCGATCTTTGAGAGAATCAGATGATTAGACAGACTGAACTGAATCTCTTTCAGAAGAGACCAAGCCTCGGCCTGAAGGGAGTCTCCACTACCGAAGCAGGCTGTGTATGCTGCTACCACACTACCCCATGAGTTGCAGATCACTCCTCCACCCCTCATAATTATTATAGCATAGGAACCATCATAATTGAGCTTCAGCCCATCAGATGGTGGTCTCCAGCATATCCATCGACCCACTAAGATCCTGGAGTGGGTAACCTAAACCTTGTACCGAAGCAACTTCCTCAGTGAAGGAGCTTCCTCCTAATTTTTCAGGAGGACCCCCAGGTTGGCAATCAGCCATTTAGCTCTAGTGATCAAGCCCACCTTCGAGTACTCAATGCCTTCAAAACGTGATTTGTTCCTCGCCTCCCAGATGGACCAATAGCCAGCTGAAAGAAGGATTGCCCTCGCCTACTTCTCAGAGTTATTAGCGTCAGCTCCCTGGAACCACTGCTGCAAGAAGGAATCACCCAAACCGATTGAAGAAGACATGCTGGAGAACTCCCCGACTGCTTCCCAAACAACTATGGACCATTCACTTTCAGAGAATAAATGATACGTGGTCTCAACAGATGGGGATCGATAGCAAGAACATTTGGAAACAGTTGAGACCCCTCTCTGCCAGATCTCCTCATCAGTAGAGATGGCGTGGTGAGGAAGCCTCCAAGTGAGGAAATTATATTTTTGAGGAACAATTTTGCACTAGAGTAGGTGGTCCCATGGATCCTGAGCTTGGTCATCCTGAAGAATCGACCTATAGGATTTAACATAGAAATAACCTGAAGAGGTATCCTTGAAAACGCACCTATCTGGGTCGTCCAAGAGTTTTATGAGATTGAATAATCTGAGCTGTTGTTTATTCAGGACCACTTGGATGAAATCAGGATGATCACTTTCTTGCTTGAAGGTGATGTCAGTGACCGGGAAGCCAGGAAAATGTGGTAGTGGAACCCCTACTCTCTATAGTACATTTGGGATATCCTATTTTGTTGATAATTATTCATTCCTTTGATTTCCTCAAAGGAATGACCGTTGGGTTCATTGAAAAAATAAGAGAGAAATTGGTTATGAATGTTAGAGTGATGATTTCTCAAACCAATTAAGGGTATAATAAATAGGGAGGTCACTTCATTGAAAAATAAAATATAGAAAAAATATAATGGGAGCAGAAAATCATTAGTGAGAATCCAAAGCTGGAGAATTATTCATTTTTTCTTCAACAAATTATGACACACTCCGAGATTCAATATTCTATATTTTAAAATTTAGGAGTTTGTAATATGTTACTCAAATGTTTTCAAAGTGACCCATGTTTTTCTATAATTTTTATGGATTTAAACAGGGGAATCACAATGGATGGTACAATTCGTGGCATGGTGATGCTGGCCATAGTATGGTCTAGCAAGCTATAGTGTAGGGATTAGGAGGTGAATTTAATGAGCTACTTCTGTATTTGGTATTTTTGTGCCATGGTCTCCTGGTTATGACATAGTTCCCTAGAGGGAGTATATTTTATGAAAATTTATTTTGGGTAGGGTTGCAGCATGTAGTATGGGTATGACGTAATGACTTTAGTCTGGTGATCACTGCATAATAGAAGTATCTTCCAATGTGTAATAAACAAGGGTTAGAGTTTGGTCGCTTCTTTAAATTTTGATACCTATGAGGAATAGTGTATCAAAATATGGTGTATCACCTCCCAATAAATGTTGTATCTATGGCGTGTGAAGGGTAACAGATATGGGACATGGTTTTAACTGAAGGCCTTTGGCATGGTGGGGAAATCCTCCTCCATAATATGGGGGTTGTGGAACGGTCTATCAAGCTACGATGTGGTATTTTATTTTAATCCATGACTATAAATAGCCCTAAACCATTCAAATAGACACTTCTTAAACCTCTCTACCATGTAATTTAGGTGTGTAGAAGATCCCTTTGAAGTATTTTGAATCCCTTCTTATTTGGATTTGACCCCAAACTCTTGGAGATCAATAATTTGAATTTTATTTTCATTAATGAGGTAGGTGTCTCAATACAAATGATATTGTTCGTGAATAACATAATGTTCTTATCAAATTTTGTATAAATATATTTGGGTTTTCTTATGGATTTAAAGTATATGATATTAAAACGTATTGGCTTTATTAAATACATGCTTTTAAATGTATTTTCTTTTATAATGGATTTGGACATGGGGTTGATCTTGGAATGCCTTCATTTTTCTTAAATGTTTTGGTTTTGTATTATCTGTACTTTTACATTGATCATGGTACCACCATATCCAAAATGTTATCCAAGATATAAATATCATATATATTAATTTTATATTTATTTATAGTAATCCATAAATATATGAGACAAAAAATGAATTTACATCATTCATATAGACGATAGGCCACATGTACACATAAATGTTGTATCCATTTTCTTAATGGATGAAAAAAAGAAACATAAATTATACATTGAATTTTCAAAATAATTTCCCTTTCATAGGTGTAATATATATTCATTAAATATATCCTTATTACCATCCATGTCAAAATTAAATAAAAAAGTAATCTCATCGCTTAATGGAGGTGGTAGTCCACACATACACATAAGAGATATTATCATTTTCCAACATATTATAAGGTAAAAATGTAAGATTGATATTATAATTAAAAAATTATAACAATGTAATAAATATAAAATATAAACATTAAATAAATAATTATCTCCATCCCTGAGAGTTGGTGATGGAAAAAAAATTACATTGATTCGTGGGGCGGTAGTCAGCTGTACACACGATCAATGGTTTTGTATCCCATTTGATAGTGGAGGATATATATATAGGTTACGAAATTAACATTGTGACATAAAAATATTTTGTAGATAATTATTTTATTAAATCAGTATATATAAAGATTATTTTAAGGGGATATAGGAAGAAATATATAAAAAAATTCATGGTTAATGAATATATATCTTCTTCAAAGAACCACATTAGGTTTATAAGGAATGCCTTCTTAAGATGGTTTAAAAATAAAATTAAGGAATATAGGGTGTGGGTAGGAAAATAAGGAATTTTTATGGGTAAGTATTTTCTGATCCAAATGTATCATGGAGTTCGGAGAGGAGATGAGATGAGATATCCTAATATAAGTGTGGAAAATAACATACTTCAAAACTATATGGAAATTTCCCAAAAGACTCCAAAATGATAAAGTAATTTATAAGAAAAATACTTCCATATAACCATATATTCTAATTTTGGATTTTATAATGTTTAAATATTAAAATATATTCATAATTAGACATGTTTTATTAGAAACATTATCATTATCTTTTTGTTTAATCCCCTAGAAAACCCATTTTAGCCTTATTCATGGAAATTTATTTTTACTATTTGTACTACTAATTGTTACCAAAAATTAAATTGAAAATTTTATATAATATTAATTATTATGATTAAATATATGTAATCTATTTTCTAAAATTAAATTAATATAATTTCTCAAATTAAAATTAAAATTAAAAACACATAGCTGATGAAAAAATGTTTTTCAAATGAAAACTATTTCAAAAGTATAAAAAGATTATATATAAACATTGAACATAATATTGGTTACAATAACTTAAATTGGGTTAATAATATATAATTGAGGTAATTTTACTTTTAAAACCATATTGGAAGAAATTGAAATATGTAAATTCATTAAAAGAGAAGGTGGTTTTCAATAAAAATCATTATTAGTTACATTTCATAGAATAATTAATCATTTAAAGAAATTATAAAACATTAATTCTAATATAATTATGAAAATTTGATTGAAAATTTTATGTTAATTTTTTAAAAGTTATTTTTTAAACTCTGAAAAAATTAATTTTTTTTAGTTTTTCGCAAAAAGCACTGAAAATCATTTTTTCAAAAAAAAATGTATCATAAAAGCATATAAATACTTGATAAAAAATTATTTTCTTATTTAAAAATATATTTTATTTATATAAAACCTTAATAGATAATTTTAAAAAAAATTTCTATTCCAATTCACAAAACCAAATTTAATGTCTAGGATATAAATGTCACATTAAGTACTAATATTTTAGTTGTTGATTGTAGATTATTTTAAATTGGAGTTTCATGAAACAAAATATATTAAAGAAATTCATTATTTTTGAATAAATTCTTAAAACAATGGGGTGTTACATTATTCTCTAATTAAAATGAATCAATCCTTCTAAATTATGTCACTCCAATACAAACAAATGAAGATACTTATTCCAAATCATATCCTCCTATTCCTATGTGGCTTTGTCAAATTGGTTGTTTAACTATAAAAAATTGAATAGGTGACTGGTCTTGTTATGTAGTATAATCTTAATAGGTTTGCCTTAATAACTATGAACATAATTGAATAGTAGGACCTCTGAGTTTAATAAATTTGGTGGATCAGTTATGTACTTCTCCAGGAGAGATACATGGAACATATCATGGACGTAAGATAGGATCAGCTGGAGTGAGAAATGATAAGATATTATCCTTACATGATCAAGAAACTCAAATGATAAATTATACCTTGGTATCAAAATTCCTTTCTTTTAAAATTTCCTAACCTTTTTCATTGGTGTAATTTGTAGACATTCCTTGTCACCAAAATCAAATTATGAATCCCATCTAAAATTATATGTATAAACTTTTTGCTAACTTTATGCTACATGTATGTGTTGATGAATAGATCTAACATTATCTACCATTTTGTTTTCATCAAGATCAGGTCCCCGTATCATTTATTATCTGAATCCATTCTGATATGTTTCATTTCACTACATATTTACCAATTGGTCTCTATATGGAGACATTTGAATGCTCAAATTGAATCTATTGATGTAAGAAAACTCAACTGTAATAAATTTTTTATCCCAACCACATATAAAATCCATAGAACATTATATTAGTATATTCTATATGTTTTTAATGGTTCTATCATACTAACCATCTATATAATAATGATATAAAATATTGACACTCAAATCTGTATCAAGATATTTTTGAAGACTTCACTTGAATATAGAGGTAAACCAAGAACACTGGGAAGACATAATAGAATGTGGTACTCCAAAATACCTTACTAATTCATTAATGTATATCCTATGTAGCTAAAACAGAGATAAATCTTCCCTGATACTGAAGAAGTGTGTTAACTTTACAAGGTAATAAATTATATCCCATATTGTTTTATTCCTTTTGGATGTTTTGGGGAGTCTAATGACCAAATCTAGGGTGATTTTTAATATTTTTTATTCGAGTATCGACAATGGTTGTTACATTCCCTTATAAAGTTTTCTCTCAACCTTTACTTTATGACATAGGAAACACTGAGTTATAAACTCTGAAATATCTCACTTCATACCAGCCTGCCAAAAATAATTTTTCATATCATTACATATCATTATAAATCCACGAAGAATATATAATTAAGAACTATGAGAATACTATAAAAGATCCTCCTTTAAATATGGTATGTCTAGAACACATACACGACTTCTTAACCTTATCATTACATCTTAATCAATGTTAAACACGGAAAAATTTTCTGCATCTTTTACATCTCTACATATTCCTTATACATTCATTTAGTCTTGAAATGGATACATGGTTAAACACTTATTTGGGTAAGAAAATATGTTCCCCCTTACTTCATGATTTTCAGATATATCTATTTAAAATTCAAAAATATTGGATCTTTTTTATCCTTATCATACATAACTTAGAATGATTATTTCAACTCAAAGCATCGACCACCTTGTTCTCTTTCTTAGAATCGTAATGTATTGATTAACAATAATCATTAATCTTCTCTAACTATCTTCTCTAGAAAATGTTTAATTATTTCTATGTGAATATGTAATTTAATGTTTTATTATTATTATATATATCACACCTTTCTAAATAAAGATAATGCATCTATATCTTTAATGAAAAAATTATCACAGCTAACTTCCAATAATGAGTTGGATTATTTTCTCATAATCATTCTATTGTTGTGAGGCATAAGCTATCACCAGCTCGTTTTTAATTCTCATGATTATCTCTATGTAAATCATATATTCTGAAAATCAACTTAATATTTACCTTTCACACCATTAAAAAATTTATACTAACTAAGACATCACGTATGTCAGTTATAGGCATTTTCCCCTTATCTCCCTTCAATTGTCGGCTCGATCCTCACATCCTTTCTCGGTGTTATTTTTTTTCAATTTTATTAAAAATAAGTTAATATAATTCTTATAATTCCCCCATAAATATGATGAAAATCCATAATCATCAAAGGTCATAAAAACTCAAGAAGGCTATCAATTCCATTATATTAATAAAATGACCATTCTATATAAAATAATACATCATGTTGAACCTAAGTGTTACATATACCGAATGACAAAAAAATATTCCAAAATGTCATTAATCACATTAAAATGTCATCACTTAGAAATAAAAAGGGGGTTTTAAGACTATCAGCTTATGACCAACCTTTAACTGAAAACCCATAATTGTATTCATAAATCTTATGTTACTCAAACATGAAGACATATGTGCTCCCAATATTAACAAAATCATTTGATGTTTCATTATTATTATAACCAAAATACCAATGGTAAAAATTCATATATTAAATAATTCTTGATATCCAATTAATAAATACCTCAACCCTTTTACTTAAATTATTTTGTATAATATAGCTCCTTCCAAATAGTGGGAATTACAGTAGTTTATATTATGAGAATTACCTAGGATTACCCTTACACAACCATTGAGGGTTTATTTGAGGAACAAATCATATGAAGTGGGGACCATACCATTAGATGGATACAGGGCCTTTCCAACAATGCATTTTAGGTGGTATCCTATTATACAACCACAAATTTGGTGCTTTCAATAAATTCACTAAATTGGGTATCTAGTAAGATATGGGATTAATTATCAAAGATCGTATAGACCATGAATGTTATCAATATATTTTATTTATGAAATTATTATTCCATAAATAATCATACTTTATGTTGATCCTAAGAGTTACATATACCTTATTCCAAAAAAATGTCTATCAAAATGTCATTAATAATATTAAATTCCCATCACTAAGAACCTAAAAAGGGGTTTCTAAGAATATAAACATATGACAAAACTTAAACTCATAAACCCATAATTTTATCCATTACAATTAATTTAATCATACTTTAAGGAATATATGCTTCAAATATTAACACAATCCTTTGATGTTTTTTGGATTCTTATAACCAAAATACCATTGGTAAAAATATGTCTACAACATGATTATTGACCTAAAAAAAATAAATACATCAACCCTTTTACTTTAATGATTTTCCAAAACATATGTCATTTCATGGTCTAGGTATATCCCCTTTTTTAGGTAATTAACATGGATAATTATCAAGTTCCCTCACATATAAGACATCAAATTCCTTGGAAACTTGTTGCTCTATCACCTTTATTTTCACATAGAAAACATCTTACCATCCATTTTAGATATTTATTGGGGGATTTCTCCCACGTTCATAACAACTAGGAAGCTATGAATTCTGTCCACTATGTTCATTACCCCAAAAACATTAATAAAAGTCAATATTCGTCTAATATAACATGTTAGGACTCTCACTAATTTTTATGTTATTAATCATATATCATGATAGATAATTATGCATATTGAAAATATCATTCTCATATGTAATCATCCTACATAATGTCTTAATGGTTCATCACATTTAGTGTTAACATGATTCCTCCTAGTTCTTTACATGGACTAAAATAAAAACCCATAGTGTGAGGAATAATAATTATAGTACGGAAACCAAATAATCATGAATAATAATTTATAGGATTTATAAATCAGGATGAATTATTTCAAATTGATGAAAATATAGATTTAACCTAGGTTATTCATGGTCCTCATATACTCAACCCTTTCATGTTTTTTCATAAGGAGTTTTTGAATTTTCAAAACATAACTCCCAGGAATTTCAAACTATGTGTGATGTCGGGATTTTTATCATACACTAAGTGATGATCAAGTTAGGTCCCAAAGATTATTTTCAGAGTCATTACCCCTAGGTTCATCCGTGATAGAAACACATCCACATGTTGTATCCATATAGAGATGTATTTTCCTGGAAAACATTCTCTATATCCATCACCAAAATTCCATGAAAGTTTTCTATACATTAACATGCCCTTAGACTTTTAATTAGACATATACAAAGGGATATCACTAAAGTTTTCTCATCATAGTTACTAAAGGATAACTAAACCTTCTTCCAATACCAACTATAATGACCAAAAGTTTTTGTATATAGATATGAAATCTTAATAATTAAATATTAATTACATAACATAAAATTATAGGATATAATCATTTAGGTCAAGTTACTTTTAAAAATGGAATCATATTCAACTGGTTCATATGTGAACAACATCATATCCTACTATGCTTTTTAAAACTAGTACTCGAATTATATATATCAGATATAATAACTTTATTCATAACCTAGGGAAATGAAAATTAATAAAGGGAGAGATCAAATTCTCAATAATGGTAAACAAGGTAGATATCAATATATAATGAGCATAAGGGTATATGATCATGAGAATAACATTTAAAAACCAAACCCTGCATATCACATATCATAAACATAACTAAGTGAATAATTTATGATATTTCATAAGACATAAATCATGAAGGAATCAAATAAGATAATCAATGATATAATAATATTTGTATAGGATATATATTTTTGTAATAAACATAATCATAGAAAATCATATGTCAAGGATAACCTCCAAGAAGTTCCTAAAGTTTTAGGATTGAGAAAACCACCAGTTTTCCTACTTGGAGCTTAGGATAACCTCTTATGTAACCTATTTTTGGGATTTAGATAACCACTAATGTAACCACTTGTTTTGGAATTAGGATAACATCATGTGTACCCTCTTGTTTCAAGATCAGAATATACTCCCTGGTATGCTAATTTGTATAGAATGGGAAAACCACGAATATAAATATTGTGATCATATAAAATTAATCATTACTATTATTTCTGAAATATTTAGGGAACCCATAGTTTATTGTAGGGGTTTAAATTATGTGAAATCACAGAGGTCAGGTACATCATATTTGAATATTCTCCAACAGGTTTTGTTTGTGGGGGTGAAAATTCCCAATGGATCTCATAATCTTGATGACTCATGGACAAACTTTCCATAGGTAGTCGTTTAGTGGGGAAATTGGAAAAAGAAACTTTTTAACTCACATTGGTTGAGATGATGATAAGTTAGGCTCATCACACACATTTAAGGGGGAATTATTGCCTATCCTGGGACCCTATTATAGATTTAAGATATGTTTGGGAATCATTTATTAATTCCCAATTATGTTTGTGGGGATAAACCTAAATAAACGATCCACTATGAATAATCATGGTCCCAGAATAACATCTAAGTATATGAAGTTCTCAATTAATAGAGATATTTTTATGTATTTGAGTATTTAAATCAATTGTAACCTTGTTCATAATGATGATTCTAGTTTGAAGCCATATAGTTGGGTGCTTTGGAGTTTGTTGTCATCTAGGGAGATTGAAGTTGTTTTGATATCAGGATTGAACCCATAAGATGGGCTTCATACATATCATCATGAATGGAATCATAACACATGATGTTCAGTGCTACTTAATAATAAAATCAAATTTTATGTTCATGTGATGAGGATTGAACCATGAAGTTTAATGTCAAATGGAATGAACATCCAGGTGGATGGTTCTAAGACAATGTTTGGTGTGGAATTTATGCCAATGCTGCCCATGGTATATAGAAGAGATGTGCTATCCCACATGGATATGACCCTACCAGGAATGTGGCCCAAAAAAATATTAGGGTGAGTGTGGGTTTTGGGTTTAGACATCATGGAGGCTTCCTACATACCCCAGTTGGGTTGGAATCAAAGCACATGTAATTCGGTATGTTTTAGGCTTATACATATGGAGGAGGCCCATTTGAGGGTACATGACTGGGGATGACACATATCAAAAGGCTTGTAAGGTGTAACATCATTAGTAATATTTCCCTTTGAATGTTTAGGCATGTGTTCTAGGATTATACCTCATAAAAGGCCCTTCTGAACGGATATGGTTTGGGCTTTCATATGAGACGATGACCATTGAGCATGATTGGGTCTTATACCACGTAGGAGGCCCAATTGAATGGATATTGGGACATAAATCTATATATAGGGACCATATGATTTTGGGATTGTGTGGATTTCAGGATCACCACTAACCTCTAATAAATTATGAGTCATAATCAATGTGAGAAACAAGAGGAAGATGCAGATCTGATGATCACACAATCCACTTTTGTCTGATGTTGGGCAGATACTGGAGTCAAAATGGAGGGGGGGGGGGTGTTCAATTAATGTGAATGTCCCCTCTTTTATTTTGGTACCCAAGAATGTCACATTTGGTGACCTATCTAGAAACCTCTTAGGATGAGGAAAAGGGGGGAAATAGAACCACCTCCCACAATAAAGGATAAGGGCTTACTCCATGATGGATTCCCTGGACTAGTAGGGGAATACACCTAGGAAGTTTCCCATTTGAATGTTTTGATGTCATATCATGACCATTTATGGAGGAAGTTTATGATTGATGCAAAATTAATCTCATGTTTTTCACAGAAGGCATCCTATGTTTTTCATATATAATATAAATGATTAATTTCATATAGATAAGAATATGGGAACACAATTTAATGTCATGTTACAGGGATGATGACAGCTAAGTTTAATATCATAACACATGGACGTGTCCTATATAGTTTAACGTCATGTGGTAAAGATGAGTTCTGTATAGTTTAACGTCATGTGGTTAGGATGAGTTCTGTACAATTTAATTTCATGTGGTCAAAACAACTATGATGAATATTCCTAGAAATGGATGGTGTGGGACTAATGTAAGAGTGGACTTTTTTTGTTTAACCTGACATAGGATTTAGGTGAAGGGATCGTAAAAGATTCACAAGAAATGTTATGACTCATGGTATTATATTATGTGTATGTTAGGGTTGTATAAGGAGCAACCCAAAATGTCCTCAACCAGGCTCAAAAAGATCATGGTGAGACTCTCCATTCTCATAGGGTTCAACAATGGTAGCAAAGTGATAGGCCTAAATGGCTGGGACCGCATCCTGATGCTAATCCCAATCAAGGGTGTGGAGACATATCCCCGTGGTAAGGACCAATAGGTACATTGGGTTATTTGGATAGGGTTGGCCATGTAGGAGCTAATGCATAGGGATAGAACAAAAGAACCCTCACGGAAGGATAATTTCTAAAGTAGTTGGTTGAATAGAAGCATCAAAAAGTATATGGAAACAAAAGATCATTTGTGAAGGAGTTGGACACAAAGGATCACATGTAAAGTGAGTCTTCAAAGGATTCTCAGTGAAGGGTCATCCATGAAGGGGAGTCTGTGAAGGATCATTGAGGAATGTTTGGCCTCAAAAGGTTTTCTATGAAGGCTTTCCCATGAAGTTTTGGTCTGTGAATCAATTTATTCATTTGTAGGGTAAAAAAATAAAGCATCATGTCGCAAACGACACTGCCTGCATGTGGCATCATTTTTGAAGGGTCTTCCATATAGGGTTAATGGGATATTGTCCCCGAATGGACAACCATGTATGGTTTGGGGGATAGTTTCTTAAAAGTGATTCATGTGTGGGATTTCTCCTACACCTTCTCTTGATCTTTCATATGTACTCCCCTCATCTCCCACTCTCATATTTTTATAGAGGTGTGGCGTAACCAACTACTTGGTTTGTCGGTCGTGGTGTGCTGTGGGGATTCCATTTGTGGGAACCCAAGAAGAACACCCATGCACGTAAACTATTTCATTCATGAGGTATAGAAAATTTCTCCTCACATATAAATGATATTTCATTCATGAGTTCAATCATTCACAGGACAGAAATCACTATTCATCTACCATAAATGACTTTGTTTAATTCGTGTGTGTATGCGATTCATGAGACACCTCATGGAGTGATAGAACACCATTTAGAACGGTGGTCCATGCATCATTTATTACTTCTTGGGACCAATAATTCATATGCGGTGTCTCGTCAATTGATCTTTTTATTTAAAAGATTATTTGGGTTTATTATTTTATCCTTTTCCAAATTCATTGAATTTTTTCTTCTTCAATGCAGAATTTCATAGACACAACAAATACCCCCCACAGAAATGGGTTCTGATCGAATTCAAGCTGAGTATATTCTAATGTAGAAAGTTGTCTAATTGGGATTTATTTTTTATTTAAAGAACATGTTATGCCCTAATTGTTTTCCTAATCTAGGGGACCCAGTGAGAATAGTTTGATTATTTCTAGGGATACTTAGAGAACCCAACAAGCATTGTTTATTTTCTACCACTACCCTAATTTTTATATATTCCACTTTAGTGTGGTCTTTATAGGAAAAAATGGCATTTTCTTAGGCCACCCTTTGTACATTTTTGACCTAACAACGTTTTTTGGATTTTTAGTTCCATTCTGATCACTCATTCTTTTACTAAACCATGAAAACAAAGGATTTAGTGATCTCAGACTGTACTTTTTTTCTTAGGTCCCTTTGTGGGTTTTCCACCTAGTGAGTTTTGTATATCTTTTAATGGTAAGTTTAGTGTCTTTTAAACCAGACATATGAAATTGATGTTTTAGTTAAAACAACATTGACCATGAATTATAAGACAAGGAACACAATAGGGCTTATTCTCTATGAATGTCCCAATATTTCTTAAATATAAATGTTGGATTTTTTGATCCCAGTATTTTTGATTTCTATATCCGAGACATGATATGTGGAATGTAAAGGATTAGTAACATTTAGAACAGATCCCATCATGATTTTATTGGGTGTACATAGATATGAAAGCCTCTCTTGGGAATGATATTGCCTTTGGTTGACAGTATTTTTTGTGTGCGACTTATGCAGATCCAACTGGGGAATATTGTGAATAGTAAAACAAAGGTGTCCTCAGGACAATAAACCTCTATTTCTATTTTCCATGTAATTTTTGAAAATTATTATTTCTCAAGATTGTGAAGAGTGTCTTGTTAAGGGAACATTGTGTCAAAATGACGAGTACATCAATATCGGCACTCTCCATGAATAAGGAACCACTCATACATGAAGTTGGATTGTATAAATGATGGATGGGGCATGTTAGATTTTAATTTTTTGAAACTATGGAATAGACCATGTATTTTGATGTATTATATTAGGGAAATTTGAGGGATAATGTTTAAGATCATTTATCATTGACCGAGGGATAAACGAATTTCCATTTTCACAGTAATATTTCCAAAAATAATCCATCATCTTCAGGCATGAAGAGGAAATGTTATAAGCTATAATATGGGGGTTTCCAAATCTGCTGAGTGATGTTGTATAAAAAATGTCATTGGTTCATACAGAGATATGATAATCCTCTCATAGGGAAAAATGTTCCTTTTGTTGACATGCCCTTTTTATGGGAGACTTATGAAGAGGCAAATGGAAAATATTTTTCATAATCAAACAGTGGTTCCCCCAATACATCGACCCTCCATTTTTTATGTCCAGGGGTGTTTATGGATATTTTAACATCCACATAAATAGATATTGGGTTGTGAAATGAGAGTGCCTTAACATGAAAAAATGTCCTTGTCGAAATGTTTTGGCAATGGGTATAAAAGTTTCCCTTATACTGGTCTAACCCATATGTATGAAAGATTTATTTCATGATGGATAGGTCTAAGATATGTGTTTCATGATTCTCTATGTATCCCTTAAAAAGTAGAATCAATATATATGTAGTTCTTGAAGGGTTTCTCCCCATGTTGATCAAACTCTTGTGTGGGAAAGGGGAATTTTCCATTGAATACGAGCTCATGAAAGGGGTGATGAACATATTGGACCCCCTATAGAGATATATCTCATTCATAGGAGAGAAGATGTTTTTTTCATTTTTGTGGTTAGTATAGGATATATGATCCATGTGTCTCTACGTATCTTGTTAAAGAAATAATCAGACAATACATAGTTCTTATATGGTTCATTGTGCAGGTTTGACCCATGAACAGGGAAATGACCATTTACCTTTTTGTAGATGGACCCACAATTGGATATTATAGTGTCACTACATACCATGAAATAGATGAAATTAATCCACACATAGTTATGGACATTGTATAGTTTAGTGTAATGTGATTATGACATCAGCCTTGTTGTGTAACATCATTCAGTGATAATGTAGGTGAATCAATGTAAAAAAATATAGTGGCTTTACTTGAAGCTATAGATTCATGTGTCATGATGTATCTTGCATCAGTGGGAAGAAATCAACAAGATGTCCCAGAATTCTACCACGGATTAAGAGGGGCCTTAACAATTCAATTTAACATCATGCAGTAAGGAGAAAATTTGGTCTTTCCATTTTAGGCCATACATCTTGGACCATTTGTCATGGAAATGATGATTAAAAGGAGTCTAATTGGTCCTGGACATTCTAAAATTCCTCATACATGAGGGGGTGGGGGAGTGTAAACCATGACTCAATTTATTCTTGTATTGGGAGAAATGATATGGGGAAAGAACAAAATTGGGGATTATAAAGATAATGAATTTCTGGATTTTCGTATTGGGGGAAATGATATGGGGAAAGAAAAAAATAGGGGATTATAAAGATATAGGTGGCCTCTCTAGTCGAAATTTTTTCCTTCTCGACAAGAATTTTTTGTGGGAAATGTATGTAGAGCCAACTGGGGAGTATTATACATAATTAGAAAAATGGTTCCTCAGGACACAAACCCTCTATTACAAATAGCCCGGTGATGATCGTAAAGATCTAAAATTGCCTGAGGTAAAAAGTATGATGAATGGATGTGATATTTCAGGGTATGTGAAAAATATTCATACTATAATTATCCATTGTGTGTGAAATTCCATACATATATATAACTCATATGTAAGGGGTTCATTTCTTTTTCTTTGATAGATCCTTAAATGAGGATTATAAATGTGAGATATCCAGCATAGATCTTTTTTGTATATAAGAAGTGGGGATATTTTTCCTTTTCTTTACCCCAAGGTTGGGACTAGGAAAAGGGGCCTATGGGTCCCTACATATCTCATAAAAACAAGGTTCAATCCATCCATAGTTCTTGAGGTACCATACAGTTTAATGTCATGCATCGAGGATATTATCCATGTAGTTTAATGTCATGTGGTAAGGACATAGATTCCTCAAAGTGAAAAGTAAATATCTAGAATTACATTGAAGTTTTTTTCTACCAAGGCCATGGTAACCAAGATTTGGAATGAATCTCCTTGATCCTGCATGGAATCCCATACTGAAACTCATAATCCCACATGGTCTATGCTCATTGGGAGAATGAAGGGGTGTAAAAGGATTATTCTATTACATATGGGGGATAAAATGAAAGATATGTTCATTTGGATTTCATGGTAAATTTTCCAAGATTAGAGATCTGGTTGCCACTATGTATCTCATTATGATGAGAATCAATCCATATCTAGTTATTGAACATGCTACCTATGCAGGTCTGACCCGTAAACTGACAGGTGAGAACTATTCCCTTTGATTGTTTTGATATTTGTGGCTGGACCGAGGATTGGAGAAATGAGTATTACTATGTATCCTGTAATGACAAGAATCAAGACACGTGTAGTTATAAGAAGACTCCCTATGTAGTTCATACCCTTACATAGGGAGGAGGGCATTTTTTTTGCATTCGTTGTAGCTGGACCATGGATCAGATATTCAAATTTCACTATGTATCCTGTGATGATAGGATCCAAGACACACATAGTTCTTGATCATAAATCTCAATAGAGGTCTTATCTATATGAAGAGAGGTAAATTTCCCATTAATTTTTTGATCATTATGATGAAACCCTGTAATTGAGATCTAGGTGTCACTACATATCCTGTTTGGGAAAGAATCAAGCCCCACATAGTTCCATAAATTCTCAACTCCACATATCTGAATCATGTGCAGGGAGAGGGAACTTTTCATGAAATGGACCTATAAATTGGATCTACATTGGAGTACCTTACATTGAATTAGTTTTTATGTAGGGGAGGTGATATTTTCTGTATTTAGTGGCTAGGCCAAGGAAATGAGGTCTAGGTGTCACTATGTGTCCCATTCAATGAGAATCAAGTGACAAGTAGTTCATGATGAACCATGAAGTTTAATGTCTTGCAGTAAAGATGGGGGTCACTTGATGTGAAAGAAATATCTTCATGTATGGGAAAATGAATATAGATTCGGATGTCACTACGTATTCAATAAGGGAAGGATTCAAGTCATGCATAATTATTTATTGAAAGAACTATGTGTTGGACTAGCCCATATGTAGGGAGGGTTTATTTTTTTACTTTTGGAGTGGCTAGAGTAGGATTTAAAATCTATGTGTCACTATATATCTTGTTTGGATCCGAATCAAGACAAATATAGTTCTTGAGGATGCCTTGATAGATATCCTATGTTGGGGGAAATTTCTTCTCACGTGAGAAAATTATGGTGATGCTTGGTTTAACATCATACCATGAGAACATTTGTGTCATGAATTTTATTAAATTGTGTCATGGATGAATGAATGTGATGTTTAACATCGTGCAGTCTTGATGATTATTTCTTTTAGTTATGAGAATGATAATTTTTTATATGAATGAAAAACATAATATCAATATGAAAAGAGGCCTTGAGGCCCAAGGCAGGTACGAAAATTATCTTATGAAAGGATTGAAATTTGTGGATGGTCCTAACATAAGAGTTATAGGCATCACTACATATCATGTGATTATAGGATTCAAGACACATGTATTTATTTTTGAAGAGACCCCTGAGTTGATCTGACTCCAACATGAGGACATGGTTATTTCATTTTTCTCCCACATAGGTAAAGATCGTGTGTGGTGAATCATTGATTGAAATGATGATTCACATGAAGTTAAACATCATGTGGCAAGGACACTGATTTCATGATATTTTTGTCTTGCGACATAGATTAAGATGTTATGCTTTTTCAGTTCATGCAACAAAGACCAACTATGCGATTTAACATCATGTCGCTAGGATGATTTACCATGTAGTCTAATGTATATGATCACGATGATGTACTATTCAGTTTAAAACCATTCGATTAGGATGATGTACCCCGTAGTTAAACATCATGTGAAAAGGATGATGTACCCTACAATTTAATTTCATGCAATTAGGATGATATATCATGTAGTTTAACATCAAATGATCTAGACGATTGTGTTATGTGATTACAAAAAATGCATTTTTAACAACCTTGTGTTGGTGGGAACAGTGGTAAGATATTTTTACATAGAAATTAGTCAATAATCTTCATTAGATTATACCTTATATATAGTGTAATGTCCCTCAAATTTTCATATAACTTCAGAGGTTTCATTTCAGGTATCATCAGAGTCCTAAACACCAAATCCATCTCTCCCTTGAGGAAAGGTTTGAGGAGAAACTTTTTGATAATGGATCGTGTGATGTGGTTTTAGTGGACATTAAAACGAATCAAGGTATGCAATATTTTCTCATCTAGACACTGCAATTTATCCAATCATTTCAAAGATTTATCATCTGTGGATAACTGATCGCATTTGGAAATGCAACATGATGGAAATTGGACTTTGATGGGAAGGATATACCCGATCTCGTATACTAATGAGTATGGTTTCTTCGTTGTGGTAGTGTGGTTTATAGTTTGGTAAGACCACAAGGCATTTAGGAGCTTCTCCAGTCAATACTTTTTATCCCAATCTTCTATCTTTTGGAGTATATTTTACAGGGACTTGTTGAAGGACTATATTTTTCCATTAATTGTTGCATGGTAGAGGGATGAATGGTTGGACTTGATTTCATACACCTAGTATTGTTTTTCCAATTCAAAAAAATAGAAATTTTTGTCATTTTCCATCAATATTGTATGAGGGACACCAAAGTTTGTGATGATGTTAGCTCTCATGAAGCTGGAAATGTTCCTTACCCTGACCTCTTTGAGGGGTATGGCTTCAGCCCACATGGCATAGAATTCGGTTTTTGTGAGAATGTACTTGAACATATTATACATAAACAGAGGATATAGTCCCATGATGTATATTACCTATATGGATAATAGATAGGGGTATTTGGTTGTGTGAAGCAAATCTAGGGGTTAGTGAATGAATTAGGCATGAACCTATTTTAAATGGAACTATTAGTGAATTTTGTGCAGTCCTACGTTATAATTAATGATAGAATCAGATTTTATCATATATTTTATTGATAATAAATGATATAATTTCCTCACATTATGATAAATATGTTAATTTAGAGAATATTTTGGATTAGATAATTCATTTGAAAATATGATGGAAATTTTCGTTTTACCCTTTTAACATTCACTTTTGTATTTTGGGAATAAATATTTTTCTGTAAATTATTTGGGCTTAAAAGTTTTTAACTATGTTCAATCCTTAATTGACAAAAAATTATATTTTGGACATGGGAGCTAGATCATGCATTGGAGGGGAGTATTTGGGCCATGAAGACAAAGTTGGACTAAACTATCCATATTGGACATCACATCATCATTTGGGACATATCATCTTCATCCGGACTTGGATAGGGCCCCCATTTGCAGGGAAGCTCTAGGAAATGATTAATCTAAAATCATCCTACAAGCTGGCCAACCAATTCACGCATTTTTGAGGTCAACTATTTGATGAAAATGGGTATACAAAATTTGGCCGAATTTCCCTTTCACATTTAAAAATGTTTTATAACCCTATCCCTACCCAACAATATTTAATGGTTTATTTCACTCTTTTTGAGGGTTGGTAGAGGATTTGGAATGTTTTTTCTGAAAGGCTGGTTATTGGGAGCACCTCACAACCGTTGGAAATTGCAAGGCCTTGTGCGAAGATCTCTTCCAAGAAGGCTCTCCTCTCCCACATCCACTGTTTTTTCATTGTTTTCATGATTTTATATTGATTTTTTCTTCAATTAATATTATGTGTTTATCTATTTTCATCTTCATTTTTTATTCTTGGTCTTGAATATATGATTGGAGACAAGATTGGGTGTTCCCATTTCAATCCATTTCTTATGCAAAACGTCTCTATGATGACAACTCTACCCATGGTAAAGTGATTTTGTTTGTAGTTTATCTAATCCATAATCCCTTCATTTATTTATTTTTAATCCATAGACACAATTTAATTCATAAATTTTGATATATTAATTGAGTTTTAATTTCTAATATTACTCAGTTGACTTTCAGTTGAACACATGGTTGGTCACGTGTAATGAGTGTGTGTGGAACTTCAATTGTAAAATTTAATCAACTTGGGATAGAATTTTAGGGTACAAGTCTCATCCCTATGAAAAATTAATTCTCAAATATAAAAAGGATATGCTTCTATAATTGTCCATTGACTATAATTTGGATTTCAGATCATAATAGAAGTAGGGTTTTGTGATAGAAAGTCTCCAAGTCGACTAAAAGCACATTTTCCAATATTTTTAGTCATCTTATTTTTTGTAGGGTTCAGGGCCTGACAAGGTTAGGGGATTAAAATTGAATAAATTATTATCATATAGGAGAATGATAAGTGAATTATAAAGTGGTAAGATTAGATCGACTATGTCTTCCTATATAAGTGTTTTTAATGAAATTGTGTCTTTAATTGTTCCATCTCATTCACTTGTTTAGCATATTGTTCGGAAGTCACAAAAACCAAACCCCCCAACATGCGTGTCATTTGTTTTCAATTTTATATATATTTTTGTTTTCTTAAATCCTATTAAGTTTTCTTTTATTCAATTTCTCATTGAGATAACAATCTAGGTCTGCCACTGTGTCTCACTTAGTTAAATCACAAACATTTTTTAGATTATCTACGACAAATCTCATCAAATTGGCACTATTGCCGGGGAGAAAAGAGTTTTATTCAACCAATTTTAGGTAAGTTATTTATTCTTATTTGTTATTTTGTTTCTTTTCTTCTCCTCCCTTTTCTTTTCAGTTCTTTCTTCTCAATATAATTTTTTTTATTTTTTAGACCATCAATTGAAACCTCATTTATGGATATCTGTAACACCCCAAGCTTCCACGATACGTTTCCCTTTGAATAATTCAAAAGCATGCATTGTACGTAACTTTGAGATTCTAACACACAAATACCAATCAAACTAGCTATAATGAATAGTAATACCCACTTTTTGAAATTCAATAAATTTTATTTTTCAAAATGGAATTCATTTTTGAATTTGGAATATCGAAATTAGAATAGGGTGATTTTTTGGTATTTTTCAAAAAACATTCAATTTTGATGAATAGTGAAAACACTACGTTATTGGTTAAAACCAATTGTTTTTAAATAATAATTTATTTTATTTAAATTTATTTTTGGTCAAAAAAGATACATAATACCTATATAATTTCAATTTAATTCATTGGAGTCATTTTATAATAATCTAAGATATATAAAAATTTTATTAAGTTTTTACCGTCTTTTCCCCACCTCCTAGGAGCATTTGCAAATTTGAATTAAACTTAATTTTATCGCTTCTATGAATTGAATTTCAAAAATCAAAGAGACACAGTTGATATCAGTAAGTAAAAAGTGGTTCAATAAGATGAAAATAATTTTAGGTGAACAGTAACTTCTAACTTTTATTTTCCACAGTTAAAAGTAAAAAGGGTAATTAAGGGTAAAAATGATATTATAATTACCCTAACCAATGTAATAATTCTACTGGATAAGTGTTATTAAACCAAAAATTACCTTAGGAATAAAATATTACCCCCTTTGGTCCACTTGGATTAGATTAGGACATTTATTATTATTTTATTTAAAGAAGAGTTAAAAGAGTTAAATTCATGGTTTAATAACTAAACCATTTTTAATATTGGGTTGTACATAATATAAATTTGACTATAAATATTAATTATAAATATAAAACGATTTGCTACATAATGGTATTTTATTTATAATTTTTAGACATTAAATAATTTAAACTATTTATGACATAATGATGATGTAGTAATTACCTTATTAATGAAAGATTAAAATAATTGATATTATAAATATCCAAATAAATGAAATTTGAGTCTTGATGAATTACACTAATTTTATTGGTTAATATGACCTGTTAGGGTTGATTAAATATATTTTTTAAATTAATCTTGCTTTTATGATTAAAAAAACCATATACTAAATAGTGTCAAAATTGACAAAATTGAGTTTTTAAAACAAATACTATATTACTAATTTATATAATATTCCAAAAAAATAAGGATCAGCCAAATAACATATATACGGATATATATATTAATAATTAACCACTTGGGGTTCTCTTGGCTTGTTATAGTTTGTTTATTAACCATATAATATAAAAATACAAAGAGACATGGTAAATGTCAAACTATTTAACTAAGAGTTAAATCTAAAAGATAAGGATAATATGATGACCTAAACGTAAATAAAACCTATTGGTTGAGATTTTTTTGACCCATACCCACCTTATACTCGAAATAATTCATTTTGAAGCAATTAAAAACCGAAAATGATTTTATTATAAAATAATATTTCAAACTTTTCCTAAAGTGACCCTCACCACTCTTAGAAAAGGGAACTTCCCCTGATCTTAATTTCACACCTCCAAAGCCATTTGTCTCGGAAAACCCCTACCCAAATATCCTCCCAACTTTCATCCCTTCATCTTAGATTCCATACTTTGGTCAGAAATCCAATCTACGGAACCCTTTTGATCAAATAAAAAGGAATAACTCGAAGAAGAGGTAAATATTTCAACACCTTTTTCAAGTTCTTTTCTTCTTCAACTTCCTCTTTCTTTGTTGCATCCATTCTAAAATAATAACTCCAGTATCTTCTATATACATTAATGTTAATATAAAAATGGTACAACCATATTCATTTTCTATCCATCATATGAATGACAAAGTCACCATACGAGCGTATGTACGGCTTACCGTCTCCACGCCGTGGTGTAGTTTGTTATTTAAACACATCATTATTTGGATGGGTATAATAATGTGTACAACTGATGTAAATAATAAATATAACATGTTAATTATTCTTTATATATGATATTCCATCCAATTACATTCGATTTCACCATCAATATAATGATATTTTCACTCGTGCATACGTACGGATTACCCTATCCACAAACGCGATGAGATTCATTCCCCATCGTAATAATTAAAGAATAATTTTCATTTTATGATAAAAAATAATTTTTATGAAAATAATATAATTATTTATATGAATAAAATACATCCTATCCATAACAAACATGTCTTACGTAACCAAGCATATAAAGGAAAATGAACCAGTTAACACCCAGAACGATGATACTACTGAAAAATTATTAACAAAGAAATATTAGAGGATCATATATGATATCATATTTATGTATATAGTTCTTTTATAATTTAATAACAATTATTTAACTATTATACAAGAGGTTAACATACCATTTACTAAGGAAAATTACAAGGTAAGAGTTAATTCTACAATCACTTTACTTTTCTGAGGATGTTAATACGTAAGTATCTATTGGGACATCTTTATCATCCACATCCATGTTTTCTAAAAAATTTAATTCAAAACATTTTTAATATTTACAATACTATGGGTTAAAGTCATTTATAACCTTATCTGACCATATATGTTTTGAAATGAATCTTTCTGTCATTTTCCAAACAAGGTACATTATGACCTTTTTGACAAAATTAGTGTATAAATGTATTTTTTTAACTTATACTGTGGGTGCGGCTATTTTCCGCCATTATATCATCGTCAAAGAATCCTATAAAAGTATATACGAATATTTTCAAAATAAATTATTTCTTTTATAATTATGGGACATTTAAATGATTCCAAAATATAAAGAGGTATTTATTTCATATAGTTTTCATTTCAACTATGTCAACATTTTTTGATGGATTTTATCTTGTTTGAATTTGATTTATTATGATACAAAACATCCTTATTTTATTGAAGGTTTTGTGATATGTTTGACTTTGGATGTGTTATTTTTACACCATTCATGGTTTGTGGATAATGTATTGACATTTTGTATTCTAGTTTTAATATGAATGTTTATTTTATGTTTAAACCTTTTCATGGGAGGAATGCATTTGACATAGTAAGTGATGGGTGGAGCCCGCTGTAGGTCCTTGATGCATCAGTAGGTCTCATGAGACAAACTAGTTTCTTGGAACAAGGCCTTGACGAAATCTTATTTGTAGTCTTCGCACAAGGCCTTGACTATGGGGTAATGATGTATGGCATTATGCATTCCATCATTATGAAATAAGCTATTGATATTCCATGCGATTATTCCACTCATAGAATATCCATGTGAATAAGTTAATGGAATTATTATATTTATATTGGCCACATTATTTATAATTTTATGTTTAAAAGGATTATGTTTTAGTCTTATACATTTCCTTAATTGGTTATGCTTATTTATGAAAGTTTTCGCTATATTATTATCCTTACTGAGCATCTGAGCTCACCCCTTTCTATGTTTTATTTTTCCTTGGATGTAAATAAATATTTTATGGTTGACCTAGAGGGATAGGCTAAGGATATAAGTGCGTTCAAAAGGGGACAAAATGTTGTTGATGTTTTTATTTCATGATGTAATGTAAAACTTATGAATGTATCTAGTACTTCCAAGGCTACTAAACTGCTCAGTCTTTCAGGATTTTATCCCCTGTGATCATGCCAATGTTATGTAATAATGCACTGACTCTGGGTAACTGGGGTCGGGGCATTACGGTTGGTATCATACAAATTTATTACAAACCTTGGAAATTAGATTTAGAAAAACTCTGATTAAAGAACACTACCCTAAGATAGACTTTGAGGATTAGTATAGAAGAACTTCATATAATTTTGGCACTCTAGAGATTTTGTGAGTTTTCCAAGCAATAAATCCCTATCTGGATATGAGAAATTAGAGGCAGCTCTGGAACATATGTACCTAGGGGTAAAACCCGAAAACAACAATTTGAGCTAGACTTGAACGGGAACTGGTGCACGACAACAGGCCGTGATGCACTCTTGGTTACGACACTCCCGGGGTATATGCTTAGGACAATTCTCATTTTCATAAAAAACCATTATGAAGGGTTTATGAGTATATAATTCCTCAAATAAAACATTTTTATGATTATGGATTATATCAATAAACTGTTGAATTTATGTTAACTGTTTTAAAATTTTGGAATTTTGTATTGCGATTAATAAACTAATCTAGTGTATTCCATTGTTTAGAAATGGAGCCTAGTGGAAGGAATGGAAACCATATATACCCACACAATCCATGTAGGTATTTCCCCCTACTCAAGATAATTATAGTGGAGCTAGTGATGAAACTGGTGCTGATCCGCTTATCACCACACTAGGATAACTCACTCAGGTTAGGAATAATAACCTTACCCATATGGAGCACCCTGATCCACAACACGGAGGATCAGTGTTAAATCACTTCATGAGGAAACAACCAAAAAAATTAAATGGGAGTATAAATCCATTAGTATCTGAGCAATGGATAAATTTATTAGCGAAAGTATTTCACACTTTGGGGAGTAGTGAAAGGGAAAAAGTTGTCATGGCAGTTTATCGCCTCACGGGAGATGAAGATCAATGGTGGTCATTAATCCAAAAACAAAAAAGAATATGAAGAAGTATAGAACATGTAATTGATGGAGTTTAAAGATATTTTCTTAGAAAAATACTTTCAAGTTGACCATTGAGTGGATACGGAAAGAAAATTTTTGAGTCTGAGGCAAAAGGAGGATGAGAATGTCACAAAGTATGAGGCTAACTTTACAAGGTTAGAAAGGGATGCAATAGATTATATACATAACCCAGGGAGTAATATTGATTGATTAATTTATGGGTTAAAACCATTTCTCCTTCAATCATTAGTCTCACAATCCTTCTCATCGTATGAAGATGTAGTCTCATGTGCTATCAAGACAGAAAAGGAATTATTGAAGTCTTATGAATTTATAGAAAAGCAAGAGAAAAAGAGATCTACTAAACACTCTGGAATTGGAAATAAGGGGAATAAGGGAAAAGTTTAATACCCTTACTATGGTAAATGTGGGATGAAACACCCTGGTACATGCCTGAAGGGAATGGGAGTGTGTTACAAGTGTGGTGAAGATGGCCACCAAGCTCGTGATTGCAAGGGGAAGAAAGAGGCTATCAATGTTGGATGGTACAATTGTAGAGAAAAGGGGCATTATGCAAATGAATTTCCTAAGAGCCAAGGGAACTTACCTCAGAAAAGGCCAAGGGAGAAAGTCCAAGCTGATGCAATCACTACTACTAAGGTTGAAGCTCTGAAAGACATGGTGGAAGGTTATTTAAGGGTTTTCTCAAGTTTATCCAATGCTTTATTTGATTCTCAATCAGCGCATTGTTTCATATCTTCCCAGTTTTCTATGAAAATTAGATATTCTCAAATTTGACATAACAAGGAAGTTTTCAGTCAAAACTCCTAAGGGAAGTATCATCGCAATGAAGTCTTGTGAATTAGTTCCCTTTAGGGAATATAAATTTTCTTTATCTATTGATCTCATTGTCATACCCATGATTGAATTTGATATAATTCTCGGAATGGATTGGATTTCAGAAAATGATGAAAAAATTTATTGTAAAAAGATTGAGGTTACAATATTTGATGACAATAAAGAGTACCTTATCTTTAGATCATAAACGCCACCACCTTATTCTTATCTAGATCCACCCCCATTAGCTATACTAAATTCAATTATTGGCGAAGAAGAGAATGAAATAACTATGGGTGAGGAAAGGAATGTTCAAATAGAGGAAGTACATATTGTGCAAGAATATATTGATGTGTTTCCTGAGGATTTACCTGGACATCCTCCAGAACGAAAAATTGAGTTTTCCATTGATTTGATTACTAGTTCGAGGCCCATATGGAATACCCCATATAGAATGGCCACTATGGAATTAGTGGAACTAAAGAAACAACTAGAGTAATTGAGTAACAAGGGATTTATTTACCCTAGTGTTTTTACATAGGGTGACCCTATCCTTTTTGTTAAGAATAAAGACAAACCTATGAGGTTGTGCATTGAATATAGGAAGATCAATGCTATAATAATAAAGAACAAGTATCCCCTACCTTGTATTGATGATTTATTCGACCAACTTCAGAGAGCTCAATATTTTTCAAATATTGACCTTCGATCTGGATACCATCAGTTGTGCGTGAGGAAGGAAGAAATTCCGAAAATGGCATTTTGAACTAGGTACAGGCATTACAATACAATAATGCCTTTTGGATTGACTAATGCACCCTTTTTTTGATGTATCTAATGAACAAAGTTTTCAAGGAATATCTTGATGACTTTTTAGTGGTATTTATTGATGATATCTTGGTATAATCCAAAATCTAAAAAGATCATGAAAATCACTTGCGGATTATCCTAAGGACTCTTAGAAGAAATGAAATATATTGGAAGTTTAGCAAGTGTGAATTATGGATTCAAGATATTCATTTTCTTGGACATAGTTTCTCTAAGGATGGAATCTGTATTGATCCTTCAAAGACCAAGGCAATCCAAGAAAGGACATAACCTATGAGTATAACTGAGGTACGTGGTTTTATTGGTTTAGCAGGTTATTATCGGCATTTTGTCTAGAATTTCACCCAATTGGAAAACCCATTAACCAAGCTCACACGTAAAGGGTTTAAATTTGTTTGGACAAAAAACTGTGAATAATGTTTCTAATAACTGAAGAGAATATTTTTCAATGCTTTTATATTGACTCTACCATCGGGTAATGATGGGTTTGTTATTTATAGTGATGCTTCAATGAAAGGATTTGGTTGTTTCCTTATGCATAATGATAGTGTTGTTGCCTCTGCATCACAACATCTAAAAATTCATGAACAAAACTATCCCACTCATGATATTGTGTTAGAAGCTGTAATATTTTCTTTGAAGATATGGAGAAACTTTCTCTATAGTGAAAAATGTGGGATATATACTGGTCCTAAGAGTTTGAAGTATATTTTCTCACGGAAAGAACTCAACATGAGACAAATACGATGCATTGAACTACTCAAAGATTATGATTTCACTATACACTACCACCCAGGGAAGGAAAATAATATGGAAGATAATTTGAGTAGAATGGATCATTGAATTTTGAACAATATGTGAGTTGAAAGGGATCCTATTTTCATGGATCTGGTAAATATGGATATGGGAATAACCATGGAAGGTGAAACATGAATAATTTTTCAAATGGTTGCCAACCCATATTTACTAGAAAGGATTAAGAATTCTCAGACTGATGATAAGGAGTTTCAAAAAAATATTAAAGCTGTGAATGATGGGAGATTGAGTGACTTCATATATGAAGATGAAATCTTAAAATTTGGGAAGAGAATTTGTGTTCCTGATATACCTGATCTAAAAAGGGAATTGTTGGGCAATGCTCATAGCTCCAATTTCTTTATACACCCCGAGAGCACCATGATGTATATAGATTTTAAGGAAATTTTTTTGTGGGACAACAAGAAGAGAGAGGTTGCTTATTTTGTGTCAAGATGTATGGTTTGTCAACAAGTGAAAGCTGGAAGGCAACAAACTGAAGCAGTCATGCAACCACTTCCCATACCTGAGTGGAAATGGAATAATATTATGATGGAATTTTTCATGGGTCTAACAAAGACACCTCGAAAGAATGATGCAATATGGGTCATTGTTGATCATCTTACCAATTCAACACATTTTATTGATATAAGAGAAGATTTACCACTCGAACGTTTTCCAAGACTATATATTAATGAAGTTGTAAGTCTCCATGGTGTACCCCTATCGATTGATTATGATCATGATCACCATTTTACATTAATATTCTAGAAAAGTCTTCAGAAGGCCCTGGATACTGAACTTTGTTTGAGAACTTCCTACCACCCTCAAACTGATGGACAATCAAAAAAGACTATTCAAACCTTATAAGACATGTCGAGATCTTTCTCACTTGACTTTCAAGGTATGTGGGATCAATATTTTCCTATGGTAGAATTTTCCTATTATAATAGCTTCCATTCAAGTATTCATATGGCTCCATATGAAGCGTTATACAGAAAGAGATGTCGCACACTAACTTGTTGAGATGATGTTGGTGAAAGAAAACTCATAGGCCCAAAACATGTTGAGGAAATAATGGAAAAGATGAAGGTCATCCAAACCCCCATCAAAGCATCCCAAAGTAGGAAAAAGAGCTATGCCGATAACCGAAGGATGGATTTGGAATTTAAAGTAGAAGACCATGTTTTCTTGAAGGTATCTACATGGAAGGGTGTTATACGTTTCGGTAAGAAGGGTAAATTGAGTCCTAGGTACATCAGACCTTTGGAAATTTTAGAATGAATTGGAGTTGTATCTTATCATTTTGAAATGCCTCCAAGTCTCTCCAAAGTTCATGATGTGTTCCACATATCACTATTGATAAAATATATGCCTGACCCAACACATGTACTCACCTATGAGGAAATTGAACTGGAACCTGATCTTTCTTATTGTGAATATCCTTCCACAATTCTTGATACCAGAGAACAAGTGTTGAGAAACTGGATGAATTGTCTGGTAAACGTTCTATGGAGAAACCTTATCATGTAAAAAGCCACGTGAGAACCAGAGGAACTTATGATGAAGAACTGCCCAAATATTTTTGTGTGAAAGTATTCTAGAAATTATGAGGACTAAATTATTTGAAGGAGGGAAGAAGGTAACACCCCAAGATTCCATGGTATGCTTCCCTTTGAATAATGCGATAGCTTTCATTGTACGCAAATTCTAGATTCTAACACACCGTGACCAATCAAACTAGCCATCATGAATAGTAATAACCACTTTTTGAAATTTTATAAATTTTATTTTCCAAAATGGACATTGTTTTTTAATTCGGAATATCGAAATTAGATTAGGGTAAGTTTTTGGTATTTTTCTGAAAACATTCAATTTCTGATTAATAAGTGAAAAACACCGTGTTATTGGTTAAAACAAAATTTTTATTTAAATAATTACTTATTTTATTGAAATTTATTTTAGGTCAAAATAGATACATAATACCTATATATTTTCAATGTATTTTATTGGAGTCATTTTATAAAAAGCATAGATATATAAAATTTTTATTAAAGTGTTTACCCTCTTTTACCCGCCTCCTAGGAGCATTTGCAAATTTGCATAAAACATAATTTTACCACTTTTGTAAATTGAATTTAAAAAACATGTGAGGCAAGGTTGATATCATTAATTAAAATTTGGTTCAATAAGATGAAAATAATTTTTGGTGAATAATAACTTTTGACTTTTATTTTCCATGGTTAAAAGTAAATAGGGTAATTAAGGAAAAAATGATATTATAATTACCCTAAAACATGTCCTAATGCTATTGGATAAGTTTAATTCGACTACAAACAACATTAGGAATAAAATATGATCCCTTTTGGTCCACTAGGATTAGATTAGGACATTTATTATTATTTTATTTAAAGAAGAGTTAAAAGAGTTAAATTCAATGTTTAATAGCTAAACCATTTTTAATATAGGGTTACCCACAATATGAATTAGACCATAAATATTCATTAGAAATATAAATATATTTCCTACATAATTGTATTTTGTTTATAATTTTTAAACATTAAATAATTTAATTTATTTTTGACACAATGATGATGCAATAATTACCTTATTAATGAATGATTAAAATAATTTATATTATAAATATCCAAATAGATGTAATTTGAGACTTTTGATGAATTAAAATAATTTTCTAGGATAATATGACATGTTAGGTTATAATAAATAAATTTTGTTCAATGTAATAATATTGTTATGAGTTTTACAAAAACCAAATACTAAATAGTGTTAAAATTGACATAATTGAGTTTTAAAAACAAATACTATATTATTAATTAATATAATATTCCAAAAAATATAAGGTTCGTCCAAAGGACTTATATAAGGTTATATATATTAAAAATTCACCACTTGGGGATCTCTTGTCTTGTTATAGTAAGTTTATTAACCATATAATATAAAACTACAAAGAGACGTGGTAAATGTCAAACTATTTAACTAAGAGTTAAATCTAAACTATAAGGTTAATATAATGACCTAAAACTATATAAAAACTATTGGTTGATGAGTTTTAGACACATTAACACCTTATCCTCGAAATAGTTCATTTTTGGGCCATTAGAAACCGAAAATTATTTTATTATAAAATAATATTTCAAGCTTTTCCTAAATTGACCCTCACCTCTCTTATAAAAGGGCACTTCCCCTTCTCTCAATTTCACTTCTCAAAACCCCTTTGTCTTGGCCAAAACCTACCCCAATATCCTCCCAACTATCCTCCATTAAACTTATAGTCATTTTTTTGGTCAAAAATCCAACCTATGGATCCCTTTTGGTTAAATCAAAAGGAAGAACCCAAAGAAGAGGTTAATATTTATCACCACTTCCATGTTCTTTTCTTCTTCCACTTCATCTTTCTTTTTTGTTTCCATTATAAAATAATAAATCTAGTATCTTATACATACTGTGATTTTATTATAAAATTGGTAGAACCATATTCATTATTCTATCCATCATATGAATGAAAAAGTACCATACGTGTGTATGTACAACTTACCGTCTCCACGCCGTGGTGTGCTTTGTAAGTCAAACACTTCATTATTTGGATGGGTATAATAATGAGAATAACTATGGTACATAATTAATATAACTTTATAATGATTCATTATATATGATATATGATCCAATTACATATGATTTCACCATCAATATAATTATATTGTCGCTCGTGTGTACGTACAGATTACCGTCTCAACGAACGCGATGAGATTCAGTCCCCATCGAAATAATTCATGAATAATTTTCATTTTTTGATTAAAAATAATGTTTATGAACATAATATAATTATGTATATTAATAAAATACACCCTATACATAAAAAAATGACTTACGTAACCAAGAAGATAAAGGAAAACAAATCAGTTAATACCTATAACGATGATAATACTGGAATATTATCAACAAAGAAATATTAGAGGATCATATATGATATCATATTTATGTATATGGTTCCTGAATAATTTAATAACAATTTTTTAACAATTATATAGAAGGTTAACATACCATCGACTAAGGAAAAGTACAAGGTAAGGGTTAATTCTACAATCTCTTTTCTTATCTGAGGTTGTTAATACATAAGTATCTACAGGGACCTCTTTATCATCTGCATCCATGTATTCTTAAAAGTGTAATTCAATTTTTTTTTGATATTTAATATATTATAGTTTGAATTCATTTATACCCTTATTTTACCACATATGTTCTTAAAGGAATCATTCCGTCGTTTTCTAAACAAGCTACTTTATGACCTTTTCAACAAAATTAAGGTAAGAATGTCTTTTTTTAACTTATATGGAGGGTGCGACTATTTTACTCTGTGATATCATTGTCCAATATTCCCATAAAATATTATAAGAATATTTTCAAAATAAATGTTTTGTTTTATAATTATTTTACTTTTAAATGATTTCAAAATAGAAAGAGTTATTTATTTCAAATAGTTTTCATTTCATCTCTGTCAACATCCTTTGATGAATTTTATGTTTGTTTGAAGTTGATTTATTATGATACAAAACTTCTATATTGTATTGAATTTTTTGTGATATGCTTGACTATGGATGAGTTATATTTACACCATTTAGGGTTTATAGATACAGTATTGACATTTCGAATGCTAGTTTTAATACGAATGTTTATGTTATACATAAACCTTTTCATATGAGGAATGCATTGAACTTAGTAAGTGATGAGTGGAGCCCGCTATAGCTCATTGATGCATTGGTAGGTATCATGAGACAAACTAGTGTCTTGGAACAAAGATTTTACAAAATCTTATTTGTAGTCTTTGCACAAGGCCCTAACTATGTGGTTATGAAGTCTGGAATTATGCATTCCATCATTATGAAATTGGCTATTGATATTGCATGTGATTATTCGACTAGTAGAATATCTATGTGAACAAGTAAATGGAATTATTTGATTTATATTGGCCATATTATGTATAAGTTTTTGTTTAAAAATCTTATGTTTTAGTCTCTTACATTTCCTTGATTGTTTATGCGTATTTATGAATGTTTCTGCTATATTGTTATTCTTACTGAGCATTTGAGCTCACCCCTTTCTATGCTTTATTTTTTACAGGATGTGAAGAAATATTTTATGGTTGACCTATTGGTATAGGATAAGGATATAATTAGGTAAAAGGGAAAAATATGTTGTTGATGTATTTATTTCATGATGTAATGTAAAACTTATGAATGTATCTAGTACTTCCCAGGATACTAAACTAATCGGTGTTTTGGGATTTGATCCCTTGTGATCATGCCGATGATATGTAATAATGCACCGACTTTGGGTAACTAGGGTCGAGGCATTGCATATTGTTTTCTAGTTCTTTTTGATTGTCTCATTTCTATGATTTATGACATGATCCCATCTTGAGGATCTCCTGGATCTAGAACCCGAGATTAAGTGCATCCTTAGGGCTCGAATCAGACAATCTTGGTCTATGGGAAGTGTCGACATTCATCCAACTGGGGAATTTCTACACTATAGGAATCTTGAAATCATAATCTCTTCTAAAAAAATATTAAACAAGATACAATGTCTGAAAATAACAACAATGAACTCAATATGACAATAATAGGGTTGGTTGCACCTGATATTAATTATCAACCTACATGCATTTAATATCCAACTCTCGAATCAAACTTTGAACTAAAATCTGGGTTAATTCACCTTCATAAAAAATTTGATGGATTATCTGTTGAGCATCCAAAAAACATTTAAAAGAATTAAATGTTGTATTCCGAACAATGAAACCAATAAATGTCTTTGAAGATAAAATAATACTTAGAGAATTCCCATTATCACTTGATGGAACTACTATGGATTGGTTGTGTTATTTACAACCTGAATATGTAACATTATTGAACGATTTGAAATGTCTTTTATTGAAGATATTTTTTCCTACATCAAGGACCACTTCAATTTGAAAGAAGATATTAGGGATCAAGCAACCACATGTGGAGTCCGTGTATCAGTGTTGTGAGAGATTCAAGAAGTTGTGTGCAAGTTTCCAGCATCACCAAATCAGTGAGAAAGTCTTTATCCAGTACTTCTTTGAATGAATCTCACACATGGAGAGAAGTATGGTGGATGCCGCTTTTGGAGGGTCATTGGTCAAACAAACATCAGCAACTACACGTGGGCTGATTGACATAATGGCACAAAACTCCCAACAATTTGGTGATCGAGGTAACCCATGTGTTAGAGGAGAACACATGGTATGCCCATCTTCTCTTGAAAGTAATTTGATTGATACCAAGTTGGAATAGTTGAAAAATATGGTAAGATATATTTCTTTGGCTCCAAATACATCCAAACCCCCTCCTTCAAGGCATTCTGGAATTTTCACTACGAAAAGCCACTCAACTGCCTGTTTCCCCCAACTACAGAAAACAGAAGATTGTGCAGCAGTGTTTCCTAGGAGACCATACTAGAAAAAACAACAACCATATCCCTAAAATATGTTTGTTTCATTTTTCCCAACATACAACCAAGGGTGCAAGAATCAATCAGACATGAGGTATGTCTCTAGACAACAAAAGGCCCCCCTTTTAACAAATCTTCTAGCAGCCTCCACCCTACTAGCAGGGTTTTCAACAACCCCAAAAGAGATTTGAAGACCATGAAAAAAGAATCCATCAACAAGGGTCCTCTCAACCAATGATAGATTCTAATAATGATTATATTTTGAAACAAATTGTTATTAATCAATGGAATGAGCTAAAGAGTCATGGTTCGAAATAGAGATAGTTGAAGTCACAAATGAGCCAGATTGCCACCACCCTCCATGAACTGGTAAGTATGAATTATGTAAATGTACCTTCCCAACCTAGTCAAAATCCAAAGGGGAATGTTAGTGCCATCACATTAATAATAGGGAAGCCAAAAAACAGATTACTCTCTACCAACCATTCCATCGGGATTCACCTTAACTTTGGAGAAGCCCCATTAATGACCAACTGAGGAGAATCCCAAGGAGAAGGAAGAAAGGAAAGAAAAATATTAATGATGTTCTACCGAAACCTATTCCCTTTACAAACAAGGTTGTAGAAACCAAGAAGATGGCTATAGAGGCGATGTAAAAGGAGGTTTAGGACACATTCAAGCATGTAGAGATAAACATACCCCTTATTGAGGCCATTAAGAAAATCCCAAGGTATTGCAAATTCCTAAAAGAACATTGTACAAATTGAAGAGGGATAAGGGGAATGAAAGGACAAATCATTGAAGGAATTTATCATCACTCATTACACCTACTCTAGCTATGCCAACAAAGTGCATGGGTCCACAAACATTTACCATCCCATTCACTATAAGAGAATTTCACTTTTTTGATACACTTTGTGATTTAGGAGATTCCATAAATGTGATGCCTCGCTCTGTATTCTATTCATTACTGGTTGGTGAGTTGAAACTGATGAGATTAGGGACGTAGTTGGATAATAGATCAATTGAATATATAGTGGGATTCCTTTCAGATGTACTTGTTAGGATAGAAGACATGATCTTTCCTGCAGAATTTTATGTTCTTAACATGGAGTATCATCCATTAAGTTCACATGCTCCCATTATCTTAGGTAGACCCTTCATAAACCCTACAAAAACTGTCATAAATGTCAATGAGGGTACACTTTCCATGGAATTTAGAGATGAAGTGGTCAAATTTAATGTTATGGACTCCATTAAGTACCCCTTTGAAGACCATTTTGCATTTTTAATCTCCCATTTGGAACCACAAAATAAAAAACCCATTGAATTTTATTGTCCTATGATTATGGGGATTATGAGTATTGATTCTATTTTTATTTCTAAGAGTACTTCCACACCTGTTTCTAATGCACAAACCACTATTATATTTAATTTTGAAACGGATTTATATTGTAATTTTGATAATTCTCACTCTAAAAATGACATGGAGGTTGAAAAGGGTGATTGATTTGATGCTTTATTCTATAATTTTGATGATTTATATTATGATACTACTATTCATTGGGCACATATCCCAGTTCCATCAATTTCCCCATCCATACATCACCCCCTACACTAGAACTCAAGCCATTTCCACCTAATATAAACTACTCATACTTGTTAAGTGGTGAGATATTGCCTATTATAATTGAAAAAAATATCTCTTTCAAACATAAAGAAATGATTTTTAATCTTTTGAGGGATAACATCAGGGAAATAATGTGTACCATGGCTTAAATATCAGGTATTAGCCCCTCCATTTTCATTCAATGGATTCTTTTGTAGGATTGACCAAAACTTGTTAGGTAGCCTCAAAAGAGACTCAATTTATCACTTCTAGAAATTGTAAAAAAGAGGTTGGAGAATTTATCAAGGCAGGTATAAATTACCCTATTTTATATTCTTAGTGCATGAGTCCTATTCAAGTTGTACCAAAGAAAATTGGTGTTACTGTTGTTAAAAAAGATAAAAATGAGTTAGTTCCAATGAGGGTTTTAAATAATTGGCGTGTGTGTATTGATTATAGGAAACAAAATCAGTCCACTAGAAAGGACCACTTCCCCTCCAATTTATTAATCATATTCTTGAGAGACTAGCTGGGAAAACACACAATTGATTCCTGGATGGATTTTCTGGATATTTTCAGGTTCTGATTACTCGAAAGGGTCAAAAGAAGAAAAAATTCACTTATCCATTCAGTAAGTTTGCCTATCAGAGGATTCCATTTGGACTTTGCAACGCCCCAGGTACCATCCAAAGATGCATTGTGAGTATTTTTTCTTATTTTATTAAGACCAACATGGAGGTATTTATGGATGATTTTACAGAGTATGGATCCTTATTTAATGAATGTCTAAATAGATTGGGAAAGGTGTTGAATCTTTGTATTGACAAGAATCTTCTCTTGAACATTGAAAATATTCCTTTCATTGTAGGGCATGGAATTATCTTAGGTCTTGTAGTGTCAAAACATGGGATATAGGTTGATAGATCTAAGATAGACATTATTTCATCCTTACCATATCCTTCAGGTGTGCATGATATTAGATCTTTACTAGGGTGTGCTGACTTTTATCAGCACTTCATCAAATATTTTAGTAATATTTCCCTTTCTTTGTCACGATTACATCAAAAGGATTACGATTTTGTGTTTGATAAAATAACGCAGGGTAGCATTTGATGAACTAAATAAGTGTCTACCACTCCACCGATCATAAAACCCCAACAATGGGACATTTCTTTGGAGCTTATGTGTGATGCATCCAACATTACAGTTGGAACTTTCTTATCACAGAGGGTGGAGGTACATTTACATGTGGTTGAATATGCATCGAGGACACTGTATTCAGCTCAATAAAAAAACAACCACAGAAAATGAGTTTCATTCCATGATATTTTCTTTAAATAAATTCTGTTCATATTTCTTGGGCTCTAAATTAATTGTATTTTCTGACCACGCATATCTGAGGTACCTTTTGAAGATGCCTGACACAAATCCCATACTTATCTGATGGATGCTCCTTCTTCTAGAATTCGATATTGAAATAAAGGACAAGAAGGGGTCTGAAAACCTAGTGGCAGACCACATGGGTATGATTACTCAAATACTAGAGGCTGTACCTTGGCCCAGGTATCACTATGGGACACTTTCCCTGATGGGAATATTTATTCCATCTCAGGTACACATCTTTGGTATTATGATTTATTGAACTACCTTATTGCATCTGAAAGCCCGAAAAATATAAAGAAACATCAGGTCTAAAAAAGTGAGTCTTGGTATTATGTGTGGGATGTTCCCTACCTTTGGCGCATGTGTAGTGATCAAGTCATTAGGTGGTGTGTTGTTAACCATGAGTTTGAGTATATTCTACATTTGTTTCATAAAATTTCATGTGTAGGACACTTTGGACCCCAACATATATCTAGGAATGTTTTAGACTCTAGATTATATTGGCCTAACTTATTTCTTGATGCTCATGTGTTTTTCAAGTCATGTACCCGTTGTCAACACACTAGAATCCTTTCTAGGATACATGAGATGACTCAGTAACCGATATTATTTTGTGATATTTTTGATGTATGGGGAATTGATGTTATGGGTCCTTTTCATTGATCATTTTGTTTCCTATATATTTTATTTTCCATTGATTTTGTGAACAAATGGGTGGAGGCTAAGGCAACTAGGACTGATGATTCTCATGTTGTAGTAGACTTTGTCAAAGCACGGATTGTTTGCATGTTTGGAGTAACGAAGGCCATCATCAGTGACCAATGTACACACACTATAATCGGAATTTATCCTCCATCCTTCGGAAGAATGGGGTGACACACAAAACATCAACACCATTCCACCCCCAAGCTAATGGAAAGGCTGAGGTTTCAAACAGGGAGTTGAAACAAATTTTGGAGAAAACCATGCTGCCAAATAGGAAATATTGGAGAAAGTGCTTGGATGATGCAATTTGGGCTTATAGGATGGAACACAAAAAGCCCATTGGTATGTCCCCATTTCAGATTGTTTTTGGGAAATCTTTCCATCTCTATGTGGAAGTTGAGAATCAGGATTATTGGGCTATAAAAAATGCAATCTGGATTTGGCCCAATATGAAATTCAAAAGAAGCTTCATATTAAAGAGCTTGGGGAGATTCAATTCTCTACAAATGAAAACTCAAGGCTCTACAAGGAAATATCAAAGGCATCTCATGACAGAATGATCCAATAAAGGGAGTTTCATGTTGGAGAGAAAGTCCTTCTATACAGTTCACGACTGAAGATGATGCTTGGTAAGTAGTGTTTCAGATGGTTTAGTCCTTATATTGAATCTAATGTTTTTCCTTATGGTGTAGTAGAGATAATTAAAGAGGAAACTATAAGGAGCTTCATAGACAATAGTAAATGCTTGAAGAAATACATTGAGGGACCTTCTACAGATGTAGTGGATTTCATCACACTGCATGACCCCATTATCACTCGACCATTTCAAGATGTCCCTAACCCTTTAACTTTTATATTACTTTTCCTATTTAAAATTATGTAATTCATGTGTATATATCATCTCATAGGTTCACATTGAGGATAATTCCATATTTTAAGTGTGGGGAAGGGATAACATTTTGGGGTAGATATTTAGGATTTTCATTTGTGTGATTTTTTGTATTAAGGGTTTTGTTAATATTTAAAAAAAGCACTAAAACAAAAAAAACCATATATATATATATATATCATGTAACATTCTCATGTGAAAAATATAGAAAATGCATGTTTTTTCAAAATTCATTGGTTGAATGATCAGAATGAGTAAAATTTTATCATCAAGGGTTGATTTTTTTAAAAATATGGAAGTCATCAATGATATTATTGGTTAGGTGATAATAAAGCCTTTTAGATTTTGACACCATTCATTGTGATTTTTGTTCATGGTAAAATTTTTCATTAACTTCTCCACACATATTTTCACACAATCATGACTTGTGAGTTTCTCTTACCCAATTGAATATGTATTTAGGGAAATTAGTTGTTTTCATCATATAACACGATCTTACCATACGTTCGTTTCTCTTCTGATCATTTACATTATTATACCAGATTGAAAATTGCATGAGAACCTAAAATCTAACTATTTTACTTCCTCAAAAAAACTATATAAAAAAATCAATAAAGAGGGGAGTGAAGAAATGTACAACATGTGGGGATATTTAGGTCGGGAGCTCATGGTTTGACTTCTAGGAATGCTTAAATGAGTGGGTTTTGGAATTTGATTATAATGGATGATGAACAGGTTTGATGGAATAGAATTGGGTAAGAAGAAAAGTTTATATTGAGCTAAATATAATGGATAATGGGTGGAGATACAAGCTAGAAATGATTGGCACACATAGACATTCAGAATTAGTGGCATCATAGACCCATGAATTAGTTATGCTCTGATTAGTGTTATTAGTATCACTAGATTTTGTTTTGAAACAAACTTTGAGACAATGACTTTAAAATTTATTGATATTTACTCTTGATTAGATTCATACTTTTTCTTATTTTTCCAGAGTGGATTGTGGAATATGAACATACATATCATATCAAAAAAAATTGTTTGGAATACATGACATGAAATTTTTATGAGTATTGAAAAAGGGTAAGTGTGTGTGAAGTTGATAAAACACACTTTTATTGAATATTTTATTGATAATAAATGAAATAATTTCCTCACATTGTGATAAGTATGTTAATTTATAGAATATTTGGGATTATATCATTCATTTGAAAATTTGATGGAAATTCTAGTTTTACCATTTTAAAATTCACTGTAGTATTTCAGGACTTACTTTTTTATGTAAATTATTTTGACATAAAATTTTGTAAATATGTTATTGACTTAATTTTATACAAATTATATTTTGTACATGGGTGATAAATCATGCATTTAAGTGGAGTAAATGGGTCATGAATAAAAAGTTGGACTGAACTATCCAGACTGGACATCACATCACTATTTGGGGCATATCTTCTTCATCCGGACTTGGATGGGGCCCAAATTTTGAGGGAAGATATGGGATATGATTATTCAAAAATCATATTCCTTTAAGGTCAGGCAATTCATGCGTTTTTGAGGACAACTATTTGACTCAACTAGGATTAAAAAATTTGTCCGAATTTCCCTTTCACATTTTAAAACTTTTGTAACCATATGCCTCCCCAACTATATTTAAAGGATGATTTCAATATTTGGGAGGGTTGGTAGAATATTTGGAAAGGTGTGGCAGAATGGTTTATTATTGGGAACACCTCACAACCCTTGGAAGAAGTAAGGTCTTGTGAAAATAACACTTCTAAGAAGGCTCTCATCTCCCACCTCCAATTTGTTTCTCATTGTTTTCATGCTTATTTTGTGAATTTTTCTTCAATTAATCTCCATTGTTTCTCTCTTTAAAATTTTTTATTTTTCTTCTTGGATTGGAATCTATGAGTGGAGATGAGATTGGGTATTCCCCTTTAAATTCATTTCTTATGAAAACTATCTCCACGATGACAACCCTGCCCATGGAAGAGTTATTTCATTTATAGTGGATCTAATCTATAATCCCTTAATTTATTTATTTTGAATCCATAATCATACTATAATTCATAAATTTTGATCAATTAATTGAGTTTTAATATCTCTGACTACTCGATCTACATGCACTTGACCGCGTGGTTGGGCTCTTGTAAAGTGTTTGAGTGAAACCTCAATCGTAAAAATTAATCAACCAAGGATAGAATTATAGACTTCATGTCTCATCCTTAAGCACTATTAATTCTAAAATAGAGGGAAGATATGATTATTTAATAGAAAATGGACCATAATTTGTCTTTTGGATCACAATAAATTTAGGGTTCTGTAATTGGAAGTCCCAAAGATGACCGGAGGATCATTTACCAATATTTTTGGTCGTGTTAATTTCCTTAGGATTCAGGGGTTGACCAGATTAGGGGATTACAATTGAATAAATTATAATAATATCAGATAAGGATAAATGAATAAGGAAGGGGGTAGATTAGATTGACTACGCCTTCTCATATAAGTGTTTTTAAGGAAATTGTGTCTCTAATTGTTCCATCCCATTCACTTGTTTAGTATACTGTTTAAAAGTCACAAAAACCAAACCCCCCAAACTTGTGTGTCATTTGTTTTAATTTATTTCTTTTTTTTCTTTTATTAAAACCTATTAAGGGTTTTTTAATTCACTTCCACCTTTTGAGAATGAACTAGGTCATCTATTGTGCTACACTTAGTTAAATCACAAACATTTTTGAGATCACGTGTGACAACGCTCATCAATGGTCTAGTAGTACCCTATCCTTTCGATATGATGAGAAAACTTGAGTCCTGACTAGTGAGAATCATATGATTAAGTATTTAATTTCTTCATGATATTAGTGGTATATTCTCCCTCAATTCACTTGAGAATGACCCCCTCAAGGATCTAATTTTTGAGGACCTTTTAAGGATTTATGCCATTATATAGAGAAAAATTAATCTCTCATATTTTTATTTTCTCTCTCCGAAATCTATCTACTGGTAGTTCTCCCATTTGAATATTTTCTGTAATAAGTGTATTCTAGATTGTGGTAGGATCGTACAGTTTCAGGATGCATCTAATCTCATTAATCTTTTTTGTGTTGGCCTGAACAAAAGGTAAGACCATCTAGAGATGTGAAATGCAGATGACTATTTCATCCCATTCCAGATCAGCTAGAGATATGACTACTTTTCTATTGCATCATCATTGGTATTTTTTGACCGTGGTATGTGATTCAATGTTGGTTCCAAATTTAATTCTTCCATTAGTCATTGAACGTGTCTTAGTAGTGGGATTGACTCTTCCTTTTTTATAGTGTAATCCACGTTAACAAGATTGGTGACTAGTTTTGAATCTCATTTAATCTTAAGGTTATTTACATATACTTGATGTGCCCGATATATCCTTGCAATGATATCATGATATTCTTTATCATTGTTTCTGTACCCCTATGGAAGCAGGAAGGAGTAAGGCATGACTACCTTTGGTGGAAAAAATGAGTATGGCTCCCAACCCCACTTTTTGAACATTGGTTCTTCCATCCTATTCCCTATTAGACTTCAGGATGAACCCTTGAAATACATATCCCATATATGTGGTCCCACATGATTAGAGAAAACCTCTTAATCTGGTATCTCAGTATCCAATGAAGTAAATTCTATAGAGGGGTGATCTACCAGAAAATCCTCTAATTCCTAGAATTTCACTACTTTTTGAGGCAAGAACTAAATGTCAAACTGGTGCAAGATGACTACCATCCTTGATATACATCTGGTCAACATTGGATAGAAGAAAATGTACTTGAGTGGGTTTCTACATGAGACCAAACTGGCCTTGTGATGCAATAGTTAGTGCCTCATTTTTTTTCACTACAATTATTAGTGCTATAAATAACTTCTTGAAATTTGAATAATGAGTCTCAATATTTATCATGGTTCATATGAGGTAATAACAGTTTTTTTCTAGTGTCATTATTTTTCATGATGAAGTCACCCAGTGATCACTATAAGGATATCACATATAAAATTATTGGCCTACACTTGACAAGCAGTATCAGCACCGGAAAGATTAAGATGTTTTTCTTAAGATTATAAAATTATTCTTGACAATTGTTTGTCCACTGGTATGTCAAGCCATTTTTCATCAACCTGGTGAATAAAGGACATTTTCCTATAAGGTTTAATATTAAGTGCCAAATATATTTCATGTTTTCATGATGTACTAAAAAATCTATAAGGTTGTTAAGAGGATAAATTCCAAGAATAGATATTTTTTTCTCATAGTCGATTTTTATTCAATGATAGTATATGATGAATCTAAGAAATTTCCATGAGGTAACATCGAAAGCACCTTTTAAGGGTATCATTTTTAGGTTGTGTTGTCACATTTTGTTGAAGACAGTTCCTAGGTCTACCAGGTGGTCAGAGCAGTGTTGATATTTAACCACCATGTCATCAACATAGCATTCAAAAAACATTCCCATGATGGGTTTGAAGATGAAATGCATGACACAATGGTATGTCGCATTGACATTCTTCATGATAAAGGGAATTTCAGGATAGAATAATAATAACTAGGGGGTCTAAAGGTGGTGTATTCCTCATATTCTTAGGCTATTTAGATTTTATTATATTGTGAATATCCATCCATGAAGGAGAGGTCCTAATATCCGGTCATTTATTTGATCAACAATTATGTGATAAGGACTAGGAAATCATCCTTTGGGGAATGTTGGTTAAGATCCCAAAAATCCTTGCAGAATCTAATTTACATATTATTCATCCTAAAGGGGGTGATATTGGCCATACATTTGGGATATTGGACCTTCCGAATGAAGTTGGCTATGGTGATCTTATCAACTTCAACCTCAATATTCGAATATTTTGTTTCTTGCATTCTTGGGGATGATTTTTTATATCCATGTTGTCCTTTAGGGGTGGTGAGTAGTCACCTTAGGATCAAGGCCCAAAATTTTGCTATAGTTCTAAGTGAACACATCCTGATGCTGCTTCAGGAAAGAGGTATATACCACTTTCCCTTAGAAAGACATGGATTCACTAATCAAGGTGGGATGCGGGTCTTTTTCGGTACCTAGAATTGTTTCTCTAAGCTCATCAATGGCAGTAGAGATTATAACACCCAAAAATTATAAAAGAGTAACTTTTTATTCGATAGTGTGCATGACACACTGCACCAAACGTAAAAAGAAATATAACCCTTTGATAATTCATGATATATTTAATAATTTAAAATAAATTCAATATATTTTATATCTTTCCATTCATGAAATATAGGTTAATCTTATGTTACACGCAACAAAGACTTTATTTGATATCTTGCATTAAACATGAGACAATTTTACAAAATTATACTAATATTATTTAATATAAAAAGATAAAAAAATATTAGTTAAATTATAAGTTATTATTAGGATTGAAAAACTTGTGAAAATATATGGTTTACAAAAATATAAAAGGAATTCACTGGAAATCCATTTATTATAAATGAACATATGAACCAATTGAATATAAAAGAAATATATTTATCCTTACAAATGTGTTTTATCCTAAAAAATTAAATTAAATTATATTTTTGAATTATATTATTTATTTATATGTATTATATATTCAATTAATTATTTTTTATATTCATCCAATATGTTTGATAAACATAAGATAAAAATAAATCATGTTTTATGCTTAAAATTTGTGTTTTCCTAAAAAGGGAATTTTACCACCTTTTAATGGAATGCCGCTTTTAAGTTCAATTTTTGACACTTTTATAAATTATATAAGTTAAAATAAAATAAATTTTGATATTGTTGCATAAAAATAGGTGAGGGTGAATTTTTGGTATATCTCTATGAAGTATAATTTTTGATAAATAGTGAAAATACTGGATTTTAATTTAAAAACTAATTTTAATCTCAATAATTTATAAGGTTAAATTATATTTTTAGTTTGTTTTAAATTAATATTATATATTATACATCCTTAAATCCTATTTAGGTCATTTTAATCAATTTAACTTTGAAATTGTATATAAAAATATATAAAACATTTGAACTTTTTCACTTTAAAAACATGATTTGTTGTTCCATATACTGGACTAATTTTAAAATAATTTTTTCCAGTTATATGATTGAAATTTCAAAAGAGTGATTCGATATATATAATAATCATATTTTATAATTTCTAAAAATATCAATAAATTTTTACCAAAAATATTAGTGAAAGTAATTAAAATTAATTACAGCGACTATGAGACGAATTAGCTTAACAAAGGACTAAACCATAAACTTCAGAGACAAAATGACCTAGAAACATGTCCAAAATCCATTATACAGCAATATTTTGACAATATAATCTCTTTTATATTAATATTTTTATATTATTGGATCCATGTGACATGTAAAAACATGTATGGGATTCTCTACTTCAATAATTTACAAGAATAACACTCCTCCTCCACTATAAAAAGTCATTGACCACTCCCACTTATTCATAGCTATTAAGACATTAGTATCAAAAAACCTCTTCACAAATAAGATCTTAAAATCCATTACCTCATCCTAGAATCCTAAATTTTGGTATAAATAAAACCAATGAAGTATTTTGGTATAAATCAAAAGGAGTTAACTGAATGAGAGGTAACAACCTTCTATGATCACTTTTTCGTCATTTACTTCTCCAACCCTTAAATTATTTTTATATAATTATTATAAAATATCCTAAGTCTCATGAATAAACTAATATGTTTTTATTATAATATTTCAACATGCACTTTCACAAGCATCCATAAAAATGGTATATGGAATCATAGTTCGTGTGTACGATGGACTACCACCTCGAGAACTGATGTCATTCATTCTTCCATTTACAACCTTTCAAGGTTGGAAATAAGGATGGAATTATAGTTCATATATGATATATATTATATTTATAATTTATTTATTATTCTTTAATTTTTTATATAATAATACATTCATTCCATCTATTTTATGGGAATACAGTTACATTTTTTCGGGACGTGTGGACTACCACATACTCAAAGCAACGTGATTCATTAATGGTATACATGGAATTTATAAAATATGGATTTAATAAAAATATATTAAATAAATGACATAAATATAATTCTTGAATTATAATATATATATATATATATATCATTTACTTTTCATTCTTTTAAATATAATAAGGAATTGGATGTAGCGTTCATGCGTACGTAAGGCCCACCGTCTCCATGAATAGTGCATTTCATTTCCTATTTCAAAATGTTAATTATTATTATAAATACATATATATTGTATATATATGATATTTAAATAATTTGTTACATCCTATAGGTGATGAAATCATGATCTTCTTATGAAGAATAAATATATTATGTCCAAACAAACTCAAAATATTAGGCAATTAACACCAGATAATAGTGAAAATAATGAAGGATGATTAATACATGTGTAATAATATATTATAATAATTTTATACATGATATTATAAATATATTTATTGTACATTAATAAGTTAGTGACATCTTTAAAACCATTATACATGATTTTAAAGGATGTTCACTGAAAAGAAAATGCAAGGTACGAGTTTTCATCTCAATTTTATTTTATTGAGGAATATTGTATTATTATGAACCTTAAATATTTTATAATGTTTATAAACTTACCATTTGACAAGTAATATCATGAATAATTCATTACTCATGGTATTTTTTGTTTAAAGTTTCATTATTTCCTCTAATGGGATTTTAAGTAAGCGTTACCATGTGAAAAAGAATTTTGTATCCCAATTTCTATTCATTGGGTTATATTATTTCCTCGTTGTTGTTAATATTTTAAGATTATGTGTGTATTAATTTTTTAATATATATATTAGTTTTCAAAATTTTCTATTCGGATTGGTAATTGATACAAAAATCTGTTCATTTATTGATTTTCACTTCAATAATATGGTCTTTTAAGAGTTTATTTCACCCTCTCATTATAATCAGGATTTATTATTCTTGATATTGCATTAAAGTAATATATATAATATATTTTCATTAAATAATATAATTTTATTCTAATATGGTTATTCATGACCTTTTTTATGTAACAGTAAAATTTCCAGTATTTGGTACTCAAAATTGTTTAGAAATATTTTTTTTAATAAAACCTGATTTTATTTCATTCTGTAGTCGGAGAACTTGTTTTCCTATAAAAACCATGTTCTATAAAAATGTTCTTAACATTTCCAAAATGATTTATTAAATTTATTTTTACCAGTTTTTCCCGTGAAATAATTTTCACAGTAATCTTCTTGTCTATTTCTGAACAAGTAACTTTTTAAACCTTTTAATTCACAAAAAGGAATGTTTTTTATGTTATACGGCATATACAAAGTTACCCACTGCCATTTCCTTGAATCATCCTGTGAAATTTTAAAAAATAAATTTAAAAAATAACTTTTTTAAAGTGTTTTTTAGATTAAATTAGTTTAAAAAATAATCAAAAATAAAAAATATATTTTTCTCAATATGTTTTGTAAAAATGTGTATTAATTATATTTTTATTCATCAATGACAACAACCCTTTATTTTACTCCACGTGGGATATGTTGTATTCATAAAATCATTATTATTCCTCTAAGTTTTTTATGATTTATTTGGCCAAGCATAGTATTAGAATTCACTTCCTTGATTCATTTTTATAGTCCCCTTGAAATATTCAATTTCCTATGACCATTAGACATTAAATTTCCCTTAAATATCCATATCATTTATCTTGGATATAATTATTTTCTAAACAATATTCCATTTTTACATACGGTGTTTAATTTAATGGATAATTTATTATTTGGTGAAATATTGATAAATAAATATATTTTATTAAATAGGGATATTTGATAAGGCATGTTGTTTATGAATTAAATCGATTCTTAAATATATGAGGAATGCATTACATAAGCAGAACATGGGTTGGGACCAGTTAAAAAAAGCCCTTCAATGAATTGGTAGTCCCTTTAGATTAAATCAATTGGTGAAAAACCATTTGAGTTTGTTTCCAAAAATAATAAAAGGGTTTCAACCCACAGAATTAAACTGTCTTGAGGATAGATCTTGATGGTATAGTGGTTCCTGTGCTAGATAATTTATGCCCTATAATTAACCATTGAATTTAATCAGATTTATTATTTATTATCTATTATATTTTCACTATGAAAAAAAATCCATGGATGCATTTCATTATATGTTTATTGATTAAATGACACGTGTTTTTAGATTCCCACCTTTCCTTGTAGATTATTCATGATCCAGTTATTTAAATTGAGTGTGTTTTCAATAATTAACCATGAAATATTATTTATGCACACCCTCTCAGTTTATTGATTAGATAGAATGTGTGTTCAGTTATTACCTTTCCATATTGATTATATTCATTGATTAATTATTTCTTCTGCTATACTTAACCCTTACTAAGAATTTGATAATGCCATTATTTTGTTTCGGTTCCCAAGAATCCAAGAAGGGTACTAATAATGATATGCAGGGATATGCTAAGTGGGAATAAAGATATTATAAAAATGAATTATATTGTTATTACTATATTCATTTCCAATAAAAGACTCATGTATGTATCTAGTTTACCAATACCACTAAACTCATTGGTCTTTGAGGATTTGATTCATTGTAATAATGCAAATTTATTGGTAGTAGACACCAACTCTGGGCTTATTATGGTCGGGTCACTAAAGCTGGTATCAAAAAATGTTATGTTTCAACCTCTATAACTAGATTTAGGAAAACATAGATTATAGAACCTAACACTAAGATAGAATTTGAGGATAAGTATAAAATAACATCCTAGAATTTTGGTAAGGTAGAGATTATGTTGGTATTCCTAGAAATAAATCCATGTCATGATACTACAAGTAGACGTTGTTCTAGAATAGATGTACCAAGGGGTAACAACACCATAAAGGTATTTCAAGATTGAATCAAACATAACCTTATACACAACAACATGACTTATGGAACACCAAGTTTGACATTATTAGGGGATATGATCAAAAAAATTCACATTTTATTTACAAACCATTATAAAGTATTTGAATATATAATGAAAATAAAAGACCTAGGTTAAGCTTAAGGTGGGTTAGATTGTAAATATGGTGCCACAATTTAGATATCCTAAAAATGATTATATGTTTTTCTCACTTTGACTATCATTACTCACACAATGATTTCTAGTATTAGTCCATGGATAAAAACCGAAGGAGTCATGATACTATTGAACATGGAGGACAAGGTGGCGACAATGAGAAACCAAATGGGATGCTAGAGGAGTGAATTATTTTGGGTTTATGTCTAATCAGTTTACCTGAAATATTATTTACAATATACACCTTAACCAACTCTGAGAACCACCAAAGAAGAGAAAGATGAAGTTTGCTAAGAGATCGAGTGGTGGAGACTATGGAGGAAAAATGAATCTATTTTCATCATGTATAATGTTTTAAAGGATATAACAAGTAATATGTCTCAATGGAAAATGAAAATTATTTATATGATGGAAAGAAGGAAATAGAGTAAATAATTGTCGAGGAAAGATGAAGAGTGTGATTCAAGGAAATAAAACTAATCATAAGGATCCATTTATAGTTTTTTTCCTTAAATTTGGTGAACTTGGGAATTAACCGATTGAATTCCCTCTTATAAAGGATACGATCTAGACCAAAGAAGGGCCTATGTGTAAATAAATGCATAAAGTATTTATGTGGAAGGGTTGTACTGAAGCACTTATTTAAAAGGCTATCTAATGATTAAATTTAAAGGATTTGCATAATATTTATTTTTAAAATTTTATTAATTTGGTTTTAGAAAAAGGAAAAACCACATTTTGGGTGACAAACTATAAAATATGATAAGAATATGGGGCTTAAACCCATCATTGAAGGATGATCAGGGTTGCACGCCTACCACCGACCTATGTGATGTCTTGGTCAATGTATCATTACTTTTAGGTAAAAAATTTGTTTAATGAATGATAATGATGAACTACAGGTATCCGTTTTTTGGTTTAGAGATTAATTTATTAACCATATTGGTTTTGTAAAATAGTTAGAAAATTATAATGACTTTTTTATGGGTATTATGATCAGTTAAAATAAAATTTTAGTGCTTCAAATAAGGGGTTCATACTAGGGTATCCATTTTATGAAGTGAGGGATGAATTAGAATTTTATCTAAGAACAACCTTAACATGTAAATGTTTATATGAAATATAATCCTATCAAGTATTTATTTTTACTTATTTTCATAGGAAAAAAATATTTACTCAATATTAGGAAAATGATCAAAAAAATGTTTTTATAATTCCATAATTTTCTTGAATCGATGGTCTTTTAAATCATCAAATATTTACACCATTGAAGCCCTCAAAATTCCTTTTATAATTGACCTATTTGTGATCAATGACTTAAATAACCCTCCATAATTTTTTACGATTTTCCTCAAAGTCCATATTTTCACATTCCATTAGTGTTCTATTATATAGAAACCTAGTAATATGTTATTCCATGTGACCTTGGTACTTACCAATTCCTCTATTCAAGAAAATGTTTTTCCAACCCTTCTCAAGATGTGGGATATCAAAAAATTAATTTTCAAATATGAAAAAATTTATTACCATGATCTAGTTTAAATTGAGAGGATTCAATTTATTTATAGTGCAGAGAATGTAACACCACCGAAATTATAAAAGATTAAATTATTATTCAATAATTTGTATGAAATGCAACACCAAAGTAGAAAGGAATATATCATATTGATACTTTTAGATATGTTTAATTTTTTAAAATAAATTAAATATATTTTATATCATTCAATGCACGTGATACATGGTTAGTTTTTGTTACACAAAAGATAGAGCATTTCCGAATACTACTAATATTATTTAATATAATAAGATATATCCTAGTAATTAAATTAGTGAGTATGAATAATATTTAATAAAATTTAAAAATATATGTTTTAAAAAATATTAAATTAATTCATTATTATTAAATTTTTTATAAATGAATATAAGAACCAATTGAATATAAAGAAAATGTTTTTATGCATAGAAATGTGATATATCGTAATAAATTAAACTAATTACTATTAGTTAACGATATTAATGAAATATATATACATATATGATATCTATTAAATAAATTATTTCTAATTTTCATTCAATATGATTGATAATCATATGATAAGAATAAATCTAATTTTATGCTTAAAATTTATATTTTTCTAAAAATAAAATTTTACAGCCTTTTAATTGAAATCCTATTTTAAATCCATTTTTTAATAATTTATAAATTTTATATGTCAAAATAAACTTTATTTTTTAAATATTAATATAAAAATTTTCTTATGTCGAATATTTCATATTTTTCGGTGATGTTTTATTTTTAAATGAATAGTAAAAATACTGGATTTTAGTTGAAAACTAAATTTTTGTCTAAGTAATTTATATAGTTAAATTATATTTTAAATTAGTTTTAAAGTAAAATTATATCTATTATAAATCAATAAATCCAATTTAGGTCATTTTAATTAACATCACATTAAAATTTGATATAAAAACATAGAAAACCTTTAAACATTTTCACTTTAAAAACTCACTTTGTCGTTCTATCTACGGTCTTAATTTTAAATTAATTTCTTCCAATTATATGATTCGAATTTTGAAAAGTGAATTATATATATGGAATAATACTAATTTATAATTTATAATAATTTCAATAATGATTTCTACAAAATTATTATTCAAATTAAATAATATTAATTACATAAATTAAGAGAAAGATTAGCTTAACAAGGGACTAAACCATAATCATATGGCCCAAAATGACCAATAAACATGTACAAAATCCTTTTTATGTAAATATTTTGATTATATACTGATATTTATATAATCTTTTCATTATTTTATCCACTTTAAATGAAAAAAACTCGGTGGTATGCTGTCTTTCAAAATTTGCAAGAATGCCACTCCTCCATTATAAAAAGGCACTCACCCCAATAGCTTCTTCACACCTATAAAACCACTTCTCTATAAAAACTCATGATACAATAATCTCAAAAAATACCTTTCATAATCCTATAATATTCACTTTCTAAATAAGGAAACCCAAGGAAGACTTTTTGTATAAACCAAAAGAAGTTACCAGAATAAGAGTTAACATTCTTCAATAATTATTTTTTCTTAATTTACAACTTCACCCCTTAAATAATTTTTAAATCATGATTTAAAATAGCCTTATTATATTTAATATACCTATATTATGTTATTATAATAATTATAACTAAAATTTCAAACACATACAAAAAAATGAGATATGCAATCATTGGTCATGT